>JAGQAX010000017.1:12996083-14196083 GCA_019142605.1 Cephalopholis sonnerati
GTGCAAAGCATTGTGGGGATTTTATACCCGCGGAGGATCCACACGTGCATCCTCCGAATTTCGCTGAAAGAAGGACTCAGTCCTTCGTGAAACTCTGGAGGATCCTTGACATTGGAACAGTCCTTCGGTGGAGGTCGATGATGTAGCATCCTTCAAATCCGCCCATTTGAGGATCCTTCGTTGCAATCGAGAAACTCCTACTTACTTAAACAGATCGTCGCTTAGTGATGTCGTCAATGACGTCATATCTAGTGCCCAAACGATGTAAACAAGTTTACTACAGGTATAAACAGAATTGAACTTGTGTTGCTAAAGTCACCCAAAATTAATTGTTTCGAGCCTAGCAAATTACAACAATTAGTTGTGTTCAATACCACCTTAAAAATAAAATATAACTTCTAGACGGACTTCACTTTGTCCTTGTATAAACCAGTTGCCTGAGCAATTACAATAATACAAAAACCCACTTAGATAAAAAGAAATAAAAATAACAATAATAATAATGATAATAAAATAAAACTAAGCCGGCCCAATATCTAGCAAAAAGTATAACCAGCGACTTCCCACGGAGAAAATAAACAGAAAATATCACATTCAGTGCATTAACTTTCCGTGGACGTGTGCATATCAGCTTGTTAAGTTGCTTGCTGCTACTCCGTTTCCTCTTGAGAAGCTTGTGCTCTTTGCCCTGAGTCTTCTTCCATATTCCCCAGCACCAATACTTTCAGGGCTTCTTTCGCTTCCTCCGCCTAAATAAACGTCATCTTCATGCCCTTGTGATTTACTCTAAGGATCGCCGGGTACACCAGGAATGAGTCAATGCCCTTCTGCCGGAGTTTTGCGCGGATCTCTCTGTACTCCTGCCGTTCATGTGTCGCCCGGGGCTGTAGTCAGCGAAGAACTGTAACTTGGTGCTGTCAGGGAGAGCAGGTTTAGCTTTTCGTGCACCCTCCAGGATGGCCTGTCGGTCAGTATAGCGCAATAACCTGAAGATCATGGTCCGTGGTCTCGACGTGTTGTTGGAAAACACCCGGTGTGCACGGTCAATCTCCACTGGAGCACCATGGGAGCCCCAGAGTGATGGGATCCAGACAGGGAGCATCCTCTGTAGGTAGCCTCTCGGGTCGTCCCCTTCAACACCCGTCGGTAAGTTGACCAGCCGCACATTGTTTCTCCTGCTCCTGTCCTCCAAATCGTTAAGTTTTTTGCGTAAGTTACAAATCTCTGTGAGACAGGAGCTAGTGTCTTTCTCGTTTTTGCGCAGGCTTGCTTGGATTTTGTCTATTTTGCTGAAGACTGTGCTAATTTTTTTAGCATGACTGTCCGACTGTTCTTTTAATGACCGGAGAATGTTGCCATTCTCTATCATGTGCTTCTCTGTGGGGTCGAGAGCCTTTTCAAGGGCATCCTTGAGCATGTCGGCTACCGTCTCTTGCAGCGTTTCCATCTCTGTTGCCTCTGTTTGCTTGATTAGCATAGCTAATTCCTGGGAGGAATCGTTAGCTTGTTGACGTCTGCTGGAGTCTTGTTTCTTTGTCGAATTTGGTTCTTTTTTTGAGGCCATCTCTCTTTAGTTTAGTGTTTCTTTGAGTCAAACTGGTGTTAGGACTGTCTATGAGTCGCAATTAATACACAAAAGAAGGGGATTTTGTCAGTGCTCAGTGCCATGCTGCCATCTTGCTTCGTGCCTCACCGGAAGCTCAAGAGCCAAACTTTTTTAAAAAAAGTTTCAAAATAAGAGCCAAACTTTATTGAAAAGCAGAACATCAGTACAAAAAAGTCATACATTTAATTTTGTTCTTCATTTGTGGTTATCAATACACAATAAAATGCACCAAAAGTTGGGTAAGCTTTCCTATAAGCTCAGTTTTCATTTATCCTAACATACCTTAAAGCTGCCTTTAAATTATTCACTTGCCCCAGACAAAGAGAAGATACTCTGAAGCTTGCTCCAGTCTTACATCTACAATGTATCTGCTCAGATTACACTGACAACTGGCTTGATAGCCAACTTCATGTGAACGCCATGGCTCAACCACCATCACTGTCTATCTGGTTCCAGCAGTCTTACCACTGGTTAGTAAACCCCTGTAGTATGAGCAGCCTCATGAATTATATCCCTTCACCTGTCTCACCAAAGAATAGAACATGGTTTCAATAATCCATCATAAGAGGTGACTGTGAGCAATGTATTCAGTGTCTACATGTTTGAAGAAGCCTGCCATTCGGTAGTTGCTCTAAAGCCATAAAATATTATTCAAAATTGATCAAAAACACTCAGTTAATGTTCTTAGAAATGTGGATAGGAAACACATTATTGCATCACTGTGAAATGAAAGATGAAATAAAATAAAGATGAACAAAAAAACAGTTTTTAAAACAGATTTTAAATATCAAATACTAATTTCTAATGTAACAGGGTATCTATTTGTACCTGGTTGAAAAAAAGTCACACTGCAGGTATTCGGCTAATTACACCCATCTCTACAACATGTTATTATGGATCCCACTGTGTGCCGTGATTGGATAGTACTCATCACGTTGGTCCATCGAGATCAGAAGCAGTCAGGGTTAGGGCAAAGAGGTCATGCTTAGAGCTAGTAGCAGCCAATCTTGGGTATTCTCTGAGATGAAGGTGGTAAATTAACAAAAAACAAGACAAAACAAATCGTACTGCCAGAAAGTCAGGTGATGTAGTATAAAGAGCAACACAGTCTAAAGTGGGAGTGATATGCAGTGGATGAATGAGTCTAAGCAGAAGGCAAAAGATAACATTAGACCAAGCCTGACCAGGCAAACCGTCTTTTCCTCAGGGCAGCTGCCTCCGTCTCACACAGACCTACCCTGAGTCTGGGTCCACAGCTGCCTGTACCAGAGGCAAACTTGCGAATCCCTGAATGGCGAAAGAATGACCTGCCGTTCTCTCCCTATGATTGGCAAGGACTTGTTGCGTTCGCTGGTCGGATTGGTCGGGGTGGGTTTAAGCAAGAGGAGAGCGATTGGTTAAGGTTGGGGTAAGAATGCCAGGCTAAGCCAGTCTGAGGCAGACCAAGGCGGGTCATTGCTTCACCACCCTACGATGTAAAGCCACTTCAGTGTGTGCATTTGTCAATCACGTGTCCGGATTCAGTCTCTCAGAAACATCAGGGTCGTTGTCAGGAGCTGTAAGGTCAGAAACAAACTGCATTGAGTCCATTCACAGTCCTAAAAAGTGAATCTGCACAATAATTTGAACCACATTTCAGTCTACAGCGTAAAGTCTGTAAAGTAAGTTTTACTTACGAGATGGAGGGTCTTTGGCTGAAATCAAAACAGACCATCATCATCATTTCAGTTTCTGTTGTAGATACCATCTTTCATCATCTCGTCCCTAGTTAATATGATCCACGCTCCAACTGAAAAATCGAGTCATTCTACCCCTCTGTTTGGTCCTTACTACTTTTCCTATCACTTCTCTCCTACATCATAGTGATATATTGTCATGGCTCACAGGCTCTGAGCCTTACAGTGCTTACTGTTGGTTTCTTTAAATTGTGGGGTGCAGGGAACTGATGCTCCTTTCAGCTGAGTATAATTTGAATTAAAAACACTCAAAGACTACAATCAAAGCATTAAAAAAGTCAATTGAGCAGATGATCATTTCATCTTCTGTCTTACCTTTCTTCTTTTTGTAAGCCATGAATCCAAAGGCAGCGACAAAGAAGAGAGCAAGAACAACCACTGCAGCAACAATGGGGGTGGTCATGTTACTGGGCCTCTCTGTTGACCAGAAAAATATTTTACATATATTAGGCTGATACAGATAAAGCAGGTTAGAACAGAGGTACATCCAGTGTTTTATGCTGCTGTGAACTATGTGCGAACAACCTATGTTGGCTTAATTAAAGGATTTAATTAAGGCTAAAACAAACCACAGACATGCAGTCCCCATCAGCACCCTCTGGTCCCATTCTTACCCCTGTTGGTCCTGATCACTGCTTCATCCAGTCTGGTAACAATGTCGTCCTTTACACCAGAGAGATGAAACACACAGTCGTACCTCCACCAGTCTTCAGGTGTGACTGATGAAAGGTGCAGGTCAACACTCATCTGGAAGGTTCCATCATGGTTGGGGAGGATCTCTCCGTGTTCCACATCTTCATGAATCTCCTCTTTATCTTTCCTCCAGAACATCATGGCTCTGTTAGGGAAGAAACCTGTAGCGTGGCAACTGACTGGAGAGGAGGGCGTCTTCTGGAGGAGAAACACTGAGGGCTCTGAGGAGACACAGAGACAAAGGAGGGAGAGGGGGCGAGAGATGAGAGGGGATAGAGAAAGATGAGAAAACCAGAGTATTTAATAAACAGCAATTTGGACCCGATAATCTGTCTCTCTGTCCCTCCTCTTCAGTCGCATTCTCTATTACAAGGTTCCTTCATTGAATTTTTTCATTCTTCCACCACATGGCCTCAGACTGTCCCTCCTTTTCACACTTTCCTTATCAGCCCTTGATCAGCCCTTTTCCATTCACTCCTGGCCAGTTTGGCAAAGTTGGCATGTGCTTTGTACCTTTGCTTTCTAGCCCCTATATTCTGTAACCTGTTATTTATAATGTGAAAACTGAACCTGGAACTTGTAATCTAATCCTGCCTGCCTGACCTTCTGCCTGACTTTTTGAATTTCTTCCCTGTACCTTTCCAGTTGTTTGCCCGTTTCGACTACCTTCCTGTTTCTGAGCCTGGTCTAACTTGTGATTCCTGTCCCTGTCAGGAAGCCTGAATTTACATAGTCATAAAATCACTGAACTGTCCCTGTATGCCTCAACTGTTTGCACCAAAATTGGCCACCAACTTTTCTTTCAAGGGAATATGCTACATGCCCATACATCCATCTTATGAGCTTTGAGAACATATGACAGTTCTGCATAACAACCCACTGCCTACACAACCGCCTCATTGTCTGTATATAGACAGAGATGGGAACTACACTACCACTAAAGAAACTCACTACAATCAGAGACAGAATCAAACAAGGTCATGTCAGTGGAATAATAAAATAATACAGGCTGTAAGAACATTGTTGTGTCATGTGACTCTACCTGTTCTCAGCAGAGAGATGTTGCTGTAGGACAAATACTTCTTCAGCCACTCAGGGTAAATCTTCGTGAGGTACTCTTTATTGTTTTGAATTCTAATTTTGTCAGCATCCCATCTCATTTTGATGATGTAAGCCTGTGGTTTCGGAGCGACCCATGTCAGTGTCTTCAGGTCCAATGATATTAAGTCTTCTCCATCATAACCATACTGATTAAAAGCATTAACTTCTCCAGTCTCGTCATCCCACTCACAACCACTCGTGCCCTGAAAAATGTGGACACCTGAGAGACAGAGACAGAGACTGCAGTTAACAATATACACAGACGATGCAAAGCTCCAGTGGAAAGATGATCTCAGAAATAATCTGCATTGTGTGATGCACTGCTATTCTCCTGGTCTTGTGGTGCACTCATGATTCAACAGTGGACAATCAGTGCACTTTTTCTTTATATGAGTGATGAAAACTAATCTCTATTTCACAACTTCAAAGTTAAAATGGTAGCTGTAATAATGCTCTGTAAATAATTGACAATGACAGTAAACCAAGTGGTAATGTCTTCTTGCAATCTGGTTATATCAAACTGTTTCATGTACAAAGTCACACCAGGGTTTAAGTTAAGATGCCGACCAATATCCCAGGTTGGAGTCCAGCTGGGGACCTTATCGCTCTCCCTTATTTTCTGTCATCTATTAACCACAGCTGTTTATACCTTCACCGTCATGCAGGTTGGTATAACCAGTGTGAATTCATTCCAGATAATTAATTTGATATATTTTCCAAATTCAGCATCAGAAATGCACATAATTAGGCTTATTTTTAACCTCCTGTGACCCTGCATCCTCATATGAGGACATTACATTTGGTGTTTTGCACCACATAATTCATTTTGCTGAATGTAGACCTGTTGTCCTTGTTCCTGGACACCGTAATAGCAAGAGCACAATACACTAATCCGTGTAAAAACAAGATGGCGGCCATCTCTGCTAAGTCACAGCCTACAGTCGATCCCGACACATAATTGGAAAAGGTACAAAACCTGATCAAATTTTATGGTTGAAACATTTGTAGTTTGAAATGGCATACAAATTTGACCAATTTTAGCAATAGTAAAAAATTTAAATGCTGGTAATTAGGAAGTATTTGTTTAGGGACTTCAGGTCTTCATTATTGTATTATTTACAATTCTTTTGCACAGCTGTGCTCAGGCACTAGAAACAGTTCTGAACAGTTTTGGACTTGATCAGTGTCCTCTAGCCTTAAGAGTTACAAAACATTAAAAAAAAAATGTTGCAGTGTTTGCAATTTTGTTTTTGCATTACAATGTTCAGGCACTGAAATATACTGCTTTATATTTTAATTGTGACTGTTAAAATTAAACCCATCGACCCCATTAAAGGACTTTTTTTTCAAAACTACTTACTGCTCAAAGACAATGCTTCGTTTTTTTTTGTTTTTTTTTTAATTCTAATCAGGTCCTACTAATCCAAAATAGCTTATCAGGGTATCAGGGGGTTAAGTATTCTGCAGAATATTAAAATTAAGAGTGGGGCGTGAGGATTCTTGAACTAACACCTGTACAGATGGATGTGGGGTCTTGACAGGTTTTTGAGGCTCTCTAGAGTGTCAGGACACAATAGGGCCGGGCAATATAGGAAAAAATCAAATATCACAATATTTTGACCAAATACCTTGATATAAATATTGTGACGAGAATGTAGGAAAATAATACATCACTAATAATAAAACGACTAATTGGGTAAAGATAAATAATAGAATACTAGAACAGTGTGTTAGGTTCAGAAAATAACACCACTTTATTGTAATGCAGCCCTTAAAACCAGGAAAAGACGATACTTAAGATATTATGATATCCAAAATACAAACCGTATCTAGTGTCATATTATGATATCCAGATATTATCCAAATATTGCCCAGTCCTAACAAGTGAAAAACAGAAACAAATACTTTACCTCCACTTTGGTTGAAGCGCTCTTGCAAACTGTTAATCGTGGTTTTGAAGCGGTTGGGCTGATACTGAAAACAATGCTGCATGTGCCACTCCAAGTGCTGAGGATCATCTTCAATGAATTTCCTCGCCCAGTCCTGTTTTGGTTCGACTGTATTTTTGATGCTGTCGCAGTAACCCGCCACAATGCCATCAACCTCTACAACACCAACAAACTTGAAGTCTTCCTCTCCAGAAGATGCAGTTAAGGCATACCTCAGGGTGTGTTTCACTGCAGGAGAAACAAGGTTTACATACACACCTTGTCATCACACACATCATAAACATGTCATGATTCAGTAAAAAAACACAGTCTTTTCAAGCTGAGGTAAAAGTTAAAGATCTTACCTGGCGATGAAAAGTGACAGAGAAACAGCAACAAAAAAAAAGTTTTCATCTTGTCTTAATGAAGCTGGTTCAGCTGTTTGATTCTCTTTTCAATGTTGTTTTTTATTCCGTTACTTATCTGCGTCACTACCAAAGTTGGAGGGGATTTTCCAGACAACAGAGATAGTGAAAGAGAAAGTGTGGGCTCACGTGCTCACATCATGAAGGAAGTGAAAAAACTATTACATAACATTTTCATTACAATAACGCCTAGACTAAGCTGGAAATTACTGATGCTAAAATTGAACCATATTACATTTTGCAACCTTTATTTCAACTGGCCATTCATAACTTCTTACCACTCAAAGAAAACATAGCCCCCATAATGTGACTCTCTGAGGGGAAAATACTGTGGAGTAGAGTGGACTGCAGAGTAAGGTCAGGCCAAACTATACAAAGCAACAAGTAAATGACAGTGTGAGTTTCAAGTGCAGGCCATAAGGACTAAAGATAGAAAGATAAAGCATCCCACAATAATAACACAGCATCTCAAATATGTTTTACAGGGTGGATCTGAAGGTACTTTTGTGTCTTTTTGTTGCAATCATATAAAACTGTTTTGACAGCATATTTCTTGAACTGCAATCAAAAATCAAGGTTTGTAAGTACAAACGTATGATCATTTTGCTTATAAATCAGTCCTCTTTGCTTGCAAGTTAAAGTTTTGTAACACACCCCATAGAGTAATCTGTGCATGTTAACATTATAAGTGATATACAACTCATCAGATAGAGGCAAGGGGAACTGTCAGAATTAACCCCCGTTATACCACCAGAAGCCATAGTCCACAAACAACAATGTGATTTAAACATTAAGCAGTAGAAAGTAGAATAGTGGTACATACCAAACTCACATTTATATGTGTCTGTAATATTGTGGAAGGGCTCTGCAGATTTAATTGTAATCACTACAGTGTTCTTCATTCATTGTTCTTGTTATTGACTATGACTGGCTTTTATTGTTATGCAAGGTAACATCAACACTGTGTTTGATTGAATAATAAAGAAACAAATGTTGGCTATCACATCCATCAGCGTAGGCCCCGCCCATTAAATGCACTTGAACTTGCAAGCAAAACTTTAACTCGCAAGCAAAGAGGACTGATTTATAAGCAAAATGATACGTTTTTACTTACAAACTTGATTTTTGATTGCAGTTCAAGAAGTATGCTCTCAAAACAGTTTTATATGAAGACACAAAAATACCTCTATAAACTGTATCAATCTGAAACATGTAGAGGGTCAAGTGATGTACCTTTAAATCCTGGAGCTTTTTAAATATTTAATCAGTCAAGCATGAAATTGGGCAAAGAGATGCATTGCACATACCTGTTATTGTATTATGACTGAGATGTTAAATCAATAAAATAAAGGTCTTCATACATTCAACCAACACCTGGATGATGGTGAGTATTGGTAAGAATCAGCCTCTCAGGGCATGGCGTCACTTTTTACACAGTGATCCTCATGATTGATGAATGAAAGGCTCCACTGGAATAATAAGGCCGTCCTTCTGTTAGATATGATGTCATCATTTCAGTTCAAACAATGTTCATACTGCTAATGCCTTAAAGTATGCTGAAAGGTTGAAGATGCACAAATAAGTTTGAATATTACTGTCATTACTAATTAAAATGTAACCAAAGATTGATACTTTATTCATTAAAGATAAAGTGGAATCAAAGATATGTAAAATAAACTAAATGTTTGTTTTCTTTCTGTCATTCTTCAGCTTCATGTCGTACCCCCAGGCACATAATAAGGCACATGTAATGTGTATTAAACATTTTCTGGTGCCAGCAGGGGGTGACAAGATGACTTTCTCTTTTCACTGCAGAAGGAACTCAAACAGGACCTCTGCTGTCCAAATGAAGTTATTACAAACCATCCTCAGTCAGAAAGTGAGTCCTTATTTTCATGTATTTTATGGTCATAAATAGGTCCAGATAATTGGGACTGGAGCTGTTGCTCTTGCTTTTGACCAGCCCCCCTTTGTTTCAGTTAAGGGACACCTTAATGCTAGCCACAAGAAAAAAAAAACAAAGTCGCCAAGAGGCTAAGTAGGGGAAAAACTTTCCCTGCCGGACGCGCTGGCTGTCAATGAATCGCTTCAAAGGGATGTTTCGTTTCAGGGAGCATCCTCTGTAGGTAGCCTCTCGGGTCGTCCCCTTCAACACCCGTCTGTAAGTTGACCAGCCGCACATTGTTTCTCCTGCTCCTGTCCTCCAAATCGTTAAGTTTTTTACGTAAGTTACAAATCTCTGCGAGGCAGGAGCTAGTGTCTTTCTCGTTTTTGCGCAGGTTTGCTTGGATTTTGTCTATTTTGCTGAAGACCGTGCTAATTTTTTTAGCATGACTGTCCGACTGTTCTTTTAATGACCAGAGAATGTTGCCTTTCTCTATCATGTGCTTCTCTATGGGGTCGAGAGCCTTTTCAAGGGCATCCTTGAGCATGTCGGCTACCGTCTCTTGCAGCATTTCCATCTCTGTTGCCACTGTTTGCTTGATTAGCATAGCTAATTCCTGGGAGGAATCGTTAGCTTGTTGACTTCTGCAGGAGTCTTGTTTCTTTGTCGAATTTGGTTCTTTTTTTGAGGCCATCTCTTTAGTTGAGTGTTTCTTTGAGTCAAACTGGTGTTAGAACTGTCGATGAGTCGCAATTAACACACAAAAGAAGGGGATTTTGTCAGCGCTCAGTGCCATGCTGCCATCTTGCTTCGTGCCTCACCGGAAACTCAAGAGCCAAACTTTTGAAAAAAGTTTTGAAATAAGAGCCAAACTTTATTGAAAAGCAGAACATCAGTACAAAAAAGAGTCATACATTTAATTTTGTTCTTCATTTGTGGTTATCAATACACAATAAAGTGCCCTGCGGTGTGTATCAGCTGCACCCTCATTAATCCACTGAGCCCTCTGACATCATTCTGGAACCCTGACCTAACATACCTTAAGGCTGCCTTTAAATCATTCACTTGCCCCAAACAAAGAGAAGATACTCTGAAGCTTGCCCCAGTCTTATATCTAAAATGTATCTGCTCAGATTACACTGACAACTGGCTTGATAGCCAACTTCATGTGAATGCCATGGCTCAACCACCATCACTGTCTATCTGGTTCCAGCAGTCTTACCACTGGTTAGTAAATACCTGTAGTATGAGCAGCCTCATGAATTATATCCCTTCACCTGTCTTACCAAAGAATAGAACATGGTTTCAATAATCCATCATATCCACCATTCGGTAGTTGTTCTAAAGCCATAAAATATTATTCAAAATTGATCAAAAACACTCTTAGGAATGTGGATAGGAAACACATTATTGCATCACTGTGAAATGAAAGCTGAAATAAAATAAAGATGAACAAAAAAACAGTTTTTAAAACAGATTTTAAATATCAAATACTAATTTCTAATGTAACAGGGTGTCTATTTGTACCTGGTTGAAAAAAGTCACACTGCAGCTATTCAGCTAACTACACCCATCTTTACAACATGTTATGATGGATCCCACTGTGTGCCGTGATTGGATAGTACTCATCACGTTGGTCCATCGAGATCGGAAGCAGTCAGGGTTAGGGCAAAGAGGTCATGCTTAGAGCTAGTAGCAGCCAATCTTGGGTATTCTCTGAGATGAAGGTGGTAAATTAACAAAAAGACAAAACAAATTGTACTGCCAGAAAGTCAGGTGATGTAGTATAAAGAGCGACACAGTCTAAAGTGGGAGTGATATGCAGTGGATGAATGAGTCTAAGCAGAAGGCAAAAGATAACATTAGACCAAGCCTGACCAGGCAAACCCTCTTTTCCTCAGGGCAGCTGCCTCCGTCTCACACAGACCTACCCTGAGTCTGGGTCCACAGCTGCCTGTACCAGAGGCAAACTTGCGAATCCCTGAATGGCGAAAGAATGACCTGCCGTTCTCTCCCTATGATTGGCAAGGACTTGTTGCGTTTGCTGGTTGGATTGGTCGGGGTGGGTTTAAGCAAGAGGAGAGCGATTGGTTAAGGTTGGGTTAAGAATGCCAGGCTAAGCCAGTCTGAGGCAGACTAAGGCGGGTCATTGCTTCACCACCCTACGATGTAAAGCCACTTCAGTGTGTGCATTTGTCAATCACATGTCCGGATTCAGTCTGTCAGAAACCTCAGGGCCGTTGTCAGGAGCTGTAAGGTCAGAAACAAACTGCATTGAGTCCATTCACAGTCCTACAAAATGAATCTGCACAATAATTTGAACCACATTTCAGTCTACAGCGTAAAGTCTGTAAAGTAAGTTTTACTTACGAGATGGAGGGTCTTTGGCTGAAATCAAAACAGACCATCATCATCATTTCAGTTCTGTTGTAGATACCATCTTTCATCATCTCGTCCCTAGTTAATATGATCCACACTCCAACTGAAAAATCGAGTCATTCTACCCCTCTGTTTGGTCCTCACTACTTTTCCTATCACTTCTCTCCTACATCATAGTGATATATTATCATGGCTCACAGGCTCTGAGCCTTACAGTGCTTACTGTTGGTTTCTTTAAATTGTGGGGTGCAGGGAACTGATGCTCATTTCAATTGAGTATAATTTGAATTAAAAACACTCAAAGACTACAATCAAAGCATTAAAAAAGTCAATTGAGCAGATGATCATTTCATCTTCTGTCTTACCTTTCTTCTTTTTGTAAGCCATGAATCCAAAGGCAGCGACAAGGAAGAGAGCAAGAACAACCACTGCAGCAACAATGGGTGTGGTCATGTTACTGGGCCTCTCTGTTGACCAGAAAAATATTTTACATATATTAGGCTGATACAGATAAAGCAGGTTAGAACAGAGGTACATCCAGTGTTTTATGCTGCTGTGAACTACGTGCGAACAACCTATGTTGGCTTAATTAAAGGATTTAATTAAGGCTAAAACAAACCACAGACATGCAGTCCCCATCAGCACCCTCTGGTCCCATTCTTACCCCTGTTGGTCCTGATCACTGCTTCATCCAGTCTGGTAACAATGTCGTCCTTTACACCAGAGAGATGAAACACACAGTCGTACCTCCACCAGTCTTCAGGTGTGACTGATGAAAGGTGCAGGTCAACACTCATCTGGAAGGTTCCATCATGGTTGGGGAGGATCTCTCCGTGTTCCACATCTTCATGAATCTCCTCTTTATCTTTCCTCCAGAACATCATGGCTCTGTTAGGGAAGAAACCTGTAGCGTGGCAGCTGACTGGAGAGGAGGGCGTCTTCTGGAGGAGAAACACTGAGGGCTCTGAGGAGACACAGAGACAATGGAGAGAGAGGGGGCGAGAGATGAGAGGGGATAGAGAAAGATGAGAAAACCGGAGTATTTAATAAATAGCAATTTGGACACGATAATCTGTCTCTCTGTCCCTCCTCTTCAGTCGCATTCCCTATTACAAGGTTCCTTCACTGAATTTTTTCATTCTTCCACCACATGGCCTCAGACTGTCCCTCCTTTTCACACTTTCCTTATCAGCCCTTGATCAGCCCTTTTCCATTCACTCCTGGCCAGTTTGGCAAAGTTGGCATGTACTTTGTACCTTTGCTTTCTAGCCCCTATATTCTGTAACCTGTTATCTATAATGTGAAAACTGAACCTGGAACTTGTAATCTAATCCTGCCTGCCTGACCTTCTGCCTGACTTTGGATTTCTTCCCTGTACCTTTCCAGTTGTTTTCCCATTTCGACTACCTTCCTGTTTCTGAGCCTGGTCTAACTTGTGATTCCTGTCCCTGTCAGGAAGCCTGAATTTACATAGTCATAAAATCACTGAACTGTCCCTGTATGCCTCAACTGTCTGCACCAACATTGGCCACCAACTTTTCTTTCAGGGGAATATGCTACATGCCCATACATCCATCTTATGAGCTTTGAGAACATATGACAGTTCTGCATAACAACCCACTGCCTACACAACCGCCTCATTGTCTGTATATAGACAGAGATGGGAACTACACTACCACTAAAGAAACTCACTACAATCAGAGACAGAATCAGACAAGGTCATGTCAGTGGAATAATAAAATAATACAGGCTGTAAGAACATTGTTGTGTCATGTGATTCTACCTGTTCTCAGCAGAGAGATGTTGCTGTAGGACAAATACTTCTTCAGCCACTCAGGGTAAATCTTCGTGAGGTACTCTTTATTGATTTGAATTCTAATTTTGTCAGCATCCCATCTCATTTTGGTGATGTAAGCCTGTGGTTTCGGAGCGACCCATGTCAGTGTCTTCAGGTCCAATGATATTAAGTCTTCTCCATCATAACCATACTGATTAAAAGCATTAACTTCTCCAGTCTCGTCATCCCAATCACAACCAATCATCTTCTGCAAAATGTGGACACCTGAGAGACAGAGACAGAGACTGCAGTTAACAATATGCACAGATGATGCAAAGCTCCAGTGGAAAGATGATCTCAGAAATACTCTGCATTGTGTGATGCACTGCTATTCTCCTGGTCTTGTGGTGCAAGCATAATTTAACAGTGGATAATCAGTGCACTTTTTCTTTATATGAGTGATGAAAACTAATCTCTATTTCACAACTTCAAAGTTAAAATGGTAGCTGTAATAATGCTCTGTAGATAATTGACAATGACAGTAAACCAAGTGGTTATGTCTTCTTGCAATCTGGTTACATCAAACTGTTTCATGTACAAAGTCACACCAGGGTTTAAGTTAAAATGCCGACCATGAACTTTAATATCCCAGGTTGGAGTCCAGCTGGGGACCTTGTCGCTCTCCCTTATTTACTGTCATCTCTTAACCACTGCTATTTATACCTTCACCCTCATGCAGGTTGGTATAACCAGCGTGAATTAATTCCAAATTCAACATCAGAAATGCACATAATTAGTCTTATATTTAACCTCCTGTGACCCTGCATCCTCATATGAGGACATTACATTTGGTGTTTTGCACCACATAATTCATTTTGGTGAATGTAAACCTGTTGTCCTTGTTCCTGGACACCGTAATAGCAAGAGCACAATACACTAATCCATGTAAAAATAAGATGGCAGCCATCTCTGCTAAGTCACAGCCTACAGTCGATTCCGACACATAATTGGAAAAGGTACAAAACCTGATCAAATTTTATGATTGAAACATTTGTAGTTTGAGATGACATACAAATTTGACCAATTTTAGCAATAATAAAAAATTAAAATGCTGGTAATTAGGAAGTATTTGTTGAAGGACATTGGGTCTTCACTATTGTATTATTTACAATTCTACTTTTGCACAGCTGTGCTCAGGCACTAGAAACAACAGTTCTGAACAGTTTTGGACTTGATCAGTGTCCTCTAGCCTTAAGAGTTACAAAACATTGAAGAAATGTTGCAGTGTTTGTAATTTTGTTTTTGCATTACAATGTTCAGGCACTGAAATATACTGCTTTATACTTTAATTGTGACTGTTAAAATTAAACCCATCGACCCCATTAAGGGACTTTTTTTGTTCAAAACTACTTACTGCTCAAAGACAATGCTTCTTTTTTCTTTTAAATTAATTAATTAAAAAAAAAAAAAAATTCTAATCAGGTCCTACTAATCCAAAATAGCTTTTCAGGGTATCAGGAGGTTAAGTATTCTGCAGCAATATGAAAATTAAGATGACAAGTGGGGCGTGAGGATTCTTGAACTAACACCTGTACAGATGGACGTGGGGTCTTGACAGGTTTTTGAGGCTCTCTAGAGTGTCAGGACACAATAGGGCCAGGCAATATAGGAAAAAATCAAATATCACAATATTTTGACCAAATACCTTGATATAAATATTGTGACGAGAATGTAGGAAAATAATACATCACTAATAATAAAACGACTAATTGGCTAAAGACAAATAATAGAATACTAGAACAGTGTGTTAGGTTCACAAAATAACACCACTTTATTGTAATGCCTTTATTGTAAAGACAATACCAAAATAAAAACTGTATCTAGTGTCATATTATGATATCCAGATATTATCCAAATATTGCCCAGTCCTAACAAGTGAAAAACAGAAACAAATACTTTACCTCCACTTTGGTTGAAGCGCTCTTGCAAACTGTTAATCGTGGTTTTGAAGCGGTTGGGCTGATACTGAAAACACTGTTGCATGTGATACTCCAAGTTCTGAGGATTGTCTTCAATGAATTTTCTCACCCAGTCCTGTTTTGGTTCCATTGTATTTTTGATGCTGTCACAGTAACCCGCCACAATGCCATCAACCTCTACAACACCGACAAACATGAAGTCTTCCTCTCCAGAAGATGCAGTTATTACATACCTCAGGGTGTGTTTCACTGCGGGACAAACAAGGTTTACATACACACCTTGTCATCACACACATCATAAACACGTCAGTATGAGTCAGTAAAAAAAACACAGTCTTTTCAAGCTGAGGTAAAAGTTAAAGATCTTACCTGGTGATGAAAAGTGACAGAGAAAAAGCAACAAAAAAAATGTTTTCATCTTGTCTTAATGAAGCTGGTTCAGCCATTTGATCTTCTTTTCAGTGCTGTTTTTTATTCCGTTACTTATCTGCGTCACTTGAATGAGAGACTGTGCCAAAGTTGGAAAGGACAACAGAGATAATGAAAGAGAAAGTGTGGGCTCACGTGCTCACATCATGAAGGGAGTGAAAAAACAATTACATAACACTTTCATTACAATAATGACTAGACTAACCTGGAAAAAACTGATGCTAAAATTTAACCATATCACATTTTACAACCTTTATTTCAACTGGCCATTCTTAACTTCTTACCACTCAAAGAAAACATAGCCCCCATAATGTGACTCTCTGAGGGGAAAATACTGTGAGTGGACTGCAGAGTAAGGTCAGGCCAAACTATACAAAGCAACAAGTAAGTGTGAGTTTCAAGTGCAGGCCATAAGGACTAAAGATAGAAAGATAAAGCATCCCACAATAATAACACAGCATCTCAAATATGTTTTACAGGGTGGATCTGTAGGTATTTTTGTGTCTTTTTGTTGCAATCATATAAAACTGTTTTGAGAGCATATTTCTTGAACTGCAATCAAAAATCAAGGTTTGTAAGTACAAACGTATGATCATTTTGCTTATAAATCAGTCCTCTTTGCTTGCGAGTTAAAGTTTTGTAACACACCCCATAGAGTAATCTGTGCATGTTAACATTATAAGTGATATACAACTCATCAGATAGAGGCAAGGGGAACTGTCACAATTAACCCCCGTTATACCACCAGAAGCCATAGTCCACAAACAACAATGTGATTTAAACATTAAGCAGTAGAAAGTAGAATAGTGGTACATACCAAACTCACATTTATATGTGTCTGTAATATTGTGGAAGGCTCTGCAGATTTAATTGTAATCACTACAGTGTTCTTCATTCATTGTTCTTGTTATTGACTATGACTGGCTTTTATTGTTATGAAAGGTAACATCAACACTGTGTTTGATTGAATAATAAAGAAACAAATGTTGGCTATCACATCCATCAGCGTAGGCCCTGCCCATTAAATGCACTTGAACTTGCAAGCAAAACTTTAACTCTCAAGCAAAGAGGACTGATTTATAAGCAAAATGATACGTTTTTACTTACAAACTTGATTTTTGATTGCAGTTCAAGAAGTATGCTCTCAAAACAGTTTTATATGAAGACACAAAAATACCTCTATAAACTGTATCAATCTGAAACATGTAGAGGGTCAAGTGACGTACCTTTAAATCCTGGAGCTGTTTAAATATTTAATCAGTCAAGCATGAAATTGGGCAAAGAGATGCATTGCACATACCTGTTATTGTATTATGACTGAGATGTTAAATCAATAAAATAAAGGTCTTCATACACTCAACAACAATTTGGATGATGATGAGTATTGGTAAGAATCAGCCTCTCAGGGCATGGCGTC
Source organism: Cephalopholis sonnerati (assembly GCA_019142605.1). Lineage (NCBI taxonomy): Eukaryota > Metazoa > Chordata > Actinopteri > Perciformes > Serranidae > Cephalopholis > Cephalopholis sonnerati. Next base: position 13,013,439 of record JAGQAX010000017.1, read on the forward strand.
ACTTTTTACACAGTGATCCTCATGATTGATGAATGAAAGGCTCCACTGGAATAATAAGGCTGTCCTTCTGTTAGATATGATGTCATCATTTCAGTTCAAACAATGTTCATACTGCTAATGCCTTAAAGTATGCTGAAAGGCTGAAGATGCACAAATAAGTTTGATTATTACTGTCATTACTAATTAAAATGTAACCAAAGATTGATACTTTATTCATTAAAGATAAAGTGGAATCAAAGACATGTAAAATAAACTAAATGTTTGTTTTCTTTCTGTCATTCTTCAGCTTCATGTCGTACCCCCAGGCACATAATAAGGCACATGTAATGTGGATTAAACATTTTCTGGTGCCAGCAGGGGGTGACAAGATGACTTTCTCTTTTCACTGCAAAAGGAGCTCAAAAAGGACCTCTGCTGTCCAAATGAAGTTATTACAAACCATCCTCAGTCAGAAAGTGAGTCCTTATTTTCATGTATTTTATGGTCATAAATAGGTCCAGATAATTGGGACTGGAGCTGTTGCTCTTGCTTTTGGCCAGCCCTCCTTTGTTTCAGTCAAGGGACACCTTAATGCTAGTCACAAAAAAAAAAAAACAAACAAAGTCGCCAAGAGGCTAAGTAGGGGAAAAACTTTACCTGCCGGACGCGCTGGCTGTCAGTGAATCGCTTCAAAGGGATGTTTCCTTTGTATATTTATTGCAGATAAAACAACAGTAGTTGTAGAGCGATCACAAAGAGGTCAGCAAAGTAGGACCTCCCCTCTCACCCTCTCAGTTCATTCATGAAAATGCGCCCAGGTGAAGAACAGCTGATAACTACTACGTGCTGACGCACCTCCACCATCATGTGACTCACATCCCCATGTGACCAGTAATAAATTGATATGACATACACTCAAGACTACAAATAATATTAGCTGGCACCTACAAGAGGGATTATGCATCCTCCACACATCAATTAAATTTAAGTCTGTTATGAAGAGATTAAGTGTCTTGGACGCAGATTCTTGAGAGCTAGACATAGTCGAAGAAGATTTATCGAGGTCATTGTTTACAAGAGCATTCATATCCGCACCAACATAGAGATGATAATCACTCACCTTCAATAGTTGTGAGGTGACTGAGGGAAAGAAATCAGCTTCAAATATAGTTGGGGCATATAAACTAATAAATGCAATTTTTTTTTGCCCTGAATGGATGTACAGCAAAAAGCCAAACGTCCCTCCTTGTCAGAGCCAAATTTTTCAATTGATACATTTATGCCACGTCTCACCAATATCATAACTCCCTTTGTACGTGTACCATCAGTTGATGCTACAACTGGTTTATAAAAACGGTTTTGAACCCTGGAAACATCATTAGGTTTAAGATGTGTCTCTTGCAAAAGTGCAATATCTATCTTCTTTCTGCGTCGGAAATCAAATATCTTTGAACGCTTATAAGGAGAGTTTAGTAAATAAACAGAAAATATCACATTCAGTACATTAACTTTCCGTGGACGTGTGCATATCAGCTTGTTAAGTTGCTTGCTGCTACTCCGTTTCCTCCGGAGCACCATGGGAGCCCCCGAGTGATGGGATCCAGACAGGGAGCATCCTCTGTAGGTAGCCTCTCGGGTCGTCCCCTTCAACACCCGTCGGTAAGTTGACCAGCCGCACATTGTTTCTCCTGCTCCTGTCCTCCAAATCGTTAAGTTTTTTTGCGTAAGTTACAAATCTCTGCGAGGCAGGAGCTAGTGTCTTTCTCGTTTTTGCGCAGGTTTGCTTGGATTTTGTCTATTTTGCTGAAGACTGTGCTAATTTTTTTAGCATGACTGTCCGACTGTTCTTTTAATGACCGGAGAATGTTGCCATTCTCTATCATGTGCTTCTCTGTGGGGTCGAGAGCCTTTTCAAGGGCATCCTTGAGCATGTCGGCTACCGTCTCTTGCAGCGTTCCCATCTCTGTTGCCTCTGTTTGCTTGATTAGCATAGCTAATTCCTGGGAGGAATCGTTAGCTTGTTGCCGTCTGCTGGAGTCTTGTTTCTTTGTCGAATTTGGTTCTTTTTTTGAGGCCATCTCTTTAGTTGAGTGTTTCTTTGAGTCAAACTGGTGTTACAACTGCCTATGAGTCGCAATTAATACACAAAAGAAGGGGATTTTGTCAGCGCTCAGTGCCATGCTGCCATCTTGCTTCGTGCCTCACCGGAAGCTCAAGAGCCAAACTTTTGAAAAAAGTTTCGAAATAAGAGCCAAGCTTTATTGAAAAGCAGAGCATCAGTGCAAAAAAGAGTCATACATTTAATTTTGTTCTTCATTTGTGATTATCAATACACAATAAAATGCACCAAAACTTGGGTAAGCTTTCCTATAAGCTCAGTTTTCATTCATTAGGCCCTGCGGTGTGTATCAGCTGCACCCTCATTAATCCACTGAGCCCTCTGACATCATTCTCTAACCCTGACCTAACATACCTTAAAGCTGCCTTTAAATCATTCACTTGCCCCAAACAAAGAGAAGATACTCTGCAGCCTGCCTCAGTCTTATATCTACAATGTATCTGCTCAGGATAAACTACAGTAACAACTGGCTTGATAGCCAACTTCATGTGAGCGCCATGGCTCAACCACCATCACTGTCTATCTGGTTCCAGCAGTCTTACCACTGGTTAGTAAACCCCTGTAGTATGAGCAACCTCATGAATTATATCCCTTCACCTGTCTCACCAAAGAATAGAACATGGTTTCAATAATCCATCATAAGAGGTGATTGTGAGCACTGTATTCAGTGTCTACATGTTTGAAGAAGCCTGCCATTCAGTAGTTGCTCTAAAGCCATAAAATATTATTCAAAATTGATCAAAAACACTCAGTTAATGTTCTTAGAGATGTGGATAGGAAACACATTATTGCATCACTGTGAAATGAAAGATGAAATAAAATAAAGATGAACAAAAAACTGTTTTTAAAACAGATTTTAAATATCAAATACTAATTTCTAATGTGACAGGGTGTCTATTTGTACCCTGTTGAAAAAAGTCACACTGCAGCTATTTGGCTAACTACACCCATCTCTACAACATGTTATTATGGATCCCACTGTGTGCCGTGATTGGATAGTACTCATCACATTGGTCCATCGAAATCGGAAGCAGTCAGGGTTAGGGCAAAGAGGTCATGCTTAGAGCTAGTGCCAGCCAATCTTGGGTATTCTCTGAGAGGAAGGTGGTAAATTAACAAAAAACAAGACAAAACAAATTGTACTGCCAGAAAGTCAGGTGATGTAGTATAAAGAGCAACACAGTCTAAAGTGGGAGTGATATGCAGTGGATGAACGAGTCTAAGCAGAAGGCAAAAGATAACATTAGACCAAGCCTTACCAGGCAAACCCTCTTTTCCTCAGGGCAGCTGCCTCCGTCTCACACAGACCTACCCTGAGTCTGGGTCCACAGCTGCCTGTACCAGAGGCAAACTTGCGAATCCTAGAATGGCGAAAGAATGACCTGCCGTTCTCTCCCTATGATTGGAAAGGACTTGTTGCGTTTGCTGGTTGGATTGGTCGGGGTGGGTTTAAGCAAGAGGAGAGTGATTGGTTAAGGATGGGGTAAGAATGCCAGGCTAAGCCAGTCTGAGGCAGACTAAGGCGGGTCATTGCTTCACCACCCTACGATGTAAAGCCACCTCAGCGAGTGCGTTTGTCAATCACAGTCCAGATTCAGTCTCTCAGAAACATCAGGGCTGTTGTCAGGAGCTGTAGGGTCAGAAACAAAGTGCATTGAGTCCATTCACAGTCCTAAAAAGTGAATCTGCACAATAATTTGAACCACATTTCAGTCTACAGCGTAAAGTCTGTAAAGTAAGTTTTACTTACGAGATGGAGGGTCTTTGGCTGAAATCAAAACAGACCATCATCATCATTTCAGTTTCTGTTGTAGATACCATCTTTCATCATCTCGTCCCTAGTTAATATGATCCACACTCCAACTGAAAAATCGAGTCATTCTACCCTTCTGTTTGGTCCTTAGTACTTTTCCTATCACTTCTCTCCTACATCATAGTGATATATTATCATGGCTCACAGGCTCTGAGCCTTACAGTGCTTACTGTTGGTTTCTTTAAATTGTGGGGTGCAGGGAACTGATGCTCGTTTCAGTTGAGTATAATTTGAATTAAAAAAAACTCAAAGACTACAATCAAAGCATTAAAAAAGTCAATTGAGCAGATGATCATTTCATCTTCTGTCTTACCTTTCTTCTTTTTGTAAGCCATGAATCCAAAGGCAGCGACAAGGACGAGAGCAAGAACAACAACTGCAGCAACAATGGGGGTGGTCATGTTACTGGGCCTCTCTGTCGACCAGAAAAATATTTTACATATATTAGGCTGATACAGATAAAGCAGGTTAGAACAGAGGTACATCCAGTGTTTTATGCTGCTGTGAACTATGTGCGAACAACCTATGTTGGCTTAATTAAAGGATTTAATTAAGGCTAAAACAAACCACAGACATGCAGTCCCCATCAGCACCCTCTGGTCCCATTCTTACCCCTGTTGGTCCTGATCACTGCTTCATCCAGTCTGGTAACAATGTCGTCCTTTACACCAGAGAGATGAAACACACAGTCGTACCTCCACCAGTCTTCAGGTGTGACTGATGAAAGGTGCAGGTCAACACTCATCTGGAAGGTTCCATCATGGTTGGGGAGGATCTCTCCGTGTTCCACATCTTCATGAATCTCCTCTTTATCTTTCCTCCAGAACATCATGGCTCTGTTAGGGAAGAAACCTGTAGCGTGGCAGCTGACTGGAGAGGAGGGCGTCTTCTGGAGGAGAAACACTGAGGGCTCTGAGGAGACACAGAGACAATGGAGAGAGAGGGGGCGAGAGATGAGAGGGGATAGAGAAAGATGAGAAAACCAGAGTATTTAATAAATAGCAATTTGGACCTGATAATCTGTCTCTCTGTCCCTCCTCTTCAGTCACATTCTCTATTACAAGGTTCCTTCATTGCATTTTTTCATTCTTCCACCACATGGCCTCAGACTGTCCCTCCTTTTCACACTTTCCTTATCAGCCCTTGATCAGCCCTTTTCCATTCACTCCTGGCCAGTTTGGCAAAGTTGGCATGTACTTTGTACCTTTGCTTTCTAGCCCCTATATTCTGTAACCTGTTATTTATAATGTGAAAACTGAACCTGGAACTTGTAATCTAATCCTGCCTGCCTGACCTTCTGCCTGACTTTGGATTTCTTCCCTGTACCTTTCCAGTTGTTTGCCCGTTTTGACTACCTTCCTGTTTCTGAGCCTGGTCTACCTTGTGATTCCTGTCCCTGTCAGGAAGCCTGAATTAACATAGTCATAAAATCACTGAACTGTCCCTGTATGCCTCAACTGTCTGCACCAACATTGGCCACCAACTTTTCTTTCAAGGGAATATGCTACATGCCCATACATCCATCTTATGAGCTTTGAGAACATATGACAGTTCTGCATAACAACCCACTGCCTACACAACCGCCTCATTGTCTGTATATAGACAGAGATGGGAACTACACTACCACTAAAGAAACTCACTACAATCAGAGACAGAATCAGACAAGGTCATGTCAGTGGAATAATAAAATAATACAGGTTGTAAGAACATTGTTGTGTCATGTGATTCTACCTGTTCTCAGCAGAGAGATGTTGCTGTAGGACAAATACTTCTTCAGCCACTCAGGGAAAATCTTCGTGATGTACTCTTTAACGTCTCGATTGTTAATTTTGTCAGCATCCCATCTCATTTTGATGATGTAAGCCTGTGGTTTCGGAGCGACCCATATCAGTGTCTTCAGGTCCAATGATATTAAATCTTCTCCATCATAACCATACTGAATAAAACCATCAACTTCTCCAGTCTCGTCATCCCACTCACAACCACTCATCCTCTGCAAAATGTGGACACCTGAGAGACAGAGACAGAGACAGAGACTGCAGTTAACAATATGCACAGATGATGCATAGCTCCAGTGGAAAGATGATCTCAGAAATAATCTGCATTGTGTGATGCACTGCTATTCTCCTGGTCTTGTGGTGCAATCATGATTCAACAGTGGATAATCAGTGCACTTTTTCTTTATATGAGTGATGAAAACTAATCTCTATTTTACAACTTAAAAGTTAAAATGGTAGCTGTAATAATGCTCTGTAAATAATTGACAATGACAGTAAACCAAGAGGTTATGTCTTCTTGCAATCTGGTTACATCAAACTGTTTTATTTATTTATTTATTTTTTGTACTTAGTTTTTTTAAAAATTCACATTATTGTTACAAAAAAATGAGCAGCTACTCCGTTTCAGTCTACAGTCAAAACATTGCAAACCATGTTTGTTTAAAGACAAACTCTTAAACTAACCTAAGTCCCAGAGGAAATAAAATGAGTTCTTTAAAATAGTTGAGTGTTATTTCTGCGTGATAGAGAATGAATTTTGGTCCATCAACTCGCCAACCTTCTCTTGTAGGGTTTGAACCACCTCTGCCAGGATGAAGACGTGTGTGTCATCAAGATCTTTGAGAATGAACTTCTTTCCTAGGGCCATTTTTTCGTCCAGGTAGAGGAGGAACTGTTTCATGGCAGGATCACATTCAACAAGGACACCTTTGTGTAGGTTGACCATATTGACAATAGAGAAATCAGCAGTTGGTGCAAATTGAAATGCTCAAAATCTGCAGTAACGTAAAATAAACCAAGATGTATTATGTAACTTTCCAAATCATTAACTTGAAGCTAACGCAGCTAAAGGTAAACTCAAGATAGTAATAGACTTGCACGGTATATCAATACCAGGAAGGTACCGCAGTACCCTCACGTTGACAATGATACGATATTACACATTTTTTTAGTATCCATACTTCATTAAAATAGCGCGAAATCAGAGCGCCCTCACTGCAGCTCTCTCTGTCATGCTGCCTGCACGCATAGAGCCCGTGGGCGGGGCTGCTGGTTCTCACACATGCAGCAGGCAGCACTCTATGGAGTTAGATTAGTCTCAATATTAATAAATGCACACAGAAGGATTCACAAATACATGTTAAGATTTATATATAAATGACTCTCTCCACACAAATATTTTCAGTGCACACACATATATTTGGCATTTTATATAAATGTAAAAAAAATCCACAAATAACCAAAAAAGTTTCACAAATATATTTCTGATGCACACACAAATATTTATTGTTTTAAATATATGCAATTTTCATCAAAACATATGTGGATGTTGATACATTCATATACAAATGCTTTTATTTTGTGAACCTCAGCGCATTCGTGTGTGAATCTTTTTGAGACTCCCCTGACGTCACCCGATCCACAAATGCATTTTTTCTACCAAGGGGATATAGGTAGCCAATCAGATGTCTCCTTCCTCTTCAGCCAATCACATGAGCGTCCCGCTACCACCCCCACATGGGGTATGTTTTAACGTCGTAGTGTCAGAGGGTGGCAGTAATGCACAACTACATTGTTTGCCGACCGCCAAGTTAATAAGGACGAGAAGAAGAAGAAGCAGCAGAAAGCGGTCAATGCAGAGCCCCGGGTCAATGGTCCGTTATCCGGTAATTACCGGACTTTGACCGGTAAAATCTGCCGAAGTCCGACATTTTTTAACACCGCCGGTCCAAATGTCCGGTGAAAATATTCCCTCCAAGCACAATTTGAATTAAACATGTCAAAGGATTTTTTCATTTTGTTTATCTAGAGTTTTTATTGCATATATATTTCAATAACGAACTGACTTTTTTATTTCAAGTTGGCAGCACGCCGCGTTATTAACACTAGGACCGCCAACATTCTAGCTCAAGTCAAGAGGATCAGCAAACCTTTCAACGCCTCATGTCAATATACAAGTCAGCTTTTTAAAATGTATTTAATTTTTTTTTACCGTGCGCATTTTTTTCGCTGCTTCACGTCTCCATTGATAATGACAATTAGCACTCTTAGTACACTCTTAAATAACAAATAGTATATAACTTTTAGTCTGCTATATTGTTGACTATATAGTGAATTTTTATAAAATATTGCAGAAGAAAAGACATAAAGACCGAAATAATGAGAGGATTTTTAAAATTATTTTTATGCTGCTGCTCCCCTCCTCTCTGCAACTCGGGAAATTCGTTTCACTGAGAAACACACACACACACACACACACACACGGACATATACGAATGGATGAATGGATGACGGATGTACAGCTTGAGGTTATTGCTACAATACAGATTAATACACAAAGCAAAAACACTTAAACCAGACAGGCTATGGGCACGAACAAATGCAAAAATAACTGCAGAAAATAACATGAAAAGAGGACCCAACAAACAAATGAACAAGGGCACGATCAACACGTCGGAAAGCCGATCACGTTGTCCGGTGCCAATTTTTTCTAGGGGAAACCCTGCTCTTGACCACTGACCCGGGGCTCTGCATTGACCGCTTTCTGCTGCTGCTTCTTCTTCTTCTCGTCCTTATTAACTTGGCGGTCGGCAAACAATGTAGTTGTGCATTACTGCCACCCTCTGACACTACGACGTTAAAACATACCCCACGTGGGGGTGGTAGCGGGACGCTCATGTGATTGGCTGAAGAGGAAGGAGACATCTGATTGGCTACCTATATCCCCTTGGTAGAAAAAATGCATTTGTGGATCGGGTGACGTCAGGGGAGTCTCAAAAAGATTCACACACGAATGCGCAGAGGTTCACAAAATAAAAGCATCTGTATATGAATGTATCAACATCCACATATGTTTTGATGAAAATTGCATATATTTAAAACAATAAATATTTGTGTGTGCATCAGAAATACATTTGTGAAACTTTTTTGGTTATTTGTGGATTTTTTTTACATTTATATAAAATGCCAAATATATGTGTGTGCATTGAAAATATTTGTGTGGAGAGAGTCATTTATATATAAATCTTAACATGCATTTGTGAATCCTTCTGTGTGCATTTATTAATATTGAGACTAATCTAACTCCATATTGCTGCCACTGCCTGCACTGCCTGGCCTTGCTTATGAAGAAACTCTGCAACAAATTTTGTCATAACAACAACAATACACATGTCTAAAATTCATGTTACATTTTGACAACAGCACTCCCTCATGGCAGAAATGGCTCAAATATGACACACTTAAACATGAGCCTGAGTCTCCGGAGGGTCCCCATGCTGTGGAAGACATCCTGCCTCGATCCTGTGCCAAAGACGCCGCGTCCCAGTGGCTCCAAGGACTACAGACCCGTGGCATTGACCTCCCACATCATGAAGACCCTGGAGAGACTTGTCCTGGAGCAGCTCCGGCCCATGGTCAAGCCACTCTTGGACCCCCTCCAGTTCGCCTACCAGCCCCGACTTGGAGTGGAGGACGCCATCATCTACCTGCTCAACCGCGTCTACGCTCAACTGGACAAGCCGGCGAGCACTGTGAGAGTCATGTTTTTTGACTTCTCCAGTACGTTCAACACCATCAGTCCAGCTCTATGGGTGACAAGCTGACAGCTATGCAGGTGGATGCCTCTCTGGTGTCCTGGATTGTAGACTACTTGACTGGTAGACCACAGTACGTGCGCCTGCAACACTGTGTGTCAGACAGAGTGGTCAGCAATACTGGGGCCCCGCAGGGGACTGTCCTCTCTCCCTCCCTCTTCACCCTCTACACCAGAGACTTCAGCTATTGCACTGAGACCTGCCATCTTCAGAAGTTTTCTGATGACTCTGCCATAGTTGGATGTATCAGCAAGGGTGATGAGGATGAGTACAGGGCTGCTGTGGATAACTTTGTCACATGGTGTGAGCAGAACCATCTGCAGCTCAACGTGGCAAAGACAAAGGAACTGGTGGTGGATTTGAAGAGAACCAAGACACTGGTGACCCCGATTTCCATCCATGGGGTCAGTGTGGACATTGTGGAGGACTATAAGTACCTGGGGGTCCACATTGACAATAAACTGGACTGGTCTAAGAACACTGACGCTCTCTACAGGAAGGGCTGGAGCCGTCTCTATTTTCTGAGGCGACTGAGGTCCTTCAACATCTGCCGGACTATGCTCAGGATTTTTTATGAGTCTGTGGTGGCCAGTGCTATCCTCTATGCTGTTGTGTGCTGGGGCAGCAGGCTGAGGGTGGCGGACGCCAACAGACTTAACAAACTGATCCACAAGGCCAGTGACGTTGTGGGAATGGCGTGTGACTCTCTGGTGGTGGTGTCAGAGAGGAGGATGGTGTCTAAGCTGCAAACTATCTTGGACAATGTCTCACACCCACTCCACCATGAGCTGGTTGGACACAAGAGTTCTTTCAGTGGGAGACTCATACCACCAAAATGCACCACTGAGCGCCACAGGAAATCATTCCTGCCTGTGGCCGTCAAACTGTACAACTCCTCCCTCTGAGTTGCCCTTGAACTGTTTCACCACTGTCACCAACTCATAATAAATTATTACATATTTATTCCTAAATAATCCGTGCAATAACTGACTGTGTTGATCAGTCTGTATATAAGGTTCCTGTATATATTGTAAATTATGTTGTTAGGTCACTACATATATATTTTGTAAATTATCTTCTTATATTTCTTATATTTTTACTTCTTTTTGCACTATATCTTCTTCTTTTTACACTTGTAAGGAGCACCTGTAACGAAAACAATTTCCCCTTGGGGATCAATAAAGTATTTCTGATTCTGATTCTGATTGTGTATTGTGGCTGTATGTACAACATTTATAAATGTGGTTGAAATTACACAGTCTACCATGGTGCCTTGCGTTTCATTTTGAATGCTAAATCTCTCACCCATCTTTGTCTCTTATATGAACAATTGGGTCTGCCATCACTACACTATCGCAGATGGTTACATTGGCACATTTTTATTTACAAAGCCATTTTAGGGCTACTCCCTGTCTATTTAAACCGCCTACTCATTCACACTACTAGTGGGTATAGCCTTCGCTCTCAGGACTTTTTGTTGTTCTCGGTCCCTCGCGCTTTCACTGAATTTGGGAAGACCGCTTTTAGTTACTATGCCCCTTGGTCCTGGAATCAGCTCCAGAAAACACTAAAATTGGCTGACCTTGTTTCCTTGGGTGATTTTAAATGTCTGTTACAGTCTGCAAAAACAGAAGTCTGTAGCTGCTTTCTTTGAGTTTGATGTGTACTGTATGTATCTATCTATGTACTGTTGTGTTATGTGATGTTGTATTATATGATGTTGTATTGTTGTAACTTGTAACTCTGGATTGTTGCCTTCTTGGCCAGGGCTCCCTTGCAAAAGAGATGCCAATCCCAGTGGGACTTGCCTGGTTAAATAAAGGATAAATAAAATAAGTAAGGGATAATGCCCGACGAGGTGTCCGTCAGACGGTTCACGCCTCCGCATCATCCATTCATTTCTGATAATGGACACCTCGAAGGGCATTATCCCGCTTATACCATGGTCACTTACAAAAGAAATAAATATTAAATCAATTATTAATACGTTAATGTTGTTTTTTACCATTAAAATCGTAAGTTTTTCACAAGAAGCGGCTGAGTGGACTATTTAATATCTCTCGTTGTGACGCGTTGCCAAGGTAACCAGCTCTGGCCACAGAACCTGCAGCTTAGTCGGCCGCAGTTAAGGTATGTTCTGAGTTTCTGTTGCCACGGTTACCAAATAGCGTTTGAGCCAGTGCAATAATTTAGAACAATCAGGATATTTGACTGGAACTTTTTTATAGGTGTCCTACAACACTTTTTAACGGACACCAAGTATTCACTCTGACCATGGTATAAAAAAAAAAAAAAAAAAAAAAATTCCATTGTGCATTGAAGACTTACGGCCCATCAAGTGTAACATGACACGCCCTTAAGAATTTGATGGCAAATTGCAAACAAACCATACATGACATCAAAAAACAAATTGAAAAGTCTTGTTCATGGTCATCTAAATATGACATGTGCCAAATTTGGTGAAGATTGGATAAAATATGTGGTAATAGAGACAGAAAATGTGTTTGGCAGAAAATCCAAAATGGCGGCAAATTTTTACAGGCGCAAATGGGCGTGGCCTATACCTTTTGAATCGGCTTCATCCAAGGAACCCACTGTCCAAATACTGTTTTGATACCTCACAGTTCATGAGTTATTAGCCAAAAGGTAAAATGCTTAATAACCGACCATGTGGTGGCGCTATTGAGTATGAGTGAATAATAACATGCTGTGAGACTCTTAGCCTTCTGGTGATGACAGTATTTGTGTGTTGTTGTCATTATTTTTTTGGTTGTCCGAACTGAAAAATCAGAGATTGCAATTTTACCAAGGTCCCTAAGTGCTCCGGTTGCCGCACGGTACTTGAAAGGACATTCAGTGTTGTTCCTTTGAGTTTTCACCACAACCACTGAGGTTGGTGAGTTGATAGGAAAATGTAAGGAATGTAGGGTTGATAATTGTTGCTTTCAGTAAATAATAAATCACTAATAATATAACGACTAATTGGGTAAAGACAAATAATAGAATACTACAACAGTGTGTTAGGTTCAGAAAGTACTTTCACTTTCATGACTTTATTGTAATGCAGCCTTCAAAACCAGGAAAAGACAATACTTAAGATATTATGATATCCAAAATAAAAACTGTATCTATTGTCATATTATGATATCCAGATATTATCCAAATATTGCCCAGTCCTAACAAGTGAAAAACAGAAACAAATACTTTACCTCCACTTTGGTTGAAGCGCTCTTGCAGACTGTTAATCGTGGTCCTGAAGAAGATGGGCTGATAGTGAAAACAATGCTGCTTGTGCCACTCCAAGTGCTGAGGATCGTCTTCAATGAATTTTCTCATCCAGTCCTGTTTTGGTTCCACTGTATTTTTGATGCTGTCACAGTGCCCCGCCACAATGCCATCAACCTCGATAACAGCGACAAACTTTAAAGCTTTCTCTCCAGAAGATGCAGTTATGACATACCTCAGGGTGTGTTTCACTGCAGGACAAACAAGGTTTACATACACACCTTGTCATCACACACATCATAAACACGTCAGTATGAGTCAGTAAAAAAACACAGTCTTTTCAAGCTGAGGTAAAAGTTAAAGATCTTACCTGGTGATGAAAAGTGACAGAGAAAAAGCAACAAAAAAAACGTTTTCATCTTGTCTTAATGAAGCTGGTTCAGCTGTTTGATCCTCTTTTCAGTGCTGCTTCCTCTGTTACTTATCTGCGTCAGCTGAATGAGAGACTGTGCCAAAGTTGGAGGGGATTTTCCAGACAACAGAGATAGTGGAAGAGAAAGTGTGGGCTCACATGCTCACATCATGAAGGGAGTGAAAAAACTATTACATAACACTTTCATTACAATAATGACTAGACTAACCTGGAAATGACTGCTGCTAAAATTGAACCATATTACATTTTACAACCTTTATTTCAACTGGCCATTCATAACTTCTTACCACTCAAAGAAAACATAGCCCCCATAATGTGACTCTCTGAGGGGAAAATACTGTGGAGTAGAGTGGACTGCAGAGTAAGGTCAGGCCAAACTATACAAAGCAACAAGTAAGTGTGAGTTTCAAGTGGAGGCCATAAGGACTAAAGATAGAAAGATAAAGCATCCCACAATAATAACACAGCATCTCAAATATGTTTTACAGGGTGGATCTGTAGGTATTTTTGTGTCTTTTTGTTGCAATCATATAAAACTGTTTTGAGAGCATATTTCTTGAACTGCAATCAAAAATCGAGTTTGTAAGTAAAAACGTATGATCATTTTGCTTATAAATCAGTCCTCTTTGCTTGCGAGTTAAAGTTTTGTAACACACCCCATAGAGTAATCTGTGCATGTTAACATTATAAGTGATATACAACTCATCAGATAGAGGCAAGGGGAACTGTCACAATTAACCCCCGTTATACCACCAGAAGCCATAGTCCACAAACAACAATGTGATTTAAACGTTAAGCGCTAGAAAGTAGAATAGTGGTACATACCAAACTCACATTTATATGTGTCTGTAATATTGTGGAAGGGCTCTGTAGATTTAATTGTAATCACTACAGTGTTCTTCATTCATTGTTCTTGTTATTGACTATGACTGGCTTTTATTGTTATGCAAGGTAACATCAACACTGTGTTTGATTGAATAATAAAGAAACAAATGTTGGCTATCACATCCATCAGCGTAGGCCCCGCCCATTAAATGCACTTGAACTTGCAAGCAAAACTTTAACTCTCAAGCAAAGAGGACTGATTTATAAGCAAAATGATACGTTTTTACTTACAAACTTGATTTTTGATTGCAGTTCAAGAAGTATGCTCTCAAAACAGTTTTATATGAAGACACAAAAATACCTCTATAAACTGTATCAATCTGAAACATGTAGAGGGTCAAGTGACGTACCTTTAAATCCTGGAGCTGTTTAAATATTTAATCAGTCAAGCATGAAATTGGGCAAAGAGATGCATTGCACATACCTGTTATTGTATTATGACTGAGATGTTAAATCAATAAAATAAAGGTCTTCATACACTCAACAACAATTTGGATGATGATGAGTATTGGTAAGAATCAGCCTCTCAGGGCATGGCGTCACTTTTTACACAGTGATCCTCATGATTGATGAATGAAAGGCTCCACTGGAATAATAAGGCTGTCCTTCTGTTAGATATGATGTCATCATTTCAGTTCAAACAATGTTCATACTGCTAATGCCTTAAAGTATGCTGAAAGGCTGAAGATGCACAAATAAGTTTGATTATTACTGTCATTACTAATTAAAATGTAACCAAAGATTGATACTTTATTCATTAAAGATAAAGTGGAATCAAAGACATGTAAAATAAACTAAATGTTTGTTTTCTTTCTGTCATTCTTCAGCTTCATGTCGTACCCCCAGGCACATAATAAGGCACATGTAATGTGTATTAAACATTTTCTGGTGCCAGCAGGGGGTGACAAGATGACTTTCTCTTTTCACTGCAAAAGGAGCTCAAACAGGACCTCTGCTGTCCAAATGAAGTTATTACAAACCATCCTCAGTCAGAAAGTGAGTCCTTATTTTCATGGATTTTATGGTCATAAATAGGTCCAGATAATTGGGACTGGAGCTGTTGCTCTTGCTTTTGGCCAGTACCCTCCTTTGTTTCAGTCAAGGGACACCTTAATGCTAGCCACAAAAAAAAAAAAACAAACAAAGTCGCCAAGAGGCTAAGTAGGGGAAAAACTTTACCTGCCGGACGCGCTGGCTGTCAGTGAATCGCTTCAAAGGGATGTTTCCTTTGTATATTTATTGCAGATAAAACAACAGTAGTTGTAGAGCGATCACAAAGAGGTCAGCAAAGTAGGACCTCCCCTCTCACCCTCTCAGTTCATTCATGAAAATGCGCCCAGGTGAAGAACAGCTGATAACTACTACGTGCTGACGCACCTCCACCATCATGTGACTCACATCCCCATGTGACCAGTAATAAATTGATATGACATACACTCAAGACTACAAATAATATTAGCTGGCACCTACAAGAGGGATTATGCATCCTCCACACATCAATTAAATTTAAGTCTGTTAAAAAGAGATTAAGTGTCTTGGACGCAGATTCTTGAGAGCCAGACATAGTCGAAGAAGATTTATCGAGGTCATTGTTTACAAGAGCATTCATATCCGCACCAACATAGAGATGATAATCACTCACCTTCAATAGTTGTGAGGTGACTGAGGGAAAGAAATCAGCTTCAAATATAGTTGGGGCATATAAACTAATAAATGCAATTTTTTTTTGCCCTGAATGGATGTACAGCAAAAAGCCAAACGTCCCTCCTTGTCAGAGCCAAATTTTTCAATTGATACATTTATGCCACGTCTCACCAAAATCATAACTCCCTTTGTACGTGTACCATCAGTTGATGCTACAACTGGTTTATAAAAACGGTTTTGAACCCTGGAAACATCATTAGGTTTAAGATGTGTCTCTTGCAAAAGTGCAATATCTATCTTCTTTCTGCGTCGGAAATCAAATATCTTTGAACGCTTATAAGGAGAGTTTAGTAAATAAACAGAAAATATCACATTCAGTACATTAACTTTCCGTGGACGTGTGCATATCAGCTTGTTAAGTTGCTTGCTGCTACTCCGTTTCCTCCGGAGCACCATGGGAGCCCCCGAGTGATGGGATCCAGACAGGGAGCATCCTCTGTAGGTAGCCTCTCGGGTCGTCCCCTTCAACACCCGTCGGTAAGTTGACCAGCCGCACATTGTTTCTCCTGCTCCTGTCCTCCAAATCGTTAAGTTTTTTTGCGTAAGTTACAAATCTCTGCGAGGCAGGAGCTAGTGTCTTTCTCGTTTTTGCGCAGGCTTGCTTGGATTTTGTCTATTTTGCTGAAGACTGTGCTAATTTTTTTAGCATGACTGTCCGACTGTTCTTTTAATGACCGGAGAATGTTGCCATTCTCTATCATGTGCTTCTCTGTGGGGTCGAGAGCCTTTTCAAGGGCATCCTTGAGCATGTCAGCTACCGTCTCTTGCAGCGTTTCCATCTCTGTTGCCACTGTTTGCTTGATTAGCATAGCTAATTCCTGGGAGGAATCGTTAGCTTGTTGACGTCTGCAGGAGTCTTGTTTCTTCGTCAAATTTGGTTCTTTTTTTGAGGCCATCTCTTTAGTTGAGTGTTTCTTTGAGTCAAACTGGTGTTAGGACTGTCTGTGAGTCGCAATTAATACACAAAAGAAGGGGGTTTTGTCAGCGCTCAGTGCCATGCTGCCATCTTGCTTCGTGCCTCACCGGAAGCTCAAGAGCCAAACTTTTGAAAAAAGTTTTGAAATAAGAGCCAAACTTTATTGAAAAGCAGAACATCAGCACAAAAAAGAGTCATACATTTAATTTTGTTCTTCATTTGTGGTTATTAATACACAATAAAATGCACCAAAAGTTGGGTAAGCTTTCCTATAAGCTTAGTTTTCATTCATCCTAACATACCTTAAAGCTGCCTTTAAATCATTCACTTGCCCCAGACAAAGAGAAGATACTCTGCAGCTTGCCTCAGTCTTATATCTACAATGTATCTGCTCAGGATAAACTACAGTGACAACTGGCTTGATAGCCAACTTCATGTGAACGCCATGGCTCAACCACCATCACTGTCTATCTGGTTCCAGCAGTCTTACCACTGGTTAGTAAACCCCTGTAGTATGAGCAGCCTCATGAATTATATCCCTTCACCTGTCTTACCAAAGAATAGAACATGGTTTCAATAATCCATCATAAGAGGTGATTGTGAGCGCTGTATTCAGTGTCTACATGTTTGAAGAAGCCTGCCATTAGTAGTTGCTCTAAAGCCATAAAATATTATTCAAAATTGATCAAAAACACTCAGTTAATGTTCTTAGAAATGTGGATAGGAAACACATTATTGCATCACTGTGAAATGAAAGATGAAATAAAATAATGATGAACAAAAAAAACCACCATCACTGTCTATCTGGTTCCAGCAGTCTTACCACTGGTTAGTAAACCCCTGTAGTATGAGCAGCCTCATGAATTATATCCCTTCACCTGTCTTACCAAAGAATAGAACATGGTTTCAATAATCCATCATATCCACCATTCGGTAGTTGTTCTAAAGCCATAAAATATGATTCAAAATTGATCAAAAACACTCAGTTAATGTTCTTAGGAATGTGGATAGAAAACACATTATTGCATCACTGTGAAATGAAAGCTGAAATAAAATAATGATGAACAAAAAAACAGTTTTTAAAACAGATTTTAAATATCAAACACTAATTTCTAATGTGACAGGGTGTCTATTTGTACCCTGTTGAAAAAAGTCACACTGCAGCTATTTGGCTAACTACACCCATCTCTACAACGTGTTATTATAGATCCCACTGTGTGCCGTGATTGGATAGTACTCATCACGTTGGTCCATCGAGATCGGAAGCAGTCAGGGTTAGGGCAAAGAGGTCATGCTTAGAGCTAGTACCAGCCAATCTTGGGTATTCTCTGAGATGAAGGTGGTAAATTAACAAAAAACAAGACAAAACAAATCGTACTGCCAGAAAGTCAGGTGATGTAGTGTAAAGAGCAACACAGCCTAAAGTGGGAGTGATATGCAGTGGATGAATGAGTCTAAGCAGAAGGCAAAAGATAACATTAGACCAAGCCTGACCAGGCAAACCCTCTTTTCCTCAGGGCAGCTGCCTCCGTCTCACACAGACCTACCCTGAGTCTGGGTCCACAGCTGCCTGTACCAGAGGCAAACTTGCGAATCCTAGAATGGCGAAAGAATGACCTGCCGTTCTCTCCCTATGATTGGCAAGGATTTGTTGCGTTTGCTGGTTGGATTGGTCGGGGTGGGTTTAAGCAAGAGGAGAGCGATTGGTTAAGGTTGGGGTAAGAATGCCAGGCTAAGCCAGTCTGAGGCAGACTAAGGCGGGTCATTGCTTCACCACCCTACGATGTAAAGCCACTTCAGTGTGTGCATTTGTCAATCACTTGTCCGGATTCAGTCTCTCAGAAACCTCAGGGCTGTTGTCAGGAGCTGTAAGGTCAGAAACAAACTGCATTGAGTCCATTCACAGTCCTAAAAAGTGAATCTGCACAATAATTTGAACCACATTTCAGTCTACAGCGTAAAGTCTGTAAAGCAAGTTTTACTTACGAGATGGAGGGTCTTTGGCTGAAATCAAAACAGACCATCATCATCATTTCAGTTTCTGTTGTAGATACCGTCTTTCATCATCTCGTCCCTAGTTAATATGATCCACACTCCAACTGAAAAATCGAGTCATTCTACCCCTCTGTTTGGTCCTTACTACTTTTCCTATCACTTCTCTCCTACATCATAGTGATATATTATCATGGCTCACAGGCTCTGAGCCTTACAGTGCTTACTGTTGGTTTCTTTAAATTGTGGGGTGCAGGGAACTGATGCTCGTTTCAATTAAGTGTATTTTGGATTAAAAAAAACTCAAAGACTACAATCAAAGCATTAAAAAAGTCAATTGAGCAGATGATCATTTCATCTTCTGTCTTACCTTTCTTCTTTTTGTAAGCCATGAATCCAAAGGCAGCGACAAGGAAGAGAGCAAGAACAACCACTGCAGCAACAATGGGGGTGGTCATGTTACTGGGCCTCTCTGTTGACCAGAAAAATATTTTATATATATTAGGCTGATACAGATAAAGCAGGTTAGAACAGAGGTACATCCAGTGTTTTATGCTGCTGTGAACTACGTGCGAACAACCTATGTTGGTTTAATTAAAGGATTTAATTAAGGCTAAAACAAACCACAGACATGCAGTCCCCATCAGCACCCTCTGGTCCCATTCTTACCCCTGTTGGTCCTGATCACTGCTTCATCCAGTCTGGTAACAATGTCGTCCTTTACACCAGAGAGATGAAACACACAGTCGTACCTCCACCAGTCTTCAGGTGTGACTGATGAAAGGTGCAGGTCAACACTCATCTGGAAGGTTCCATCATGGTTGGGGAGGATCTCTCCGTGTTCCACATCTTCATGAATCTCCTCTTTATCTTTCCTCCAGAACATCATGGCTCTGTTAGGGAAGAAACCTGTAGCGTGGCAGCTGACTGGAGAGGAGGGCGTCTTCTGGAGGAGAAACACTGAGGGCTCTGAGGAGACAGAGAGACAATGGAGAGAGAGGGGGCGAGAGATGAGAGGGGATAGAGAAAGATGAGAAAACCAGAGTATTTAATAAATAGCAATTTGGACCTGATAATCTGTCTCTCTGTCCCTCCTCTTCAGTCGCATTCTCTATTACAAGGTTCCTTCATTGAATTTTTTTATTCTTCCGCCACATGGCCTCAGACTGTCCCTCCTTTTCACACTTTCCTTATCAGCCCTTGATCAGCCCTTTTCCATTCACTCCTGGCCAGTTTGGCAAAGTTGGCATGTACTTTGTACCTTTGCTTTCTAGCCCCTATATTCTGTAACCTGTTATTTATAATGTGAAAGCTGAACCTGGAACTTGTAATCTAATCCTGCCTGCCTGACCTTCTGCCTGACTTTGGATATTTTCCCTGTACCTTTCCAGTTGTTTGCCCGTTTCAACTACCTTCCTGTTTCTGAGCCTGGTCTACCTTGTGATTCCTGTCCCTGTCAGGAAGCCTGAATTTACATAGTCATAAAATCATTGAACTGTCCCTGTATGCCTCAACTGTCTGCACCAACATTGGCCACCAACTTTTCTTTCAAGGGAATATGCTACATGCCCATACATCCATCTTATGAGCTTTGAGAACATATGACAGTTCTGCATAACAACCCACTGCCTACACAACCGCCTCATTGTCTGTATATAGACAGAGATGGGAACTACACTACCACTGAAGAAACTCACTACAATCAGAGACAGAATCAGACAAGGTCATGTCAGTGGAATAATAAAATAATACAGGCTGTAAGAACATTGTTGTGTCATGTGATTCTACCTGTTCTCAGCAGAGAGATGTTGCTGTAGGACAAATACTTCTTCAGCCACTCAGGGAAAATCTTCGTGAGGTACTCTTTATTGTTTTGAATTCTAATTTTGTCAGCATCCCATCTCATTTTGATGATGTAAGCCTGTGGTTTCGGAGCGACCCATGTCAGTGTCTTCAGGTCCAATGATATTAAATCTTCTCCATCATAACCATACTGATTAAAAGCATTAACTTCTCCAGTCTCGTCATCCCACTCACAACCACTCATTCTCTGCAAAATGTGGACACCTGAGAGACAGAGACAGAGACAGAGACTGCAGTTAACAATATACACAGATGATGCAAAGCTCCAGTGGAAAGATGATCTCAGAAATACTCTGCATTGTGTGATGCACTGCTATTCTCCTGGTCTTGTGGTGCAATCATAATTTAACAGTGGATAATCAGTGCACTTTTTCTTTATATGAGTGATGAAAACTAATCTCTATTTCACAACTTCAAAGTTAAAATGGTAGCTGTAATAATGCTCTGTAGATAATTGACAATGACAGTAAACCAAGTGGTTATGTCTTCTTGCAATCTGGTTACATCAAACTGTTTCATGTACAAAGTCACACCAGGGTTTAAGTTAAGATGCCGACCAATATCCCAGGTTGGAGTCCAGCTGGGGACCTTATCGCTCTCCCTTATTTACTGTCATCTCTTAACCACTGCTATCTATACCTTCACCCTCATGCAGGTTGGTATAACCAGCATGAATTAATTCCAAATTTAACATCAGAAATGCACATAATTAGACTTATATTTAACCTCCTGTGACCCTGCATCCTCATATGAGGACATTACATTTGGTGTTTTGCACCACATAATTCATTTTGCTGAATGTAGACCTGTTGTCCTTGTTCCTGGACACCGTAATAGCAAGAGCACAATACACTAATCCGTGTAAAAACAAGATGGCAGCCATCTCTGCTAAGTCACAGCCTACAGTTGATCCAGACACATAATTGGAAAAGGTACAAAACCTGATCAAATTTTATGGTTGAAACACTTGTAGTTTGAGATGACATACAAATTTGACCAATTTTAGCAATAGTAAAAAATTGAAATGCTGGTAATTAGGAAGTATTTGTTTAGGGACTTCAGGTCTTCATTATTGTATTATTTACAATTCTACTTTTGCACAGCTGTGCTCAGGCACTAGAAACAACAGTTCTGAACAGTTTTGGACTTGATCAGTGTCCTCTAGCCTTAAGAGTTACAAAACATAAAAAAAAAATGTTGCAGTGTTTGCGATTTTGTTTTTGCATTTACAATGTTCAGGCACTGAAATATACTGCTTTATACTTTAATTGTGACTGTTAAAATTAAACCCATCGACCCCATTAAGGGACTTTTTTTGTTCAAAACTACTTACTGCTCAAAGACAATGCTTCTTTTTTTTTTTTTTTTTTTTTTTTTTAAATTCTAATCAGGTCCTACTAATCCAAAATAGCTTTTCAGGGTATCAGGAGGTTAAGTATTCTGTAGCAATATGAAAATTAAGATGACAAGTGGGGCGTGAGGATTCTTGAACTAACACCTGTACAGATGGACGTGGGGTCTTGACAGGTTTTTGAGGCTCTCTAGAGTGTCAGGACACAATAGGGCCAGGCAATATAGGAAAAAATCAAATATCACGATATTTTGACCAAATACCTTGATATAAATATTGTGACGAGAATGTAGGAAAATACATCACTAATAATAAAACGACTAATTGGCTAAAGACAAATAATAGAATACTAGAACAGTGTGTTAGGTTCAGAAAATAACACCACTTTATTGTAATGTCGCCTTTAAAACAAGGAAAAGACAATACTTAAGATATTATGATATCCAAAATAAAAACTGTATCTCGTGTCATATTATGATATCCAGATATTATCCAAATATTGCCCAGTCCTAACAAGTGAAAAACAAACAAATACTTTACCTCCACTTTGGTTGAAGCGCTCTTGCAAACTGTTAATCGTGGTTTTGAAGCGGTAGGGCTGATACTGAAAACACTGTTGCATGTGCCACTCCAAGTTCTGAGGATCGTCTTCAATGAATTTTCTCATCCAGTCCTGTTTTGGTTCGACTGTATTTTTGATGCTGTCACAGTGCCCCGCCACAATGCCATCAACCTCTACAACACCGACAAACTTTAAAGCTTTCTCTCCAGAAGATGCAGTTAAGGCATACCTCAGGGTGTGTTTCACTGCAGGACAAACAAGGTTTTACATACACACCTTGTCATCACACACATCATAAACACGTCAGTATGAGTCAGTAAAAAAACACAGTCTTTTCAAGCTGAGGTAAAAGTTAAAGATCTTACCTGGCGATGAAAAGTGACAGAGAAAAAGCAACAAAAAAAACGTTTTCATCTTGTCTTAATGAAGCTGGTTCAGCTGTTCGATCTTCTTTTCAATGTTGTTTCCTCTGTTACTTATCTGCGTCACTTGAATGTGAGACTGTGCCAGAGTTGGAGGGGACTTTCCAGACAAAAGAGAAAGTGAAAGTGTGGGCTCACGTGCTCACATCATGAAGGGAGTGAAAAAACTATTACATAACACTTTCATTACAATAATGACTAGACTAACCTGGAAATAACTGCTGCTAAAATTGAACCATATTACATTTTACAACCTTTATTTCAACTGGCCATTCATAACTTCTTACCACTCAAAGAAAACATAGCCCCCATAATGTGACTCTGAGGGGAAAAATACTGTGGAGTAGAGTGGACTGCAGAGTAAGGTCAGGCCAAACTATACAAAGCAACAAGTGTGAGTTTCAAGTGCAGGCCATAAGGACTAAAGATAGAAAGATAAAGCATCCCACAATAATAACACAGCATCTCAAATATGTTTTACAGGGTGGATCTGTAGGTATTTTTGTGTCTTTTTGTTGCAATCATATAAAACTGTTTTGAGAGCATATTTCTTGAACTGCAATCAAAAATCAAGTTTGTAAGTAAAAACGTATGATCATTTTGCTTATAAATCAGTCCTCTTTGCTTGAGAGTTAAAGTTTTGTAACACACCCCATAGAGTAATCTGTGCATGTTAACATTATAAGTGATATACAACTCATCAGATAGAGGCAAGGGGAACTGTCAAAATTAACCCCCGTTATACCACCAGAAGCCATAGTCCACAAACAACAATGTGATTTAAACATTAAGCAGTAGAAAGTAGAATAGTGGTACATACCAAACTCACATTTATATGTGTCTGTAATATTGTGGAAGGGCTCTGCAGATTTAATTGTAATCACTACAGTGTTCTTCATTCATTGTTCTTGTTATTGACTATGACTGGCTTTTATTGTTATGCAACATGACATCAATATTGTGTTTGATTGAATAATAAAGAAACAAATGTTGGCTATCACATCCATCAGCGTAGGCCCCGCCCATTAAATGCACTTGAACTTGCAAGCAAAACTTGAACTCTCAAGCAAAGAGGACTGATTTATAAGCAAAATGATACGTTTTTACTTACAAACTTGATTTTTGATTGCAGTTCAAGAAATATGCTCTCAAAACAGTTTTATATGAAGACACAAAAATATCTCTATAAACTGTATCAATCTGAAACATGTAGAGGGTCAAGTGATGTACCTTTAAATCCTGGAGCTGTTTAAATATTTAATCAGTCAAGCATGAAATTGGGCAAAGAGATGCATTGCACATACCTGTTATTGTATTATGACTGAGATGTTAAATCAATAAAATAAAGGTCTTCATACATTCAACCAACACCTGGATGATGATGAGTATTGGTAAGAATCAGCCTCTCAGGGCATGGCGTCACTTTTTACACAGTGATCCTCATGATTGATGAATGAAAGGCTCCACTGGAATAATAAGGCTGTCCTTCTGTTAGATATGATGTCATCATTTCAGTTCAAACAATGTTCATACTGCTAATGCCTTAAAGTATGCTGAAAGGCTGAAGATGCACAAATAAGTTTGAATATTACTGTCATTACTAATTAAAATGTAACCAAAGATTGATACTTTATTCATTAAAGATAAAGTGGAATCAAAGACATGTAAAATAAACTAAATGTTTGTTTTCTTTCTGTCATTCTTCAGCTTCATGTCGTACCCCCAGGCACATAATAAGGCACATGTAATGTGTATTAAACATTTTCTGGTGCCAGCAGGGGGTGACAAGATGACTTTCTCTTTTCACTGCAAAAGGAGCTCAAACAGGACCTCTGCTGTCCAAATGAAGTTATTACAAACCATCCTCAGTCAGAAAGTGAGTCCTTATTTTCATGGATTTTATGGACATAAATAGGTCCAGATAATTGGGACTGGAGCTGTTGCTCTTGCTTTTGGCCAGACCCCCCTTTGTTTCAGTCAAGGGACACCTTCATGCTAGCCACAAAAAAAAAAAAAAAAAACAAAGTCGTCAAGAGGCTAAGTAGGGGAAAAACTTTACCTGCCGGACGCGCTGGCTGTCAGTGAATCGCTTCAAAGGGATGTTTCCTTTGTATATTTATTGCAGATAAAACAACAGTAGTTGTAGAGCGATCACAAAGAGGTCAGCAAAGTAGGACCTCCCCTCTCACCCTCTCAGTTCATTCATGAAAATGCGCCCAGGTGAAGAACAGCTGCTAACTACTACGTGCTGACGCACCTCCACCATCATGTGACTCACATCCCCATGTGACCAGTAATAAATTGATATGACATACACTCAAGACTACAAATAACATTAGCTGGCACCTACAAGAGGGATTATGCATCCTCCACACATCAAGTGAATTTAAGTCTGTTATAAAGAGATTAAGTGTCTTGGACGCAGATTCTTGAGAGCCAGACATAGCCGAAGAAGATTTATCGAGGTCATTGTTTACAAGAGCATTCATATCCGCACCAACATAGAGATGATAATCACTCACCTTCAATAGTTGTGAGGTGACTGAGGGAAAGAAATCAGCTTCAAATATAGTTGGGGCATATAAACTAATAAATGCAATTTTTTTTTTGCCCTGAATGGATGTACAGCAAAAAGCCAAACGTCCCTCCTTGTCAGAGCCAAATTTTTCAATTGATACATTTATGCCACGTCTCACCAAAATCATAACTCCCTTTGTACGTGTACCATCAGTTGATGCTACAACTGGTTTATAAAAACGGTTTTGAACCCTGGAAACATTATTAGGTTTAAGATGTGTCTCTTGCAAAAGTGCAATATCTATCTTCTTTCTGCGTCAGAAATCAAATATCTTTGAACGCTTATAAGGAGAGTTAAAAACATTAAAAGACAATATATTAAGATTTTCCAATTTGTGTGTGCTAATACTAGTTCCCTGATTCTGTTGTGATAAGTTGGTGGTGGAGCCCTGAGTTCCTGATTTCCTTGGGAGGACAGGTCCTCCCAAGGAAGGATCCTGCAGAGGCAAGGCAAGAGTCCTCCCTAGCATCCAGTGAACACACATTGGAACAGGCTAACAAGTGTCCCTAGGTGTGCGTCATTAGCCCTCTTGGGACTGACGGGGTTTCAGGGTACTGTGGGAATTTTGATACTCTCTAATGTTGTTGTACAGTTTGAACAAATATAAGTGGCATTTTCAGAGTCATGTGACTTTTATGGAAAATTTCTGGATTCTACTTAAAGAATAAAAATCAGGTCGGCTAAATGACATTTTTGTAAAAGGTGTTTTTAGAATTCCTCTACAATGTATAAAAACTGACCTTATGTAACAGGGTCAATTATACAGCTATATGTGTATCACAGTCTGATCTCAGTTGATTTGGACAATTAAATGTCTATCTATAAAATATGTCCTGATGTTTTGGGAAGAGTTGGCAGTGGGAGGGTTAATCCTCCTTTACACTGAATATGCTAAAGGTGCTTTTTACAGGTGAGGCCAGGTAAAGTCCCCCCCCCCCCCCCACACACACACACACACAGACATTCACACCCTAATCCCTTGTCAGAGTGCAGTTAACCTCAACAGCTGAAAAAAGTCTTACATCACCACATCATCTACAGTATATAAACAGACTTACACACAGAATCACACTGTGATTCCAAAGTGTTCTGGATTTTATGTGTGTATCAGCACAAATTCAGTTACAGTAGCCTAATATGAATAGCGGATCTGATCTGATGAGCCGAGCTGATCTGAAACAACTGATCATGCTGATTGTACCTGATACCGCCGTGTAATCCTTTGACATAAGTTCACCTCAAAATTAATGAGTGATGCTTTGACCTGCAGGATATTCTGATGTCTTTACTCTGGTCGTTCTCACCGCGATGCCCCCCAAAAATACACCAATTGAAACCAAAAGAATGAGCACAGTAATTATATCGTTATCATGTGAATAGTGGGGGGAGGAGGGGAGGGGGAAATTTTTGCGCTCCATCTCCACTGTAAATGATTTGTTTAAAAACTTTTCTGTTTTATCTAAATCCCGTCATTTAAAAAAAATCTCATTCAGCTGTGAACACAGTGGAGAGTGTAAATTATGAGGTTTCTGTCAATATTTTTTTCACGCTTGTACAATAAAAACTTCTGACGACATTAATCGAAATAAATGACATATTTATATTAGTCCTGCCGAGCTCTGCTGGCACAGGTTTCATTGAAGAGGCCCCGCCCTCACCTCCACCAAATCGTGTGCAAAGCATTGTGGGGATTTTATACCCGCGGAGGATCCACACGTGCATCCTCCGAATTTCGCTCAGTCCTTCGTGAAACTCGGGAGGATCCTTGACATTGGAACAGTCCTTCGGCGGAGGTCGATGACGTAGCATCCTTCAAATCCGCCCATTTGAGGATCCTTCGTTACAATTGAGAAACACCTACTTATCTAAACAGATCGTCGCTTAGTGATGACGTCAATGACGTCATATCTAGTGCCCAAACGATGTAAACAAGTTTACTACAGGTATAAACTGAATTGAACTTGTGCTGCTAAAGTCACCCAAAATTAATTGTTTCGAGCCTAGCAAATTACAACAATTAGTTGTGTTCAATACCACCTTAAAAATAAAATATAACTTCTAGACGGACTTCACTTTGTCCTTGTATAAACCAGTTGCCTGAGCAATTACAATAATACAAAAACCCACTTAGATAAAAAGAAATAAAAATAACAATAATAATAATAATAAAATAAAACTAAGCCGGCCCAATATCTAGCAAAAAGTATAACCAGCGACTTCCCACGGAGAAAATAAACAGAAAATATCACATTCAGTACATTAACTTTCCGTGGACGTGTGCATATCAGCTTGTTAAGTTGCTTGCTGCTACTCCGTTTCCTCTTGAGAAGCTTGTGCTCTTTGCCCTTGAGTCTTCTTCCATATTCCCCAGCACCAATACTTTCAGGGCTTCTTTCGCTTCCTCCGCCGAGTTAAACTTCATCTTCATGCCCTTGTGATTTACTCTAAGGATCGCCGGGTACACCACCGCTATGTTCCGAAATCTATACTGCCATGAGTACACTTACACACAGTACACTGTCCGCACTTACAGAGTGCACATATTTCAGCGACTAAGTGCTGTTCCGATTCATTACTCTATGGCGCACTTACCAGATGTTACGATCACGACTACGGCTGTGACTAGTCAGTGATGTCACCCGCCAACAAACTGGAACAGATGGCAGGTCAGTGGTTCCGCCCACTGACGTGTAAGTGGTCCCACCTCTTCCGCTACGTAGCTAAGATGGCAGCCGTTGAGTACGAAAAGTGTACAATGTTCCACACTCTCAATTTTGGCCGTTATGAGTACACATCCGGGTCTTTTAGGTACACTTCTTTTTCGCCGCAATCGTAATGTGAACGCCCTCTGTACCCAAAGTGGGTATGGTAAGTACAGAGAGTATGGGTATTGGAACAGACGACAGGAATGAGTCAATGCCCTTCTGCCAGAGTTTTGCGTGGATCTCTCTGTACTCCTGCCGTTCCTGCGTCGTCCCCGGGCTGTAGTCAGCGAAGAACTGTAACCGCCAGGGAGAGCAAGTTTAGCTTTTCGTGCACCCTCCAGGATGGCCTGTCGGTCAGTATAGCGCAATAACCTGAAGATCATGGTCCGTGGTCTCGACGTGTTGTTGGAAAATACCCGGTGTGCACGGTCAATCTCCACTGGAGCACCATGGGAGCCCCCGAGTGATGGGATCCAGACAGGGAGCATCCTCTGTAGGTAGCCTCTCGGGTCGTCCCCTTCAACACCCGTCGGTAAGTTGACCAGCCGCACATTGTTTCTCCTGCTCCTGTCCTCCAAATCGTTAAGCTTTTTGCGTAAGTTACAAATCTCTGCGAGGCAGGAGCTAGTGTCTTTCTCGTTTTTGCGCAGGTTTGCTTGGATTTTGTCTATTTTGCTGAAGACCGTGCTAATTTTTTTAGCATGACTGTCCAACTGTTCTTTTAATGACCGGAGAATGTTGCCATTCTCTATCATGTGCTTCTCTATGGGGTCGAGAGCCTTTTCAAGGGCATCCTTGAGCATGTCGGCTACCGTCTCTTGCAGCGTTTACATCTCTGTTGCCTCTGTTTGCTTGATTAGCATAGCTAATTCCTGGGAGGAATCGTTAGCTTGTTGACGTCTGCAGGAGTCTTGTTTATTTGTCGAATTTGGTTCTTTTTTTGAGGCCATCTCTTTAGTTGAGTGTTTCTTTGAGTCAAACTGGTGTTAGGACTGTCTATGAGTCGCAATTAATACACAAAAGAAGGGGATTTTGTCAGCGCTCAGTGCCATGCTGCCATCTTGCTTCGTGCCTCACCGGAAGCTCAAGAGCCAAACTTTATTGAAAAGCAGAACATCAGTACAAAAAAGTCATACATTTGTTCTTCATGTGTGATTATCAATACACAATAAAATGCACCAAAACTTGGGTAAGCTTTCCTATAAGCTCAATTTTCATTCATTAGGCCCTGCGGTGTGTATCAGCTGCACCCTCATTATTCCACTGAGCCCTCTGACATCATTCTCGAACCCTGACCTAACATACCTTAAAGCTGCCTTTAAATCATTCACTTGCCCCAAACAAAGAGAAGATACTCTGCAGCCTGCCTCAGTCTTATATCTACAATGTATCTGCTCAGGATAAACTACAGTGACAACTGGCTTGATAGTCAACTTCATGTGAACGCCATGGCTCAACCACCATCACTGTCTATCTGGTTCCAGCAGTCTTACCACTGGTTAGTAAACCCCTGTAGTATGAGCAACCTCATGAATTATATCCCTTCACCTGTCTCACCAAAGAATAGAACATGGTTTCAATAATCCATCATAAGAGGTGATTGTGAGCACTGTATTCAGTGTCTACATGTTTGAAGAAGCCTGCCATTCGGTAGTTGCTCTAAAGCCATAAAATATTATTCAGAATTGATCAAAAACACTCAGTTAATGTTCTTAGAAATGTGGATAGGAAACACATTATTGCATCACTGTGAAATGAAAGCTGAAATAAAATAATGATGAACAAAAAAACAGTTTTTAAAACAGATTTTAAATATCAAACACTAATTTCTAATGTAACAGGGTGTCTATTTGTACCCTGTTGAAAAAAGTCACACTGCAGCTATTTGGCTAACTACACCCATCTTTACAACGTGTTATTATGGATCCCACTGTGTGCCGTGATTGGATAGTACTCTACAGTACAGTACACGAACAAAAAACAAGACAAAACAAATCATACTGCCAGAAAGTCAGGTGATGTGGTGTAAAGAGCGACACAGTCTAAAGTGGGAGTGATATGCAGTGGATGAATGAGTCAAACACAGGACTTCCACACAGGAGACTGGGGTTTGAGTCCTATGTCAGTCAGTCTTGGCTTTCTGTTTTAGACTTAGTCTACTTAGGACTGTATCTGACTCAGAATTACGTCAATCAAGTCAGATTTGGCTTTTCAGTATGAGTGTTAGCCTTTTTGTTGCTGTGTTTTCATATAAAGTTTGAGAGTTTGAACAGTGTCTGGCAGGCATTTAGGGTGACATCTACACTCACTTAATAAAGTAAACAAGCCAAGTTAGCCCTGTAAGCTAACTAATCATAAATGTGCAACAATGTTTTACAATGACACTAGATATCAAACAACAGCCAGACAGTATATGCCATTAAGTTGCTGTGAGCTGTAAATTCACCACTTCTAAGCAGAAGGCAAAAGATAACATTAGACCAAGCCTGACCAGGCAAACCCTCTTTTCCTCAGGGCAGCTGCCTCCGTCTCACACAGACCTACCCTGAGTCTGGGTCCACAGCTGCCTGCTGCCAAACTTGCGAATCCTAGAATGGCGAAAGAATGACCTGCCGTTCTCTCCCTATGATTGGCAAGGACTTGTTGCGTTCGCTGGTCGGATTGGTCGAGGTGGGTTTAAGCAAGAGGAGAGCGATTGGTTAAGGTTGGGGTAAGAATGCCAGGCTAAGCCAGTCTGAGGCAGACTAAGGCGGGTCATTGCTTCACCACCCTACGATGTAAAGCCACCTCAGCGAGTGTGTTTGTCAATCACTTGTCAGCCTCTCAGAAACCTCAGGGTCGTTGTCAGGAGCTGTAAGGTCAGAAACAAACTGCATTGAGTCCATTCACAGTCCTAAAAAGTGAATCTGCACAATAATTTGAACCACATTTCAGTCTACAGCGTAAAGTCTGTAAAGTAAGTTTTACTTATGAGATGGAGGGCCTTTGGCTGAAATCAAAACAGACCATCATCATCATTTCAGTTTCTGTTGTAGATACCATCTTTCATCATCTCGTCCCTAGTTAATATGATCCACACTCCAACTGGAAAATCGAGTCATTCTACCCCTCTGTTTGGTCCTTACTACTTTTCCTATCACTTCTCTCCTACATCATAGTGATATATTGTCATGGCTCACAGGCTCTGAGCCTTACAGTGCTTACTGTTGGTTTCTTTAAATTGTGGGGTGCAGGGAACTGATGCTCCTTTCAATTGAGTATAATTTGGATAAAAA
Source organism: Cephalopholis sonnerati (assembly GCA_019142605.1). Lineage (NCBI taxonomy): Eukaryota > Metazoa > Chordata > Actinopteri > Perciformes > Serranidae > Cephalopholis > Cephalopholis sonnerati. The sequence continues at coordinate 13,044,854 of JAGQAX010000017.1, forward strand.
AAACTCAAAGACTACAATCAAAGCATTAAAAAAGTCAATTGAGCAGATGATCATTTCATCTTCTGTCTTACCTTTCTTCTTTTTGTAAGCCATGAATCCAAAGGCAGCGACAAGGAAGAGAGCAAGAACAACAACTGCAGCAACAATGGGGATGGTCATGTTACTGGGCCTCTCTGTTGACCAGAAAAATATTTTACATATATTAGGCTGATACAGATGAAGCAGGTTAGAACAGAGGTACATCCAGTGTTTTATGCTGCTGTGAACTACGTGTGAACAACCTATGTTGGCTTAATTAAAGGATTTAATTAAGGCTAAAACAAACCACAGACATGCAGTCCCCATCAGCACCCTCTGGTCCCATTCTTACCCCTGTTGGTCCTGATCACTGCTTCATCCAGTCTGGTAACAATGTCGTCCTTTACACCAGAGAGATGAAACACACAGTCATACCTCCACCAGTCTTCAGGTGTGACTGATGAAAGGTGCAGGTCAACACTCATCTGGAAGGTTCCATCATGGTTGGGGAGGATCTCTCCGTGTTCCACATCTTCATGAATCTCCTCTTTATCTTTCCTCCAGAACATCATGGCTCTGTTAGGGAAGAAACCTGTAGCGTGGCAGCTGACTGGAGAGGAGGGCGTCTTCTGGAGGAGAAACACTGAGGGCTCTGAGGAGACAGAGAGACAATGGAGAGAGAGGGGGCGAGAGATGAGAGGGGATAGAGAAAGATGAGAAAACCAGAGTATTTAATAAACAGCAATTTGGACCCGATAATCTGTCTCTCTGTCCCTCCTCTTCAGTCACATTCTCTATTACAAGGTTCCTTCATTGCATTTTTTCATTCTTCCACCACATGGCCTCAGACTGTCCCTCCTTTTCACACTTTCCTTATCAGCCCTTGATCAGCCCTTTTCCATTCACTCCTGGCCAGTTTGGCAAAGTTGGCATGTACTTTGTACCTTTGCTTTCTAGCCCCTATATTCTGTAACCTGTTATTTATAATGTGAAAACTGAACCTGGAACTTGTAATCTAATCCTGCCTGCCTGACCTTCTGCCTGACTTTGGATTTCTTCCCTGTACCTTTCCAGTTGTTTTCCCATTTCGACTACCTTCCTGTTTCTGAGCCTGGTCTACCTTGTGATTCCTGTCCCTGTCAGGAAGCCTGAATTTACATAGTCATAAAATCACTGAACTGTCCCTGTATGCCTCAACTGTCTGCACCAACATTGGCCACCAACTTTTCTTTCAAGGGAATATGCTACATGCCCATACATCCATCTTATGAGCTGTGAGAACATATGACAGTTCTGCATAACAACCCACTGCCTACACAACCGCCTCATTGTCTGTATATAGACAGAGATGGGAACTACACTACCACTAAAGAAACTCACTACAATCAGAGACAGAATCAAACAAGGTCATGTCAGTGGAATAATAAAATAATACAGGCTGTAAGAACATTGTTGTGTCATGTGATTCTACCTGTTCTCAGCAGAGAGATGTTGCTGTAGGCCAAATACTTCTTCAGCCACACAGGGAAAATCTTCGTGAGGGACTCTTTATTGTTTTGAATTCTAATTTTGTCAGCATCCCATCTCATTTTGGTGATGTAAGCCTGTGGTTTCGGAGCGACCCATGTCAGTGTCTTCAGGTCCAATGATATGAAGTCTTCTCCATCATAACCATACTGAATAAAACCATCAACTTCTCCAGTCTCGTCATCCCACTCACAACCACTCATCCTCTGCAAAATGTGGACACCTGAGAGACAGAGACAGAGACTGCAGTTAACAATATGCACAGACGATGCATAGCTCCAGTGGAAAGATGATCTCAGAAATAATCTGCATTGTGTGATGCACTGCTATTCTCCTGGTCTTGTGGTGCACTCATGATTCAACAGTGGATAATCAGTGCACTTTTTCTTTATATGAGTGATGAAAACTAATCTCTATTTCACAACTTCAAAGTTAAAATGGTAGCTGTAATAATGCTCTGTAGATAATTGACAATGACAGTAAACCAAGAGGTTATGTCTTCTTGCAATCTGGTTACATCAAACTTTTATTTATTTATTTATTTTTTGTACTTAGTTTTTTAATTCACATTATTGTTACAAAAAAATGAGCAGCTACTCCGTTTCAGTCAAGACAAACTCTTAAACTAACCTAAGTCCCAGAGGAAATAAAATGAGTTCTTTAAAATAGTTGAGTGTTATTTTTGCGTGATGGAGAATGAATTTTGGTCCATCAACTCGCCAACCCTCTCTTGTAGGGTTTGAACCACCTCTGCCAGGATGAAAATGTGTGTCGTCAAGATCTTTGAGACTGAACTTCTTTAGGGCCATTTTTTCGTCCAGGTAGAGGAGGAACTGTTTCATGGCAGGATCACATTCAATAAGGACACCTGTGTGTAGGCTGACCATATTGACAATAGAGAAATCAGCAGTCGGTGCAAATTGAAATGCTCAAAACCTGCAGTAACGTAAAATAAACCAAGATGTGTTACATAACTTTCCTAATCATTAACTTGAAGCTAACGCAGCTAAAGGTAAACTCAGGATAGTAATAGACGTGCACGGTATATCGATACCAGGAAGGTACCGCAGTACCCTCACGTTGACAATGATACGATATTACGATATTATCATTAAAATAGCGCGAAATCAGAGCGCCCTCACTGCAGCTCTCTCTGTCATGCTGCCTGCACGCATAGAGCCCGTGGGCGGGCCTGCCGGTTCTCACACATGCAGCAGGCAGCACTCAATCACAGGCAGCGAGTGATCACAGGGGAGACATGAGGGGAGACAGATGAGATGGAGACATGGCCTCAAGTGCAGCAGGAGCTCTTGCCGACCGTCCTCGGCTTGTTGAAAAAAAGATTCCCGAAGTGAAATCTGGAATTATTTCGGATACATCGCAGATAGTGAAGGAAAACCACCGACACGCAGAGACCCGTCTGCAAAAGATGTTACAAAGCAACACAGACAAAGGGAGGCAACACGTCTAATCTGACAAAGCACCTCTCAGACAGACATCCCGAACTTTTAAAAGAGTTCAAAGAACAACAGGTGAGCGATTGTGTTTGGAAACATCAGGCTACATGAACACTCTCGATCGAGCGTGGCTCGGGCCGCATTTCCTGACCGAAGACAAATCCGAGACAATTATAAGCGAGCCCAGCCCGAACCCGACGCAGTTTGGTACCTGACATAGTTTTTGTTATGGACAGTGTGTGAACGACCATCAGCAGACAGCTGTTAGGCACAGTCAAACACGCCACACTGCAGCACAGCACACACACTCAGTTGGAGCAGAGCCCGTGTTGCGTTCAGGCGTTGTCACGTAAATAACAAATTCCAACACTTGAATAGGCCATAGCACAACACAGCAGCATGTCAAGTGGGCCATCTCATCTGGTCAGATACAGACAACAGGTCTACATAGCCATGTGTAATCAATGCAATGATCCCACCATGTGGTTTTCATTAGTATATCTTGCTGTAGGCTAATACTAATATTAATGCCATGTGTTAAGTGTTCAAAAAGCTGGACCATTCACAACCATTACCCCCCCCGCCCAAAAAAACTTTTAAATATATCCCAGCAACAATTAGTATTCAGTTAGCATTATTAATGAATATTTCTTGATTTTTATTTTGAAATAGCTCACTGGAATTTCAACCTATCAACACCAATCTACTTCTCATCTGTTTTTAAGCTCTTTACAGAGCTTTCACAACCATTATCCCCCCCCAAAAACCTTTAAATATATCCCAGCAACAATTAGTATTCACTTAGCATTATTAATGAATATTTCTTGATTTTATTTTGAAATAGCTCACTGGAATTTCAACCTATCAACACCAATCTACTTCTCATCTGTTTTTAAGCTCTTTATAGAGCTTTCACAACCATTATCCCCCCCAAAAACCTTTAAATATATCCCAGCAACAATTAGTATTCACTTAGCATTATTAATGAATATGTCCTGATTTTATTTTGAAATAGCTCAAAGAAATTTTAACCTACCAACACCATTCTACTTCTCATCTGTTTGTAAGGTCAGTATTGATCTTTCACAACCATTATCTCACAGAAAATTATGTAAAAAATATCCCACAAACAATTACTATTCATTGAACATTATTTATGAATAATTCTCAATTAATACTAATTGTACATGATTTTCTGGGAGAAAATGGTTGTGAAAGATGAATACAGACCTTACAAACAGATGAGAAGTAAATTGGTGTTGGTAGGTTGAAATTCCAGAGAGCTATTTCAAAATAAAACCGAGATATATTCATAAATAATGTTCAATGAATAATACCATTTTCAGGCATATCTTTTAACGTTTTTCTGTGAGAAAATTGTTGTGAAAGATCATACCGACCTTACAAACACATGACGAGTAGATCTGTGTTTGTAGGTTGAAATTCCAGAGAGCTATTTCAAAATAAAACCGAGAAATATCAATGAATAATTCTCAATTAATACTATTTTTTGGGGGAATATATTTTAATGTTTTTCTGGGAGAAAATGGTTGTGAAAGATCAATACCGACCTTACAAACAGATGAGAAGTAGATTGGTGTTGGTAGGTCGAAATTCCAGAGAGGTATTTCAAAATAAAACCGAGAAATGTTCATAGATAATGTTTACTTAATACTAATTGTTTCTGGGATATTTTTACATGATTTTCTGTGAGAAAATGGTTGTGAAAGATCAATACCAACCTTCCAAACAGATGAGAAGTAGATTGGTGTTGGTAGGTCAAACATTTCTTTGAGCCATTTCAAAATAAAATCAGGACATATTCATTAATAATGCTAACTAAATACTAATTGTTGCTGGGATATACTTAAAAGTTTTTTGGGGGGCAGGTAATGGTTGTGAAAGCTCTATGAAGAGCTTAAAAACAGATGAGAAGTAAATTGGTGTTGATAGGTTGAAATTCCAGTGAGCTATTTCAAAATAAAATACATATTGCTCACTGAACACTAATTGTTTCTGGGAAATTTTTAAAATGTATTTCTGGGAGATAATGGTTGTGAAAGATCTATTATTTGCTTAAAAACAGATGAGATGTATTTTGGTGTTGATAGGTTGAAATTCCAGTGAGCTATTTCAAAATAAAATAGATGAATATTAATAAATAAAGCTCACTGAACACTTAATCTGTTAAGGACATTTGCATTTGTTTGTGAAAGCTTCATAATGACCTTACAAAAAGATGAGAAGTAGTTTGGTGTTGATAAGTTGAAATACCAGTGACTTATTTCAAAATAAAAGTGAGACATTAAATTAAGACATATTCAATATTTTTAATAATTTAAAAGAAAAGAAAAATGTAGGATAGAAAATATGAAAAAAATCATACAGATAAAATTTGTTTTTATATTAAAATGGGATTCATGTTCATGGTATTGACCAGTAAAGAGTAGAGGAAACGGTACATTTAATGCATAGTTCATAATAATAATAACTAGAAAATTTCTACGAAATTTTGAGGGTGACTGCCTGCCTGGCGTTGCTGCCACTGCCTGCACTGCCTGGTCTTGCTTATGAAGAAACTCTGCAACAAATTTTGTCATAACAACAACAATACACATGTCTAAAATTCATGTTACATTTTGACGACAGCACTCCCTCATGGCAGAAATGACTCAAATATGACACACTTGTGTGTGTCTTAAACATGAGCCTGAGTCTCCAGAGGATCCCCATGCTGTGGAAGACATCCTGCCTCGTTCCTGTGCCAAAGACGCCGCGTCCCAGTGGCTCCAAGGACTACAGACCCGTGGCATTGACCTCCCACATCATGAAGACCCTGGAGAGACTTGTCCTGGAGCAGCTCCGGCCCATGGTCCAGCCACTCTTGGACCCCGTCCAGTTCGCCTACCAGCCCTGACTTGGAGTGGAGGACGCCATCATCCACCTGCTCAACCGCATCTACGCCCAACTGGACAAGCTGGCGAGCACTGTGAGAGTCATGTTTTTTGACTTCTCCAGTACGTTCAACACCATCCGTCCAGCTCTACTGGGTGACAAGCTGACAGCTATGCAGGTGGATGCCTCTCTGGTGTCCTGGATTGTGGACTACTTGACTGGTAGACCACAGTACGTGCGCCTGCAACACTGTGTGTCAGACAGAGTGGTCAGCAATACTGGGGCCCCGCAGGGGACTGTCCTCTCTCCCTCCCTCTTCACCCTCTACACCAGAGACTTCAGCTATTGCACTGAGACCTGCCATCTTCAGAAGTTTTCTGATGACTCTGCCATAGTTGGATGTATCAGCAAGGGTGATGAAGATGAGTACAGGGCTGCTGTGGATAACTTTGTCACATGGTGTGAGCAGAACCATCTGCAGCTCAACGTGGCAAAGACAAAGGAACTGGTGGTGGATTTGAAGAGAACCAAGACGCTGGTGACCCCGATTTCCATCCATGGGGTCAGTGTGGACATTGTGGAGGACTATAAGTACCTGGGGGTCCACATTGACAATAAACTGGACTGGTCTAAGAACACTGACGCTCTCTACAGGAAGGGCCAGAGCCGTCTCTATTTTCTGAGGCGACTGAGGTCCTTCAACATCTGCAGGACTATGCTCAGGATTCTTTATGAGTCTGTGGTGGCCAGTGCTATCCTCTATGCTGTTGTGTGCTGGGGCAGCAGGCTGAGGGTGGCGGACGCCAACAGACTTAACAAACTGATCCGCAAGGCCAGTGACGTTGTGGGAATGGCGTGTGACTCTCTGGTGGTGGTGTCAGAGAGGAGGATGCTGTCTAAGCTGCGAACTATCTTGGACAATGTCTCACATCCACTCCACCATGTGCTGGTCGGGCACAAGAGTTCTTTCAGTGGGAGACTCAGACCACCAAAATGCACCACTGAGTGCCACAGGAAATCATTCCTGCCTGTGGCCATCAAACTGTACATCTCCTCCCTCTGAGTTGCCCTTGGACTGTTTCACCACTGTCACCAACTCATAATAAATTATTACATATTTTATTCCTAAATAATCCGTGCAATAACTGACTGTATTGATCAGTCTGTATCTAAGGTTCCTGTATATATTGTAAATTATGTTGTGTGGTCACTACATATATATTTTGTAAACTGTCTTCTTATATTTCTTATATTTTTACTTCTTTTTGCACTATATCTTCTTCTTTTTACACTTGTAAGGAGAACCTGTAACGAAAACAATTTCCCCTTGGGGATCAATAAAGTATTTCTGATTCTGATTCTGATTGTGTGTTGTGGCTGTATGTACAACATTTATAAATGTGGTTGAAATTACACAGTCTACCATGGTGCCTTGCGTTTCATTTTGAATGCTAAATCTCTCACCCATCTTTGTCTCTTATATGAACGATCGGGTCTGCCATCACTACACTATCGCAGATGGCTACATTGGCACATTTTTATTTACAAAGCCATTTTAGGGCTACTCCCTGGCTATTTAAACCGCCTACTCATTCACACTACTAGTGGGTATAGCCTTCGCTCTCAGGACTTTTTGTTGTTCTCGGTCCCTCGCGCTTTCACTGAATTTGGGAAGACTGCTTTTAGCTACTATGCCCCTTGGTTCTGGAATCAGCTCCAGAAAACACTAAAATTGGCTGACCTTGTTTCCTTGGGTGATTTTAAATGTCTTTTACAGTCTGCAAAAACAGAAGTCTGTAGCTGCTTTCTTTGAGTTTGATGTGTACTGTATGTATCTATCTATGTACTGTTGTGTTATATGATGTATTGTTGTAACTTGTAACTCTGGATTGCTGCCTTCTTGGCCAGGGCTCCCTTGCAAAAGAGATGCCAATCCCAATGGGACTCGCCTGATTAAATAAAGGATAAATAAAATAAGTAAGGGATAATGCCCTTTGAGGTGTCCATTATCAGAAATGAATGGACGACGCGGAGGCGTGAACAGTTGCTTCCGCGTCATCCATTCATTTCTGATAATGGACACCTCAAAGGGCATTATCCCGCTTATACCATGGTCACTTACAAAAGAAATAAATATTAAATCAATTATTAATACGTTAATGTTGTTTTTTACCGTTAAAATCGTAAGTTTTCCACAAGAAGCGGCTGAGTGGACTATTTAATATCTCTCGTTGTGATGCGTTGCCAAGGTAACCGCTCTGGCCACAGAACCTGCAGCTTAGTCGGCCGCAGTTAAGGTATGTTCTGAGTTTCTGTTGCCACGGTTACCAAATAGCGTTTGAGCCAGTGCAATAATTTAGAACAATCAGGCTATTTGACCGGAACTTTTTTATAGGTGTCCTACAACACTTTTTAACGGACACCCTGCAGCCAGTCAGAATCGAGTATTCACTCTGACCATGGTATAAAAAAAAAAAAAATTCCATTGTGCATTGAAGACTTACGGCCCATCAAGTGTATCATGCCACGCCCTTAAGAATTTGATGGCAAATTGCAAACAAACCATACATGACATCAAAAAACAAATAGAAAAGTCTTGTTCGTGGTAATCTAAATATGACATGTGCCAAATTTGGTGAAGATTGGATAAAATATGTGGCAATAGAGACAGAAAATGTGTTTAGCAGAAAATCCAAAATGGCGGCAAATTTTTACAGGCGCAAATGGGCGTGGCCTATACCTTTTGAATCGGCTTCATCCAAGGAACCCACTGTCCAAATACTGTTTTGATACGCCTCACAGTTCATGAGTTATTAGCCAAAAGGTAAAATGCTTAATAACCGACCATGTGGTGGCGCTATTGAGTATGAGTGAATAATAACATGCTGTGAGACTCTTAGCCTTCTGGTAATGACAGTATTTGTGTGTTGTTGTCATTATTTTTTTGGTTGTCCGAACTGAAAAATCAGAGATTGCAATTTTACCAAGGTCCCTAAGTGCTCCGGTTGCCGCACGGTACTCGAAAGGACATTCTGTGTTGTTCCTTTGAGTTTTCACCACAACCACTGAGGTTGGTGAGTTGATAGGAAAATGTAGGGAATGTAGGGTTGACAATTGTTGCTTTCAGTAAATAATACATCACTAATAATATAACGACTAACTGGGTAAAGATAAATAATACAATACTAGAACAGTGTGTTAGGTTCAGAAAATAACACCACTTTATTGTAATGCAGCCTTCAAAACCAGGAAAAGACAATACTTGAGATATTATGATATCCAAAATAAAAGCGGTATCTCGTGTCATATTATGATATCCAGATATTATCCAAATATTGCCCAGTCCTAACAAGTGAAAAACAGAAACAAATACTTTACCTCCACTTTCGTTGAAGCGCTCTTGCAAACTGTAAATCGTGGTTTTGAAGAAGATGGGCTGATACTGAAAACACTGATGCATGTGCCACTCCAAGTGCTGAGGATCGTCTTCAAGGAATTTTCTCATCCAGTCCTGATTTGGTTCCACTGTATTTTTGATGCTGTCACAGTGCCCCGCCACAATGCCATCAACCTCTGCAACGGCGACAAACTTTAAAGCTTTCTCTCCAGAAGATGCAGTTATGACATACCTCAGGGTGTGTTTCACTGCAGGACAAACAAGGTTTACATACACACCTTGTCATCACACACATCATAAACACGTCAGTATGAGTCAGTAAAAAAACACAGTCTTTTCAAGCTGAGGTAAAAGTTAAAGATCTTACCTGGTGATGAAAAGTGACAGAGAAAAAGCAACAAAAAAAACGTTTTCATCTTGTCTTAATGAAGCTGGTTCAGCTGTTTGATCCTCTTTTCAGTGCTGCTTCCTCTGTTACTTATCTGCGTCACTTGAATGAGAGACTGTGCCAAAGTTGGAGGGGACTTTCCAGACAAAAGAGAAAGTGAAAGTGTGGGCTCACGTGCTCACATCATGAAGGGAGTGAAAAAACTATTACATAACACTTTCATTACAATAATGACTAGACTAACCTGGAAATAACTGATGCTAAAATTGAACCATATTACATTTTACAACCTTTATTTCAACTGGCCATTCATAACTTCTTACCACTCAAAGAAAACATAGCCCCATAATGTGACTCTCTGAGGGGAAAATACTGTGGAGTAGAGTGGACTGCAGAGTAAGGTCAGGCCAAACTATAAAAAGCAACAAGTAAATGATAGTGTGAGTTTCAAGTGCAGGCCATAAGGACTAAAGATAGAAAGATAAAGCATCCCACAATAATAACACAGCATCTCAAATATGTTTTACAGGGTGGATCTGTAGGTATTTTTGTGTCTTTTTGTTGCAATCATATAAAACTGTTTTAGAGCATATTTCTTGAACTGCAATCAAAAATCAAGTTTGTAAGTAAAAACGTATGATCATTTTGCTTATAAATCAGTCCTCTTTGCTTGCGAGTTAAAGTTTTGTAACACACCCCATAGAGTAATCTGTGCATGTTAACATTATAAGTGATATACAACTCATCAGATAGAGGCAAGGGGAACTGTCACAATTAACCCCCGTTATACCACCAGAAGCCATAGTCCACAAACAACAATGTGATTTAAACATTAAGCAGTAGAAAGTAGAATAGTGGTACATACCAAACTCACATTTATATGTGTCTGTAATATTGTGGAAGGGCTCTGCAGATTTTTTTGTATTCACTACAGTGTTCTTCATTCATTGTTCTTGTTATTGACTATGACTGGCTTTTATTGTTATGCAACATGACATCAATATTGTGTTTGATTGAATAATAAAGAAACAAATGTTGGCTATCACATCCATCAGCGTAGGCCCCGCCCATTAAATGCACTTGAACTTGCAAGCAAAACTTGAACTCTCAAGCAAAGAGGACTGATTTATAAGCAAAATGATACGTTTTACAAACTTGATTTTTGATTGCAGTTCAAGAAGTATGCTCTCAAAACAGTTTTATATGAAGACACAAAAATACCTCTATAAACTGTATCAATCTGAAACATGTAGAGGGTCAAGTGACGTACCTTTAAATCCTGGAGCTGTTTAAATATTTAATCAGTCAAGCATGAAATTGGGCAAAGAGATGCATTGCACATACCTGTTATTGTATTATGACTGAGATGTTAAATCAATAAAATAAAGGTCTTCATACATTCAACCAACACCTGGATGATGATGAGTATTGGTAAGAATCAGCCTCTCAGGGCATGGCGTCACTTTTTACACAGTGATCCTCATGATTGATGAATGAAAGGCTCCACTGGAATAATAAGGCCGTCCTTCTGTTAGATATGATGTCATCATTTCAGTTCAAACAATGTTCATACTGCTAATGCCTTAAAGTATGCTGAAAGGCTGAAGATGCACAAATAAGTTTGAATATTACTGTCATTACTAATTAAAATGTAACCAAAGATTGATACTTTATTCATTAAAGATAAAGTGGAATCAAAGACATGTAAAATAAACTAAATGTTTGTTTTCTTTCTGTCATTCTTCAGCTTCATGTCGTACCCCCAGGCACATAATAAGGCACATGTAATGTGTATTAAACATTTTCTGGTGCCAGCAGGGGGTGACAAGATGACTTTCTCTTTTCACTGCAAAAGGAACTCAAGCAGGACCTCTGCTGTCCAAATGAAGTTATTACAAACCATCCTCAGTCAGAAAGTGAGTCCTTATTTTCATGGATTTTATGGTCATAAATAGGTCCAGATAATTGGGACTGGAGCTGTTGCTCTTGCTTTTGGCCAGCCCCCCTTTGTTTCAGTCAAGGGACACCTTAATGCTAGCCACACTGGTATTTTAACATTTTAACCCCCCCAACAGTTTACTGTTCAGTGGTGGTGGCACAATCTTATTTTTCACTCCATTACTCAAATCATTAAAGTGTCAGCGGGCAGACATTTATTCTGGGGGTCTGTCACCAAGACCTGCTGATGTTACTGTCAGTGTTCACATTGCATTTAGGACCCACTGGGTATTTCGCCACATAAGGCAGTTTCTAGAATGAGGTTCAGTGGGTACTGACGAAGCCTTTAGTGCCAAGCAAACTGATAAATATAGTCATTTAGATATGGCCAGTGGTGCTATAGGGATGCTGCTGATAATGCAGTGTGCTGTAATTACCTCCCCTACAGTGTAGATGCTGTAGCGCTCTGTCAGCTCTTTGTGTCTTTGATGATAAAAATCTTTGGTTTCTGAGATACCAAATGTAAATCTTTGAATTTATCTATTTTAACAGCACTAAAAGCACAACACTGTTCAGGCAATTTTTAAAAGTCTGGAAGTTTAAAAAATATACACCATTACAGTGAAAAAAACCCTTTTACAAATGGATGATTAACAATGTGAAACTGAGAACACACATGCATTTTAATAAAGAGAAACACTGTGACTAGTTCACTAAAATAATACTTTTAAAATGTTCTTTTAGATGACATAAAAACATCACTACCAAAAATGTAAATAAAAGGCAAAAGAAAAAATGAAACATACACTTTTTAAAGGTCCAGTGTGTAGGATTTAGGGGGATACACTGGCAGAAATTAAGTAGTATATTCATAACTATGTTTTCATTAGTTTATAACTTGTGTTTTCGTTACTTTAGAGTGAGCTGTTTGTATATAGAGAGGGTCCTCTTCCACGAAATCCACCATGTTGTTTCTACAGTAGTCCAGAATGGACAGTGGCTGTATGTATACAGTTTGTGATGGTCACTGTGGTTCCAGTGTGACTGTAAGGCTAATGACTTATATCTGTGGTTTAATTCCCGGTCAGGGCGGGGCAACACATATACAGTCTGGACAGTCAAGGCTTTTAATGCTGCTGGCCTACCTCAGGATGAGTCAAACCACAAACACAAGAGTCATACTGGCTCGAATGTTGCCTGGGTCAACAAGGTCAGTTTTAGGTGTTAGGGGAACCAGGGAAACCTGATGTGAAATAGACTATTGGAGCAAGACATAGATGGACAAGAGCAGAGAGTATGGAACTATTGGAATGCTACTATACTAGTAATCCCTGCGAGAGGGGCTACATGCAGAGGATGTGGAATACATGGATGCTTCAATACCCAACATCTAGGCTGACAAAGAAACAACTCCTAGCCCAGTGTTTCAGCATCCACAAATGGCAACTGCTATTGCAGCTAGAGATTGATGGGGTACAACAAACATACTAAGGCAAGGGAGAGCCAGGACAAAAGGTCAAAGTGGGGATTACATTATCATCCCCACTCTCCGAGGTTGGGTACCAAGCCCCAACAAGCCCATACAACACAGATTCCCTTGCAAAAAGTACAAATGACCTGAGATAGAAATGGAAAAGCTGGAAACCCAAAGCTGATTACCAAGGCTAAGTGACAAAGCACCCTCTGAAACGTCCACTAGATGAAGTGAATGCAGTGCTACATACTATCCCCACTAGGTACCTAACTGAGACCAATCAGCTAAGATCAAGGCGACACGGAAAGACTTTAGTCAGCACTCAGAGCTACAGAAAGGGGTTGGGCAACATCAGGACGAGGGAACATGGAAAGCTCGAACAATAACAAGGGCTGAGAGCTAGCAAAGAATCAGAGCACTGGGGCTTTGACCCACAAACTGGGAGAGAGTAGCCCCAGCAGATTCCAGGTACAACATCTGAGGTCTCTGTCCAGCTGCTGTTAGCTGGTATTGCTACATCTACCACCACTGCCGTCTTCTGGTGTTTGTCAACTACCACTATGTCTGGTTGGTTAGCCAGCAACTGTTTGTCAGTCTGGAAGCTGAAGTCCCACAGGATCTTAGCCCTGTTGTTCTCAGCCACCTTTGGTGGTGTGTCCCATCGGGATTTGGGTACTTCGAGTCCATACTGGGTACAGATGTTCCTGTACACCTGTACGCTATCCCACACTATGGTTGTGCCTCTCCGTGTACACTGATCCTGCCTGCATCTTACACCCTGCCACTATATATATATATATATACATACATACATATATATATATAGTGGCAGGGTGTAAGATGCAGGCAGGGTATATATATATATATATATATATATAGACACCCTCACCACAGCCTCCTGGAGCGACAGAGGAGCAGCAGCAGCAGCAGTGGGCTCAACAGAGTATTTTAGGAGATCCTTCGTCCCCACGGCAATAAGACTGTTTAACACCTCCTGAATCCAGTCACACACACACACATTTGCTCACATTTCATTAGCCACAACTGGCTGGACTGTGAAATGGACAATTATATTCTAATCAATTTAATCTCTCTATAATCTTTCTCTCTCACTCTCTCGCTCTCTCTATATATATTTATATATACATTATATATTTTTTTCTTTTTAAAATGCTCCAGTGTGTACATTTAGTATGTGGAATAGGCTATATAATTTATTATTATTATTATATTTTTATTATTTATTATTATTATTATTATTATTATATTATCATTATTATTATTATTTTATTATTTTTATTTTTATTTTTTTAATTATCTTTATTATTATTATTATTATTATTATTATTATTATTATTATTATTATTATTGTTATTATTATTTTAAATATTGCATCTTGGATGAAAAATAAAAAAGAACATTTTACTCATGAATTATGACTTAATATAATAGAAATGAATGAATGAATTAATTAAAATTATTCAGTATTTTTTCCCTCATTTCATTCATGAAATAGCTGGTCCATGAGAATGAATCTCCTGGGACCGCCTTCTCCTCAGAAACTACAATCCCATAATGCCTTGCAGCTTTGGCAGCATTTCTTGTCGACGTGGGAAGGGAGGGATTCGGACACAAACAAATGTGCACGGGTTTGATGTCGGGCTACGTTACAGATAACCGTGACATGTCAGGTGGATTTGATAGATAACTCCATGACCTTTCAAACATGTGGCTCAAACCGGATGAGATTCTGCTGAAAAACGCGTTTAAATTATGGGTCACCGAGAAGGATAACGAGTATTTCGTACTGCAAAGGAGACGAGGGTACGGAGAAGGTGGAGGCGGTCTGACAGGTAACGTTAGCGGTTTTGTTCTCACCCCCTCGCATGTGTAGGACAGCCGCTGCAGCTTCGCCAAATCCAATTAAAACAAACTAGTTACTAACGGGTTAACTCGCCATACGTTGGCATAGCTAACGTGCTGTCTGCCTCGTATAGGGCGGGTGCTGCTGGACAGCCTACCCTCCTCAGAAAAATCTCCTCATAGCAACAGGTATAAGCCTGGTGTCACAATTACATAAGTCCGTTTAGATGGTGAACAGCTGGGTTATGTTGACACGCCAGCCTGTGAGAGTGAAGGTCTCTCTGAGTGTACGTGTCAATATATTAGCTTTTTTTTGGTTTGTTTCATGTGTGTTACACCACAGAGTTGACAGGGAGGTTACATGGAGAGAAAGTCTCCACAGTTACTTCCATTTCCTGCAGATCTGCTGCCTGCTGTGCCTGTGGTTACGTTACAGGATGTGCATGGGCCTAAAAACTTTGAGTAATTGTTGAGTCAGATTTAGACACTAGCAGCTGACAAACGCAGACTGACAGTCATGTATGTTGGAGTGACTATGTTACAGATCTCACCAGCTCATTTCTGAAGGGAACATGTAAGCAGTTACATTTGGTTTGGTTTTGGTCAGGTCAGTGCAGTCACTGAGTTTGTGAATATTGTCACCACTCTCTCCCTGAGGCTTGAAATATTACAGAAAACCCTTGAATTTATAATGTCACTGCAATGTCAGGGACTGCTGCTCCCCAGACAATAAATGTGTCAGCGAGTTTGTGCAGACATTGATGCTTATTTGAGCTGTCACACTGTAATTCAGGTTATATCATAGCTGTGCTGAAATGAGATGCAAGATTTTTAGCATGGAGGGAAAACCAAAACAGTTGTTTTTACAGAGTAGGGCTGCAGCTCTTCAATATTGATTAATATGTCAATTATTAGCAACAGTCCCAAACCCAAAGTTATTGAATTTACAATGAAAGAGGGGCAAAGTCACACATTTAAGAAGCCAACACAAGTTTTTCCTTGTTAAATTACTTTGTTAATTGTCACAGGGGTTGTTAATTTATATCCTGATGATCAACTATTTCAATCATCAACAAATTATTCTTGCCCCTCTACAAATCTCTTTATCTGTGTGTGTGTGTCAAGGTATTACAGTATACACTCGGGTATTTAGAAACCCGAAGTTATGATTTTGACAACAGTCAGAAAGAGACACCCCTCTTTCTATTGAACTGATGTGGCGATGCTGTATTGATGCAGTGTATTGTAGTGCACAGCACGCTCCACCAGAGGTCAGTCTCTACTGATGGAACAGGCAGCTTAGTTGAGAAAGATGGCGACTGCGAGTGGTAGGGATAATGTTACAGGACTAGTAAAAAAGAAAAATGCCTCTGCTCCTGTTTGTGAGTGTTGCCACATATAACTTAAGCTTGAGATGACTTCTACTACAAAAGCAGTTTTAGCCACATGTCTGTATTCAACACATCGTCTTCATTCAGCCCACTGGTGTGTCAGAAACTGCAGCGGCAACATGTGTCATCAGGTCCTCTAGTAAGAAGGGTGCTTATTTCATATCCATTAATTGTTCTGTTGGCCATAACTATTTAAATCCAGCTAGATTTATCTAAGTAGGCTAACTGCACATGAGAAACACAGCATTTTGGGCTAGACAATGGCAATGGAAGACAATGGAAAAATTGATACAGCCCTACCTACCTATCTATCTATCTATCTATCTATCTATCTATCTATCTATCTATCTGTCTGTTCTTTGGGGGAAGGATCAGTCATTCACCAATCTAAATAGGTTATTATTAACTATTTTTATTGTTGGTATTATTTCCTTGTTCTAAGCCAATGACGGAGGGACAGTAACTGAACTGTACCAGTTTTAGGATAGAGTGGTGCATGTTCACAGTAACTAATTGAACTGCTAGAACGAAAAAGAATAATGTGTGAACTCTTAAAAATAGCAGCATTCTCCTTTCAAATCATGCAACATAAAGTGCACCCTCAGGTCCTCACCCCAAGTGAGTTTTCGATGTAGGCACAGCCTTGTGTTAACCTAATTGCATGACATCCTTCACTGACTTGGATATTTTAAAACCGTTGTCACCTGCCAATATTAAATTGGTGCTTGTAATACCACCAATGATTGTAACCTACGGTTTCTGAGCACATGCCACAGTGTGACAGCCGTAAGGTAATTAATAGATAATTAATGATAATGAGTGGTGTTCTAGCTGAAGACAAAAGGCCCGATGTCCTGTTTGGCTGGTTTAATGATAGTGGGGGTTAAATACTACCTGATGGCACATGGCATGATACACTTGAAGCCCTCTCCAGCTCGAGAGCCTTTTATGTCTGAAGTATCTTTTATGTGTTTAAGTCTATGCTCCACTATACGATACTGTTCTACACTGATGGGAGCATAAATTATGTGAACTGTGTTTGATCCTTTACTCCTTGATAGCTCAGTAGTAGAACATGTGGAGAGCTGCTCCATGTTTAGCAGGCAGACCAGAATAATGCTGATGCAGTGCATGAGTGTGGTTTCACTGTGACCTTGTTAATTATTCATGGAGGGCATGTCAGCGAGAAGAAGTTATAAAGGTAACTGATTTTGCTAATTTTAGTTGTGTGGCTGTGACGTGGACCCGAGGGACGTATTATTTCTACACTGTCAGTTTAAGTAGCCTATAAAGGAACAGTCCGTGATTCCAGTATAAATAAAAGATAAACAGGTCTTTTGATACACAGCTAACAGTAGACAGAAGCTTAATTAGCTTAGGTTGTTCATATTTTCTGATGCTGTCAAATGGTCGTTTATCAGTAAATATTACAGCATCTAAACACTGCTGTGATTAGTTAACAGTCACAGGGATTGCTCAGTGGTCAAAAAAATTAGGCCTTTAATGAATGGTTGTTTTTTTTTCATTGGTTTTTATTTTCTTAAATATCATATATAAATCTGATTTGTCTTTTGATTTTCAAAGGCATCACATGGCTGATGGTCAGTGGTGGTTGAAAATATGAATGTACTGTATGTTACAGGCCTCCTTGTAGGAACTCTGGACACTGTGTTGGACTCCACATCCAAAGTTGCACCGTACCGCATTCTGCACCACACACCAGACTCACAAGTGTATTGGTCCATAGCATGCGGTAGGTCACTGTTTTTTCATCTTATTCTGACAAACATTTCATTGGTTAATGTTGTCTGGAAAAATTCAATCAGACTCACAGTGAAGCCAATATTTACCAAATCCACACCAAAGATAAAATTAAAAGTTTTTAAGGGTGGTAACTAATCATTTTCATTATCGATTAATCTGCCCATTATTTTGTCTTATGAATCGTTTTGTCAATAAAATGTCAGAAAATATTTTTTCTAACCATCAGTCCAAAAATCCAGATCTATTCAGTTTATATCATGTATGACAAAGAAAGCATCAAATTCTCAATTTTAAGAAATGTGAAACCAGCAAATGTTTTGCTTTTGTCCTTAAAAAAGACTAAAATGATTATTCTATCAGCATAGTAGTTACTTATACTAATCGTGTCAGCTCTAAAGATTTTACAGTTAAAGAAAATGCAGTATTTCTCCTGTCACTTAAGTCTTTTTTTCTCCAAAGATAAAAAAAAACACCTACTCATAAACATGATATCTGACAGTTGAGTTATGTTTGTTTTTTCTGCTCTTGACTTCTGGTCAGGTGTCACCAAAGAGGAGATTGTTCAGCACTGGGAATGGCTGCAGCAGAACATCATGAGGACTCTCTCTGTTTTTGACTCCAGCGAAGACATCACCAGCTTCGTACAGGGCAAGATTAGAGTAAGAACTTGTGAAAATCCTTTTTTTTTTCTTTCAAACTCGGTATTCAGTCAGAACAACCCACACAACTATATGCCTACACCGTAATCTCTCAGCAGGGTTGTGCTTGTAATGCTATAAAATACTTTACATGATAATGGCCTCTTAATTCATGTAAAACAGTGATCTATTACTGTGATTTCCTTAAAACGGATGATTTGCAATCATTTTACTGGCAAAGTAAGTGTGGATTTTGTCATTAAGAGCAACACTTTTGTGATTACACGCAGCCTTATTTTCATGGTTGATATAAGATATTGATTCGAGCAGCTTTAAGGAAAATGATGTCCCATTGTCACCCTCAGTCTACAGTAACCCTCGATGTCTAATGTGTTAGGGTCTTATTGCTGAGGAAGGGAAGACATCCCTGGTTCTGGAGGAGGATCCCGAGAAGTTCCGAGAAGCACTTCTGAGGTTTGAGAAGTGGTTTGAACTGCCACCCGAGGAAAAGCTGGTCACATATTACTCATGCAGCTACTGGAAAGGCAAAGTTCCCTGCCAGGGCTGGCTCTACCTCAGCACCAACTTCCTGTGCTTCTATTCATATCTGCTGGGAGCTGAGGGTAAGACATCTCTGCGCTGCTTATTAAGTGGAAACAGATAACCTAATGTAGTTATATTTTGTTTAGTTATTTTACAGTTACAGTCATTTTGTTATTTTTTATAGATGTATCAATATTGTGATGTGAGACTAAATAGTGTCTTGCATTTTGGATATTGTAACATTATACATGTTGTCTTTGTCTGGTTTTAAAGGCTGAATACAGTAATTTTCTGAGTTTACCAGGCTTTTCTAGCTGTTCAATCATTTGCCTTTTACCCACTCAGTCATTATATCCACATTACTGATGATTATTAATGAAAAATCTCATTGTGTAGTTAGTATTTTGTGTATAGCACCAACAGTCAACACTATAATGTCGTTGCAATATCAATATCGAGGTATTTGGCCAAAAATATTGTGATATTTGATTTCCGCGTATCGCCTAGACCTATCCCAAAAATTCCAAGTTGTATTAATGTTGGCACTGCTATCGCAAAAAACAACTGGATCACTTTTTGTTTTCCTCAGAGCTCACCAACTGCCAGCAACACAGGACACACTGCATTTTGTTTTCCACAGTTAGTTGTGTTGTTTGGTTTCTGCTACTGGGGATAGTAACTGCAAAGAAATTGAACATAGTGTTAGTTCAGGCAGGACAAGATGTCAAGCGCTGCTCACATCGCAGCTACTTTAGCTGATCTCAGACAGCCCAATCAACTGATGTTGGAGCTGATTGATAGAAGGAAGTCAGCTGATAGATCACATGATTCCTTTCTATGCAACCAATTGGCAAGTCTCATTCAAGGCACCCTATTGAAACTGCTCTGACCTGCCTACTGTTGCTGTTTTCTCTGCAAACTTTTTGCAACCCGCCTCCACCCCAGCTCCTCCTCTTCATGTTGTGTCTGACTTATCAATGTCATTTCTGTTTGTCACTGATGCTGGCTCTGTTGCAATCCTAGAGGGTCTTTGCTGCTGCTCTCCCTGCCTAAGGCTTTCCATGTAGGCGCATGGAAGGGCAGAGAGGTTTTTCTCTCTCTGCTTCAGGCTTTCCTTGTTTGTGCGTGGAAGGGCAGAGAGGTGTGTTCTCTCTGCTTTAGGCTTTCCACGTAGGCGTTTGGAAGAGGCTGTCTGTGTAGGCCTAGGAAAGGCAGAGAAGTCGCAAAACAGAGCCATACCACCAAATATTATACTGCAAAAGGAAATAAAGCTTACTTAGACTAAATTGGACTCGACTGAACTTATACTCCTTGGTAACTGAGGATAGCTACCAGCGAAAACAAAAATTCTATCCTCTTCCTGTTTTTGGTTGCGCAGTGGTCAGCACAGTTCCGATCCAAATGTTTGATGGTGTCGGTGTCATTATTCAATCGCCATTCTGTTGTGCAGTCGACATTTACTTCACGATGAATCAGTTAAAGCAGCAACGAAAAAGAACTTGCCTGTTTTTGAATTGAACACGAGTTGCCATTTGTCTTGCTAAGTTTGATTTGTGGTAACAAAGACTGTGGCAGCTCCCACTTGGCTTTTAAAGGAGTTCTAGGTAATTACAGGTTTCATAATTGTAAAAAAAGCCATTATAGCAGACCTCATAGTTTGGGCAGACTTGATAAGTGAATAATGGATAACACTGAATTTAATGACACCAAGTGACATTTTAAGAATTTTCACAATGATGCTGTTTCATTTTTTGACGTCAGCGTTTCATAATGGCACCATGAAGTAGGCTGTTACCGCAGTGCATTTCATGTATTTAAATTTTTGACAAAATGGACTTTGTTGGACAAAAAGACAACAGAATTGCATAATAATGACTTTCCCATTTGTTCAAGATCTTTGTCCTTGCAGCTGTGAGTCTTAATCACTGATTTAATTTTCATGTATTGTGATGACTCAACAGTGAAACTGATCATCTCCTGGGATGAGATCTGGAGGCTGGAGAAAACCTCTAATGTCATCCTGACTGAGAGTATCCATGTCTTGGCTCATGGGGAGGACCACTACTTTTCCATGCTGCTGCACCTTAATGAAACATTTATTATCATGGAACAGCTGGCTGACTACTCCATCAAGCGCCTTTTTGATAAAGAGGCCTTCCAGAGAGAGCCAGCGCTCTCCGACCCCCTGCAAATTACCAAGAGGTACTGTCTGTCTGCTGCACTGCACAGCTTTACATGATCCTGTTAGTGCTGGCTGCCAGCTCTGAGAACCAGAGTAAACATGAAGTCCGACTTGAGTCAGAAAGCGTTTGTTTTTCTGTTTACCTGCCTGGAGGGGCAGGTTGGTTAGACACAACAATACCAGTGACAGATATTTTAAAATCAAAGTGCTGTAGTTGTTTACTTTGACAATATTTTAATAAAATGCATTATAAATTCTAAATGCTGTAATTATACAACAGGACAAGATAGAAACTGACCTTAAACAAAAATCTACCTGTTCATACTAAAATATACAGCATATGCAATAATGTATAAATTATAATATTCCAGTGCCTTAAAGATTAGTATGGAAGCTGACAATCAAGAGAGTTTACTGTGAGATTGTCTATGTGTGTGTGTGCGTGTGTAAGAGAGATAGAGTCTAGAGGATGCTAAAAGGATGTCCTTAGAAAACTTTAACGTGATGTTCTGCTCATGACACTATTTTCCGCTTTACTCACCCCACAGAGGCCTCGAAGCTCATGCAAAGAGTGAGCAGTTCCGGACGTTTTTCAGGCTTCCAAAAGAGGAAAACCTGTTAGAGGTGCATGAGAGCTTCCTGTGGGTGCCCTTCAGCCATTTTAACACACTCGGCAAGATCTGTCTGTCCGAGAACTACCTGTGTTTCGCCAGCCAAGATGGAAGCCAGTGCCATACCATCATTCCAATGCGAGAGGTAAAGTGAAACTCGATTGATTAAAAACACTTGCCAGTAACGTCTCAGATAGCACCCTGCATACTGATGACTAGCAGAAAACTTCAAAGGTGGCTGTCTGGTCTGCCAATGTTGCCTTCTTCCAGGTTGTTAATGTTGAGAAGCCTGACTCCAGCAGCAGGGCTATAACGGTGTGTGTGCGTGGCAAGAGGGCGCTGCGTTTCTCTGAGGTGCGGGACTACAACCGGCTTGCCAACACAATCCGTAGCAGGTGTGGGATCAGTGCCAGCCCTCAGCACTCTGCATCATCAGAGGTAACATGTTTTAACTGTTGTTTTATTTGTGCCCCTTTACTCTTGACTTACAGTTTGCTTTCTGACAATGAAAAATTCTATTTATTTATGACTAAGACCATTCGAGGCGAGTGCCAGTCGCTCATCAACCACTTTGAGGACAACCCAGAGGACGTGACACTGATGGTGG
Source organism: Cephalopholis sonnerati (assembly GCA_019142605.1). Classification (NCBI taxonomy): domain Eukaryota; kingdom Metazoa; phylum Chordata; class Actinopteri; order Perciformes; family Serranidae; genus Cephalopholis; species Cephalopholis sonnerati. The sequence continues at coordinate 13,067,547 of JAGQAX010000017.1, forward strand.
GACAGAAAGGCAGCAGCAAGGCTGTGAGCACCGAGGCTCTCATGACGGTCTTCCACCCCCAGGATGTTGAAAACCTTGACCCCAAAATGGTAAATATCAGTTTTGTTTAAGTGAAATGTAGCAGTTTTTTTCAGCAGCATTTTGTGTACAACCACCACAGTCACTTACAAAATCTGAGTGCATTACCTTGATGAACGTTGATTAATTGTGATGCACCAGAACCTTATTATGCTCTACAGAGTGGGGGTGTCTAGGTGGGTGTCTAATCAATTCAGGGTTTGACATAAATAAAGCATGAAGCATGCATCTGTTTAGAAATACAACCAGTTTTAACAGTGTTGCAGAGCATGTACATTAACACTGAGGTGTGTGCTACATGTGCATTGACAGCTGAAAGAGAAGATGAAGGAACAGTCTTGGAACATCCATTTCTCCGAGTATGGACGTGGCACGAGCATGTTCTTCACCAGGAAGACACGAGACTTGATCGTTCGTGGTGTTCCTGAGGCTTTGAGAGGAGAGCTGTGGATGCTTTTCTCAGGTATTTATACAGCTGACGTTACTCTCACCATGGTATGTGCAGCAAGAGATATACAGTGTCAGTGATTTGTTAACGAAGCCTTGCATGATTCAAAGTGTTAAGTACTCAAGTGCTCATCAACATAAATAATTAAGTGAACCATGGTTGGTGTGGGATCTGTGCAGCATGTGTTTTTGGACTCACTGTGGTTCTGGCTCTGTAGGAGCTGTGAACGACATGGCCACTCACCCCGGCTATTACACTGATCTTGTGGAACAGTCTCTGGGCACAAGCACTTTGGCTACAGACGAGATTGAGAGAGACTTGCACCGCTCTCTGCCAGACCACCCTGCCTTTCAGAGTGACACAGGAATCTCAGCTCTACGCAGAGTCCTTACTGCCTACGCATACAGGAACCCTAAAATTGGCTACTGCCAGGTACTTTGATTTCTTTTTTTTAAACAGGCAGAAAAGCTTCTTTTTACTCTGATAACAGGAGCTCTTAGAGGTTTTGAGTAAATACAGTAACATTAGCCAATTACTGTATGTAGTCATTGTTTTTTTTTTACAGGGAAATATATGATGAATATGAAAAACATGCACAAACACAGTTAACAGCTGGTGTCCAGTCTAGAGGTCAGCCGATATTGAATTTACAGAGGCTGATATAATAACAATAGTTCAGAACAGGAAAAAGCTGATAGCTGATTTATCGGCCAATATTCCCCCACCCCCTGCGGGAAAAATTAAAAACTTTGACAGTGTTGAAAATGAACAATCTTTTGACTTATTAGAAACTGGATGACTGTTGAAATGTTCATCAAAATCAAAGTAATAAATACCTTAATAAATAAATAAAAACATCTTGAACTGAACATCCAACTGTAAAAATTCTCAGTGGTGAAATATGTGTTTTAATTACTTCTCCTATTACTTCTGAGTAATCGGTATTTGATAGGGCTGAAAAAAATTCTAATGTAATTTGTACCAATATACTTTAGTGTGGAGTCATTTTGTGTTATAAATACTTTCTCCATGATTCTTAAAACATAAAGAAACAAGACTAGATCAGAACCTAGTACGTGGCTGGACTGTGTATGAAACCCTAGAGGGCTTTTAATTTGAAACAGGAAGTGGGGGTATTCACTCAGTTACAGACTTTTGCTCTGGTGCAATAGTGAAAAAAATCACAGTAGTAAAAAAGTAACATAAATACATGATAAAATGAAGACCAGTACATTTAGACACAGTCACACAGCAGAAGGGACCTGCTTTCTCTGGAGGCGGACCTGCTGATCAGCTGCTTTTTGCTCAATTTAACACAGCACTCTCCTCGACTGCTCCAGTCGGTGATGTATGTCTGGAGTAGCCATTGGCGACTAACAGTCGTCTGATAATAAATGGTCGACCTCTAGTCCAGTCAGTTTGCTCTCATGATCATTCTTCATCCCTTCATTTGTATAGGTAATGAAAGTGGCATTATCATTTTGTTTTTGTTCTTTTACTGTGACAGGTAAGGTGATGAGGTCATGGTACAGACTTCAACAAAATCTTTGAACCCTTACGGTTTTAAACCCCTGCGCCCTTTACTGTGATTGGTCATTCATGACATTGAGGAGTGCAGCAACTCTGAAAAGCAGAGGTGATTTTTAAAAGAGGCCAAGTACTAGAAAAAATGGCTGTGGAGCTTACAAAAGGCCACAACGTGATCTAAAACCATTGAAAACATAAAGGCACTGATGCTCTGAAAAACGTACCTTTGTGACACACACACCTTTATACTGTCATCCCCCCTCCAGTTAACCCTATTCTTACATCAGAAGTGTCCTTTTTCCTTTTCAGGCCATGAACATTCTCACTTCAGTTCTCCTGCTTTATGCGAAAGAAGAGGAGGCTTTCTGGCTTTTAGTGGCTGTCTGTGAGAGGATGTTGCCAGATTACTTTAACCGCCGAATTATTGGTGAGAGTGGAAGCAATCCTCATACTGTTTCTGCTGGTAATTTTGAGACTTTAGAAGTTGCACTCTGAAATGTTGCCGATCTTTCTTCAGGTGCTCTGGTCGACCAGGCGGTGTTCGAGGATCTAATTCGAGAAAACCTTCCCCAGCTGGTGGAGCACATGACAGACCTGAGTTTCTTCTCATCTGTGTCCTTGTCCTGGTTCCTCACTCTCTTCATCAGTGTCTTGCCCATAGAGAGTGCAGTGAACGTGGTAGACTGTTTTTTCTACGACGGCATTAAGGCCATTCTGCAGCTCGGCCTGGCAGTGCTGGACTACAACATGGAGGCTCTAATCAGCTGCCATGACGACGCAGAGGCTGTCACCATCCTCAACAAGTCTGTGTGAATACAAACAAGGCTGGACTGATGTATTTCAGACATGATTACTATGTAAATGATTTTCTCTCTTTCTCTGATGGTGTCATTGCAGGTTCTTTGACAGTGTGACAAACAAAGACAGTCCCTTGCCTCCAACAGTGCAGCAAGCTTCAGTCGGCAATAACGATAAGGCATCTCATTTCAATGTGGATATCAGTGAGCTGATCCGAGAGGCGTACGAGGTACTGCCTTTTTCTGTGGCTGTTTTACTCAGCGTGATGTCGGTGTTGAGTTTGATTTAACTAATTGTGCTTCGTTTAGAAATATGGAAATATCCGTTCAGAGGAAGTTGAGAGTTCACGGAAAAGAAACAAGCTGCATGTGATCCAGACGCTGGAGGATACAACCAAACAAAATGTGGTGAGTGGCCATTGAATTTATAGTAGTTGCTGTGCTTGAATTGTAACTGTAATGGTAAGGATGCATTAAAATCTATTTTCAGATTCGGGTGGTGTCCCAGGAAATCAGACTCAGTGCCTCGCATCTTGATGAGCTTTATAACCTGTTCAAAGTGAGTCAGAGACATAATACAGTCGCTTCAGTGTCATCATACATAAATGTCAACAGCCACTATAAAATCAAAAAAGAGAAATACTCATGTCAAGTTTTTCTTTGTTTTCTGTTTTCAGAGGCAGCATTTCCTCTCCTGCTACTGGACAATTAAGAGCCCCGCTCTACTCCATCATGACCCCAGCCTGGCCTATTTGGAGCAGTACCAGTTGGGTTTCCAACAGTTCAGTGTGCTCTTCTCCCTGCTGGAGCCCTGGGCTTTCTGCACCACCAAGAGCACGCTTTCCCTCTGGGTCTTCCGCCTGATAGACGAGAACCAGGACGGCCTCGTCAACTTCAAAGAGTTCTGCTGTGCGCTTGGTGAGTTCACTTGCTCTCTGCTCTCCACTAAAGCTCTGATCAGACAGAGCACATTTGGCAGGATGCAAAACGTAAGCCCCACCAGACTGCATTTTGTTGACGCCTGCCCCGACCAGACAGAGCGCTTTTTGCAGCAACTTTTTTCTGTTGTTGTTGCCAGGCAACCACCGAATCACCTCTCCTTAGCTTAAGCACTGTTTTGCTGTGAAGTAAACTCACAGATCTGTTCCTTAAAACCTGTATAAAGAATAGACAGGTGGAGGGCACTTGCTCTGGCTGTGATTGAGGGAGGGTGAGAGGCTGTTTCCAAATACTACACTGACACAGGAAAACGGAAATCCGTCCGGGTATATGAGACCCTCGGAGAGAGAGGAAATCAGGGGTAGGGCTGTCGCAGTGATGGAATTTCCCCTGCATTGATTAAGGGCAGCTCAACAGCACCATGCACGGTATTTCCGCCATTTTTTGTTTTTGCACATAATTTCATTTATCCTGATTTTGCTACTTTGTAAATAAGCCTTATTGTGAGGCTATGCTATATTGTTGTTTTTTAAATGACAAAGATGACACAGTTTTAAAACAAATTAAGTACTTACGGCAATTAGGTGCAGTAAGAGGCGCAGCGTTTTTTTTCTACTGCGATGCTTTGTTTGCAGAAGTAATAGTGTCAACACAAAGCTAAATATAAACTTGCCCTGGCTCTTGCTCTGGATGAAGATATGGTTGAAGCACTTAGGGAGAGAGGATGGACCTGCTGGTCTGTGTGGATTCAATATTTATTTCTCCTACATTGTTGTTGTTCAGCGATGTGACGGTTGGTCTCTGTGGTATTTCCCAACCTTCCTTAAGTGGACAGCTGGATAAAAAGTGACACTGACAAGCAGCTGCAGTGTTTCAAGTTTGACAATTTCAGCTCTCAGCATCCAGAAAAATTTGGCAATCGTGCCATGCACAGCATAGAATATACGCTCAGCGCCTGTTTGCACTGATATTTGGAGGGTGGTGTCAACAAGGTGCCCCCAGTAGTGGTTGCTTGCCATCCCCTGTTTCTGGCTTGTCAATAGCGCAGTATGGCAATATTGCAGTTATTGTGACAGCCCTTATTCACGGGAAGTACCACCAGCTAGTCCAGGAGCTTCACCTGGATCATTTATAGAGTTATTTTAAGTTGGTAAAATGTCAGAATGTACTTGAGGCTACGATTTGTTCAGATACATCTTGCAACTTGCAGCCTTTAACCTCAATATTCAAACTGCTATCATTTCAAATTGCTTCTCCCGCAGATACCTTGTACAGTGGATCATTCACAAATAAGCTGAAATTCCTCTTCAAGCTGCACCTTCCACCAGGTGAGTGATGAACAACTGATAAAGCACAGAGCAACAAATCTAACTGACATATTAAAAAAAAGATTTAACATTTCTTATATGATAACTCTAACCTCTATGCTTTTGTGTCTCGGTCACATCTGTCTGTCTCTTGTAAACTGAAACAGATTTGTGTTAGTGCACCTTCAGCTTCAGCCTCTGACTCATTTCTCTCACAACATGTCCACAGTGCTGATGTACTCCTGCAGGTTTAAAGTTCAAGTGCAGCAAATGTTTTCAGACTGGATCCTTCACATTGTCTAAATTCTACCTAACATGACAGCAATAACACAACAGCAGCCACCTAAAGTAGAACGCAAGGTCAGATAGACATCAGTCTGTGGTCTACAGGGCTTGAAAATGTATGAGTTGTCATTTCAGTGATCCAGCCCATAACTTAGCGTTTGTCGAGTGAGCACATTGCCTGGGGCCAGAAACTGTCCTTGAATGTGTGGCTCTTGTCTGCATGATGTGGCAGCGCGTGCTCGAAGGCTGGGGTAAGAATAGTCTATGTTGGGTGAAAGAACTTTGCCATGGCAACGATGGGTGTAAGGAGCTGTAAGGGCATTTTGCAGCGGGCAAGCTTCTCTACAAAGAAGATCTGTGATGAGGATGAAGTGCTCAAATTACAACTGACAGCTTAGCAGCAGAAGAGCACTGAGTCACCGTTTGCGATGTGCCAGGCCTGTAAACGTCAAGCAGCACAGCTTGTTTTATGTCTCGTGGAGAGTGCACATGGCTTCAGCACCAAGGACAGGTCCCCAGTACTGAACCCTGACACACTTTAATCAACGTCACCTGTGACATCGCTACAAAAGTCTGAGCGTAGGAAGGTGTGTTGGCTCCATATGCTGTCTGACAAGAGGGCAGCATATTTGTGATCATTTTACCTGGACAGTGAGATTTATGATGCACAGTAAAGTTTGAGGCTGATATTTAAGTCTGGAGTTTAATGAAATGGACCATTTGTTGTTTGTTTCTTGTGTGAAAGTAAAGGAGCTCTGTTGAACCAAATCAAAATCTGTGATGTCACTGTGGCTGCCATCACAAGACATCTATACATACACTGCTTGTTTTGTTTATTTTTCCTGTTTTATGATGAAGAATGCTAGTCACAATCATTTTTAAGACCACAACGCCATGCCTTGTGGGACTTCCCTCGAGCAAAGTCGGCAGGGTCGTGGCCTTACTGAAAGTGTGCAGAGCGAGCTGAAAAAAATCAGCCACAGTGACCTCAAACACTTTACGATTTCACAGTGGGAGAGCCCCAGGACCTGAGCCCTGCGACCAGGCCAAACACTCCATTGATCAAGGAAATGATATCATGTGCTATTTAGAGCTGAGAGTCTGCAGGTTTTTCAGTTCAAGCATAAAATACAGCAGCTGTATTCATTTATCAGCTCCAATCAGAGAGCAGGGCCTACACAGTGACATCATCTGTGTTGTGACATCATCTGTGTCGTGATTGGTTGTAGATAAAAAAGTCTTGTAGCTTATGTAGCTTAAGGTAAGAGTGATGAAAATTATAACATCAGGATTGCACTTACTATCAACAGTTGTACATCTGGAGTATGAACATGATAGCACATTGCAAATAGACTTTCTGCAGTATCTTGTGTGTAAGTGGAAATTTAGTGTAAATGTTTTCATGTCATTAGTAATCTTGTGTACTAAGGTGATAATCTGATGTTTTGTTGGCAGGAGACAAAGGTCAGAATTTGACTGAGATCGTCTAAACTAAAAATGTTCAATACGTTTCATATGCCCATTAGATTTTAAATAAAATTGTAGATTTCGGGTGGAAACTTACTTTACTTACTTTACAAGGATATGAGTTTTTGACGTATCCCGTTTATGTGTTTTGCGCATGTAAACACCATATCCTGAATATAATCATGACTGGGATAAGCTTCATTAACGGGTTATTCACGTCAGTGTATACGCAGTCATTAAGGTTCGTTTGGATCCTGAAATCGGGAACAGGTTTCATGCCACAGACACACAGACTGACCAACATGGCAGTCATCAGGCTGTATGCAGCACAAAGCTATCGGGCAAATATAATGACACTGCTGGCTTGTGAGGGCAATTGTGTAATCTAGCAGTGCAAACTGACACGCATGCATGAACACACACAGTCATTGGTGGGGGTTGGAGCACAGAAGTGTGCTGTAGCACATCTTGGATAATAGTAGAATTAAAAATCAAAATAACACAAGCAGGAAGTGTTTTGCAGGGGAATGCCTTATTTTATTTTTTAAAACAATACTATATAGTTTGTTATATGAATGTTTTTCAATACATTTATCCCCCCTGCAGTACATTAAAACACTTTAAAATATAATGCAGTCTAGTGCGTAAGCTTTACAAAGATGTAGTCCGTTCCAGGATTGTGATATGAGGTTAAATTAGACTGTATGTAATAAACTGTACTCAGTGTATATGGACATTTATGTTTTCTTTGATCAAATTCTTTAACACATTTCCTCCTCTGTCACCTCTGTGTCTTCATCTTTCCTCTCAGTGCACTCACAGTTGGTATCTTCTAGCTTTCACAGGTAGTCCTGTGCACTTAAAGGAACAAAGAATCCAGCACTTTATCCCAGTGACTGAAGACTCTTCTCACTTGAGTAGACTCGCTGGTTAGCCTCTTTACTCTTTCTTTTCCTTTAAAACTCAAAATTTCACTTTTAGCCTTTCCTTCTAAACTCTGTCAGTCTGTCTGTCTCGATGCTTGCCTGATTGCCTTGAATGTTCTTGAAGCATCTCTTTGTACAGTTTGTTAAAGGCTGCTTTTATGTTACAGCGTTTGATCTGCCGGAAGATGGTGTGATAAGGAAAAGCCCTGAAAGAGGTAATATTTCATCCAAATTTGTCACAAACACTCAATGGTGACGGCCAAAAACGGTTGCCGTCTTTGTGCTGTGTGATGGTTTATAGTTTGTGTGTGAAATTGACAGGTAGAGGAAAAGTGGACCTGCAGGCCTACCTGAAACAATGGCAAAATGAAATACTAAAGAAAGAGGAAACCATCAAGGACCTGCCCCGAATTAATCAGGTACGTTCATCAATGTTGTGTTGTTTTTTTGAAAAGATCATTTCTTCCTTCACATTTTCACATTAACACTCAAATTTCCTGATGAAGTCAAACACATTTTTTCTGTCTCAGACTCAGTTCATCCAGTTCTCCAAGACCCTGTACAACATCTTTCATGGCGATCCAGAGGAGGAGTCTCTGTACCGGGCAGTGGCTCATGTGACCAGCCTTCTCCTGAGGATGGAAGAGGTGGGACGTAGGCTGCAGGAGCCGAGCAGCCCGCCAGAGTCCACAGAGTCTGCCAACGCCAACACTGCTGCTGCTGCTGCTGCTGCTGCTGCAGAGTCTTCACCAGAAGAAGCTTCTGCCAGCCCGGAGAGCTCTGACACTACCAGCTCAAATACCAGTCAGGATGCAGGGTCCGACCTCACAGAGATGGAGTGGTCGTTTTCATTCGAGCAGGTCCTTGCTTCTCTGCTCAACGAGCCGACCATAGTCAGCTTCTTTGAACGGCCCGTCGATGTTCACGCTAAATTGGGACAAGCTAAGGTTGCCCAGCTGAAGCTAAGGGCGAATAAGTGAAAAGAACACATACTTTGCTTCTGATTCAAACCCAGAAGTCATCATTAATTTCCTTTCTCCACTCGGATAGGGCAGCGATATTTGGGCGAGGCACACAGTGAGATTACTGCTAAAGTAATATCATAAATGAAGACATCAGATGTTAAAATCTGGGCTGCAATGTGAGTGTGCGTAGGACTTGGATGTTCAGCAGCGATGGCTGATGAAACTAATAAGGCACAACATCTGTAAGACACTGTCCAACACCGTCAGTGCATTTTTATGTTAGGCCTCGTTGCAAACATACTGTAGGCTGTCGTTCCTCAAATCTGATTATGCATTTTTAACCTAGGTGATAAAATGTATTCTCTCATGTAGCCTCAGATTTTAAGTTTAGTTTAAAATATTTTTCCCCATATACCATGGATGACATACAGTATAGTTTTGTATTGTATAAGGGACACTGAGTACTGTCCCCTTTATTTAGCACCATGACAGAAGAGTTTGTCCTTCACTCCTTCTCTGATGTCATGTCCATAACAAACCACTTTGACAAGGTGACTGAGATTCCACAGGAATATTCTCCCTCTGGATATCTCGATATATTTTCTCTCAGATTACTCATCACTGCAGTAGGTAGTGAGACAAACTGTAAATGCTAATGTGTCCTGTGACTTTAATGTCTCTCGTTATTAGGCAACATTAGTGTTATTCTGTAAACGTCGACTTATTGTGAGAAACACCAGCTTTCCAGTTGAAGAGGCACAGAAAACAGTAGTGAAATGTAAGGAAGGACAAGCAGTAGTGTTGTCCCTGGAAGCCATAAATTGATTTCAGAGGTTTATCTGAATGAGGATGTCAGATGCATTTTATTGAGAGCTTGGACGATTCAATTATGGTATTAGACATTTGCAATAATACACACAGAGAGGATGCCGTACTGCCACACTCGTCCGTCTCGTTCCTCCAATAGCAGCACACACAGTAACAATATTATAGCATGACTTAAAGTTTGTCATACTGGTCTGTAAAGGTAAAATACTTTGAATTCCAGAGTGCTGCTGCAGGGAAATCTCCTGCATCTGCTTCTTAACATGTGCTGTGTGTGATCGTCAGAGTGCGACTGGTCGATGTACTGTTTGCTTATGTCCGTCTTACTGTATATGTAGGATGTTATGCTCTAGTATAAGTGCAGCATTTTGTACATAAGGATCAGTTCAATAGTCGTTTGATTATTGTATTTATCAGGCTTGTATTGATGTAAGATATGAGCTAGCGGACTGTTGTGGACACAACTTAAACCTTTTGAAGGACATTTTGTTTTATCAAATCTCAGGGTGCAATTTGTGTAAAATAAACGGGAGAAAAGGGATATTTTTTCGACCTGGGATATATAAAGTATATATGACTGAGTTATACATAGCTTACAAATGTCTGTAACATTAAAATATAGAGCATGTGTAGCATAGTTACAGGATTTGCCACATTATGCTAGCCTTTAACAAACAGCAATTATTACTGCTCGCTTCAGAAAGCCAGATCTGACTTACAGTATTTCAGTTGTTTTGCTTTTTATCTGTGCATTTTCTGCCTCTTTGTTTTTGCTTCTATCTCAGTGAATCATTTGCACATTTGTTTGAGATTCACACGTTGTAGATATGCCTGTATCTCGGCCAGATCTCAAAGGCGTTGGATTCCAAAAGGTCGTGACCGCTTCAGCTGCAGCTCGTCGTCTCCAGGGGCCAAATTCAAGAATTCACAGAGCTTTATTCTTTGCTTGTCTTGGGAAAATGCTTGAGAAGCTCTTTAAGTGCAAGTGCAATTTTCTGTGTCCTACATTTTTATTATTCTGCCATTTGCTGGAAATGTTTTTGTTTTTTTTTTTCACTTAAGATTTTAGGACAAATCTAAAATGTATTTCATTGTGTAATTATTAGGTTAAGATTGTTGAAGTGAGTTGTACACACTCATTGAAAATAAGCATTTTGCAAACATTGATTATTTTTTAGAACTGAAAAGTCCTGTCCCTGTTTACATGGCTAATATAAAAAAAAAAAGAGTATCAAAATACAGCCCATTTATCTTTATATGTTATCAATTTTTGAATGGAAAGCTCGATCACTGGATTCAGTTCCGTTCTGAAAGGCTTAAAGAAAAAGAACTGAGCAGAGCTTCAACGGGAGAGCTCAGCATCTCTGACCATGGTCCGATTATTTCAGCACGACTGTTCCCTGGCACTTTCATGCTGCATTTGTAAAAATTCTGAAATTTCAAGAAATTATAAAATAGAAATTACAACCTCTTATCAAAGACTGTGTTGTAGTCCTTCTGCCAGGGTTCTGAGTTTTTCATTTCAGTTTATTGCTTAGTTTAAATCTGATTATGTGATAATATTTAAGATTAGAAATCATACAAAAACCAGTTTGCTCAAGAATGAATTTGTTGATCTCCATTGATGGATTACTATTACTATTTCTTTAAGCACAGCTTTTGGAAAATAGCACTTCAGATTACTTTTTTTCCCCCTCAAGCCCCAAAATAAAGTGTGGTTTCTGCGTGGTGGGGAAATACATGACAGGAGATGACTTTGTGGTAACAATGGAGGGAAAATCAGACTGTAGAAAAATCTTCATCCCCCCCGGCATGCTGTCATATTTGCCATTAAGCATCCGAGTGTATACAGTAGGCATGAATAATGCTCCAGCTCCTGCATTACTATATGATTAGTCAATTCCTTATATGTGCAAGTGTGGTCTACAGCTTTAAAAGTCTGTATTTTTTGATTGAACGCTTGTTTTGCAAATTAGGTGAAGCGCAACTATTTGTTTACTTGCTTCATTTTTTTTTTTTGTTTATCTTCATGCAAAAGTACCAGAATAAAGAGTGATGATTCAATGAATAACAATGTTTGGGTTATTCCAAGTGTTACTAGAAGCACCTTGGATCTACACACACCGACATGAACCGCAATGTGTCTTGTGACATGATGATGATGCTTATTTTTTGTATTTTAAGAGTTAAAAATTCTTCCTGTTTGGGTTATCTGACAGTAAAACATGGTTATATTTGCCTAGATGCACATAAAATAGAGATAGTCATGTAGTATGCCCTTGCCATTGTATAATAAATATAGTCATGGATGGAGGAACTTGGGGAACGAAGAACTAATTCAAATTTACTTCTTAAAGAGAAATTTTTGGGGACACTTAAATGGTGTCAAAACTACAACAGAACATTTATATATATATATATATATATACTGCATTTATTATTTTTCATTAAAACCTTTTCAATAATTACAGAATTGAAATTCTTTGTCTTTGTATTTATTTTTTATAATACACTGTATGAAGAATATATCAAGCCTAACGTGCATGTCTTTCGATAGTGGGGGCAACCGGAGCACCCGGAGAAAACCCACAATGGCACAGGGAGAACATGCAAACTCCACACAGAAAAAGGTCCACGACCTTCTGGCTGTGAGAGAACAGTGCTAACCACTGCCCCACTGTGCCCTGCCAAACTTATGGAGAGTCACTCTCCAAACGTTTAGAATGGAAGACTGTCACAGTCTGCATTCTACTCCTTTTCTCACTCTTACCTACACTCAGCCGAAACATGTGAAGAACCTCTGCAACAGATTCTTCTTCTTCCTCCTCTTCTTGAGACCATCAGCATCAGCAGATATAATGACAGCTACAGCTCCATCAGCTGAGCCAGCAGCAGCGGAAGGTCTGTCATCATTGCTGTTACTGACAGTTGCCACACAATCAGTGTCTGCACTGTCACCATTGATTGCAGCAGCTGACTCTTCTTTAGTGGGAGCAGCAGTGTCTCTGACTTTATCATGAAGGTCTGTTGTCGTTGAGGATCCAGTTGGACCATCCATATTAACAGGTGTAATGGCAGCTACATCTCCATCATCTGAAGAAATGGAGGCTACAGCTCCATCAGTTGAGCCAGCAGCAGCTGAGGCTCCGTCGTCATTCGTGTTACTGACAGTTGGCGCACAATCACTGTCTGCACTGTCATTGATTGCAGCAGCTGACTCTTCTTCAGTGGGAGCAGCAGTGTCTCTGACTCCATCACCAAGGTTGGTGGTCGCTGAGGATCCTGTTGGATTTTCATGAGGGGTAATCTTCACTCTGCGGAAGAATTTGAGGGTCCTCTGACACAGATTCTTCTTCTTCTTCTTCTTTGTGAGATCATGCGTAGTAACAGGTGTAATGGCAGTAGCTCCATCATTTGAAGAAATGGAGGCTGCAGCTCCATCAGTTGAGCCAGTGACAGCTGAAATGTGCTCATCATTGTTGTTAATGACAATTGGAACACAATCAGCGTCTGCACTGTCACCATTGGCTGCAGCAGCTGACTCTTCTTCAGTGGGAGCAGCAGTGTCTCTGACTCCATCACCAAGGTTGGTGGTCGCTGAGGATCCTGTTGGATTTTCATGAGGGGTAATCTTCACTCTGCGGAAGAATTTGAGGGTCCTCTGAAACAGATTCTTCTTCTTCTTCTTCTTTGTGAGATCATGCGTAGTAACAGGTGTAATGGCAGTAGCTCCATCATTTGAAGAAATGGAGGCTGCAGCTCCATCAGTTGAGCCAGTGACAGCTGAAATGTGCTCATCATTGTTGTTAATGACAATTGGAACACAATCAGCGTCTGCACTGTCACCATTGGCTGCAGCAGCTGACTCTTCTTCAGTGGGAGCAGCAGTGTCTCTGACTCCATCACCAAGGTTGGTGGTCGCTGAGGATCCTGTTGGATTTTCATGAGGGGTAATCTTCACTCTGCGGAAGAATTTGAGGGTCCTCTGACACAGATTCTTCTTCTTCTTCTTCTTTGTGAGATCATGCGTAGTAACAGGTGTAATGGCAGTAGCTCCATCATTTGAAGAAATGGAGGCTGCGGCTCCATCAGTTGAGCCAGTGACAGCTGAAATGTGCTCATCATTGTTGTTAATGACAATTGGAACACAATCAGCGTCTGCACTGTCACCATTGGCTGCAGCAGCTGACTCTTCTTCAGTGGGAGCAGCAGTGTCTCTGACTCCATCACCAAGGTTGGTGGTCGCTGAGGATCCTGTTGGATTTTCATGAGGGGTAATCTTCACTCTGCGGAAGAATTTGAGGGTCCTCTGAAACAGATTCTTCTTCTTCTTCTTCTTTGTGAGATCATGCGTAGTAACAGGTGTAATGGCAGTAGCTCCATCATTTGAAGAAATGGAGGCTGCAGCTCCATCAGTTGAGCCAGTGACAGCTGAAATGTGCTCATCATTGTTGTTAATGACAATTGGAACACAATCAGCGTCTGCACTGTCACCATTGGCTGCAGCAGCTGACTCTTCTTCAGTGGGAGCAGCAGTGTCTCTGACTCCATCACCAAGGTTGGTGGTCGCTGAGGATCCTGTTGGATTTTCATGAGGGGTAATCTTCACTCTGCGGAAGAATTTGAGGGTCCTCTGACACAGATTCTTCTTCTTCTTCTTCTTTGTGAGATCATGCGTAGTAACAGGTGTAATGGCAGTAGCTCCATCATTTGAAGAAATGGAGGCTGCAGCTCCATCAGTTGAGCCAGTGACAGCTGAAATGTGCTCATCATTGTTGTTAATGACAATTGGAACACAATCAGCGTCTGCACTGTCACCATTGGCTGCAGCAGCTGACTCTTCTTCAGTGGGAGCAGCAGTGTCTCTGACTCCATCACCAAGGTTGGTGGTCGCTGAGGATCCTGTTGGATTTTCATGGGGGGTAATCTTCACTCTGCGGAAGAATTTGAGGGTCCTCTGAAACAGATTCTTCTTCTTCTTCTTCTTTGTGAGATCATGCGTAGTAACAGGTGTAATGGCAGTAGCTCCATCATTTGAAGAAATGGAGGCTGCAGCTCCATCAGTTGAGCCAGCAGCAGCTGAAGCTCCGTCGTCATTCGTGGTACTGACAGTTGGCGCACAATCAGTGTCTGCACTGTCATTGATTGCAGCAGCTAAATCTTCTTCAGTGGGAGCAGCAATTTCGTCAGTTGAAGAAATGGAGGCTGCATCTCCATCAGTTGAGCCAGCGGCAGCTGAGAGTCCGTCATCTGAAGGCTCCATGGGGCAAACAGTCATTAGTTGATGGGCGGCACTTCTATAGGAGCTGGTGACATTTTTTTGGTCCAGGTGAGCCATTGTCACAAAACTGTGTTTTAGGGCTTCACTGGGTGTGATTCTCTTTGCAGCATCCCAATGGAGAAAAGATTTTAGGAGGTCTACAAATTGCATCCTATCATGGTACTCTGAGTTATCCCTTGAGGACTTTTGTACTGCCTGCTCCAAACTTGGTACACTGGGCCATTTACAAGGTTCAAGCTCGATACCCTCTGCCTGCTCGTATTCCCATTGGCTCTTAAGTCTCCATATACACTCTGTTGGACTGCTGGGGTGGGGCTCCTTGATGAGATACGTCCCGGTATACATGCCAGCCAGCAGCAGGTGGTCCTCTGGTGGACCCAGCAGACGCATCATTTCTCTCATTGCATAATATGGGGAATCTACGGGAAAGATAAACTTGCCAAAGTAACTGAATGCCAGGGTGCATCCTAATCCCCACATATCAACGGCCTCAGACAAAGGAAGGCCAAACATCACCTCTGGAGCCCTAAATCCACATATCTGCATCATCTTACCAACCTGCATTGTGTTCACTGGTGCAGCCAAACCAAAGTCAATCAGTTTTACCCTGAAGGGTTGATCCCCGTGATTGACGAGCATTATATTGTCAGGTTTCACGTCTTTGTGAACTATGCCAATGTCTGCCAAGGCTTTCAATGCCACAAGCATCTGGTGGGTCACAGGGCGAATTTCATTTACACACCAGCTCTCCTTAAGAACCATTTCCACAAGGCTCTGGTCCAGCATCTCAAAGGCCAGACACGAGTGGTTGTCGACCTTAAAATTTTCAATGAATCGCACAATGTTATTTTTGTCGGGGTCCAAAGCCCTGAGTGCTTCATAAGCTTTCAGTTCTCTTTCAATGGCACCATCTCCACATTCCGTGAGAATCTTTACTGCCACTGTGTCACAGGTGTTTAAATCAATACACCCGGCAACCTTGCCATAGCATCCCTCTCCAATAAATTCATATACCAGGTATCTGGTGGAGTTACTGTCGATTATATGAAGGCTGCTCGCAGGAAATGGTTCAGTCTCACCTCTGCTATCTGAGCTCGCACCTGAAGTGTTTGCAAAAGCCATTTTTGTAGTCAGATGTGTCCAAATACTCTCCTGTATGGATCAATGTCTGTCAGCGCTGGGTCAAATCACATATATTTATAAACTTCGTTTCGGATGTTGTGTGATGTCATAAAGGATCAAAGGCATGAGGTCTCTGTGACGTGAAAAAAAAAAGCGGTCTTTGTGACGTCATCCCGTTCGTCAAAGAAGCTTGCTGTTTTTAGAAATTCTAGCTTCTCACTCTCTCTCACTTATTGAATGGGCTGATTGAATTTAGCAAACGAGAACAAACTAGATAATTAAAAGATAACCACACACTGAACATTAGGCTGCAATCCGTTAAACCGAACACAACATAATGAATAAAGAGATTGGTGTTTATGTTTCAAACAGACTGCTCTGCAGCCGAACAAGCTGTTTTGTTGATTCCTCCCAAAGCCCAGTTCAGACCCAACATTGGAGAGGAGACGACATTTAAAACTGTTGCAGGAAAAAGTCGCCAGTGTCTGGCTTAAGATACAAACTGTCAGCTGGTTTGTTGATATAACTTTAAAGATCAACAAACAAACAAACTACCCTCCGTCACATCGCACAGTGGCGACTTGTTTGCGGTAAGTGCTTTTTAATTCTCCTTTCTGTCTATGAACTTAGTTTAGCAACAACAGCTCCAGTGTCTGAGCAGTAAAACAGTTGAAATTATATTTTTTATCAGCTCCTTGTTGGAATGATAACTACATTTGACGGAAATAATGTCTCATACTTTAATTATGCCCAAGCTTAGTTTACTGCCGTGTGTCATTACACCTCTTGGAGCGAACATACTTTTACCAAACACACACACACATTACATCAACATCTCTCACTAACTAGGTTTCTACAGTGAAACAATAAACACCGGTATATTTGATAAACGCGGGGGTTACTTGGTAGGATTACATTTTAAAAGCTAACGGGATATACTACAATGCAGCAGACACGTGCACAGTGCGTAGGCATTGCGACACTTTACGACACAACACCACAACAAACCAACAGGTGAAACGACCACCCGCCCCTCGAGCCGTGTGTGAACATAATGTCAGCTAAGCTCGTTCATCACTATGGCCGCTGCCGGGGAGAGAAATGCTTTCACCGGATGGAAACTCCGACATCCTTTTTTAGTTTAAATCAGAAAAGGGGAACAACATGTCAGTACAGTTCAAATGATGCCTCCCAGCTGTCAAAGTACTGTCATCATCCAGGGACTCGACGTCCAACTTAAAGAAACATCTACAGGTACGAAGACTAACGTTTTCTGAAATACACACAAATCCAGTAAGGTTACCTCTCAATAACCTGTCATTACTGCTACTCGTGCTACTACTGTGCTGTATAACTACTACTGGAAAACATTTTGGGACTGTAGGTGCTGATGCTGACTTGTGTCGTGCCAAAGAGTGATAAAGTTAGTCCACCAAAAACTGAATCACACAGTTTATATACATCTGATATCATAACAGCTGCATTTATCTGGATCAAAGAGTCATAACGATCAATAAACATAACGTCATGCCCTGTTGTGTTTGGTATGCCCTATATTCTTGCTTATCCTCTGCATTATTTTACCTGCTCTGTGCTGTAAATCATAACCATCCAATCTCTTTTTCACACTTTAAAAGCCCTTCTTGGGTAGGTTTAGAGGGGGCAAACAAACCATGTTTTTAGTGATAGTAGCAAGATTTCTGCCAGAAAGGGCTATTGGCACAACGCCATTAAGGCTAACTGCCTCTGTGTGCAGAGGACATCAGTTTCGGCAGATGATCATGTTTGGCACTCCTGTAATTAAAGTCAGCACCTGTGCATTTCATGTCACAGGCAATGCACCAGGGGCAGGGAAATTACATGTAGGTAACTTAACAACTAACAACAACAATGACAATAATAATAATTATTACTATTATTGTTGTTGTCGTTGTGTAGATAACATATGGGAAACATATTAATGCCTGACACACCTCTTTCAGGTGGTGATTTTTTACATCTAATAATAACTATAACAATAATAGTGATTGTTACAATTATCATTATTATTATTATTGTTATTATCATTATTATTATTATTGTTATTATCATTATTATTATTATTATTGTTATTATCATTATTATTATTGTTACTACAGTTAATGTTATAACCTGTGATCTAATTCATGAATACAGCTGAATAGTTAATTATGATAAGTTAATTGATAATGTTAATTTTGCACCGTGCATTTTCCAGAGGAAACATGGAAGTCACCTACTGCTTGTCCAATGAAGCCACTGGTCAGTTAGAGATGAGTGAGCAGCCCAGTATACCTGGACAAGAGACAAGAGACCCTGCATCCTCCCATCAAACAAATGAAACTTGACCTTGGATGCAGCACATCCCAGAGTGTAGTCAGTAGACTGATATTTGAATTTGTGATTGATGATGTTCAGTCTTTCTCCTTGGTTGAGCAGCCTTCATTCAAAAAGCTCATAGAGGGAATCAGTGGTGGCAAAACAGTCATGTGCAGAAAGACACTAGTCCAGTGTATTTAGAGAGAATTTGCTACCATGAGAGAAACCTTGACTGCAACACTTCAGAAAGTGACAAATGTGTGCACAACAGCAGACTTGTGGACTGCACATAACAGAAGCTTCTTTGGTATGACATGCCACTGGATTGAGGAGCAGACTACGGAGAGGAGGTCTGCAGCTCTGGCCTGTGTACGAGTAAAAGGACGGCATAGTTTTGATGTCCTTGCTGCAAAAATCTGTGAAATACATGCAGAGTACAAAATACAACACAAAGTAAGGGCCACAGTCACAGACAACGGGAGCAACTTTGTTAAGGCCTTCCGTGAATTTGAAACAACTGAGGAGGCAGCACCAGATGAGTTGGATGATGGAATAAGGTTCCTGGATATGAATGCCATTCTGGAGATGGAAGGAGATGAGGAGCTACATTTTTTCGTCCCCCCTCATCAAAGATGTGCAGCACATACACTCAACCTTATTGCCACCAATGAAGTAGAGAAAGCAGCATCAAAAGGGCCATCCCGGAAAGTGTACCAAAGTGCAATGGGTAAGTGTGCTTCTGTATGGAACAAGGCACACCGGTCATCAGCAGCTGCAGAAGCAGTTCAAGATATTGCCAACATGAGGGTTTCTGTTCCATGTGTCACAAGATGGAGCTCTGAATATATGGCCATTTCCAAACTGATTGGACTTACAGAAGATCAGCTGGGTGACATCTGTGGAAGGCTTGGAGTGACCAGGCTACACCCTCACGAGCTGACTTTTCTCAGGGAATATGTAGCTGTGTTACAGCCACTTGCTCAATCCATTGATCTTCTACAGGGGGAGAAAAAGTGCTATCTTGGGTTCTTCATTCCAACCATCTTAAGCCTCAAGTTGAAACTGTCCGACAAACTGCCACACGTGATCTACACAGCAAACATCGTCACTGCAGTCACTGAGGCACTTGACAGTCGCTTTGGTGCCATGCTGAGCAACCATGATGCAAAAATGGCAACAGCCACCATGCCAAAATTTCGTGTGTGTTGGCTGCCTGTGGAGAAGACGGAGGATACAGTATGTGCAAAACAATGGTTCAGGAGGCAACATCTTTGGAATCCAGAGCATCTCCTGCAGCTGAAATGAACAGCACTCATGAGACTGATGGATCGGACGAGGAGTTTTTTGTGTTTGTGAAGAAAAACGGCTGATAAAAGCACAGCTGAAGAGGAGGTACAGCGGTTCCTCGATGACACTGTGAAGACCATGGACTCCCTAAACGCTTTTCCCTTTCAAGAACAATACTACACTGCCTTCTAGTGCTCCAGTTGAACGTCTGTTCAGTTATGGAGGAAACATACTCACCTCATCTCGGAGCAGAATGTCCGATGACCACATGGAGCAAGTCCTCCTCCTTCGTTATAACAAGAGATTTTGCCCAAAGTTAGGTTTCGATTGAATGTAGGCCTACAGTTTGGATTCACATGTAAGCACTGGTGCCTAGTACATACCAAACTCAACTGCAACTGTGGAGGCAGCTAATGTTCTTTTATGATGTAAACTTTTCTCTGGTCTTAAATTGCAGGTAATTGAATTAAGAATTTCATGCCTGAATTTGATATATGATTGATTTCTTTTTGAAAATTAAATAGGTGGACACCTGGTTTGTTCAAAAAATACAGTGGATGTTCTTCTCTGTTAACTGTGTAAAAGGAACATATTGTGTCTCTATCTTTATTGAAATGAATGCGTGCACATCAGGGTCACCCATGGAAACCTCTAGTTTCAAGTCTGTGCAAGCTGATTTTCATAGAGATGAACTGAAACACGGTTGGAAGGTGGAAGGAAGGAATTTGATCTTAAAATTGATGGGGGATTTAGAAAATGATCAGAGGTATGGAAACTTCAAAAGTCTTCTTAAGTGAGCTAAAACCTGAAATGGTGCCACTTTTATAATCACATTTAATATATTGTCATTATTATTATTATTGTTGTTAGTATTATTTTATTTTCCCAAACATATGCAGTTTTGCTAAAACATTATTATCTAAAGGACGTAAATACAAATAGTCTCACACGTGTCAGAGTAGTGTGCCGGAGCACATTTGTTTGAAAAAAGCGGCAACCTCTGGCAGCCTCCACTTGAGGCTGGCTTCAGAAGCCAGTCAGTCTCCATAAACCCCCATGTTAAAATGCCCAACTTTAAGGCAGAAATAAACATGTTTACAGCCTGGTACAAAAAAAACTATTTTGGTCTCTATCCACCTTATTCCTAAACCCCATGACACCTTGCGTGAATTATTTGTGCAACTTCTGGCATTGCTCCAAAACCGATTTTCAATGGTAACAGTTTGTTTACAGTACCCTATTCTTCTTTTCAAGTGCAGTTGAGAAATAAAAGGTGGAACACACCACCTGTTATAGCTCAAACAGGATTATGTGATCATACTTCTGTCATCTGAGACAGCCCTCTCAAAGCATTGTTTTTTGCATTGCACGCTAGCAATTAGCTCGCCTTGCTCGGTTAAAATATTATTAATGTAAACATGGCCCGAGCTAGCTTAAGGTAAACATCTGCTCCTTCTAAATATGATTTATGATCTCTGATGATTTTTTAAGAGATACTAACACATACAGCAAACATTTATAATTCAGTATTAATTGTAGCTCCATGTAAAGTGAATAAATGTGATGTTTCCCAGCTAATCCTCCACTTGTCTGCGTTAAAGATGCAGTTTACACGTTTTTTTAACTTCTGATTTATTAACAACTGTCCTGAGTGAAACATGAAGCTGAATTTAGCAGCAGACTTCAGTAAAAGTAATATAAAGTGGGAGTAAAAGAAATAACTTTTGGCATTAATTTTGTTATATGATATGGATAGATGTAATAGAAGTACGATAAATCAGAAACACATTCTCAGCCATATTGACTAAATACATATTTTAAGGTATGCTGCTGCTGAGTTTATTTTCTAATGTAGATTGAGAATGAAGTCAGACGTGGAAAGACGGTGATATCATGTACTGACGTTGAGTGATGAACCTGTCAGTCTAGCTGTCATTCTTTTCTGCAAACTCTGATTTAATTCATTTTCGCTAAGTCTCGTGAAAAACTTGTGGTTTTATTTCTCATATCAACGGTACCTTCGGTGACAGGAACAATCTCTTTTTGTTCTGGTTACGTGTTCAACACACAGTTACTGAAGACAAAAATTTAGCTTAGACTGGTTGTTAGTCGTTACAGACACGGACGGTGCAACAGGTACCAGAGCTCTGCAACGACATTATAGAAAATGCTAAGTTAATATTAGTTAAGTATTTGTTAAAAAATAAATCAGTATTTGCTAAACTGAAATCAAATTACTTTCAAAAAGAACCAGCATTGGCAGTTAGCCACCAACAGTAGTAGTAGTAGGGTGGGGCTGCTGTCCACTGTGCGCCTGGAAAAATAGTGTTTTGCCGTGAGCAGTGACTTAGGTCTGTGGGCTACACTAGCTAATTCTTATCTCATTTGTGGTCCAATAAACAGTTTATCTATCAAATTCAGTGCCCCATATCATAATTTCAGTTCCCCTTTGGTACTGAAAAAATCCTAATGTTAAAGAAAAAGCTTGGGTGAAATATATTTATATATTTATATTCTTCCGATTACAATAGGGTCCGGGCTGCTAAGCAGCCAAGGACCCTATTGTAATCGGAAGAATTCTTTCTTTCTTTCTTTCTTTCTTTCTTTCTTTCTTCTTCCGAGGAAATCATACTTCCCATGAGCAAAAACTCACCAAACTTTACAGAAATGTCTGACCCCATGCCAGATTTACTCAACTCCAAGGACATGTGCCCCCCATTTATTGTGCCCCCCCCTCCCTCCTGGGGGGGGCACAATAAACGTTTAAATTTAAAAACTTTAAAAATTCCTACCAAACCAACGATACATGCTACAGTTTTGAAACTTCACCACAATGTAGCCCCAGTACTGCAGAAACTTTTGTCCATTCAGACTCATTACAAATTATGAAGTCCGTCACTCTGTTTTTTTCAAAAACCGTAAAACTTATAAAACATATCTCCTCCCACAATTTTTGCTCAATTGTCACCAAACTTGCTAGAGAGCATCTCCAGACCGTCCTCCTCAAAACTTGTTTCTCGGATTTTTGATTTATCAAAAATTGAGCCTGCAGTGCATGAAAACGTTTGACTGTAAACACTACTGTAAACATATACCATCCAATTCTTGCTAAATACATTTTCAATCTGCCTGAAAAAAATTGACAATATTTTGGAGTCGTGGTTGATGAAGTTTGGCAAATATCAGAATTTTATCTCCAAAACTGAATTTTCTAGAACATTTTGAATTCTGCTCTCATGGGAACAACTGGAGTCAATGTAAAAGTGGCATTTTTAAACATCACATTTTCTCTTGTGAAGCAAAACACTTATCATTAAAAACAAATCACCAACATGTCCATGCTGTCTAGATGCAATTTATGTATTGTCAGATTTTTGTTTAGATAATAGAATTTGTGACATTTTGACTATTTTTGAAATCTGCCACAACAACTGCAGCCCGGTCGGTGACTTCCTGAGGCTATTTGAGAAGCCACACACCAGGTCTCACTTCCAGACAATTCGCTCAGTGAGTTAGGAGCTGGATCACAGTGCCAAGGACTCTGAGTTCAAGACCCAACAAGGGGGATGAGTGTGACACATCAAAACTACAAAGAGTCTTTGAGAAACAAATGTTCCACTGATACAAAAGTGTACTTTGCAAATTTATTCCAATATTCAACCACTTTTACTTTTCAATTGCTGCAATACAATTTCCAGATGATGCAACCTGCAAAATGACTCAGCTGATGCTAAATGCAGATTGTAATATCAACTTCCTTGATGTCTTCCTATTCTTCTGCTTGTTGCTCAGAATTGCCTAAAAATGCCCGGACCCGACCCATCGCTGCGCAGCAGCTATAATATTTAATTTATTTTCTATTTGTTTTCTTATGTACATCTTGTAGCCAGTCACAATAGGATGGGCCCTGATAAGACCTTCATCTTCTGCATGTGCCTGTTCTTTTGAAGGTTCTGTGCACATATATGTAAATATGTGTACTTGTGCATATGTATACCGTTTTTTTTCTCGTTATTCTTTAATAAAAAAACAATAAAAATATGTAAAAAAAAAAAAAAAGTAAGTCAAATTGTAAAAAGTATCATGAAAGTTTGTTTGTTACAAAGCTTATTTCTGGCAACGATCCAAAATCCAATGGAAAAAATCCCTCTGGCTTTTTGAGGAGGGAACCAGGGAGATGCTTAACTGCTATGTCAGCCTACAGAAAAACGGCCATCCCCGAAGCCTTTATAATCAGCATGTTTGATACTCAGGACTAGTCAATAAAGTCTGGCACATGCTCTTTGACCCCATGGGAGCTTTGTGACACATGAGCAATGCAACTGGAGCTGTAATGTTGGGGGTTATGGCAGACAGCACTAGAAATGAAGGGATGATGTCTGCTCATGTGCTTTTGGGTGCAATCACCCTTAAAAGAATTATTTTTGTGTCAACAAGGAAAGGAAGATGACCTATGTACAGTAAGGAGCCTTTAAACCTTTTGATAATCTGTCCATCCACCCAGACAAAGAGTGTAAAATGTAATATTGGGTGTAGAGAAATTACCTGTAATGTAATTTTCTTTTACAATATCTGAAATAGATAGATAGATGTTTACCCATATTATGAAATCAGTAATGTCTATGTTCAAAGAGTAATGCTATTTGTATACCTCCACGCCAGCGATAGCTGTGGCTGGAGTCATTATGCTTTTGGGTTGTCCGTTCCAGTCTTGTGAGCATGATATTTCAAGAACACCTCATGGAAATTTTTTTCAAATTTGGCACAAACGTTTAGTTGGACTCAGCGAGGACTTGATTAGAATTTAAAGGTCATAGGTCAAAGGTCAAAGTCACTGTGACTTCTGCCGTTTCATTCTCATGAACCTGATATCTCAAAAATGTCTTGAGGGAATTTCCTGAAATTTGGCACAAGAGTCCACTTGGACTCAACAACGAACTGATTAGAATTTGGTGGTGAAAAGATGAAGGTCACTGTGACCTCACAGAACATGTCTTTGGTCAAAACACAAGAATTCATACATTGATTATTTTAAAATTTCACAGAAATGTCTGGATAAAATTATGGAACGATAACATTATATTTTTAAAGGTCAACTTCACTGTGACATCATAACGTTGTGCATAAAACACTTTTCTAGCCATTATTCAACGTCACATCTCAGGAACAGAAGGGGAGACATTTGGTCAGATACGTAATTGGTGACACTAATCTTGGGTGCCCACCTTTAAACTGTGCGGATTGTATAGATCTGCTGTGCTGCCGGGGGAAAGATGTGTGTGAAGCATCCACAGACATGGCTGTGAAGTAATACAGCTTGATTGGTGTGAGGAGTTGTACAACCTCAAGGTGCTAATGCTAATTTGCTTATATGTTCAGTTACTAGTAATGTTAGTTGTGAACACAATAGTGACACATTAGAATTGAAATTTAAATGGTGAAATTGTTAGTTAACAACTGCTTATTCAGCAGCAGTTCTGGAGCAACATTATCATTCATTTGGAGTTGTGTCTGTGTCTGTCTGGTGAATTTAACTCCCACTCTTCCTTAGCTCTGTTTTTGTTCTCTGCCATCTCCTTAAGGGAATATGTAGCTCTTAAGTTGCTCAATGCTCCACTGTGTTCACCAGCTAGTTTATAACTTTGTCTGTCTGCTGTTTCATGCTGAACAAGTAACACTAGTTTGCAGCTTTTTTTGTGAAAACAGCAGCCTGCTGCGGCCAAAAATGATGCTATGACAGCATGAGTGTGTCAAAGGGTATTGCAATTCAGTATGTTAATATTGGTAAATGGACTGCATTTATATAGCGCCTTTCAACCTTACTGGACAAAGTGTGTTATAATTTACCTCTCACTCACCCATTCACATACATTCTGACATTAATGGTGGTGGAACTGCCTTGCAAGACATGGGCACATCAGCAGCAACTTGTGGTTCACTGTCTCTCTAAAAGACACTACCCACCTTGTGATTGAAGGACAACCCACTTCACCTCCTGATCTGAAGCCATAGACATAAACACATAGAGAAAGACAACCATTCACACTCACATTCACATCTATGGACAATTTAGAGTCACCAATTAACCTGCATGTCTTAAGACTGTGGGAGGAAGCTGGAGCACCGGGAGAAAACCCACACTCACACAGGGAGAACATGCAAACTCGACACAGAAGGGCTCTTTCATCTCAGGGTTTGAACCCCCCACCCCAGGTTCGAACCAGGAACCCTCTTTCAGTGAGGCAACAATGCTAACCACAGTACGACCATAATGTGTGCATATGTGAATGATATCAGCTGACAGGAAATAAACATGGACACAAGCTATTGCTTCACAATACAACTGATGAAATGGTCAATAAAGCTCCATAAAGCCACTAGGGGCTGGAGATTCAGATGATCATGGTGTGCTGTGCACTGGGACGTTGGAATTTCTGATTTCCCAGATGGAAATTTAAACTGGAACACTCCCTGAAGTCTGATTTCCAACATCCGTCTGTGCATCAACAGTTATGGTGATATTTATTAACACTTCTGTGATAAATGTGCCTCATTTAAACAGTTATACACGCAGTAGGCCACTGTCCAACCTCTATCTGTGGACATGTTGCTACAAGTTTGTATGTGCAAAGTACAGCATAGTGCGCTGTTATCAACTGGTATTGCCAACAATGGCTAAACTGGCTATGCATTCCCATTCATGACACTGTTCATTCTATGACCCAGACCCAATCCTTTCCCCCAGTGTAATATATTTAGATCTTTGGGTATGTCCACATGTCATGGCAGCATTCAGCACCATCTTTAAATCCTTTTCGACTTCCCCTTTAATTCAGCAGCACAATTTATATCCATGACAAGAAACTTTTGTCTTCCATGCAGATACTCTGATCAGCTCCCCTTCTCTGCTCTGGTCCCTCTTGTACTCTCTCTTAGCAGCTTCAGCATATGACACTCCCTTTCCTGCTTTGTGCTTATTAACTCTCACTTCCTTAATTCTCGTAGGACACTGTGCTGACCCTGCGTGGTGATTTCCCTCGCAGTGGAGGCACTTTGGCACTCTTCATCTTTTTGCAGTCCTCCCCATAACAGGTTTCATTCTGACTCCTCTACAGACTGCAGCAACATGCTTATGTTCCTGACAGCTGCCACATATGACAGGGGCCCTCTCATGTGGCCTCATCATGTAACACACATACTCACGCACTCTTTCCTGCAATTCCAAAAGTCAGACACACCGAATTACTGTCCTCCCTTTCCTCTTCCCAGAACCTTGTCAGTCTCTGTGCCTCATACACACCTGCAATACTCTGAAATGACTTGGACTGACGGCAGCACTCCACTTACCACTCCTTTCTTCCTGACTTTTGACCTGAGTGAGAAACAAGTCACAATGCTGTAATGTAATACACGAATCTCCAGGGCTCTGTCTCTCTCACACTTTGATACATATTCAATGATAACCTTCTCTCTTCTTGTGATCCTGACTGATCGTACATCCTGAACTTGTCCCTCTACAAACTTTCCAACCGCCTGTCTGTTTTTGCCACAGCTATCATCCCAACAAGATACGTCACATCTTTTCTCACTGACAGACTGAAATCACTTGAATGGCTCCTCTTTAATAAAAAAAAAAAAAAAAAAAAAAAAATTAGATAATCCTGTTTCCAATTTTGCTTTCCTATTCCTCCCCCAACTCCATTTCCGCAGGTGATAATTGCTCTCTGTGGGTTTGTCACTAGCCTGTTTCACATTGCCACATTATTTTCACATTGTCAGCTGATAAAATGAAGCTATGACGCAATTGTATCTGTCATAGTAGTTGTGAGAGGGGCTCCAAACTTCACCCACATGTCTGGGAATTCTTTATCCCCCCACAACAGCTGACTACCCCACCACTAACAAACAATAAATATCTACAGTTCCTGGCATGCTTCCTGTCCAAATCAGGGCCTAAATAAGACTGAAAGGGTCCCACCTCACATGGTGCCTCAGTCTACAATAAGAGGGGCAGTTTTATTAGAAAGTCCTGGCAGCAGGTTATGTTACAGTCAGGCTGTTCTCAAGCACTGTTTATACGTATACCTACAAAAACTATTGCACCACGATTTGTATATAACCCATGTAATCATGAGCCCTTTGTGTATAACCCACATAATTGGAAAGACTGTGATCAAGTGACCAACGCGGAGTAAAGACGGAAGTTGTCCATGTAAGTAAGTAGTTTTGGGGGTGTAAAGGTCACAAAACAAAGCCGTAATGTCATTCGTGGGGTGCCAATTCATTAGCTATCATACAAACCGTTGTTTGTGTATCTTTGTAAGATACAAAAACCATTGTTTCAGAATATCCATCCATCCATTTTCTAATCACTTATCCTCTTGAGGGTCATGTGGGGCTGGAGCCTATCCCAGCTGACATTGGGTGAGAGGCGGGGTACACCCTAGACAGGTCGCCAGACTATCGCAGGGCTGACACATAGAGACAGACAACCATTCACACTCACATTCACACCTACGGCCATTGTAGCATCACCAATTAACCTGCATGTCTTTGGACTGTGGGAGGAAGCCAGAGTACCTGGAGAAAACCCGCGCTGACATGGGGAGAACATGCAAACTCCGCAAAGGGCTCCCGCACCCAGGATCGAACCAGGAACCCTCTTGCTGTGAGGCGACAGTGCTAACCACCACATCTCCATGCCGCCCTGTTTCAGAATATGTTGGTTATAATACATTTTGAAGACTGACAGCTTCACGGGTAGTAAATGAGCTTTTTACAACATAACTGCACTTGGCCCATGTACACTAAACTACACGGATACCACAGATACTCATTTACTTTCTGGCTTTCAGAAGCATGAAAATGCAATAGAAATTAATTATTTGAAAAACCACAAATTCAATTTTCCACTTGATAATAGTTTGTAGAGTATGGAGACAGAGAGTGCAAACCTGTTATGTCTTTGGGAAAGAGAAGCACAAATCTTGTTTATACAGGCTTCTCTTCTCCATTAGTGGGTCATATTCTGACCTGAAAAACAGGCTTTATGATGGACGCGTAGTCTTACTCACTGGTTGCACGGCAGCTACAAATAGCCTCTTTATGGCGTGACAAAAACATGGGAGCATACAAGCCCATGGTAAATCATCATTAACAGTGACTCGTCCTAAAGCGTGCACTCTGTCCGTCTGATTTACGAGCAGCAGTGTGACTCGGTGACGGATGGTCTCTGCGTATCACTCATACTATTCTGGCTCAGAGATTTGGTTGCATATGGTTGTGGCCAAGAGTTCACAACCTTCACCCTCGTCACCTGTTCAGTTTTCAGCCTTGTCCCGTCAAGAGTGAGCAGGCAGCTCTGGAAGTTTGACAGCTTTTATCTCGGTTCATAATATTAATGAATGTCAATGGAAAACATTTCTCCTAAGTTCTCACAGACAAGCCTGACCTGACCAGACTGCCACCATTTTTCATCAGGACTGATTTAGTTGTACATACCACTGGCTGGGTGATCCAAAATGAGCGTGCTTGCACTTTAAAATTTAAATCTTCTTAGCCAGACTTTAAAATAATGATAAAAAAAATCTAATTGTAAAACTAAGGTCAGCTTTTATAAGAAACAAAGCTTCATCACGCACAGCTAACAAGTACTTACACTATTTGACTGAATGAATGAAACTTTTGCTGTTGTTAATCTTGCTGCAGGGCAGAGAACAGATGATCCACTGCACTATGCACAAGGAGCTTCTCTGTCTTTATTTGGGCCGAATTTTTAGTAACAACTTGTTCTTGCTGCTGATGCAAAAGGAGAAACCTTTGGTCACCTACACCCATTACATACACAATGCTCCTACAAGTGTGCATGAGAGCTATTTATAGCAACAGTGAGGAAGTCTTTGAAGCAGAGCTCTCACCAGTGTATGATGGTATGTGTTTTGGAAATGAGTCCATCCACACCACTCTCTGTCTGACACACGTCTGCCGCAGCTGCTGGAAACCAAGCAGTTAAGATGGCAGCTTCAGGGAGAAAATAGCAGGGCTGCATTGAGACACTGAGCAAATCGAATCATAGCAGTGATTGCATGGCACAGTTTCACTAATCACACAAACCCTCTATTTATAATATAATGCCACTGACTTTTGATGTTGTGTGAGAAGCTTTATTTAAAATGAATGATCTCATATCCATCTTTTCTACTGATTTAAAGAAAAACCACCAAACTGAGCCATGCAATACACGACTTGTTCTTAACTGGCCCTCAGGTAATTCTTCCCATCTAATCAGATTTGAGCGTAGCAGTTGTTCACAGGACGCTCTTGTTGACCGAACTGATCAAGTCTGTGTCTGATCCTGATACGGTTCTTTGTGTGTCTTCCAACATAAAGTCTGAACTATTACTTTGTATCTGATGCATCAAAATAACAGCTGCAGCCTTCCTCATGTAACAAATCCCTAATTTTCCCAAGCGACGTAATTCAAATACTGTACTTAGGTCCTGATTCTGAGTTTATCTGCGTGAGGAGGTAGTAGCTCAGTCCAGTTCACCTCCTGGACACTGCCAAAGTGCCTTTCAGCAAAGCACAGTGTTAAAGGATAACTTCCGCATTTTTCAACCTGAACCCTATTTCCCTGCGTGAATTAATCAAAGAGACTGATGTGAACAGCAATTTTTGAAATTGTTCCAGCACTGTGGGGGCGAGCAGCAGCTTGCAGCTGTGCACCAGGCTGTGATAGAAGCACATGGGGCAATTAAACATCGTCACTGTATGTCCATTAAAAGTGTTAAGTTATTTTTGTCACAGAGCGGCTCAGATTGTTATTTTAAATGCCTGAAGAGTCTCTATACCTTTCACCTGATCCTGTCTGTTTGTTACTGCCTCCTTAAGCAGAGGTCTCTTTCTGAAACATCACGAGATATTACAAGATGTCACTTGTTGCAGGGAAGTAACAGTGAAAAGAAGTGTGTGATCTAATGACAGTATAATAACCAGAATATTTTACAGTAAACATAGTTTAGTGTTATCTAAAAAATATTCACTATCATAGATGATTATATATCTGATTTCAATCATATGGTTGAGGCCTTTGAATTTGACTGCCGCCTGTATTTATTTGAGCTGGAGAATACGCATGAGGAGTGGAGGAGGAGACAAAGAGAGAAGCAAAAAGGGCAGTGGAGGGTGACCGAGGCTCTGCAGGATGTGAAGCAGGGAGATGCTGTAAAGAGTGCTTTGTGTTTGTGCAGGTCCGACCTGTGCCAGCAAAATGAGGGTCTACACTTCAAGCAACTTTCATAGACTATCTTTGCTGGATATATATATATATATATATATATATATATATATAACAAATCTATATAGACTGATTATTCATTTTCATCAGCTGACACACATCAGTCTCTTTGATCAATTTTAACATGGAGGTCTATACGTAATAACTCGTGTTTGGAGCCAGCCTCAGGTGGCCTTTTGAGGAACTGCAATTTTTGGCACCTCTGTGTTTCCAAGCAACTTAATTTTTCAGCCCTGGAGGTTGCCACTTGGTCAAAGTGACAGTTAGCTCAGGCTAACGATGAGAAGCACGCTACCCAAATGTTTAGTGCACTGATCTTTGGTAATGAGAGGAGAGAGATAACAGCTTAGCATTGAAGTTTAGCAAATGTAAACACATTTGCCGACCTTCACGTTAGAAATCATAGTCACTCGCAACTCACTCATTGTGCCCAAATAATGTTTCTTCTCTGCTCTCGAATATGCAGCAGGATGCTCACACTGTGGCTGCTGTAAAGGAGAATGGTGCTGTAGCAATAGCGGGCTGAGATGGGTGAAAAACTGTAGTGAACAGCGAAGAGAGGTCATATTCTGATCAGCTTTATTTAGCTAGTATCTAATATAACTGGATAAGCTCTGATACTTATTCATAGGAGCACTGTGGGACGGGACATATCATTGTTGGACTGAACGTTTCCAGTTCATGTGACATTATCTTCTGATTAGACTCATGGCATTTTTCTTTGTTAATCTTTATTAATAAGGGACTTTTTCAATGAAGTAAAGCTTTAAAAACGACAACTGTGAATAGGTCTAGTTTGCAGTCAAAGTCATGGAGTACATCAGTCTCTTCATGTCTGATATTTGCAGAACTGACTTGGAGGTGAATGTAAACAATTTTTTTCAAGTCTACATCCACTTAAATGATTAAAGCATTCATAATGCAGGGACAGCACAAGCCAAACTACGCTGTCCAAATACTTAAAACACATATTAAATTCACATTTGATGAATTAACACTGATAAACACTGAAGCATTAGTCATCTTATGACAGGTTTATGTGAAAGCTAACATAGTCTAGCTCTGAAACTGTGACATTTGCTGAGCTGTGGGATGAGTAACACTTTTTTTTTTTAATGATTCCAGTTTTATTACATAATATTTTCACCAGTTTCCCTCCAACATGGGTATGTTGTGGAAAAGCTGCATGTCAGTAGTGGAAGAAATACCAGCAGCGTATATCTGTGACATTTTTATGACAGGTGAGGAAGAAATCGATGTTCTTTTTCTTGGCAATCAAAAGAGATCTAATTAAAACATGAATACAGACAGAACACTCCTTTGCTGCACATCAGTTTAATCAAATTACACAGTCATAAATAAGTAACAACTGAATGTGTGTATATGTCAACATATCTACTTTTTGTAGAAAACCATAACCATGCATTACTGCCCCAAATTATATTGATAAAAGCAAATTTTTAATGAAAAAACAAGTCCTTCTTGGGGATGATTAATGTGTTGTTCGTTACGCATGCTCCACATGCAGTAACATGACAATCAAAACCAAACATTTCACATCTTCAAACTGTCCAACAACAGCTTTTTGCTTCTGACGTGACATCTTTTTCATGCATCTCACAGTTTAGGTAAGTAAACTGCTTGTAAACAAAGCCATTCTCAAGTTATTTGCATCTTTATCACCCATAATATGGAAGTTCATTAATGTCAAAACTTTTGAGTGGGTGTAAAGCAGATCTGAACATTAATTAATCTGCAAGATTGTTGATTTGATACCATGAGAGGAATTATCACATCGTGATTTGAGTGAAAAATGTAGCTTCCTTTACTTATTATTTTCAACATGAGGGTTCAAGTGACAGTTGGATTACTCCTATTGAGAAAACGCAGCAGGATGGAGACAGATAACTTTCTTAAACAGCATTTTACTATTCTCCACACTTCATCAGCTTCACAACAACACCTTATAGTTCCTGACTTACATGTGAATGAACCAACCAATTAGAAGCTTGGAGGACTTCAACTGAGGTAAAAGTAAAGGAAACTATAGAGGTAGACTTAGCAGATTATTGTAACTGTTTTAAAGTCACTGATGAAGTATGTAAACACGTAAACATGTACATAACTCGCCATTAACTCAAGCATACAAATTAAGATCATTTCCCACAGACTCATAGTTAGAGCAGGGAAAATGTATTTGAGTGTCACCATATTTAAAGACATATCTCACACCTGGAAAGATGGTCTTTTCATAAAACTGGGCTGTCTGTGCAGTAGAAAAATGCAAATTCTTTTGAAACTGGTGCTACATGACCAGAGAAAACAGAGGAAAAGGGTTGTGTTATTTGCTTTTGCTCAAGATGTAAAAAAAAAAGCCTACAACTACCAGAATGCACTGCACCGCACTGGACCAGTAAACGCTCCCGCTGGTGGGTGACATAATGCAAGCTTGGACTTTTTTTCCACAGGAAACAATATGGCGGGTAGCTAGCTGCAAACAATCTCGAAGTAACAAATAGGCAAGGATGTAACAAAAGCCTGGTTTTTATTTGATCAGCGCTGCCTAGTTTTACAGTTTGATCAAAGTTTGGTCAGAATTTCAGAGAGATACTCTTTGTGTTTATAGTGGTGGGCATATGAAGATGCAGACGTACAATCTGTAGTTTGGGCAACAGGCTAGATGAAATGAAACCTTTCATCCAGCAGGTTTTTGTTGGGAGAAGTTCAGGGAGATTTGGGTACTGGTAAGATGGAGGGAAGTTTACCATGGTTTGTATACAAAGTACTACCCACACTGCTATGATACAAAGCTGGTTGAAAGTCAGCAAAGTATCCCTTTAACCATGCCTTTTGAGCAACGTCACGCTACTGGTTTCCACACTTTTGTTTCTAATAAAATATGAACATAAGACCTTACAAAGCTATTTGTGGCCTCTCACATGCTCACAAAAGCGTCCCTGTGCACCTCCAAATCCGGCAAAGTGATCTCAGCTATCATCTGTTTTGTGGTCACTCAATAGTTTTGTCCCTAATAGTCTTCCCTACTTATGTCAACATTTTCCCAGGCTAATGCATGTCTTGGATGAAAACACAGAATGTCCCTAGATCTTCAGGTCATCCAGCCTGCTCTTGTTATTACTGTGCTTGCTTGACTGACTGTTCCTACGCTGATTTTCAATGGGCAACTCAGAGACAGGGCTGGAGATTTTCCTCTCCTTTACGTCATCTCCCTCTGCTTTACCTTTTCTTTCCACAGCCATATTATCTCTGTTCTGCTTGTAAACCGCTTTGCTGTTGTAGGGGCTGTAGGCAGAGTTTGGCTCTGCCATGCTGTACTTTGCATCCGTGGGGAAAGGTTCAGGCACTGCAGGATGACCAGCGAAGTAGTTATAGTTTGGGACATAGGGCATGACTGGCTCAGTTAGAGCCTTGGCAGCCACACCTGAATCCTTTGATCGTCTGTAACGAAGGCCCTGGTGACACTTTTTGAAGCCTAGATGGTACATTTCCACCAGGTTAAGCAGCAGGGAGATGGAGGCCACGGCCAGCATGAAGAGGATGAAGATCGTCTTCTCAGTGGGTCGAGAGATGTAGCAGTTCACCACATTAGGGCAAGGCCAGCGATCGCAGGTGTACATCGGCTTGAGTTCAAAACCATACAGGAAGTACTGAGCCACAATAAAGGCCACTTCAAACAAGGTTTTGAAAATAATGTTGAACACATAGGTTCGCAGCAGTGCGCCTTTCAAACGCACGTGGCCCTGGTTGTCTTTAATTGGGGCCTTCTTAGCTTTGGTGACAAGTACCTGCTGGTGCTTTTCATTCTGGATGGCAAGGTCCTTCTCTTTCTGTTTCTCCTTTTCCTCCATGCGGACCAGATGAAGGATGTGACCCAGATAAATAAGAGTTGGCGTGGAGACAAAGATGATCTGCATCACCCAGAAGCGGATGTGAGAAATGGGGAAGGTCTTGTCATAGCAGACGTTCTGACAACCGGGCTGCTTGGTGTCACACGTGAAGCCGGACTGCTCATCACCCCACACCTTCTCTGCGGCAGCTCCCAGCACCAGGATGCGGAAGATGAACAGCACTGTCAGCCAGACTTTGCCCACAACGGTGGAGTGTTCCTGGGCACTCTCCAACAGCTTCCCCAACAAGTTCCAGTCCCCCATACTGGCTTACAAATATAGTCTCAGTTTTATCGACAAACACCAGGAGAGACACCTGTAAGAAGAGGGATTGTTTATTACTTGGATGAATAAACACACAGTAATGTGGCAGACCCTGGCCTAGCAACAGGCTTGGTACACTATGTCCTAAACACATCAGGCCCTTCTGGTTTGACTGTGAAACGGTGGTTGTGAAAATGGTTTTCTGTCTTGTGTCTTTTCTAACTTACTGAACCTTCCAAAAATAGCATCAATGGATTTATGGGCCACTTCTGGGCAGTGAAAAAAGGCTGTGAAGACAAAGCTTTTAAGTTAATACTTGTCTACTTGATTTGTGAACTTGTTAGCAAACATTCAAACAGTTAGCGACATTAGCATTCATTTGGAGCTGTGCTTCTGTCTGCCTGGTTTGAATATAAATCCAATTATTCACTCTCCATTATACACTCTGTTTTTGGTCTCCACCAACCCCTGAGGGAAATATGGATAGTTAGGCCCGTTCCCAGTATCAACCTTGTCCCTATCACTTAGCCCTTACCCCTCCATGTGGCACATTCACATCTAGAGGTAGGCTTTCCTGATTCTTGTTGGGAAAGAAGAGTAGGGCCAAGTGTTAGGGTTACATAGCTCTCCAAACGGAAGTTTTTCAGAGGCACACTTCAAACCAAGTGCTATGAGAAATCATTAGCGAGGTAGCTGTGTGTATTATGGTTCTTTTCGTAAGCATTACAAAAGTGATCGCTAGAATGCCGATGTCTCAGTAGTGAACTAGCTAACTAATATCTCAAGATGAGATAATAATTTCTGTGTGTGTTACTATGAATGACCCCTTTCACATAACACATAGTCATTTGATCCATTGTTATTAAAAGAAGTATTGATTCTAGCAGCTTTAAAGAGAAATTTAGAAGCAATGGGTCACGACAGGAGCCAAATAAACCTGACATCAAACAGCGGCTGGTGTGTTTATGCATGCACAACAGCTGTGTCACACACTTAAATGTGGGGACTATGGCGTACATGTACATGGTCTGTCTGTATCATCTTTAAAACATCTTTAACTGACAATCTACACATTCACGTTATAGTCACATTCAATCCCATAAGTATGTAAGGTCAAACAATTTGTTGCTGTGCAAGTAGATCCCTTGTTTGCTTGTTATCATAAAGACGGTATTTGTTTTTGATGTGCTACCCCACAACCAAAGACTACTGTACTAGGGAAAACCCAGGGCAGGCTTACTAATAGACAGACTGATATATTATGAATTCACTGTTTGTACTCCTAAAGGTTGTGTCCTATTTAGTGTATGGTGATAAGAAGAGCCAGGACACAGCTGACTGTGTGTGAGAAAAAGCCCTGGAGCAGGCTGGGGAGACTCTTAGATCTTGTGACACAGTACCCAACAGTGCTCCCCGACTCCAGAATTAGGTTTCTAGCTTAGATTTCAGGACCTATTGGTTACAACATGGCAAAACTTTACTTTAAAAATAGTTGTACTTGTCCTTTAGAAATAGGGATCAGTGATCAGACGTAAACAGACTGCAAATCTGAACACCTGTTTGAAATACATTAAGACTGTCAGCCAGGAAATAAAGGATCATTTAAAGGATCAACTATTTTCACACAGTAGTAAAGGTTGTAAATAAGACTGGATTTCATTCATAAATCCATACTTAGACATAGATATACACTCAATACTTATACTGGAAGTGGCCAAATTAACTTTAGAACTCCAATATGTTTTTTTTTAATTATCAAGTGAGACATTAAAAACAATTACTCTGGACATACCTGATAAAGTTCATCTCCCACAGCAGTGCAGATCCACAGTCTGTTGGTGACTGAGCCTTCACAGAGAAGCCATGTTCTCCTAAACCACGGAGGAAACTGCAGTGCCAAGATAAACTTCTGTCTGATAGTTTTTACTGGAGACTTTATGATCCCGCCTGCTACCCTCCCACTCTGACCTGATCAATGCCTACTGTTCATCAAGACACCACAACTAAACCCTGTCTGGTCCCTGTGCGAGCACAGATGAAAACATTCCCGTTTGTAGAAAAGTATTGAACCCCTAGCTTAAGAGGTGTTCCTGTTCAAGTGAGTGGCAGCTCAAGAGTCCAGTGGGGATGCAGGTAGTCTTACATGTCAGTGGGATCTAAATATAATTCACGGTGATGGGAGTGGCTTTGTTGTCACTCTCATGGTGACCCTTGACTGTGTGGAGGAGCGTCAGACACTGTAGAGCTTTCCCTAAGTGCTGCAGTGAACATTACTGCATGTTGAGTGACTGATAGGCTCTAAGCGTGGTGGTAATATGTACAGAGAAAGAGCTACAAATGTGATCCTATTTAGACTGTATCATCTGGAAGTTCTTTATTCTTTGTGTCAACTAAAAGGTTAGCATATGCAGCATCATTTTGCTGTAGACCACAAAACAATGGTGGAAAGTAGGGCTCCAGCTAACAGTTATTTTATTTATTGATTATTCTTCCCATTATTTTTATTGATTGATCCTTGTGTCAAATAAAGTGTAAAAAAATAGTGAAACATGCCCTGTGTGATTTCTTTGAGCCCAAGGTGATGCCAAATGATATGTTATATATGACCAACAGTCAAAAAATCCAAAGCTATTCATTTTATTATCATGTGTGACAAAAAAAGTGTCAAATTCTCACATTTAAAAAACATGAAAGCAGTAAATGTTTGGCTTTTTTTTTCCTGAAAAATAGTTGCCAATTCATTGTCTACTGATTGACTAATCCATTAAGCGACTAATTATTGCAGGGTGGCAGGCTCTAGTGGAAAGTAATATTTACATTAAGTTAAGTAACAAGTACATTTACTCATGTACTGTCCTCATAGGTATACTTTTGACAATTTTCGACGAGGTCTGGCCTGCTTGTCTGCTGGATATCAATGACATGAAATGGCGCGTTTTAGGTAGTGCACAGGGTTATCAGCGCGGCTGCTCAAGGGGAAGCCAAACACTGCTCATCTGCGCGCACTCCCCACACCGCAATGACACAGATCTGGTTGAAAATCAGCGAAGTATAGCTTTAAGTACAATTTTTACTTTTTATTTTTACTCCTTCTTGTTTATATACTTCAGGGGAAAATATTTCATTTATTTGGCAGCTGTTGATACTTTTGTGATTGAAATCTTTATCCAAACCCATCATCAGCTACAAAATATGTAACATTGTTACAGCCACTGTTGAAGTCCATATAAACAGCAACTGTGGCTCAGAGGGAGAGCGGGTTGTCCACTAATTGGAAGATCGGCAGTTTGATCCTCTTCCAGTCTGCATGTCGGAGTATTCTTGGGCAAGATACTGAACCCCAAATTGCTCCTGATGGCTGTGTCCTCGGTGTGAGTGAGGGCATGTGAATGGTTACTGAGCAGCAGGTCTTTTTTAATAAAAAAAAAAAAAAAACATCTGTCCTTTGGGGTCACTACGCTGTAAAGAAATGTAAATTCAGGGATTTAAAAACAATCTTTTTTAAAATGTTTTTTTTTTTTTTAAGAGTATGTATACTTGGTGACCACCGCAAAAATCATGTGACAAGAGAACACGTGGCAGAACTAATGTAAGAAGAATACATTTTGGTAAAATATGTACATTGGCTGTCACTTTCAAAAAGGAAAGGGGAACATTTTATATAGTGCATTTGGTGTATATTTAATGCTAACGCTAAAACAGACATTAACTAGTATATTAAGATTTTTTTTTTAAAGTGACAAAATGTTTTCTTCACAGCAGTTAATCTTATTGCTTTGTTTGTTGTAATGGAAAAGCCATTTGGTAATGGAACTAACAATGCCAGTGTTATATGACTGAAAACCTTTCTTGAAAGATGTTTTAGATTTTTTAAAAGTTTCCAAAATAGACAATATCTATCTATTAATCAATCTATCAATCTATCTATCTATCCATCTGTCTTTCTTTCTTTATTTCTTTCTTTGACTCAAGGCTTGTTTTGCACCGTCCTAATGCAACACCTCTTTCCTAGCATTTTGGTGTGTGTGGTGATGGAAATTACAGTTATACAAGACGACTACTGATTAATAAAACAGCTAAGCAGTGTTGTAGCTAACTTTTCTAACACAATAACTGACTGATTTACTGTAAAAAAGATTAATATTATAATCTTTATTTAAACAGGGAAGGGCCATTGAGAGCAAGCTCTCTTTTTACAAGCACACCCTGATTACAGTACATAGAAAACAATAAAAGCACACAAAAGTTACAGTACACATCAACAAGTTATAAAACAATATAAGAATCCAAAGGTTACAACATGACAGGACGTCAGCATAGGAAACAACATCACTTCACATGCACTCACACTGCTCTAAGTCGATCAAAAGAAATTTAAATTCATTAAAAGGTATTAGCTTATCTAATTTAACAAGCTTCTGCAGATTGTTCCATTTGTGTCATTTTAACAAAATGTGTGTGGCTGGGACTGAGACGCACCACAGATACCATGAGCTTTGCTCACACACAGTCACCACTAACACTAATCACACACAGGAATGACAGATTGGAAGAATTTGTTTTCAGTACTGTGCTGCCAATATGCTTCTCATCAATCTGAACTCTATAGATGGTGTGTGTCGACGAGTTCCATAAAAAGAGAAGTGCCCTCACGCTCGGTCACGGCAGGTCCAGCTGTCCTTGGGGTCAACCATTGTCACCCATGCACTGACCCCTTACGTGGCTGGGCTATTGATAACCCAAAACTGTGCACTCTGGCCTTCAGAAGGAGAGCTTAATCAGCCTGAGACGTTTCCACACAGGTGACAACATGGCTCCGAGGTTCTCTCGTCTGAAGATGGTGACAGCGCCACTGTAAATGTGTAATTATGTTTCATTCATGTTTCTTTTTTTCTCTCAGTCACAGTGCCGACAGCTGAGGAGAGTCACAGAAAGTGGCACCGTTGTGACTGCAGCTTCATTTCCTCTCGCAGATAACTGCTGCTCTCTGCTGATTTCAGATATTACATGAACTATTTCCACTTAGTCTGGAAATCCTATCAAAATACACCAGAACAATTTCAACCTATTATATGTTGGAACATTTCCATTGGAGTCAAATTGGACAATTTAACAAGCCACGGACATTTCACATGAGTCATTTCAGAATGTAGAATTATTTCTCTCTGAACCTGCAAATTACATTTTAGATTTGGTGAGAAAACCTAGTAAGAATAACACAATTACACAAACTCTGTTTGATTTTATTCTACTATGTACTGACAATATATAAACATCCAGCTTCAAAATGAATGACATGTTTAGCAATCACTAGTACTTAAAAAAAAAGTTTAATATTCAAGTTTTTTTTGATGTTGTGAGTTATTGCTTTGTTTATATCTGACAGTAGAAAATCAGTACTGAACAAAATGTCTGTATCATTTTCCATGTTTTCCATGTATTAGTACAACATCTAGCTAACAGCTGAAGAAAAGCCACGAATCCTCCAGTCCATTAGATTCAGGTCATGGTGATTCAGGCAAAATAATGACATCTGTGTTCATATTTAATGTAAATAATATAATATTATGAATTAAAACACCCAAATATAGTATTCTCAGCACACTTCACTGACACACTTTGATGATTTGAAATAGCATGTGTCACATCTCAGGATATAAAGCAGGGGTAGGCAGTTTAATTTTGGCATCACTGGGCAAAAATCCAATGATAAACTTTCCGCATGTTGTAATTCAAGTGGACTGAGAGACTAGATTTTTGTACCTCCCCCTGGTTCAGTGTCCAGGCTTTAGAGCTAACCCAAGACAGAAAACTTTGGCCAATCACCAATCGTTTGAGAGAGAGGGCATTTCTATTGGCTGTTCTACAAATGTAAATGAGCGTGCATGTCTCTTCAGTGAAAGCCTGATTTAATGGCGGAGAATCCTGCAGAGACAGCTGCTATTCCCGCAATGGCAGCAACTGCCTACAATACAGAGTAACTCAAAAAAGGAATATGGACTTATCCAAAAGAGAGCCTAAAAGAGAATCTGTCTTTAAACAAAACAAAACAAAACAAAACAAATGTCAATATTGGCAAAGTGTTACAGAGATAGAGAGAATAATGTTAGCCTTCTGCTAACCGGAGCTAAAGGCTCGCAGCTGTGGCTTCCAAGTAAAACCTCGAATCACAGTGTGTCCTTCGCCTCACTTCCTGCTGCTACAAACCACCTCACTAGGAGGAGAGCAGCTCTGGGGACGGACCCCTAATCAGCAGCTGCAGCAACACAAATCCAGCCAACACAAACCCCAGCTCTGGGACACCGAACAGTCCGACACCCCACTGGGTCAGGTAACAGGTTAGACTCAATGCTGCTGCTGACCACTGGGGGTTACACTGGATGAAATTGAGCCACTGACCAAAGGTCCATCAACTGAGCTGCTGCCAGCTCTCCTCCTGGGAAAGCAGTGCACAGCAAGTAGACCCCCATGTTAATGCGCAACTTTACAGCAGAAATAACCATGTGTACAGTGTGGTTTGGCTCTCTATAGCTAATTTTGCCTCCGATGACGACTGTACAGGGGGGACTTTTACATAACTCACCCATTTACATTTTATTAAGGCTCAAAATTACTCATATTTAAGGGCAGGGCCACTTGAGTGACAGGCTGTCTGCGAGGCGTCACCACAGTCTATAAGTCAGATCCACCCCTCACTCCTCTACAGCGCCAACCTTTCATCCATATATGGTCACTTCTGGCTCCAAAAATCCAAGATGGTAACGGCTAAGATGCCAAAGTTGAGGCTTCACAATGGAAGTCCACAAACCTGTGGGTGACGTCACAGTAGCTGCGGCCATTATTTTATAAAATCTATGGGTCTGATAAACAGAGAGAGAGCGGGGCAAGGAGCAGATAAGTTGTTTGCAACTCCACAATGAAATAAGTTGGTAGTATGATGCGTATGAACATGTCTTTTGTCTGGTGGGAGGGGCTCATGACATAGAGGGTCGAGCTGCAAATACTGCCATTTTTGTCTGTCTACCCCAGCTTTAATATTTTCACGTCAAAACCAAAAATCCTTATCAGAATCAAAGTCCACTTTTGTGAGCATCAAAGTCCATGAGAATGAGAGGCTTTAATGTGGTCAGTTGGAATATTGCTTTATAAAATTGAATTTAATTGATGTTAATTTGGCCTGTCATCAAGCTATTATATTATGTCAGTCTTTAGTTTCCAGTCAGAAATGGTCGATGACCTGTACTTCCTGTGGGGATTCTTTGACACATTATCTTAAGCCTGGTGAACACAACGTGTAGTCTGAACACTACTTGGCATTGAATGTTTTATCACTGAGATTATAAACCACTGGATAAATCATCACCATGTCAACAGTATATCATATGCACTTTACTCCCATGTTAGATTAATGGCTATCTCCTGGGTCTTAGGTCACATATATGTCCCTTTGTGCAGGTAAATGTTTTGTTAGTATTAGCAGAGCTTCTGTTGGATCCAAGCCCCCATAGTCAAGTCTCCAGCACTGTGCAAATGCTTACTGCAGGCTTTCCCCGCCAAGAAGACCACCTCTGCAATGTTAAGCAGAATACAAACCCCTGACGCAGCCAGCATGAACACGGTAAAGACAGTCTTCTCTGTGGGCCTCGACACGAAGCAGTCCACCGTGTTGGGACAGGGGTACGAGTCACACTTCACCAGCCGGATCATCTTGTAACCAGGGTAGATCATATAAAACACATACATGAAGGTGACCTCAAAGACAATACGGAACAACAGGCTGATGACGTACGTCCACCAGAGAGCCCCTGAGATTTTCATCTTCTGGGTCTTAATCTGCTCCAGGTCTTTGGGGTTGGACCGCCCTGACAGTTTGTAGAGCCTCTTGTCGACGTGGCGGCGGTGGGCCACATGCATGGCTACCAGCAGGGCAGGGGTGGAGACCAGGATGAGCTGGAGCGCCCAGAGGCGGATGTGGGAGATGGGGAAGAAGTGGTCGTAGCAGACACTGTTGCAACCCGGCTGCTGGGTGTTGCAGGTGAAACCAGACTTCTCATCGCCCCACACGCTCTCCGCTGCAACCACCAGAACCAGGATACGGAAAATGAACAGGACAGAGAGCCAGATGCGTCCGATGCCTGTGGAGTGTCTGTTCACACCGCTGATGACAGCATAAAACGAAGCCCAGTTCATCTTTGGTTCCGGGTCTGTTGGAGAAAACATCAAAGGATCAACAGCTGGAAGTACATTGTGCTGAATATTATTGTCTTTCTTTTCTTTAAAAAGCTTTTCCAATACAAAAAGACCATAATGCAACACATGACAAAACAAACTGACATTAAATCATTGTGTAATAGGAAACAGAATAAACTGAACAAATCTCCTGGGCACATTCAAGTATCTAATAGACAGAAAAACAAACCAATAAACTGAAATAAAAGGACAAATAAATTACAACATGAATACAAAATTTTCACAGTAAAATAGTAGTATTGTGTCTTTCTTTGTATAAATTACAAAAAAGAAACCAAGCTTCCTGTGGTAATTCTGGCAGTGACTGTGTTGTAGTCAAGACAACACATTCTCAAGACCAAGACCAGACAAGTCCCACACTGCATGACACACCGAAAATAAATGTGGAACATGCAAACCGTAGGCACTCCTTAATTATCTGAAAGGTC
Organism: Cephalopholis sonnerati; assembly: GCA_019142605.1. Lineage (NCBI taxonomy): Eukaryota > Metazoa > Chordata > Actinopteri > Perciformes > Serranidae > Cephalopholis > Cephalopholis sonnerati. Next base: position 13,111,284 of record JAGQAX010000017.1, read on the forward strand.
ATTATCACTTATTCCCCTCCCTCTAGTGTGTATTTCTAAGCGTACTATGGGATACGTCTTGATAAAATCATCAAAAAGCATTGCATAGGTGACATTAAATGTATGTACATTGTCCTTTGCTCTCAATGTGCGGACAAATACAAACACCAAGGAACTGAAATCAGCGTAACTAACTTTATTCAACACTCCTTTTTTGCACATGCAGTTTAGTGACATCTCCGCAGCTGTCAGACCATGACCCGTAAAAGGTGCTCCTGAGACCAAGACCAACAGCCACTCACTTATACTCATTCACTCATTTCCAAAAAGGAGAAACGAAAGAATATTTGAATGAATCAAACACTACGCTTCCAACAGTAAGCTATTTGGAATAACTGTACAGCTTCTTTTAAGTTTAACTGGTGCAAAATAATAACTGTGTGTAAATTTGCCGACTGCATCACAAACTGACTATCTGTCATCAGCTACCATGTTTTATATCTTGTCCTGTATTTACTTTAACAACCTCTTCCCAAATATACCATCACCATACAGAGTATTTGCCTCAATTATATAAAAGATTGAGACTGACTTTGCTCTCCTGGACAAATCAAACTTGTTCTGGCTTCCACTTAATACAGTACAACATTTATGCAGCTCCATTAGTAGATATGTTGAAAAGTCATTGTTGAAAAAGGTTTTCTTAATAAGGCGACATAAACGTGGTGCTGAAGGTATCACAGCAGTTATACTGGTGATATCTGAATGGAGACGACACTTTTTAATATACCGCTTAAATATTTAGAGAATACTCACTTTAGTTGCAGAAAAAACGCTTGTTCGTATCTTAAAATAAAGAAGCACTGTAGTTCGGTTTTTGCCTAAGCTTGTACTTTAATTGATATTCTCAATATGCTTAAAACAGACCCCTCAGTCACATCAGATCTTAGTAGCATTCCTCGTGGCTTTGAGGAATTTGCAATGGACATGTTTTAGTATTTTGTTATATTTTATAATTTAAATGATAAACAGAATAATTAAACAAATAACTGGTACATTAATTGATAATAAAAACAGTCAGTGCAGCCTCACAGGGAAGAGGTCGCAGGTTCAATTCCCAAGACCATCTGTCTTGTCCAGACACTCAAACATCATTTAAGAAACTACACATATCTGTGTTGAGACAAACTGACAAACATGACTTCAGTCTGAGTGCAAATTAAGTACTTACATAATAGTTCATAAAATACCAAGAAATTAGTGCACTCAGAAGTGAACTTAGGTTAGAGCACTTTAGATGCTGGAATAAAAATTGATCACACTTTCAGTTTTCTACCTATTTTTCTTTCCACCACATTAGTAAATTATAATTATCGTCCAGAATTTATTTCAATTTAAAAGCATCCAAAATGTTTTTTAATCCTCTTGCTGATCATTATTGGTTGTCCTGAATCCCTAACGTGCTTGAATTTCCAGTCTAGTGTAAATGTCAGAGTTGTTACCCGGCTCAGCAGGAGGTGTAAGAGGCATAGGAGGCAGCGTAGAGGACAATGTTGACCCGCTGGTTTGGCATGGATGTGAATCCAGAGAAGAAGGAAGCCTCTCTGCCCCCCTCTGCAGTTGGCAGGCCACTTAAGAGTGCAACACTGAAGTCTGGCACCATGCGTCATGTGACATGCTTTCACCAGTAGCTATGGTGTAGCATGCAAAGTGGGCATCTGAACCCTATGTAACGGCGGCTGTAATACTTTATAATTCTTGGCAGGGAAACAATTTGTGGTTCAATAGTATTTTGAGGAAGGATTCCTCTAGTTATAAACCTATAATGTGTCTACTTAGACTGTACTTTGTGCCTAGCTGTATAGCTGTACATAAACATGACGCAGGGACTGCAAAATAGATACTGTTTTGTTTGATTAAAACTATAAGACACACAACATTTTTCCGGATAAAATGTCTAGAAAAACATGCTTTCTTGAGTGTCACAGTTTTATCTGTAACTCTCACTGTTTAAGAATTTCCTGAGCTCTTCAGAGTCAAATAAAGACCTAGCAGTAAAGCATAAAGTCACAGATTTAACCATCTGAACACACCGAGAACAACCTGTCCCGTCCTCAGCTACATGACCTGAGAACAGAGTTAGAAAAGAAGCAGACTTACCTTCAGCTGTGCTTCAGATTAAAGCTCATCCAGAAACATTTACGTTGACATTAGCAGATTTTTTTTTCAATCTGTGACTGTGAATAAGAGTATCAGAGCACCATGACTTTGCATTGCTAATGATTTCTCTCACACTAGCCACTGCCCTGCACTGGAGAGGTCATATGCTTCTGTGCGCAATATTTGCATACAATAGCCCCATTTACAGAGACCAAACAAATGGCTTCAGAGCTCAGATCAAACGTTTTAATTTCTGCCCAGCTGAGGAATCTGTGTGGGGACCGCAGTCTGTCCTCTCGTCCTCATTGTGCTGTGTTCTGCAGGGGAAGTGGAGGGAGTTTTTGACGCAATGTGGAGTAAAACATAAAGGTCTACAACAATGAATGACCCATACGATCTTAAGATAAGAGAACAAGAGGTTATTATCATAATAATCATCTAGTTTATCTCCGCAGCCTTTACGTCCACATTGTTGCTGCCCTGCCTAATATCAAACCACTAACTCAAACTGCTCACTCTGTGCTGGATGGGGCCACAGTTTCTGGTGAATTTCTGCTCACTGTTTATAGTGGTTGAGGTGTTCAATTACTTCTACATAACAATTATATTTTTTGAGATTAAAATCTACACATGTATTGAAGCATTTCCACAAATCCACACACACATTTTTTTAATTACTTTATGTTTGTTTTGACCTATTACAAGTTTCCCTCAAAGCGAATTCTGCTCTCCACTGCAAGTTTTGAGTCCCACTGTAATATTTATTTTGCATCACCCTTGATCCATAGGAACAGGTAGTGTTATGGTCCAGTCCACTGCCAGTTTAGGGAAAAACTTTGCAGATACCACAGAAAGGAGACACGAGACATTATTCCTTTCAATTGGCCCTTTTTCGAAAGAGCTCAGGGGAGCACTGCTGCAGCTGCTCTGTCTGGCTGTGCTGGTTAAAACTGTGACTGTTGAAACAGCTACTGGGATTTGAACCTGCAGTGTTTTCATCAGATGACAGATGTGCTACCAAAATACCGCAGGAGTTCAGGTGTATTACAGCGCTCAGCCAGCATCCATGTCAGTTCACGGACTAATGTTTCACGCACAGCCTTTTTAAAAACCAGCTTTAGATCCATCTTTTCAAAATGGCCTTGTCCTACCCTAAATTGTCTAGTGCTTGTTCCCTGGTATGTTTCTGTTCATGTACATGTTGGATTCTAAAACAAGCTTCAGATAAATAAAGGAGGTCTGCAGACTGTTGAGAGCAGACAACCTGAATATGTGCAAGAGAGCTGACAGCATATGAAATGGACATAATGGACTTTGCAATGTTAATTTTACAAATAGATATTATTTGTGTACAGAGTAAATAGTAAGGGGCCTATTTTTCATCCTTGTGGGACACCTCTATCAACCATGCAGACCTGATTTAAAGCTATTGGCAACAAGAATCAGAACTCAGAGAGATGTGATCTGAACCAGCAGTTAGCAGAATCATCAAAACCAATGAAAAACTGTTTTTTCAAAGCAATTTATCTTAATCAACAGCATCACATGCAAGTCAAATATCACTCCCATGACCACAAACTGTACAATAATTAAATGATATCAGTCTTTGGGAAGTAAATATTTGGATCAAGTCAGGTTAAGGTTAGGATATCTACAGGAAATCAATGCAATGCCCTCATACAGTCAGTGTACGTGTGTGTGTTATTATCATCTTGTTTTCTGGTACCCTAGAAACCACCATCTGCATTGTTTGATGCATTTGTACTCTGATCAGCACTTAAAATCAGCTGCAAACATATATACCTTTTCCACTAAATTAGCTCTGGTTGTTGAACCAGTTCTGTTCAGGATTCTTAAACCTCGGTGCTAGCAATCTAGCATACCAGCCTACATTACCACAAGTTTTGAGCAGAACAGTCATAATCAAGAATGTGTCATCAACGAAGGGTGATGCACAAAACACAACGGACGATAACAGAAGTAGCAAAGTGGCAAATTGAATTTATGACCTAAGAGCTTTGGTTCTGTTATGACTGATATTTGTTTTTATCCAAAAACAAAAAAAACCTAACAAACAAAAAAGGTTCACAGTGTTTATTGTCATATGCACAGTGAGGAAACATGTTTCCCTGTACAATGACATTCTTCCTTTGCTGACTGCAATGAATGCCAGAAAAAAGATATCAACTAAATCCACACTCAATTATAAATAGATAAAAAAGTTAACAATATAGATTAAAAATATGAAAGGAATATATACACAAAGGGGAATATATATATATATATATATACAAAAGATAAATTAAGGCAGCAAGAAAGCAAGAAACTGTAGAGCAAACATTGTATGTGCAAGGAGTCATGTGCAGACTGGATGTGTAAACATGGTCTGAGGTAGTGATGGTAGTTATGACTCCTGCTGGCTGTTTAGGAGTCTGATGGCAGTGAGAAAGAAGCGTGGTGCAACTAGTAATGAAACCACTGCATGCTCTTTTTTCCCAATGATCTCTCACTTTACTTCTACATTGTTTGTCTTCACCATCCTCCCTTTCCAATCTGTAGAACATGACACGCCCACTGATGCTGTAATGGTTCACACTACAGGCTATTTTTTGGTTCCAGCTGAGAGCCAACCTTTCTGGTTCTCAACCAATTTATTTTTGGTTGATATGCGCTGAGCGGTTCAAAATTAGGTGAGGAAACCCAAAATGAAAACCATTTCATGTTAGTGAAGAAGGGGTTATAGTGAAGGCTGTAACATGATAAAGGCAGTGGTGGAATGTAAGGACATTTACTCAGGTACTGTACTTGAATACTTTCCAAGAGAATTCCCATTTTATGTTACTTTATAACTTCTACTTCACTATCCTTTGGAGGCAAATATTGTACTTTGTACACAACTACATTTAAACTTTGTTTTCTAGTTACTTGCAGAATTCAAATAATACAAATAATTAAAAAACTGTGATATTTTATCATAACTTACGCTATGCTGCAGAGCAGTATGTAAAATTAACGTCACCTTCACCAGCTGTAACACTGAAGTGTTGTTCACATTTATCCATCATTATTTCATGATCCAGTAATATATGTGATTCTGAAATAATTTAATTAATTTTAAATAATAATAATTTAAATAATAATAAAACAAATATTTTTAATTTGGTATATATATATATATATATATATATATATATATATTGGTATATTTGGTATATTTTGATCCTAATACTTTTGTTACCTTTACTGAAGTAAAGTTTTGAATGCAGGACTTTTGGTTGTAACAGAGTATTTCTACACTGTAGTATTTCTACTTTTACTGAAGTAAAAGACCTGCGTACATCTTCCATCCCTGAATAAAGCTCTATATGACTGTATTGTTGACTTTCAGTACTGCCTTCCTGTCAGAGAGGTGTTACCAAGAGGTGTAATTATGTGTAAACATTCCTACAGGATGCTGAGATGATTTATTATCTCTCATAACCTGTTCGGCAACATCTCTAAAACTCCTAATGTTGTGTTTGTAAATGACGGCCCGAAGACAAGTTTTAATCCCGGGGTGGTCACTGTTTCTGACCTGTGGATGATGGATGAAGCTTTTCTAAGTCCCTGTTTGAATATCAGTGACCTATGATATTGATGTAAATTAATGATACTGATATTTGGCAGCCTTGGGAATGTCAGCAAACTGACTAAACGCTGTATACTTGTCATGTTACTGTTGTATTCAGATAAGGCATTTAAAATTGTGTCTGTGTGTGTCACTTGTCTTTTGCTTCAGTTGAGTCTGAATGATGACATCTGGGGGTCATTAACAGTTATTGCAACATTTTAATAGGAATTCTCTTACTCTGCAGAAGTGAATTCAGTCCTGGGAAAGTGACAGGGCACCAACTTGTTTAGTCATCATACTCTACATTCCTCAAATGCAACACAGAACACAGGTCTCTGAGGAGACAAACATGTCTGCACATCTGTCACGGTATCATAAGGTTCAAAACATCTGTCATCAGACAATGATCAACATGCTATCAAGTTAATTTTCAGTCAATTCTTGATATTTCTTTGATATTTCTGAAGTGGCACTAAACTAAGTCAAGTGACCTTATTGCACTTTCATACTATCATTTCTGTGCAATGACATAGTTTTACACTGATGTTTCCATTGTGTGTGTTTCAAAATTTTGCAGGGTTACTGTAAGAGGGACACTTCTGTGCTTGTGTAAGCTAACGCTGGTGAACCTGCTGGTGCAACAAAGACCAGTTATATTACAATACTTAATCCTGGAGAACACACCCAGTCACATGCAGGTGTGACCTGTCTCACTGTTGAATAATAACTTCTCATGATATGTTCAGGGCCCCATTCATTATTCAGTCCGTGCAGGTGTATTTGTATCATGAGCTGCTTTGGCCAAAAATGATTTTCCTTCAACTCACAGCGCTACAATGGCTTTGAGTCAAGATCTATAAAGATATAACCTGTATTTCATTCAGAGAAGTTCACTGTTGGTCACTGCAGCAGTTGAGGGTTAAGGGCTTTGATCAAGAGCGGTCGTTCCCAACTGTGTTCATGTCAAGGACCTCTACATTGGTACATATTAGGTCATGGGCCCCCGTTTGATAATATTTCATTTCAGAGACCTGGAGCTCCCACAAAGAACCCTGGGGGTCCCCAGAGTCCTAGTGAGGAACCACTGCTTAAGAGGACCTCATTGGTGGTAGTGTGGTGGTGATTCTACCTAAATGTTTCCTGTCTCTGGTCATAAACCCACTTCTTGCTGTTCACAACTGTTCAGGCTTGCGATCCCTTTCAACGTAGTCTACTGTCTGCTAGCAACCACTAGTTGTAACCAGTTCAACCAAAAAGTATTTTCCCTCTTTACTCTCTTAAATTATAAAGGTAAAAAAATTACCTTTTGTTGGATAATTTAATTTCTGGGAAATTTTTACAATAAAATGATGCAGTATTTCACATGGAGAAAAGCAAAAATTACTTCAAAGTCTGGAAAATAGACTTGGACATTTTTTTTTAATGTGGCCAAATTAAACAGATTAAAAAAAAAAAAAAAAAAATCTGTTTCCACCCCTATCTTGCAACCCTTATAGAGGTCTCAACCCACAGGGGCGGCATGGTGGTGTACTGGTTAGCACTGTTGCCTCACAGCAAGAGAGTTCCTGGTTCCTGGTTCTGTTCGATCCCAGGAGGGAGCCCGTCTGTGTGGAGTTTGCATGTTCTCCCCGTGTCAGTGTGGGTTTTCTTTGGGTTTTCTCTGGCTTCCTCCCACAGTCCAAAGACATGCAGGTTAATTGGTGACTCTAAATTGTCCGTAGGTGTGAATGTGAGTGTGAATGGTTGTCTGTCTCTATGTGTCAGCCCTGCGATAGTCTGGCGACCTGTCTAGGGTGTACCCCGCCTCTCACCCAATGTCAGTGGGGATAGGCTCCAGCCCCCCCATGACCCTCAGGAGGATAAGTGATTAGAAAATGGATGGATGGATATTCTGAAACAATGGTTTGTGTATCTTACAAAAATACACAAACAACGGTTTGTATGATAGCTAATGAACTGGCACCCCACGAATGACATTATGGCTTTGTTTTGTGACCTTTACACCCCCAAAACTACTTACTCACATGGACTACTTCCGTCTTTACTCCGCGTTGGTCACTTGATCACAGTCTTTCCAATTATGTGGGTTATACACAAAGGGCTCATGATTACATGGGTTAGGGTTAGATGTGTTAGCCCTGTGATAGTCTGGTGTCCAGGGCGTACCCCGCCTCTCGCCCAATGTCAGCTGGGATAGACTCCAGCCCCCCGCGGAAAAGGGACTGTGGAAACAAATTAATGAATGAATGAATGCCTTTACTGTATCTGCTGCCTGGCTGCTAAATATGTGCAAAATGTAGCCTATTGTATCTCAGAGCCGTATACAGCTCAGAGTAATCTCCTGCTATTTATTTATTTCCATTTACAAATAATGGCTATATCTATATATGATATATAGTTTAGAATGTTTATATAATGTTTAAATAATTATATAGTTGTTATTACCCATTTATTTTGACTTAGTTATTAGTTCAGGATGCTAATTTGTTAGATTTCCGACAGCATTTGAAAGCATCATCGTCAACACAGTTACAGTGTGTTTAGCAGCAGCAGCCCCTTTAAGAATCTCCTGGGTGTGGAAAAGGGGAAGTTTTAAGAGAGTCCATCGCCAGATGGTCACGTTCCATTCAGCCTCGTAGCACGCTCTTTGTGAGGATGTGAAACTCAAGGACGCGTAAGAAATACACAAATATATTCAATAACGCGTATTCAATCATTTAATTGTGTATACTAACTTAAAAAAATAAAAATTGTATTCAAATTAAGGTAAAGGACGGACGGAGGTTTCATGAAAGTGTCAAATATTTCGGAATGGTACGCGTCCAAATGGATTCTAGCCGCTCTCCTAATCACGACACCGCAACAAGGAAAAAGTGGTGAAGAGGACCAGGATACAACTAAATTAGAGGTTCAACCGCGCGTCAGACGAAGGAAAGAAGGAAGTGAATCAAAACTGTCTCTCTTCACTGTTTAGTGCGCTTCATATTTGACCAGCGGCTGCCGCAGGCTCCCACGGACACCATGGTTTCTGCTCCTGTGAACAGATGAGAGTGTGGAGTCGCTTCAGCCGAGCAGCAATGAGCAGTGTGCGGTAGACGAGCGTAGGCTGCGTGGCTCACCAGAACTAATTCAGTGCTTCCATTGTGTAAAAGCCAGTCGTCCAGAAGATGGGGCATCCTCCTCTGGAGTTTAGTGACTGCTATCTGGACAGTCCGGACTTCAGAGAGACTCTCAAGTGTTACGAGCTGGAGCTGGAGAGGACCAGCAAATTCCTCAAAGAGCTGATAAAAGATGGAAACAGTGTGATCACAGCTATCAGAGGTAAGCATGCTTCAGTCTGTTTTCACATCAGCTTTGTGCTCGGTGCATGTGAATATAGTGAGGTGATGACGTATGACATCAGCATCAGTGGGGCCTCTTTAAGGGCCTACAGGATCAATGTGGGTGTGGGGGGTGGGGGGGGGGTGCTAGTGCTCCCCTGGGTGAGGACCAAACAGCCTGCTTTGAAAGGCCATGGATCTGGTGCAGATGTGCAGGATGAGCGGCTTTGTTTGTTCCCAAACAACACAACATCTGTGTTCTTGTGTTGTCATCCCCCTGCTGCTGGTTGCAGAGTGGGACCAGTCCCACTCATAGTGTGAACCACAGCCCAGTGACAGCACCCAGTACATGTGTATATTTGGGTCACCATGGCACCCATGATGGTCAACACTGCTTGTTTGTTTTTTTTGAGTGGCCAAGATACCATTCTGCCTGTCCAAATCACCAGTGACCAGCTTTTCACCTCGGAAACAGAAAGTGTCATTGTAGGTGCTGTGGCAGTGCTGCGGAGGAGTGGGAGTCCTACTGTATATTCAGTCCAGATAATAGCCAGAGGTCACGAGTGCTCGTTGTTGGGGTGAGCTGCACCAAGAGATATTCATAATAGATGAGCACTCCCTTAACTTCATTTTAAACACAGATCTACAGCTCTAAGTGTTGGAAATGTGCCTGCTCTGCCCTGCACTTTGTCTACAGTAAAGGCCTTATAAAAAGACACTGTTAAAGCAGGAATCCAAAATAAACAACTCATACAAAACACACAGTTTGTTAATAGGAAAAAAAAACGTGAAATGATGGAAAGACTGACACTGTTCCATTGCAAAAATAGGGATTTAAGGAGGGATTTAGAATATGATGTTAGCCAAGCTCCTCAGGCAAAACGCCCGACGGTATCGATCTGACAGACTGTTTTGTTTTGATAATAAACCCCAGACAAAGCAGGGATAATATAGACCGCACACTGTTGTGCTGATGAACTCTGCCAAGGATGTCTATCATACTTAAGACTTTCCTACCAGAGAAAAAAGAAAAACACACGTAACAGTATTCCTGGTCTGCACTTCAATTTTATGAGAGTTGGGTTAAATTCAAAGGATGAAGAACTGTATATTGTAGCCGTGACCAAGGAATCTAAAAATCACTTCAGATGTTTTAAAAGGACTAAATGTTGTTGTTTTTACAGGGTATTCTTTGGCAGTACAGAAGTTTTCCCAGACTCTCAGCACGTTCCAGTTCGACTTCATCGGTGACTCCCTGACTGATGATGAGATCAACATTGGTAAGATAATACAAACACGCTCCGTAACATAGTTTACATTTACTGAACACTTCATACCTTCTTCCAGCAGGGTTTTCTGTTTACTTATACTGTACCACACGGATAAATACACATTTGAGCACAGGATAAGCTGTTACATAAAGACTTCGTCTATGTGACCTGCGGTGGAGAGGAACATTTTTGGCAGCCACTTGGGAATGCCTCACAACCTGAGTGTGAAGAATCAGGAAACAAAGTTGTTAAAAAAAGAGCTGTAAATATTATAGTCCTAAAGTCTATTTTAATGCACATTTACAATCTTTCCAACTGCGTTTCCTGCGTCAGACACTTAAGATAAGAATGTATGATGTCCTTATTCCGGTTGTCATGTTTGTGTTTTCGTCCGCAGCTCAGTCGTTCCAGGAGTTTGCCGGACTACTGCAGGAAGTGGAGCACGACAGGATGATGCTGGTGGGTTATCGACTTCCTCCTCGCTGACTCTGCATCCTATTTTAACCCTCATTAGACAATAGAAACCACATAAACATGTCCCGCTGAAAGATAAAACCACTTGTGGTGGAAGCCTTTGGTATATATTGTTTCTACGTGGTGTAAAATCAACACTTATTTTGTCACGTGGATATTCTGTCTTTGTCTGTTGATTGAGATATGCTTCACAACACACATGCACATGCCTACATACGGTGGGTGTAAATGTGTGACTTTGGGTGTGCTTGTTGAGAGGATGCTTCTAATAGTTTTGCTATCACTTCCCCTCTTGAGTTCCTTGTTCCCTTTTGTAAGGGTTTCATATTACCTGCATGTTGGTCATGTTATCACTTTTGGTACTGTTATTTAACATTTTATTATTATCTAGCATCGTATTTTAACCCTTTACCTTTATTTACATAATTGATATTGTTCCATATTTACCAACCTGCATCTTCTTTAATTGAACCTCTTACACCTTAGCCATGACAATAGGAGTAGCAGTTCCTGTTGAACTGGGTTTTCTGGATTCAGATGTAATTTAAAAATGGAGGTCATCTAATAAATTTTGTTTGCAATGGTGTAGAAGAGCAGCGTTATTATTTTTCCCACACTCATACTTGAGATGTTTGTGCCTCACAGATAACCCACGTTGCCTACATATGTACTGTGTGAAAGAGTGTGTGGTGCATATGGCAGTACAGTATGTACACTCTGTGTTGTGCATGTAGAATCGCACCACAGTGATGTCTGCTCCATGTTTGTCCGTCCAGGTTCAGAACGCCTCCGATCTGCTCATCAAGCCGTTGGAGAAGTTCAGGAAGGAGCAAATAGGAGTCACAAAAGTGAGTGTTTTCAGTGATTCCTCTGCTGAAATCAGGTCTTGAGTCAGCACTGAAAGCATTGTTCTGCTGTTGCTATGCATCATTGTACAACATACCTTCCTGCAACACTTACACAGACCAAACAGGTTGTTAGGAGCTACTTCTCCAAACCTATCTGTGTGTGAAACATGTGCCCGTTCAAAAACACCAATATAAAGTGTCTTCTTCCTCTTTGATAGATACTTTAATGTGGAAGGACATTTTGTTGAAAGCAGTTTTGTAGGTTTAGAACAGCTCATGTTTTTCTTAGGCTGACCACCTGTCGACTTCACTAACATTTTATTTTGCTTTTAAAGTCATCAGGAAACTCTGTGGGATATCACCTTGATTATTCACAGTGACATTTGAGTTTCTGTGTGGTTCTGCTCTGGTGATCAAAGACTTTCTTTCCACTCAGTGTATTTATTAACAAGCAGCTTTCTGTAATTCTTGCTGCTGTGATGATTATCATTTAGTCCACAAGCGGAACTGAAATGTGCATGAAATATACAGGTCCTAGATGAATTAGAAAATTAATCCATGTTGGATTTCAAAATTGTTTTGAAGTCCTAATTAAGAAGATATAGCAGTTCTCACCAGAGTGTCTTGATTGCAAATCAAAAAATGCAAAGAAATTTACTTCATAATCTTGACTTTTAGATTTATGTCTTCTAAATCCATGCTGCACCGCCTCAGTAGTTTGGTCTTGAAACTGTGACTTTGAGGTAGGAAAGAACTTTGAAGTGCTTATTCTGCAAATACTGGTCACAACAAGCCAACCCGAGCACGTCCTATAGATCCAAGTCTTCCATGATGTTGATTGGTCTGCAGTCAGTTGCCACCTAAGCAAGTGCTGCCCTTAACTTCTTCAATTTAGTTTCAGCCACAGGTCTGTGGCGATTCAAACATGCCAAATCAGTGCTTTGCTGGCTTTGGTGATGCAGTTGTCTGCTGACATCAGTCTGATTAGCTGCACCGTGTGCTCAGCTCATAGGTGGTTGCTCAAACTTGAAGTAGTGCAGTGGTATTTCAATTCTGTTTGACACAAGGTGCATATTACTTTTGACTTTTCAACTGAGCCATCTGGGAGTTTTTAAAGTAAAATGAGCCATTCAAAAGCACAGTGGTGTCCTTATTTACAATTACTGCGGCACCAGGAAGCAGGAAACCGTTGCAGCAGCTTGACTATGGTGCCTCAAAGGGACTGACACAATTTAAAACTAAATGACATGTTTAAACCATAATTGCATTAATGCTGACAGCCCTAATAAAAACAATAACAGAATAATGTCCTGGTTAAGAAAATCAGGGTTTTCTCAATAAGAGGAAAAAGAGAATTATGTTGTTTACAATGAGTGCGAGTGAACAATGCTTGAAGGAGAAGACAACAACAGTGCTTTGATCAAGTTTGTTGTCTTAAGGCTTAGTAAATTTGCTGAAATGGTCACTACATACACACAGTATTATATGAGACAAAAAGTCTGTGAAAAAAAAAAATCAAGTCCCTCCTCCTACTTCTTGTTATCACATGAGCTAGAACTGCGGTCAAACTGTCTAACTCAGCAGTGCTGATCAAATAAGAATCAAGAGTCTGTTTTCAGAAACATATTTTAGTGTACTGTTTAGCTGTAAAATGAGAACGTTTGTGACCCAGCTGCAATGTTGGAAATAGTTGACTGAAATACCAAGCACTGCCCACCAGTCGGACCAACGTTAGCTAACTCCTTGGCTTTGATTGGTTGCTTTCGTTCATGTCGTTATACCTTAAGAAGCGATTCAAAGGAATGGGCAAAAGAATATTTTTTTTGCGCAGATCACCTCTCATATACTTCTGTGTGGATATAGTGACAGTTTCATCAAATCGGCAGAAAGTTAGGTTTATAAACTTAAAAACTAAACTAGTTGAGTTACTCCACAATATGAAGTGGAAATAACTGTGTGATATTACCCTATTGCAGATACGTTGGTATCAGAATATTTAATAGTTAGTTTATTAGTAATAAGAAATGATAGTACAAAAATGCCATAAATATGTATATAAAAACAATGTCTTTATTACATACTCTGCCCACCACAGAGCTGTTTTTAAACTGCAAAACTGCTCGGTACTTACCATCTTCATAATTATTTTTTAAAAATCCTTATTAAAAGTATTTTTGAATGGAAAAAATGAACATTGGCTGACATTATAAAATGTTTCAAGCCTTCAAATATTGGTAGCAGCCTTGAAATTCTAGCACCGGCCATCTATTCAAAATAAGAGTTTTGCTAGTCTTGGTTTCCAAGAGTAGCTTATGATTTGAATGAGAGGGTAGGATACACTATTACTATACCTTACAGAAAAATCCTACTTGACTTTGTCTTTAATTTTCAAAATTACCTCATTTGTCCTGCAGGAAAAGAAAAAGAAGTTTGAGAAAGAGAGTGAAAAGTATCACTCCCAGGTAGACAAACATCTGAATCTTTCTGCCAAGAAGAAGGAGAGTCAGCTTCAAGAGGTACAACAAGTATTCATCAGTTACACAGTGAAATGTAGAACTGAGAGCAACAAAGAGATCACTGTCTGATATGCCTTTTATTACTACAGGCTGATGAACTTCTTGACAGAGAGCGAGTAAACTTCTATGAATCGTCAGTGGAGTATGTGTACCAGATCCATCAGGTGCAGGACAGGAAGAAGTTTGATGTGGTCGAGCCGGTGAGTGTTGCCTGTGGTCTCCTCTCTTTACTGCAACACACATGTAACTAGAGATCCACGAATTATACATTACACTTTAAGGTCCCATGTGTAGGACTTAGGGGGATATATTGGCAGAAATGGAATATAATATTATAAGTATGTTTTCTTTTGTGTCTCATTAGCTGAAAATAAGAATTGCTGTGTTTTTGTTACCTTAGAATGAGCCGATTATATCTACATAGGGAGCGGGAGCTCATCCACAGAGTTTGCCATGTTGCACCGCCATGTTCCCACAGTAGCCCAGAACAGACAAACCAAACACTGGCTCTAGAAGGGCCGTTGAGCTCGGCTTGTTGCAGAGGGGCTGCAACAAGCCGAACAGCATCGTAAAAACAGTTTTTCAACATGAAAGTGCAAATTCAGTGTTTTTACTGTGTTAATTCTGTGTTTAATCACCTGGTCCATGATTAAACCAGTGTGCGGTGGTCTGCGGATAATTCATCTCTTGGTAAAAACCTCCTGAACAACGAACACTTAAGGGATCCTAACTGAGAGTTCAGGCTTGGCACATGGGAAAAGTTTCAGCTGTTTGCAATCTGCAGCCCTCACTGCTAGATGCCTCTAAATTCTACACACTGTTCCTTAAAGAAGAAATAACTGATGATACCCCAATTTTTCATCTGTTCTTTATGGCAGCAGTTCTTTTGTTTGGCTCTTTCGAAAGCAGTAACTCATGCTTTGGTCGGACAGGTGCTGGCGTTTCTTCACAGCATTTTAACGCTCAACAACCTGACAGTGGAGATGACTCAGGACTTCATGCCTTACAAGCAAGAACTGCAGCTCAGCTTGCAGAATGTAAGTGGTGTTAGCGTCAGCAAATGATTGCCATAAGTGAGATTTGATATCCTTTAATGGGATGTCCATAAGATTTTAAAGCAGGTGTCTGGTTTTGCCTGCAGACAAGAAACCACTATGAGAGCACTAGCGAGGAGATGGAGGAGCTGATGAAAAGAATGAAACACCCATCCCAGATCAGTAAAATGCACAGTTTGCTGCCCATGGAGGGTTACCTGTACTGTCAGGAGAAGTGTACGTATACTCCATGTTTACACAGAAGCCTGATATTTGTACTTGCTGGAATTCCCTCTGACAAGGCCTAACCTGTTTTTTTTGTCCCAACAGGGGCTCTGGGCGTGTCATGGGTCAAATATTATTGCAAGTATCACAAGGAGGGGAGACAGCTGGTCATGGTGCCTTGTGAACAGAAGCCTACAACTAAACAGGTGCTTCACTGAAGAGAAATGTGTTATTTTTTCAAATCAACCACAGACAAACATGCCCACACAGTTTATATCCTCAGATTCCACGCTCTGCTGTCATCATCTCCATCACACGTACCAACTCCGTCCCTCTTTCTCTCTGCAGGGCACGACGCAGCTGACACTGAAATCCTGCATCCGCCGCAAGACAGAGTCCATAGACAAGCGCTTTTGCTTTGACGTGGAAACTAATGAGAGGTTAGTGCAAACAAATCTGAGACACTGAGATGAGGCAACACGAAAGCCTTGTGGGATAAACAGGTCCGGGCGGCGAGGTGAACAGGTGGCTTACAAGGACAGAGTGTGAGGGCTAAATGGACTGTAGCCCAAACAATCCCTAAGCAACAGGGATGGGCTGGAAACAGATGGCAAACTCTGTGATTTAGGAGAAGGAACATTACAAGCTCATATTTATATAAGCAGGCCATTCAGAACAAAATGCATTTTAATAGACACCTGAGCCATAGGCTGCTCTGTCGTATTCAGATGTCTTGAAATCTGTGGAAATACCAAGTGTCGACAGGGTGTTTTTAAAGGTTCAAAAGCTGCTTAAATTATTCATTAAGTGCTTGAAAGTGTCTCTGAATGTTGAGGAACTACTTTGTACCAGTGTGTGAACAGAACAACACAATGTGGAGCTGGCCGTTTGATAAACTGAAGGTGGCAGTGCAGTCTAGTTTAGAAGATAATGTTGCCGGCTCAAGACGTTTTAAGGCCAGCCTGAGTGTCCCTGAAATCAAGGGCGTAGGTTTTGTGTCAGCATCTGGGGGGACACATATCAAACAAGGGGTTCTCCCACAAGAAATCTGAGAGACAAACAGTTCATTTCCTGCTTTCTAGTGAATTTTAATGCACCATTTTTGTCTTTTATGGTGAAAATGAATTATCCAGTTGTGCCTCGTTCCATCCTCTTTCTATTTTATGGCACGTTGCAACAGTTGCTTTTGAGGTTGCATACAACCATCACTGACTTTACCAGAGACAGTAGCCCTTTTTATATACAGCTCACACTTTAGGACTGCTATTAAGTCCCTTCATTACACAGCCTTTGTCTTTTTATGCAGAACCAAAAAAGGGCGGCTTCATGCCACCCCAGTGTTTGATTTTAGATAGAATGCCGGCTTCCTGGAAGCAAAAGAGGCATGACGGGCGTGACCTATTTGTCTCCCCAATTTTTGGACATTTTCAGCTGCTATCTTTTTTTTACCTTTGAGATACCTGCTGCTACCCCCCCCATTTCATGATTGTACCTTTAATGCAGAACAGCAAGGTGGAATTACGGTGCGACATTCCCGCCTTGAAAGAGTCAGTGTAAAAGAGGCTAATAACAATGGCGTAACAATAATTTACTGTCTCTGATATATGGTGGAAGATCTAACTCTCTTCTCACAGGGTAAGGAGCTCCAAGACCTCATTGACTTTGCCATTTCGAACATTTTTGGCCGCTGTTTTTCATTTCTGAGCTAGCTGCTAACTGCTGGCAGTGGGTTGCTCACATAAGACGTCGTCAGTGTCACACATGTCCCATCCATGGTCCCATCCTGCCGGCTGTCCCTTTCACACAGACGACAATTTGGTGCTGTGACTACCTCTGCTACTTAACGGCAATGCAACTCCGTCCTCCCATTCTGTGATCACACCTTTTATAGCGAGGTGGATAACAGCGTGATATTCCTGCATTGAACATTGGACAGGCTACTAGGCTTGTGTCTATGTGTTGCGTTCTTGCAGTTTGTCAAAATACGAGTCTATTGCTGCAGTACTCCTGCATATGGCTTCTACAGACACCGGGGTTATCTGTTTAACTGTCAATAGAAAAGTTATTTTACAAGAGTTTTAAGGTTTTTATAGTTAGTTGATTAGTGCAGTTGGCAGAAAGAGTTTTAGACAGTTGTCTTAGTTAACAATTGATTCAGTAGCCTACAAGCTGTAAAATTTGGCACCAGACTTTGTTGCTTCTGCAGAAGACAGATTGCAACAATGGATTTTCATCATCTCGTCATGCTTGTCTTATTCATCTCCATTTGCTACCACCATCAGTACCATTAACGTCTTACCTCAAATACGTTTTTCTCCTTGTGGTGTTCTTGTTATTTTGCCCAACCTGTTCTGCTTGATAAATGTGTAAGAGCTTAAAAAACTAATTGTTTGCAATTGCTGGATACTGTAGCACTGCATTGTGTCACTGAATAACTTAATTGCAACCTTGGCCTCTTTAATGGCATTTGTTACTGTTTCCATAGAAACACACCCGTCACTTTCCAAGCTCTTTCGGAGGGAGACAGGAAGTTGTGGATGGAGGCCATGGATGGAAAAGAGCCTGTGAGTTCATTTCTCATCTCATCTCAGTTTGGGTTATTCTTCTCCGAGATATAATTTTTGTGAAAGCTGCTTTTCTGCCAAAAATATCTACAATGCAATATGGAGTCTGCTTTCTGAGGGGAGACATGGCTACTGGCTATTGTGCTGACACATAAAACTTTCCATTTCCAATCTGTTTAACAGAGTCTTTCCAACCCTGTTTTAAATCAAATCTCCTTCGATGTTGGCAGGTAGTTAAATCTGTAATAACAACTTTGTTTAGGAGGAAGGAAGATTCAGTTACATCAGCTTCCTAATTCGATTGCACCCAATTACATGTGTTCTGTATTCATAATATCAGTCTGTTTAAGTGTCGAACAAGTGAATGATTAATTTGTTAAGTTGTGTGTTGGCTTGTATTTATTGGCTTTAAGGAAACAGTGTCATTTTTTGTTATAAATCCAAGGAACAAGACAGCTCATATGTGACTGTTGTTAAGCCCCACAGGATGCAGGCATGGGTGATCTCATTATCGCTTTGGCTTCTCTATTACAGATGTGTTAGATGGTATGAAGCTTGTTAGGCACATCACATCATGCCATCAGTGTAGAGCTAAATGATGGCACCGGGTCAGTCTTAATATCCCCTTACAGCAGGACTGAGTTCACACCATTATTGTTTTTTTTTTTTCTGCTTTTCATCTTCAATCATGTCAAAGTGTTAATGGAAATCTGAACTCCCCGTAAAAACAGCCAAATGTTTGATCTGGCGAACCTTGCAGCTTCCTCAGTCTGTTTCTTTATTCAGCAATTTTGAAGCCATTAAATACCAATTTTCCTGACTAGCAATCTTCTCAGAGCTCTTTTATGTAAAGACGGTATAGGTTAAATGGTAGCAGTCGTGTGGACAAAACCAACAGACCGTCACTGTTTGAGGATATGAAAATAACAGAAGGCACACTTCTCAGTGCCCTCTTCCTGTGCAACTTCCCCAATGACTTCTGTATATCGTGCAAATTTCACAAGAGCTTTTCCACCCGCTCTGCCCAAATATTGTCAAGCAAAGATCCACTGCACTGCACAACTGCCAGCTCTGCAGTCTGAGCTTTGAGTCCGGACAGGGATCAGCTCTGTGGTGTTCTGTTAGAGTAATCTCTCCTGCCACACCGGCTCTTCAACTTTATTACAGCCTTTTGAATTGCTGCAGTATAAGGTGCAGTCATATGGACACTGTATTAGCTCATATGGGCCTCATCGTGCAGCGCGTCGATGCATACTCGCATGTGTTTGAACCTGTTTCTGTATACACAACGTTTGACACTTCCTCATACTCTGCTGTCTCATTGTTAATCTCTTGAGCCCAGAACTTTGCACTGAAAGCATGCTGACTTTCTTGCACATGTAATGTACAGTGTTAGTCTGATACTCTAGAGAGAAGCAACTGTTTTGAAAATAGATGAAGTGTAAAGTTACTTTTTAAGCAAAAGCACCAAATATTCACTGGTTCCACCTCCTCAATGTGAGGATTTGCTGCAGACTTTGCCATGTAGTAACTGAGCATGTTTGGCTTTTAGACTGTTAGTGGAAAAAAGAAGTAATTTGGCGACGTCACCCAGAGTTCTCACTATTTTCTGATATTTTATTGACGATACAGTTAACCAATTAATTGAGAATTAACTGTAGAAATAAGCGATAATAAAGCAATGGTTAGTTGGAGCTGTTGTAGACACACATTGGCTATAATCTCAGAGGTTCTGTGCCCACACGAAACATCCTCAGGAGCTCTGGAGGCAAAAGCAGGCGGACGCCGGTCTCTACAGGCAGCCGTCCATTAGTCCATAAGTGTCTCCTTTGGAAACTTTGTCACATTTCCAAACCAAGAAGTGGTTGACATGCATGAACCTACGTGCCAATATGACAAATGTTATCCTACACTCACAGATCACTTCAAGACCCCCTTATGTGCACTTTCCACTGGAACCTCTAATAAGTTAAAAGAATTTGGCATTAAAGTGTTGGACAAAGAGAAGAATGCTCACATGCTTCTCTCCAAACTCGCCTAAGTAAGAGGACATTTTTGGCAATTTCCTTTTTAGCCACTAAAATTAAAACAATTAGTCAGATACTGCAGAAGAAGCTCAGTTTTCACTGTCATGAAGTCATTTCTGGGGCTGTATTCACAAACATTCTAAGAATTTTTTAAAGTGCTCCTAACTTAGCCAAAAAAACTCTAGCTAGGAGTCCTAGTTTAGGCCTTGTTTAGGTAAATTCTCAAGGTAACTTTGAGCGAGGAAGGGACAGAAACTGTTGCCTTGGTGAGGGGGTATGGTTGACCCTGTTGCTAAGTCTGATGCATCTCTTAAAGATGTGATTGGTTGTCCTTTTGTGAGCCTGCAAGGTGAAAACAGGGAATGAAAATGACATGATTTGTGTCACAATATGAGACTGTGAAAGTGTTGTCACTGTTAGTAATATCACCCTGCTGATGGAAGGTTGAAACAGACTCAGGTCATCACTGCTGAACTGTTGCCTTTTTTCAGTTGTGATCACTTTCATATCTGGCTTTATAGCATTGTTGCCGTTAAAGTTACACTCATTGGTTCCCCTCGGCCATTTCAAAGCACTGTTGCAGGATTTTTGTAAGCCATTATCTGCATGCCAATGTCAGGGTGTATTTTAGCTGGTCTTTGTAGTAATCTCATTAGGTGTTTTATAATGCTTGTTTTAGAGCTGTATATTTTTATTTTGTATTTTAGGTCTATGCTGCCTATCTGTAACTTTATGTTGCTGCCTGTCTTGGCCAGGACACTCTTGAAAAGGAGATTTTTAACCTTACGAGGTTTTTTCTTGTTAAATAAAGGTTAAATAAATAAATAAAACATTGCATTGGGTGGGAAGGTGTGAGTGCATTTTAATGAGATCAACCACAAACATTATCCCTGCACCATGTCATATATGGAGTTTCATTAGCTCACAGTTATTCAACATTCAGAGAATATTTCTCCAACCTTTTTGTCTTTCCACCATTTTCGTCTCTGCTTAAGAATCCTTAAAAGTCCTCCTGCCTACTCTGCACATGTTTTTATCTCAGGAGCTCTTATAAGGGCTAAGATGTTAAACTTTTATCTTTTCCAGGATCTAGTCTTAATTGTAAGGAGGAATTTGTAGAAAATGTCATAATTCTAAAAACTTGTACTAGGAAGCTTTGTGAATTTGGCCCCAGATTTGTCAGTTTTGAAGGATAGCTACGATGTGATCTTATTTTTTGAATTAAAGTAACTCTGTGCCATGAAAATACCAAAACAGAAGACCTTAGATTTCAGAGATTCTGAGTAAATTCCAAATAGGAGAATGAAGTAGTAGTTGCTCTTACCAGGTCTAGATCAATAACAGGGCGTGATGGTGATATTTCACACTTCGAGTGCCCTGTGACAACAAGCACTCGTCCATGCTGGAGAGTCCTTGAACAAGACTCCACTGTCTCCAGCTGCTCTGTCGCTGGCCCTGACCTCTGACAGCCATCAGTGGGGAGGGCGACACAGTGAAAAAACTGAAAACCAAACCAGCTATTTTGGGGGGTGAAAAGACAATGCTTTGATATAAAAACTGCTTTGAGTTGGATGTCCTGGCGGAGAGTTACTGGTGACTACGCCTGTAGTTATGCACTGGTTTTAATTTTAAAGCTTTGCCATATTGCTTCCATGTAAACTAAATTCTTTTCATTTGTTTGGTTGTTTATGATTTGGGAATCTGTCCTGTTTTCCACCAGTTAATACGACACACATCCTGTCAGCTCGTCCTTTTTTCTCTCTGTTTCCATTATTATTGTTTTCATGCCATTTGAATCTGCTCAGAAGGTAAACTGGAACATTATGCTAAGAGTTTCATAAACTATCTGGGAAGCTATCACTGTATCTGAGAAGTTTGGACTCAGCTTTGTGTCCTCCTGCCATCATCAAATGTTTCTCTCAGTTTTAAGAAAGATGTGTTCATTAATCATGCTGAAGGCCCGTCATAGATTTTTCCATGTTTCACAGTTTTTAATTTCCTTTTACATTTTTTTTTCATTTCAGATCTATCATTCCCCAATTCACAAGCAAGCTGAAAGTAAGTCAGTCATCATTATCTTCAAAGCCTTACACTGTGATGTTATGAGCTGTAGACGCAGTCTTACTTTACATCTCGTATCACTGTATGCATCACTATTCATTTGTCTGAAAACAATTGTTTGCTCTTAAATCTGCCCATTTTTCATCTCTTTCACTTCTACAGTGGAGCTGAATGAGATTGGATTCAAGTTTGTGCGAAAGTGCATCAATTATGTCGAAACAAAAGGTAAAGGATCTTAATAGAGATTTATCCCACCTGTGTAGCTCTGTTAGTTTGCCTATTTGCCCTGAAGGGGGCGTAGTTGAGTCATAGGTTGCATGACAAAAAAAAGTCCTTTAATACAAAACTAGTCTGAAATAATAGTCTACTTCAGATTTTACGGAATTTTAATAATCACATTTTTATCCTGCATTATGAATGTCTGCCTGTCTAATTTTTTAAAGAATCATTTTTTTTCCCACAATTATTTCTTTAACAAAAGCCATTCATGCTTAACTTTAAAAGTCCTAAAAACTCAAAACTATCCTGATGGAAAACATAACCTTATAATTCTACAGTTACAATATGTTTCTCCAGTCGAGTGATTCATCTTACAAGAACGGAGTGAAGTGCTCCAGCCATAAGCATGTAATTGACTCATGATCCAAGCATGGCACATTATTCACTCTCAAACTAAATGGTTAAATTAAGTGTTCGCAATCAGCACAGAACATCTGTATCTTAATTCAGGCTCCAGCAACCTCTGAAGAGAAACATGTGGTACATTTCCACTGCTCTGTATTTGTCCAGATTACACTCCTGTTCTCTTTGCCTCCCCCTCTCCTCTTTCCAGGACTCACACAAGAAGGAGTGTACAGAACAGTTGGCAGCAACATCCAAGTGCAGAAGCTTTTAAATGCCTTCTTTGGTAAGGAAATAAGTCTCTGGACATGTTTTACATCTGTCCATTCACTGTGTTTCTTCAATCGGGCTGGTCTTTCTTTTTGAGTACAACAAAGCAGGTTCTGCCACTTAATTACAAGAATGAATGACGTGGAAATATCAGCAGGCTGCTGACTCTCAGCCGCTGCTCCTGCTCTGGAGGGCTCTACCTTAATGTGGCTGTACATTATATTTTTATACAATGGATCAAATGGCTATGCATTAAAGACGTTAAAACTGGCAAAGAATTATCAGCCGACATTGCTGGTTCCTTTAGCTCAACTTAGCTTTACAGAGTCTTTAACTCATTGCTTTGATTTTCCTGCTCTCAACTTCAATTTAGTTTTTCACCCTGGCTGCTGTCGTAGCATCTTTTTCAGGAGCAACAGGCAGCTGTTTTCAGTAAAAGAGCTCTTAAAAGCCACAGCACACTATCTGCTCAGCTCCAAACAGCAGACGAACAAAATTAGTGTGAAGCTAGCTGGTGAATATAGTGCAGTGTTTAGAGACTGAAGAGCCAGATATGTCCCTCAGGAACATGAAGAGACCAAAAACAGAGCTACAAGAGAATGAATATGGGATCTACATCCACCAGGGGGACACAAACACAACTCTGAATCAATGCTATGTTGCTCTCTGTCTGCTGGGTGTATAACTAAGCAACTGCTTTGGTAACAAGTTTACCAAATTAACTTAAAAGGAAATGATATGTCTGTGACTTTATACCAAAATCAGTTAGTGCAGGTTTGAATTATATCTGTTAATAAAATACTTTTTTGCAGCAGATATTTCAACTTCACAGAATAGGAAAAGCATATTAATCGTGTTAATGATGGCTCTGTTCTGCTCAAGTGTCCCATTAAGCCATGACAGTGTGACAGCGAGCCAGCAGGCACAATACTGTTGTCAAAAATATAATATACATAAATGTTTGCATCACTCATTTCTGTAGTATCGATCCACCGGTACCAGCTGCGCTTTCTCACTCTGTGTTATTGATAGTGATTACTGCTGTCATTCAGCTGTTCTCTGCCACAGTCCAGGAAAAAGTCATTATTGTCATGTTATAGTCTTCTATATTTCTTTTTTAATAAAAAATTTAAGTTGTATGCCCTTAATGTCAATTTTTCCCTGTGGTTTCAAAACCGTACTGAATACCGATATTTTTCAAGGTATTGTATTGAAGTTAGAAACAGCCAACATTAATGTTATTCTTATTAACACCTGTCATCCACATCTTTTTTTGCACTAATTATACATCTAATGAATTAAATATTTCTGCTTGTTTGTCCTGATTGGCTCCTTCATAGACCCCACAAACCCAGGAGATGTGGATCTTTACAGCAGCGACTGGGACGTTAAAACCATCACAAGTGCACTGAAGTTTTATCTGAGGTATGTTTGTGTGGGAGCAGGAGACACAAAGTTCATGTGTGGAAAATACTGTAGAACACTGTGTATTTGAAATAAGTGTCTGTTTTGTATTTTATCTGTAAGATACATTAAATAAATCTGTCACATTATCATGTAACAGTTATTGGCAAATTGTTCAATACATCTTAATTGGTCAGGAGTCTCAGTTGATATTTTGCACACTTGTTCCTTTTATAAATCCCTGATATGCGAGGATTGAGTTATTTTCCAGCAATCTATTCAGTTGTCTGTATGTGTGTGTGTATGCGCAGACCTGGACCCAGATGCACATTAAAGCAATTGGCTGTTATTAAAATAACAAATGCAGCCTTGACAGAGGTCGTGCTCTCTGAGTGCTTTCCTGTGTAATTGTGTAACAAATGAATGCTACTTTTTGTTTTTTCTCGTGTTTGATGTGGTGACTTGCATTGCACTGTGGTCTTGTTTACGAGTGTATGTATTCATTTGCAGGAGCTTGTCTGAACCTCTGATGACCTACAGTCTACACAGAGACCTCATGTGTGCTGCAAGTAAGGAAATTATCCAGCGCTAAGGTTAAAGAGTTTAGTATGCGTGGTCACAGTCTTTTTGGTCTCCTTTTTACACTCTCCTCTCAGATCTTGACTTGCCACTAAACTATATCCCAGACTCACTGAAAATCTAAAGGTGTGCCACAACATCGCCTTAAAGAAATGTTAAGATGTCACAGGCGACAGGAAGGTTGCAACTTGATGATGTCCTCATCTGTTAGCATGCAATAGGGAACATTTTCTCCATTTTATTTATGCATGTTATACTTAGCTAGTACCTAAAGTCTTAATACTTTGATTTTGCAAAGATAAGAAGAAATATAAAATTATGTGTGCATGGAACAAATTGTTTGTGTACATTTGTCCACTTGTTCAAGCATTGCCTGGATAAAATCTGGATGAGTGGTACAAAAGAAGCATTTGTACATTGACACTGTGCAGACGGCAGGTTCAGCAGTTTAACAGGCAGCACTAGGTCACTCTGAAAGACACTTAAAAAACATGAGTCCTCTGTTTTTTTTTGGTCTGTCACACGTCATTGTAAAACAGTGAATACAATGAGTTTAATAGCACCAGCCTAACTATGTAACAGTATGTTACAGTAAGACAACTGGAGGCTTCAGTTTCCTGGGAGTGTCCTTCAGTGGTTAAACTGGTGCTCCTTGTTTGTTTTGGAGACTTTCTTTTATTAGTGTCATGCCATTGCAGCGTGTGGCTATGCTCTGTTCTATATTGCGTTTAAACTTTTCATGTTAATATTTGAGTGAATCATTCCTGTTATTCCTCAGAGATGTTTTCAGTGCACCTGAATTTTAAATTATACCAACATTTCAACGAAAACATATGAAAAGCAGTGATTTCCTTACCTACATACAGAGGCAGAATTTTGAATACAGGCACAAATAGTTAAGTTTAGTTAGTCTTTCATATACTTCTACCCGAGGAAAACACAACCCTATTGTTCATTATTTTGATGTGTCGCCTTCATGAAATGGATGGTTGTAACAAAAAATATTTATACAGCAAAAAGTGATGAAACTGATCAATAATTGACTCACGCCACAAGAAAAAAGTGCGTAGTAAAACCACTCCGGAGATAGTGGGGGGTGTCTACTAAGACTCATTTCATTTTTCACAGATTGCCTAGGTTTTGTTCAAAGTTGCACTGATAGTGCGCTGATATCTGCTGTACATCCCATTACAATGTGTGTCAAAATGTGCATTTATTATAGAACTAGACCATGGGCAGGCAACCAGTGGCTCTCTAGCCCCTCTCCAGTGGCTCTCTGTGGCTTTGACAAAAAAATATCACATGGAAATCATTTTTATTTTTATTATTTTTTCAACATATTCATTTTTATTCATCATTGTTGAAGCCCTAAAGAAATTCTTACATTCTGCCAACCCTTAAAATGTGTAGCTCATGCACTGCATTAAAAAAGTTTTAACATTTCGTTAACTAAAATGCGCGTCATATGTCTACGGCCTGGAACCTTTTCCTTTAAATCTTGCCAAACCTCAACAGTGGTGTCAGTCTTGAGCTTCCCTAGCTAGGCTTGCAATAGATTCCAAATCCATAAAAGTAAGTCTCAGAAGAGAATACAGAGTTTAATAGTGGGTGGACAGATTTGTTTGCTTTCACTGCCAACACTACAAAGTTAAAGTACCAAATAATCACAAATTGCCCACTGCACAGGAGCCATCTGGTAGAAAAATATATTTTTCAATGCTCATTTAGACCTATATTTAATGTCGACAGGCTAATTTAGACTTAATACACAGTGTTACCATAAGGCTCAGATATGTTTTGTGGCTCCAGGCAGTTTGTTTTAAATTATTTTTGGTCAAAAATGGCTCTTTTAGTAGTTATTGTTGCTGACCCCTGAACTAGACCATAGTGGATTTGAAATCCAAAGTGTTCATAGTCAGACATTTCACAGAGACACCTCTTTTGAAACTTAACTTAAGGTGATGTATAATGATATGTTAAGGGCCATCACATTGATGAAGAAATTTTGTACAAAAACCAAAAAGGTGGTGCAATATAGCAGAATGATTAAAGTTAGGATTAAACTGCATTTTTTCATGTTAAATATAACTTCTTTTTTTTAACTCCTTTAAACCTTATGCAACTCAAACATGTATCTCCTTTCACAATGTTTAAATGAAATGATAATAGATACTGTTATCAGTTTTAAAGATTTATACAGATTTTTATTTACAATTTACAAACTCACATATCTTTTTTAATATAATGTTTGGACTGTAAAATGTGGATGAGTCCAATACTGCCTTCTGTAAACTTGCAGTGATTTTGAATTTAAAGGCTGGTACTGTATGTCCTTCCTAAATTTCTCCGCTGGGTAACTTTGTGTTGTCTTTGTATCACAGAGTCAGACAGCCTGGACTTCCGACTGAGTGAGATTCATTCTCTCTCCTACAAACTACCAGAGAAGAATCGGGAGATGCTGGAGATGCTAATTAAACACTTGGTGAAGTAAGTGGCAGCATATATTGTTGTGATTTACAGGACCTTTTGTCCACTTTCCAAAACGATCTGAGATAATGTGTCACTTATTCAACCCAACTTGATGTTTGGTGACAGTGTGTGCAGCCACAGTGAAGAAAACCGGATGACCCCGTCAAACATGGCTGTTATCTTTGGACCCACGCTAATGAGAGCGAAGGAGGAGACCGTGGCGGCCATGTTGGACATCAAGTTCCAAAATATTGTTGTTGAGATTCTGATTGAAGACTCCAAAAAGGTACGTTTTCAGACAAAGCAGCCTTTGTTTGGTCAGAGACAAAGATAAGGTAAAAGAGCATCAAAGTGAGCATTTTGGAACACTTACAGGAATAGCTCACCATTTAGGGAAATGTGCTTATCCGTCTCTTTGCCAGAGAGTTAAATGATTAACTCTCACTAAGAAGTAGAACAAGTATATTTCCCAAAATGGCAAAAAAATTGAATGCTTCTTATTTGATTTTGTGCAGCAGATGCATTTGTTTGCCATAGTCATTGCCAAGTCACTAATTTGGTATTTGTAATGAGTCTATTTGTTAAGATTGTTTTGTGAAAAATGTTTCTTCAATTCTATTGTCATTTTTTCCCTGCTCCCTCTCATGTATATAATTGCATTCATTCAGTTACAGGCTGTAGTAACAACTAAACCAGAGTGTTACTGTAACATTTTTTTTTGTAATTACAGATCTTCAGTTATATGCCAGAGGACAGCACTGCCCCACCTGTCCCTCCTCCACGGATCACCCCGAGAAAGCGGCAACCCATCACAATCTCCAAGCGGCCACCTCGTGTTTATCAAGCTCTTAGTCACGACCACTTGCAGCACACAGAGAGTAATTATCAGCCTCTCTTGGCTTGATTGCCAGCATCATCCTCAGTGTTATTCCACCCTATCTGTTCTGAATGTACAGTAGATTATTTTCAGAAAGATTTAAACCACAACACCCCGCAGGGTCATTTCTTAACATTTTCTCAAGTACAGAAAAATGTGATTTACTCCACTTGTGTGTGTGTGTGTGTGTCCATCAAATAATAACATATTCCTAAACATGGAATTTGACAAAGAATTCTTTGTCTCATTCTTTAGTGTTGATAGTAAATTCCTCCGGTGCTTTTTTAAATGTTGAGTACACATTAATTTATGGACTTCACATTTTTTATTTCACATTAGTCTTTTTTCCAAGGCATGGGGCTAAATGGTGTATTTTTCTATCTGTATAAACCCCTTGTTAAGTGGGTGTGTCTCCATCTTCTCATACACTGTGGCGGAGAGATTTGTTGCACCCGCAGCTTTTCCTGCCTGCCTTAGTTAAATAGTATTTACTCTTAGCTTACTACTTGATATAGCCAAATAACCAGCTCTTTATGGCTAATTCAAACTTTGCGTTGTGGAAACTGTGGTTGTGTCACCAGTTAATGTTTAATGGATGTTTTTGACACTCATTTATATTGTTTTATGTAATGTTCTGTACGTGTTTCCCTGTGCTTTGCATGTTTTTGCACGTTAAAGTGTATTTGAACTATTTCACACACAGAGGAAAACATTTACATTTGACTGCAGCCAGAGTTCACTGTACTCAGACAGGAGGAGCAGCATCCCATTCTTAATCTCAATGTTTAGTTAGTCATAACTTTGCATTAAGGGTTATGTTGTTTGTTTACAACAGATGGCCAGAACGACTACTCTGTCGTGGACGGGGAAGTCTCAACGAACCCTGTTCCCCTTCAGCGGACAAAACCTGTAAACTGTCCTCCACTCGTTCCAAGAGAACCTCCTCCAAGACAGGCGCTGATGCCCAGACCATCTATCCGTCAGGACAGACACTCAGACTCTGACGCTGGCAAGATAGACGACACAAGGCAAAGGCCAGATTCTTCTTCGGCGGCAAATGGGGAGTCTGGAGTCTATGTGAGCAGAGTGCCATCCTTCCAGAGCAGAAGACCACCTCCTAAAGGCACACCAGCCAACCGAGAAGGTATGATGAACTTTCTGTGTTAAATCACGCTTGTTTATTTTCAGCTAAACAAAAAAATAATTAATAATGTCGGCCAGCTTTTGAGAAGTTCATCTGCTTATTTTCCCTTCATCATGTGGCTCCATTTAGTCCCCCAGAATCATTATTCTGTCTTGTTGATTTGTTTTTTATTGACGATTGTTGTTGCAGTACAGTTAGCAGTGGTGCCAGTGGTGTCGCTCTTTATGACGTGGCCTGCAACATGTTTAGCCGCTGTATCCTCCCTTTATAAATTAGCCTTGGAAGCTGTTAGTCATCTGTAATGGTTTTCCCCCATTTTATTTATTTATAAACAAATAAAGCCTTCTTTTTTGGCTTGTGTGTTTCAAGTCGTTACTAAGAAATTGGTAATTAATGGAAAACTAAATGGGCGTCATGCAAGCATTTATGGTGACTGATGAGGCATTTACTGCATTTAAGTCTCTGCTAAGTTTGTTGGGTTTTTATTGAGTTTTTTGGCCAAGAAAGTATGAATCTAAGCAGGCTGCAGCTCTCAGCAGGTCATTGTATGGGTTTTTGTCATTATAACAGAACATCCATATTATAGTTACTGTCAAAATGTGATTTCTAAATTGTTAATTTATCACAGCCTCTAGTCTTTCATTTTGCTATTTATAGCTTTATCTTGAATTCCTGTTTGTTCCCATACATTATCAAGGAAGCTGTTTTTCTTTTTTTTTTCGCAGGAGATTCTGATGGTCTAACCAGAACGAGGTCCACAGAGAAACATGCCATTTGCAGACCCCCTGTCAGGCCTCCTGAGCCCCCCTCCAGATACCCTACTCCACAAAAGACACCGAGTGCAGCCAGCAGTGAAGGCACAGCCTCATCCTAGTAAGTGCTAGTCAGATATCAAAAAGTCTGTTTTTACCTTTACGATACTGGTCAAGAGATCCAGTAAATATTCAATAATGGATCTGCTGTTTTAATTAAAAACATTAAGGCTCACAATTTAACATCGCCAAGAGCAGCCACGGTGACGATTATTTTTCAGATTCTGTCTCCCCAGGATTAGTAAAAAAGCCACATTGAATATTAACAATGGACTACTCATACTGTACCTGAAAAGGGTAGCTTGAAACAGAGGTGTGGACTCAAGTCACATAACTTGGACTTGGATTTGATGACTTGACTTGATTAAATCAAAAAAGACTTGGAACTCAACTTGGACTTGAGCACTTATGACTTGATACCTTCCCTAAGCTCAAAGATTAAAAATATGTTTTTAAAAAGTGTGCCCGAATCAATGAATTTCCCTTAATTTCCTGAATGATCTAACAGAAAGCTACTCCCAGCAATATCAACACAAAGTTCCTCAGATCTTCTTAGTTTGAACAAATCCGTCAGCACGCGGTCAAGTTGCAGGAGAGAACCATGAAGAGCTAACGTTACTTTACTGAGCGCTGGTTGCAAAAATTAATAATTTTGTTTGTGTACAAAAACTACACAGTAGTCAACAAAAAACAAATTGCAGAATGCACCACATGCAAGTCAAAAATTACAGATGCAGATGCAACAATTTTCAGCTTCATAAGACATTTGAAGTTACTCAAAGAGCAGTAAGCTGAGGCTACTAATCTTTAGCTAATGTTAGCTTAACAGCTGAGTAAGTTTCATTTACAAACTTGTTTTAACAAGTAGATACAGATTTTCAAAAGCATTTTTGTAAATTTTATGTATATCTATCATTAAAATTACATTACATTTACTGAAGAGCACATTACAAATTTAGGACTCGAAACTTAAAGTTTAAGACTTGGGACTTGTCAGTTTTGATTTAGGACTGAAGTACAAAGACTTGAGACTTGCAAAACATTGACTTGGTTCAACCTCAGGCTGGTAGTAAAGAACCCACAGAGCATTATCAGCAGATTCTTCAGTTCATCTCAGCATTATGGAGCATTTTCGTATCTTTGAGCTCATTGTTTCGGTTTTACCGTCCACAGCTTTACTGTTGTGGTTAACTCTTATCACTCTCTCTAGTTTTCAGATGCAGCATGCAGCAGTTTTCAGTAGTTTAAAATCTCTGAAAACCCACAGGACACACTACCCGACAAAATTAGCAACTAGCTGGTGATCAAGGTTTAGCATTTAGTAACTTCAGAATTAGATATTTTCCTCAGGAGGTGGTGGAGACCAAAAAGAGAGCTATAAGAGAGTGAATATTGGACTTCAATAACCAGGTGACCATAAACATGACTGTAAATAAATACTAATGTTGCTCTGTAATTGCTGCGTTTGTGAAAAAGCAACTTTTTGCAAACAAGTTCAAAATATGAACTTCAAGGGTGAAGATATGTTGACAAAAAAATAGGTTTAAAATGTAAGTCATTTATCTCATTATCTTGGAATAAGAAAGTTGTTGTCACATAGTACTGATGTTATTATCTCAGACAGGCAGTTATCAAAAGAAAACGTCTTTGTTATCTTGAGATGACCAACTAATTTACTTAATCTTGGAACATTTTGACTTGTCCTAACAGGAAAAGCAGAGGTGCAACTGATGACATTAACAACATTAAGTAAGCTGTTCCAGTGAGCCTGCATGAACAATGTCAGAGAACTGGAGCACTTACATGGATTACAGTCATTATTAATGTATTTACTCACACGTGTCTTTTTTCTGCTATAACATGCCAATATGGCTGCCTTGATAAAGTTTTAAAAGAAACATGGCTGCTCTTGGCTTTCATAGATAAGTACTACTTAGATTTTCCACCCAAAAATCTGTAGGGATCATATATGCAGGGGGTAGGGTTTAAAAAAAAGTGCAGTGTACCAAAGGATTTAATGAAAAAGTTCACATATAAGATGAATCATGTTTACCCACAGTACCAACATGTCGGTTTTCTTCTTTTTCTGCAGTGTTGCCTCGAAAACAAAGTTTTTTGAGAATGCCTCCAGGCACGTTGGCAGGTACGTCTGTTTTTTGTCTGTGTCCCATTCTGTCTTTTTCTCTAGTTCAAGACTCTAATCAGGCACGCATGTTTTTACAGTACAGTAGATGAAAGTACATAAAAACACAACAGATGATTTAAGTTAAGATCTTGGAGGTGGAACTATGGAGGTGGAAAGACGCATCTCCTCTTTTATGATTTGCTTGGACGGTCCAAGTTAAGGTCCTTTCTACCCTCCCTGCACTCGCACTGATAAAGGCTGTAAAAGAGGAATGTCTGAGTGGGAAGAGTTTGTGGGAGTTTTATCAAAGAGTTAATTTTTTTTTTTTATTGTAATCTTCTCTGTCTTTGTTCAGTTTAAATTAACTTGTGGCCTCTTCTGACGTATGAATGTCTCATTTGGCCTTTGGACAGAAGAAGCACAGATTGTGACTTTATTAATCATCAGGAGGATTTGGATCTCTCACTCAAAAATTACTGAATTACCAAACTGAAAATACTCTGTTACAAGTCCTGCACTCAAAATCTTACTTAACTAAAATGTATGAAACTATTAGTATCAAAAGTACTTAAAGTACCAACAGTAAAAGTCAGCATTTTGCAGAAAGGCCCATTTTAGAATACTTTACATAATGGCATTATAATTACTGATGCATTAATGTAGAGGGTTCCAGGTTCAAGTCTGCTTGAGCCTTGTGACAGTCTGGTGACCTGTCTGGGGGGTACCCCGCCTCTTACCAACAGTCAGCTGGGCTCGGCTCCTGCCCCCCCACGACCCTGAACAGGATAAGGGGTTATAGAACATGGATGGAAGGCATTAATAGGTTTACTGTAATGTTGCAGCTGGGAAAGGTGGAGCTTTATATACTTGGGTACCTTAACCCATAATAATGCATCATAATTCGGAGTAAGAAGTACAATATTGGCTTCCAAAAAGCAGCGTAGTAAAAGTAGGAAGTGGCATAAAATAGGTAAAGTACAAGTACCAACATTTTCTTTCTGCTTACATCACGGTGCACCCAGGCATTCGTGGCACAGTCTGACCTGTTTGCACTCGGGCATTTCTAATACTTAATTGGACTCATCCTTCAGTGTGATACATAATGAATCTGCAACATCGCTACTATCACACAGCGTATATGGGCCTTAAGGCAGATCATGGGTGGTCCTGTGGTTGAGCTGAAACAATAAACGGATTTGTTTAATTAACTTTTTTTTTCTCCTCTCATTTAGTCCACCGCCCTTCTCCGTCATCAACAGTGACAAATGTGAAAAAAGAGGTGAGATTTACTGTGACAGATGTGACATCATAAAAATACCGGATAGATAGTTAGGGGTGTACCTGTGTTATAAACAAAACATGTTGTTTCAGTGTCTTTTTATAAACTGGAAACAAATTGTGTTGTGTCCTCAGAATTAACGTTACGGGGACTCAGACCACATCAGGTGACCTCTACATGTGCTGTTCGGTACTGATCAAGCTGGAGGGAGTCACCGTCAATGAACTCAGTGATCTTATCGCATAGATCTTATCTCCATATACCTGAATGGATGTATTTGATTCAATTTGATTTTTAATAGTATGAATGGTGTTGTGAGGCAACACAGTAGCAAATGGACTTTTGAATGAGCTTGCAAAGTAATTGTCTCAGAGTTTCATGATTATTCCAAAGTTGGGTTGGAGTGACAGTACTGTTTTCCCCTTGTTTCATGCAAGTTGACAATAATGTCAAATAATATTCCAATGTTTAGTCATTTTACAGTGTTAAAAAGTTTGAATGGCGAATTATTTTGGAGGGAACCAACTGCCATGACTGGTTATAACTTCTTACTAAGACAGAAGTCTTCTTGTCTAAATGCTTAACACTTGTTTTTAGCATTGTAAAATAGGTCTCCCAAAGAAGACTAATTGATTTAAATCAGTTTAATCATTATCAATTTGAAAATGTAGAATATTAGTTAAATATTAACTTTTTTTATAAAATGGACCATTTAATGGTCTGCCAAGGAGCCTGACGAAGCAAATTCATTGTATGATAAATTATCTCTGTGGAAGCTATATTAGTTGGTCCATTCAAAAAGAAATTTTAGATCCAAATTCCAATCATGTATGTCAGTTCAGACATAACGTGTCATTCAGCCATAAGTCACTTTTTAAAAGGCGTTACAAAGAAGTATTGCTGTAAAATGCCAGCCTGTATTCCACTCAGTTTAGTTTGAGTTTAGATAATGAATGTAATGCTAGTGTGAGTTTGATAGGAAAATAGTGTTCATTCCTCTCATTCCACTTCTGACTTTGGTGTCGCTCACCTCTTACCTAACAAAGGTAGGTCAGGTGTCACGGGAGAGTCCTTGAAGTTTACCTGAATTTGTTGCACCTCAAAAAAATTGTTGGGATCAAAAGTGATAAGAATCAAAAGTGATTGTTAAAATATGTGAATATAACACTCCAGTGTTTTGTTTTATTTCTTTGTTCTTAATATGGTTATGTTAATTTTACACTTGTTTTATTTTCATAACCCAACTTGAAATTTCTGGTTGTTGTCTGGTTGGATTTGTTTTCAGAAAGTTAAATAAACATGAAAAAGTTCTCAACTTGACTCAAAGCTTAAAACAGAGCTGTGTGTCCACATTGACTTCTGTGTTATTGCATAATATTGTAGTCCTGTCTCTGCTTAGTCAGTGAGCTAATGTTTGAAATCACTCATATGACATTTATTTCACATTTGCACTGTATTCATGGTTTTTGTTTGGTTTTTTAATCGTGACATGTTCTCTCGAGGGAGATGAGAATACTTTCACTAATTAATTCAGATCTGTAATATAATGTGGTGCCAGACCTCTTCAAAGTGAGACAAACAACACATAAAAATGCTAAAATTAAGGTTTTGTGAGCCTTTTTGTTCAATTTGAAAATTAATTTATGTTTTGTACAAACTGAAAGTAGCAGAGGGCTTTGTAGGGTGTATTGTGTCATTACAGCGACTTTAAAAGATCTGTTCGGCCACAATCAAGGCACATATAATGTTTCACTAATGTTTCTGGCCACTGGCTTTCCACTCACAAGGACATTCATGATGGGGTTTGGTAAATCTGAGAAACCTACATCTCATTTGGTGTCAGTCTCTGTAATAGCTGGCACTTTTTGTGACAAATAAATAGCCTGATGTCTTGAAGTGCGAAACTGGACACAAAACAAGTCTATCATGAAAACAACAAAAAACTCAGATGCAAAAATAGAGAATAATTTTCAAAAGATTTGGTGCTGTGTTGAAAGTTGTATCTTCTCTAACATATTTGTTGTGCCTTTAAAACATCCAATCAGAAGCATGCAGGGGAATATGATGGGGCCCAACAATGAACCCTGTGGGATCCCAAACAAAATGTCTGCGAAGAACTAACTGCTGCCCACTTTGATTGCTAAAAGTGTTGGATTGAAAAGATGCCAGTTTTGATAGTATCTTTCATCTCTGCTATGACATTGTATAACAAACAAGCGGCAACCTCCAAGGCTGGAAAATAAAGCCAATGCTGAAGGGCGAAAAACTGCAGTTCATCGAACGGGCCGCTAGAGTCTGGCATCTGGAGGTCACAAACCAGTGGGTGATGTCATGGTGGCTATGTCCATTATTATAAACAGTCTATGTTACCAAAGAGGAAAGGCTGGGCTAGCAGCTCTGTAAAGCTGTGAACCCCATGTCAAAAATCTTGGCTTATTCCAACTGCACACCATTTCCAAAATCAAGCCATTTCTCTCCTCCCGTTTAGACTACTGTAACTCTCTGTACACCAGTATTAGTCAGTCCTCTCTGTCCCGCCCTCAGCTCTTTCAGAGCGCCGCTGCCAGGTTCCTCACAGGTACCCGGAGGAGAGACCATATCACACCTGTTGTAGCCACTCTCCACAAGCTGCCAGTAAAGTTCAGAATTGACTTAAAGGTTCTCCTGTTTGTGTACAAAGCCCTTGAAGACCTTCTAACCCCCTGTTCTACGCCCAGGTCCCTCAGGTCAGCTGACCTGGGACTCCTGGTCGTGCCTTTGCTGCGTCTGCCCCCAAACTGTGGAACAGCGTCCCTCTCCCAGTCAGATCTGCCCCCACCAATGACCAATGTTTAAGTCCAGCTCAAAACCTACTTTTATTCATTAGTGTGTGAGTCCCCCTGATGTGGTTTTTCCTGATGCATGCCTGTGTGTGCTGTGTCTCTAAATGTGTGAGCTGTGTACCTGACAGTTATGTCACTTGTTATGTATGTGTTTTTAGCATTTTATTCCTTTTGCACAGCACTGTGGTCAACGTGAGTTGTTTTAAAATGTGCTTTATAAATAAATTTGAGTTAGAGTTGAGTTAAGTAAATAGGCACTATAGTGCTTTGAGCAAAATGCATGCTAACATTGATGATGATGATGATGATGATGATGTTGCTGGTGTTGAGCAGGTATAACGTTAACTGTGTTCACTATCTTAGTTTAGCTTGCTAACATTCAAATTTAGTCAAATATAAAGTATTGGGCATACTGAAAGTTTGACCCAATGATGATAAAAAGTCACAGGATCACCAAAGCGATAACAGTTCATCCTGAGGGGAACACGAAAACATGTACTGAATTTTTCATGGCAACCCAACCCATAGTAGATGCCACAAACCTGCTAGTGGTACTAGAGAAAAAAAATCAGAGCATCACTGAAGTCCGAGGCTGTATCTGTGGTTGCCATAAATGTCTGTTCAACATAAAATAGCAATGATTCAATAGCTGTTGTTCAGTCTGGACCAAAGAAGTGGATTCACCAATGTCGCCATCCCTACAGCCATGCTGCTGGCATGTCCAATAATAAAAAGTAATAATGATCTTTTGGTTTTGAAATTTTGAGCAAACGTCAGAGAGTCATCTGACTATAACCACGATCTTTTCTAAAACTTGAACATGCCAGCTTTATGGAGTATATTTGTCATGTTTCCGTGAGGTTTGACTTTTACTTTCATTATATCCTGCCTCAACAGGAAATACATACAACTGAAGGAACAAGATATTGTCATAATACAAGTTAAGTTAAACAGTTAATGTGAGAAACTTCTCTCACCTGAAACATACCAAATGAAAAAGAGCAACAGTTACCATTATGCACTCAGTGGTTCAGTCAATAACCTCCATTTTTTTATAAACCTGTTTGCAGTCAGACATTGTATTTATTTTGCCATCTGCTCCTCCAGCCACATTCCAACCTTCACCACCAGTCAGAGCCTCGCCCCCTCACCTCGGCCCTTTCCCCTGTACCTTGATTTCTACTACAACTACTGTACCAGCCTCAGCACTGAACTTGGTGGCGAGTTGGCCCTCATCAGCGACTGGTGGAAATTCCCTTGCCGATTCCGTGCCAATTCATTTGACCTTGAGCTTCAGTAAATTAATATGCAGCCAAGTGCTAGACTCTCAAATAGGAGAGCGTGCACAAAAGAACAAAAGAATGTGTGTTCTCACTAAAGCGAGCGCACTGTTTACTGGACGTCCGAGCTGAATTAAACATGTATTTAGTGCTAATGTATTCCTCTACTACTTTACTTTGGGAATTTACCATCTGATTTTCGTTAAATATTTTTTCTACTTTTTAGTCAACAGCAACATAATTACCAGCTATTGAGATTTGATTGTTGTCTTTTCCATGTTTAATTTCCCCTCTTGCCCCGCTCTCATGCAGTGTACACATTAAAATAAAGTAATCCTCTGTATGACTCAAATCTGAGCATATCTCTTTTTTTCATTCAAAAACGACATAACCTGCATTTTGGAGGTAAAATGACGACATGCCATTTCCACTACTTTATGCCCCGTGTCTTGTATGATTGCTTGAACTTTCAAACAAACTCTTATCCCAACCACAGAGTCAAAATTATTTTAATTGCCTTCAAAAGATGATGAAGCTTTACACCTTGGAAAAACACACACATATTGAAAAACACACAAGTCACAAAAGGTATAAATCACACAAGAGATGACTTTAAAAGTGTTGGGACACCAAAACAGACATTGAACTAATCAATATATACAGTTACTGTAGCATGTACAAAGAACCAGGTTAATATGCAGTACACTGGGCACATACCAGCTATTGTCCATTGACATAATACAAACACTGTAGCTGACTGTGATTAAATTATATTAGTCTTAAAAATGTACAGGGCAATTAGGTGGCTCATTAAGGTGCATGACCCACTGGCACTGGTAGTGCCTACAAACCCCCCATGTGTAATGCATAATAAAGCTAAAACAGCATAAAAAATTACAACAGTAATTAGAACCAGCATTAATTTCAAGGATAAAGAGTAACAAAATGTTAACTGCAACAAGTCTTACAATATAGTGCATTCAGGAAATATAATAAGGCTTGATAGATATTCCTTTCAGAATTAAAACGTTTGTGCGTACTTAAAATGCTGCTACTCTGACACATTGGACTGTTCTTGTACATGTGAATATATATTATCTGGGATGTGATCACATTTTAATTCTGTGTTTTCAAATTCACACTGAACTGCTGCTTTTTCAAATGACAGCAGACACATTTATTTAAGTGTCAGCGCTATAATCAGCTGTTGTGGTGGGATCGAGTCTTATGGTTCACCTGAACTTGTTCATAGCTACTGATTCCATTTCTCCCCATTCCTTTTTACAGAGCAAATATCATATAAAGACAAGATAGAGACATGAAAACAATTACCTCTACAGATGAAGTACAGGACTGAAAATGCTCGATTGAAGTTTTTAAATGAACCAGTTACAAAAAACTGTAAAGGGGACTGTTATCACTGTACA
Source organism: Cephalopholis sonnerati (assembly GCA_019142605.1). Classification (NCBI taxonomy): domain Eukaryota; kingdom Metazoa; phylum Chordata; class Actinopteri; order Perciformes; family Serranidae; genus Cephalopholis; species Cephalopholis sonnerati. Next base: position 13,150,482 of record JAGQAX010000017.1, read on the forward strand.
CTGTACAACAAAATGTCGTCATATCTTTTTACAGATGTCCCATGCTGTGAACATTGATCAAACTGACTACGTTTACATGCACAAAATATTCTGATTTTTGCCTTGATTTAAAAAAAAAAAAAAAAGGCAATATTTCTACACAGCTGTTTACATGGCTAATGAAAATGAATATTTTACTAATGTTCCCATTTACATGTGGCCGTGGACACTCCGATTAACGTGTCCTAACTGTTTATCATGTCAAAATATAGAAAAGTGGAACGGCTGGAGCTGCTTGTCATTCTGGTTCTTTGCATCAACACAGGAAATTCCTATGTGGCAGACCTGTTTGACCGTGTGAACACAGCCTCCCTTCATCATTCTTTCAATCAGCTGCTTGAAAAGGTTGTGATATTTGTGCATATCCAAAAACTGGTTGATATCCACCTCTTTCATAATTTTTAAAAGTAGGTGTGTATCTTCTTCTGACCAGAAATGTCAGCTTTTTTGCAGGGTATGCATTTCTACACCAACAGTTGAGGAGTTGGTTTTAGTACAAGGTCTACATGACAATGCACAAAGCCGCATGCGGAATGCTATTAAAACCCGAACAATATCTGCATATCCCATATGTCTTAATTGGAAAATGCTAAATTTGTAAAATGGCCTAATTCAGAGTATTCAAACGGAATATGCTGGTTACATGACCTGCATCAGATTCAGAATATTGTCCTGTTCATGTAAACGTAGCCACCGTCAGTCAGTATACAATAAACAGGAGAGATACATGGACGTCCGTGCATTGCTTTGTGCAAAGCTAAAAATGACGCACACAGTTACACAAACACATGATGCATGCATGTAAGCTTGAGAAAGAAATGTGGAATTGTTGTGCTGAATTTACAGAGCAATAAAACATTGTTGCAGAATGTACCACAGAAGTTAAGTAGTAGTTTTGTTTGTGTGTGATTGTTATAAACTTGTCGATCTGCTACACCTCTGGTTTATTTACTGAAAGACACTATTGTGGTGTGATTTACACTCTGCAGCAAGTAGACCACCAAGCTGTATGTACAAAGTGCCTTATGTTTCACTGCCTTGCTTTATGTTTTATAAACAAAATACAAAAACTGATAATTGTATTCGACTCCATGAATGAATACTTCTCAACAGTTTTGCTCATGTGTCTTTGATCAGTTATCTTCAAGGCATTCCACAGATTTTTCTTTTGGTTTTCATCTCTGAGGTTTGGCAGGGCCCGTCAAGGACTTTCATATTCTACATCTAAAGCCTCTTCAGTCGTAAGCTGGCTGTAAGTTTCTATTTGCTGTCCTGCCGGAACATTATCGCCCTAATCTCAGATCACTGGCACTTTAAATCAAGTTCTCATTAAGTGTTTGACTGTATTTGGTGCCATACTTTCCTCCTTGCGTCTCTACAAGTCTCCCAGTCCCTGCTGCATGACGCTGCTATCACCATGTTGTCTATCATGGATGATGTACTCCAATATAATGCACAGCGCTAACTGCAGGCAACTTATCTTCTTCTGCTTCAAACTTGTAAGTTATCACATGCTTTTGCTTTGCTTTTCAATGCTTTATCGTAAATGCAAAAATAATCTGAAGGGGAGTTTGATACTTTTTATATCTAAACAGACTCAGTTTGGCATGCAGAAATGGGCATGGTATCTCTGTGGCAACTTCTTCAAAGTTGCATTGTGAATATTCAGTTATCAATAATTTTGTAGCTGTGCAGTGGAGACATAAAGTATCAAACTTTTTTATAAACTGACAGTCTTTTCCAATTTCCCTCATGCCCAGTATCTGCACCACAAGTTCACCCTCTACACTAAGATATGCAGGATTTTCCTAAAAAACAATGTGTAGACTCATACCTAAATCAACCCGTATTTTCTTATGTTCTTCTTATTTTCTGTGCTCAGGACATTTACAGGCGTGCACACCCACAGCACTCAGGTGAGGCTTTATAAAAAGAGCAGCAGGAATCCAAGAGTCACAGCGCTGAAAGAAACGCAGATATAGTGAGGCGAAACCCCAAATGAGAGTGAATATTAGGTTGGCTTTTACTTTCACTATCGCTGGCAAGTGTGCTTACAAACAGTAACTGACAATCCTGCATAGTATACCTTCAATGCTTTACAATTAGTGACATCAAGAAAACAGCTTTACACATATGCTGCCAATGTGATGAGAAAAGGTTTCAGGTGCAGAGCGACGATAAGCATGCAGTGCGTCGTAGAGACATCTGCATTGTGCTGTATTGGCTCAGTCAACAAGAGAAATGTACTGTTTACAGTTTAACAGTATATAACGCAGGTTGTTTCTATCATGACTGTCACATAGCTGAATGTAACACCATGCTGTATTTTATAAGAACTGTATTACTTATAATTTTAAATAAAAGCTGGATGGACACAGTCTTGCATACATATTTTTACTGTGAGATAAAAACAAATATACTACTGCCTTCAGTTGCTGTCAGAACCACTTCAGTTAAATCTTAGATACAACTGCGAGGGAATTTTCTGCATGAGAGGCATGTAAACCCATACCATAAAACTTAGGTTACTTATATTCCTTTAGTCCATAAGTGTCCTCAGATCAAAAGAATCAAAAGGGTTTTTCATAGAAATGAATCCAAGTTGTGAGTATTTAACAGGATAAAGTGGTGTTGTGACGGTATGCTAAGTGCGGTAATCCTCGAGTGCAGTAACTCACTCTCTCCGATGCGCTGTCTGTCAGTGCGAGATCGAATGAATTAATTATAACTGATATGTTATCTGAAGCCTAGTTTTTACAAAAGCAATATTCCTACTAGGTTTAAATAAGCATTTTGATTGTATTTCTTTGCTGAGCAACAGTTTTGTGTAAAAGGAATTAAAGTCCTGCCTCAAGTAGATGCTTGTCCCAAATATAGACCTGTTGATTTCAGTGATGTAAGCAAATAATAGCCTGGGCTATAAATTCAAGTTTTACGGTAGTTGGATTTCCATATCAGTAACTAATACTGTGATTGACTTAAATTCATTATTTACTTTCTGATGAATGATGAACTTTCTAATTTAGATGTCATATGTCCACACAGTAGACATCATCCTTATTTATCCACCTGCAGCCCTAAAAGGAAAATCTAATATTTTCAAGTGAGTTTAACAGTTGGAATACTTGACTACAATCAAGTATCAGTACACTGATTTTCACTGTAATGACTCAGGCATTTGTTTTGTAATGCAGAATATTGACACACTTTAAAGCTACAGCTGGTAACTTTTGTGAAAATAACTCTGTGTTATATTTGCTGAATTTGTCAGTATATTCTGATAAAAGTACATGAGACAGATAATCTGTGAAAAATATTGTGTCCTCACTGCCTCTCTATTGCCTCTAATGACATTCACTGGAATCCACAACTCACCAAAAACAACGAGCCATAGCCAAGGAGTTTCTATTGCAACTGTCAGTCATGTCAGTCACTACTCATCGGCTGTCAAACTGCCATACTCAGCAGTGCTGATCTCTGAAACAAGATTCTGTTGCATTGCCTATTTCTCTCCTCTAATGTTTTAGTGTACTGTTTAGCTGTAAAATGAGAAAGTGGACTGGAGTACCAAGCACCGCCCACCAGCTGGACCAACTTTCTAATTTTACAGCTAAACAGCCACTAAAATATATTTCTGAAAACATTTGAGGTGAGCAACGGGTGACATAGCTGCCTAGATTGACAGTTTGACCGCAGTTCACAAGCAGTGATTGACAGCTGTGTTAGAGTCTCCTCAGCTCTGATTGGTTGTTTTGTTCATGTGCAGTAAGGCCATGAAAAAAGCAACAAACAAGCATAATTTTTTTACACTGATTATAAGTCTCATTTAGTGCTGTGTAAATACAGAGACAGTTTCAGCAAATATGAAAAAGTTATTTAAGTTATTAAAAGTAACCAACTACAGCTTTAATTTCATGCCAGGGTTTCAGGATTTTGCCAATTTGTTATGAAGTTTATTAATAATTATGTTAAAGTCTGTAAAACAAATCCAAAATCTAAATATCTGACTTTACGGCACTTAAAGGAGAAGTCCAGTATTTTGCACTTTGAGCCCCATTCCTGGTTGTTTATGATGAAATAGAGTGGTTAAGACCAAAATCTTGACGACTGCTCCTTCTCTGACAATTTAAGAGAATTTGGCTTTCCCCTGCCAGGCTTAACAATGCTGTCTATGGCCATGTGTAAATCTGTCCTAAAACCACCTTAAACGTTCGTTTTCAAAGCCATGAAACTCACCGAGTGGTCAGTGGTGTTCCTTGATGTTCCGACATAAAAATCGTAGCAAACTGTGGTTTCCATCCGTGTTTTCGCTATTCATCTTGATTGTGGAACTATTTTTTCAGCTGCCTCACAGCCGTGTGTAAACTTCCGCTTGATCGTTCCTTTGACCCTGAAGCGTTATACACTCCAGCCCACTTGATGGCAATAATGCTCCTTTACGTGAGTGTCGCCAACCGGCAGGAAACCATTGCGATGTAATGGGACACAGACAGAAGCAGAAGAAGAAGGCTGGTGTTGCGTTCAAAGGCGTCGTACTGCGAAGGTTGTTTACAACCAGTAATAATGGGCAAGTTTTGTGTGGTCAGCGACTGTGGGAGAATTCCTCCGAAGACGAGGAGCGCACACAGCACTGTCAAGCCGGCACTTTCGCTGAGCTAAAGACTACAATGACTACAACCTTGTCATAAACAACCCACTTTCCGTTTCCCGTGGCGGATTACTACCAACGGACAATGAGGCTTCCTATAGAAAATCAATGCATGGACAACATGTCAAATAAATCATCACGGAAACCACAGTTTGCTACGATTTTTATGTGGGAACATCAACGAACACCACTGACCACTCTGTGAGTTTCATGGCTTTGAAAATGAACGTTTAAGGTAGTTTTAGGACACATTTACACATGGCCATAGACAGCATTGTTAAGCCAGGCAGGGGAAAGCCAAATTCTCTCAAATTGTCAGAGAAGGAGCAGTCGTCAAGATTTTGGTCTTAACCACTCTATTTCATCATAAACAACCCAGGAATGGAGCTCAAAGTGCAAAATACTGGACTTCTCCTTTCAGCAGTTAAATGCCTCCAAAGTTGTATTTACTAACTCCAATTTCACAGCTAATCAGGTGCACCTGAAGACATCAATTAGAAAATCAGATTTTGGTGAGTTGATTCAAATCAAGTTTGTTTGTGTGATCTTATTCACATCTACTCTTTAGACCGTCCTATTTATTTATTTACTTATTTTTTAGTATTTATGAATACCTCGTCAAATATATGTATAATGATGGTCACACGCAAAACTTCCAAAAAATGTTTTAACCTGCTACTTTTACCTTGCTGTAATCATGATTTGCAGACTTACTGTGTATGTAAAGTAACATTTCTGCTCCTGCTAAAGACACAAACTCTCCGCTCAGACACAGCAGAGCTGTCAACAGGTGATGCCTTGCAGCGCCTCAGATAAAAGCTTTAACAGTTCTGAACAACAATCTCAATTATGGCTAAAAGGAACAAAAAAACTTGAGCAACAAAATAATGATTACAGGACAGGGCTAAGAGCTATTAGACTGAAGATAGGGAAACAGTACCTTTGTTAAAGTTTATGGAGGCAGCAAAGATGACTCACTTTTTGATAAATAAAAAAAAATCCCTCTACTCGTGAAACAAAATCGGTTTAGCCAAACCTGCCAGGATCTTTGGTACATGCACTGAGATTATTTCTCCAATCATCTCTGGAAAGCTGACCTTCGTGGAGCATGACTGAGCCTGGACAAAAAGGTCAAATGTAAACTGGTGGAGCTTCTTTACCGTCTGAAACAGAAGAAACACAAATAAACGACATCATTTAAATGAACTTTACTACAAGCAGCATTTTGACGATGAGTCAGGAAATATAACTCATGAAACATACGGCACAACCAACTAATGAAAAAATGTGAGGATTGGAGAGCTCTGAATCAGAGTAAACTCATCCATTAGGCTTTTTTTCCCCATCCTTCAGGACACGATTAGATTTTAAGGTGTCAGATTCTGCTTGTAGAAACTTGACTGCAGCATTTTTCTGTGGGCTATTAGAGACACAGCATCCAATGCGATTTAATTGCATGTATTGCCAAGAAATGTTTTAGGCAAAGTAGCAGATTTGCTCTTGCTTTAGTCTGATGTCCCTGCTTGCTCAATTTGGTCAAATACACCCACAGATGTCTTTAACAAACTCCATATCTTTTCCTTCATGTGTTGATGTAACAACAGTTAACACATTAGAAGCTCTATATCTCACCATCTGGAGAGAGTCCAGGAGTCGGGTGAGCTGGTAGAACCTCTGAGGACAATTGGTAGCCATTTGATAGTTAATGAGGCGATCAAGCTCGTTGATGTAGGTGAGACGCAATTCATCGAAGCACTTCTGACTCTTCAGACCCTCAACGGGAACTGTTGGAAACAGAAAAACAGTTTTGACTACATGCCCAGCAGTTGTCTCTCCACTGCTCATCAACTCCTGGGATAAAGGAAAGCAGTTTGCTTTGACTTTTTGATGCTCAGTGCACAGGAAGGGACTTACGAATGCTGAAGAGGATCAAGGCCTTCATGCAGAGGAACTCTTCCTGAGTGACCTGCAGCAGCAGGAACTCCTGTGAGAGATGTCTCATCCGCATGCAGTGCTCATACATGGTAGAAAGGTGCATCCGATGTCTGCAAATATAAAAAGGTCATGATAGGAAATGTGAAATAATGGAAATGTTACATGAGGGCAAACTGCTTTAAATCTTGGACATTTATTCTGTGATGGATAACTGCTGAAATGGAAAGAGTGTCAGAGGTTAGATCTGTATGTAACGGGGACATTGACAGTGAAATGTCTGTATGACATGTAGATTTTTTCTGTTTGATCTTAAACATCTGGAGCAAGACCTTACAAAAACAACTCTCTACACTACAATATCTTCCTTTATAGGTGGCTTTTAAGTCCAGTAAAACTGTTTTAGTCATTCACGTTGAAATATTATGAGCGGTGATTGGATATTTTATGTTCATCATGGCTGAGCAATCTTCACTTATTTCAACAAGCATGGGAGAAGATGAGTGGGAGAGAAGGCATTGTGATCAAAGTTTGCTATCTCCAGTCAGTCTGATGAGTGAACAATCCTGCCTTTATTATGAATGAGGGAAGAGACAGTTTGTAACATTATTACGCCGTGAAGACAGAAATGAAATAGAGTTAAATAGAGCTGAATGTTCTCCATCTTTCTGGAAATGGATGCAGAGTTTCAGATATGTGGTTGTATAAATGTATAATATCCACAGACACAGTTATTATCCAGTTGTTGCAAAGATTCTAGATAAGTTCATATGAACAAACTTTGCGGGGATGATGATGGAGATGGTTCATTGGGGAAGGTGTTGTTGCTGAAGTGACGCCCATCTCCAAACACTGAACAAACTACTGTACACTGAGCTGCTGCACCTGACTTTATTATGTCCTATAGCTAAAAAAATATGTGACTACAGTATAAAACCACATCATCAGTCTCAGGGCTGCACTTTCATGCTCAATATTTCATCAAGTCAGTGTAGAAACACTGGTGATTCATGATGACTCATACAGCAGAATGTGACCAGTCAGGTCAAAAAGACAGCTGCTCACCTAAACCAACCAAACTGTATGCAAAATGTAAGCTTAGTTAAATTGAGAAGTACGATTATTAACTTTCCTGCCAAGAATTAAAAGAAAATATTGACACCATTGTCATCTGGTTTCTGTGGTCCCACTCTCATAAATGGCTTTGGCCAGCAGCTGGTTAGCTTAGCTTAGCCTGGCTTTGTGGGAAGTCAACAAAACCTGGTGACAAGACTTCTTTCTTTTTTGGCTTTTCCAAACCTAAGACAGTCAATGTTTTTTACATTCTTGTTCCTAGCACCTCCTTCTTAATGATGTCACTCATACCATTAAAAAGACAAGCAAGCTTTGATTGGTAGGGACAAGGGTTAACATATAATCTGTCATGTCTCTCAGTCCTAATTTTACATAGTTGCCCCTTTTTCCTTCACCTGAAGTGTGGACTGTGAGTGTGTCATATTCTACAGGTTGGAAAGAGAAGATGGAGTCTTGCACTAAACAGTCCTCTTTGTCTCTTTATTATTAATATTTGATCCATACTTGTTTTTTTAGGAATGACAGAAAACTAGAATTGCCGCCTCCCAGTTATATGCCTATGCAAACCAGTCAAAACTGTGTTTTATGAGGTCACAGTGACCTTGACTTTTGACCTTAACCAAACTGTAATCAGTTCATCCTTGTGTTCAAGTAGATGTTTGTGCCAGATTTCAAGATATTCCCTCAAGGTCATCCTGAGATATGGAACGATATGGTCACAGTGACCTTGACCTTTGACCACCAAAATCTAATCAGTTCATTTTTGAGTCCAAGTTGAGGTTAGTTCCAAATTCGAAGAAATGTCCTCAAGGTGTTCTTGAGATATTGCATTCACTAGAATGGGATGGACATACATACAGACTCCAGCTGTCACCAGCATGGAGGCATAAAAAGCTTGCAGGTAATGGATTGCATTGGGATATCTGTGATAACAGATACCTGTTCTTTTACATAAGAACATCTCTTTTTTAAATGGTTACAGTAAACCAGAGAACTGTATGTATGATGTGACTGTGGTGGGGTTTTCTAAAGGTGAGGTACGTAAGTACACCTGTACTTTCAGTTTAGTGAAGAAGCCCAACAATCTTTTTGAGTCTTTGATTCAGTCTCCAATTACGATGACTGTACCAGGGTTTTTACCCCTCTTAGAGGACAGACTTGGCTTGGCAGGAAAATCTAAGCTGCAAATTCAAAAGATGACAAGGGGCACTTCAGTCCATTAACACTTTATGCTCAAATTTCTTTCTAATAGCTTCAATTATCCACCATTCTGACATATATGGCCACCACCAGCCTCAATTTGGTCCCTAGAACCTGAACTGCTGATCCACCACACTTTGAAAAACAGCTGAATAAATCGACTTCTATCATGATATGAAACTTTTTCTCCTTTGGTTTCCAAGATGTGGACTTTGACTCTTGCAAAGGTTATGGAAAATGAGGGGGAAACAACTACGTTTTCCCTGCAATCATAACCTGAAACTTTCAGCTTGAATCTGTTTGAGACTCCCTGATGTTTTCCACCTGCTCTGGGCCCAATGCCTACTCACAGGCTCAGCTCAGCTGTGAAAGTAAAAACACCTGCTGTGACATCACTGAATTGGGCGTGGCCACAAGTATGAAGCAAGGAAAGTCCACAGAAGTTTTCTGCTCAAAGTCAGTCAGTGTACATTTTCAGATTAACATAATGTGTTCTGCTACTTAGTCAACAACAGTGAGTTGTCTGAAGGTCTTTATAATAAATGCAATGCGCATGGCTTTCTTTTTAATTAATTAATATAATAAATTGATTGATATGCTTTATAAATTAAAGAGACAATGCCATTTTGTTTATAAGCAAATACAGTCATTGTTTTAATGGAAACTGAAATGAAGAAAAATCCCAAAGTTAAAGTGGCAGTTCACTGAATTCACACCTCAGTCTCAGTTTACTCATCACATACAGTATTATTAAGCCTGTGAAAACAGCTGTATAATGTCTGCTGTGGCAGTGGAGAGAGCTTTTAAAAGTCTGGATAATAGCATGATGATGTCGTAGTGACGATGTTATTAGGGTTATCTCGGTTTTGGGCCTGGAGACTACAAATGCTTTACATACAGTCAGATTTACAAACCTGTGCTAGGTAGGAGCTAGAAAGGTGAACCCATTTACTTAGCAGAAAAGGTTAAATGGAAGTTCTATTTAATCATGGGCAGATTACGAGACAGTGGGGCCCTGGGCACAGACATGCAGAGGGCCCCACTGCCTCTTCTCCACAAGAGCAAGACACAGACTTCATGGTTGTTTCGACTCTAGACTCTTTTTGTTAGTTTTACACAGCTTTGTAATTGTTTTGTGTCTCTTTGAAGTTGTTTAATTTGTCTTTGTAGTTGTTTTGTGTCTCTTTGTGGTTGTTTTGTGTCTATTTGTAGTTATTTTGTGTCTCTTTGTAGTTGTTTAATTTGTCTTTGTAGTTGTTTTGTGTCTCTTTGTGGTTGTTTTGTGTCTCTTTGAAGTTGTTTAATTTGTCTTTGTAGTTGTTTTGTGTCTCTTTGTCGTTGTTTTGTGTCTTTTTGTAGTTGTTTTGTGTCTCTTTGTCGTTGTTTTGTGTCTTTTTATAGTTGTTTTGTGTCTCTTTGTGGTTGTTTTGTGTCTCTTTGTAGTTGTTTAATTTGTCTTTGTAGTTGTTTTGTGTCTCTTTGCTGTTGTTTTGTGTCTTTTGTTGTGTCTCTTTGTGGTTGTTTTGTGTCTCTTTGTAGTTGTTTTGTGTCTCTTTGTGGGTTGTTTTGTGTCTCTTTGAAGTTGTTTAATTTGTCTTTGTAGTTGTTTTGTGTCTCTTTGTCATTGTTTTGTGTCTTTTTGTAGTTGTTTTGTGTCTCTTTGTGGTTGTTTTGTGTCTCTTTGTGGTTGTTTAATTTGTCTTTGTAGTTGTTTTGTGTCTCTTTGTTGTTGTTTTGTGTCTTTTTGTGGTTGTTTTGTGTCTCTTTGAAGTTGTTCAATTTGTCTTTGTAGTTGTTTTGTGTCTCTTTTGAAGTTGTTTAATTTGTCTTTGAAGTTCTTTTGTGTCTCTTTGTGTTGGTTTTGCATCACTTGTTGTGTTTTTGGCTACTCAAGGTTAAAAGTCAGTCTCTGATGCATCGATTTTGACCCTTCTTTTTTTAGTCTTACAGGTCTGCCAACTTTATGGAAGCACAATACAAAATCTCTGGAATTACCCTTTACTTAAAATATCAAACTAGTAAGATTGTCCTAAACTAAACTGAAATCCAAGTAACAACAGAATCACAATTTTCTTCTCTTCTTGGCTAATATGTAATGTGTTTCAGCCATGCCATCTGTTACAGTGTATTTCCACAGAAACTAAGGTCTTACTAAGGGATAAAGGGATCTAACTGACTTGCAGCTGTATCTAAGTGGGTAGGAAACACTGTCCTGATGCACATGCTCTTAACATTTTCATGAGGGACCAACACTTTGAAAAAGGAAAAACACAAAAACACAGTACACACAATTATTGCTTATGCAGAAGTGTCAGAAAAAAGTTTGTGCAAACATGTACAAAAGCCAGTAAATACAGTTTCCTGCAGGAAATGCATTAGTGTAGACATAAACTAATAACCAATAGAAGTCCACAGCATAAACTTAAGAGTTTACTGATTGCTGCAGCAGGTAACAGTAAGTAAATATGGTTGGTGTGCTCCCTCCAGCGACCTTCCATCTACTCTAACCTTTTAATTATATTCATAAATATGACTTCTCATTGGCAAATGCCACAGAAACAACGACATATTAATGTAGCCTGCATAGAAACTAGGGATGAACGATAATATCGGCATGTCATCGGTAGCGGCTGATGTTGCTTTTAGAATGAAATCAGAATCGGCCAACATGCTTTTCTTATTTTGCACGATGAACAAATGTTACATACAGCCAAAAATCTTGTATTTAATGTCTCCATCTGCTGGTGGGCCATCATGATAAGAGTATACATACACAGTATGATGTCAATTCAACTACGGAAGAAACTTGATCACTAAAATTAGGTAGAGATATTGGTATTGGTTATGGGTTAAATGAGTTGTTACATATCAGCATACAGGGTAACTGCAAAAAAATCCAATATCATGCATCCCTAGTCTGGACTATTCTGTCCATTGTAATCAATTATAAGATCTATTACTTTGCAGTTGGGCCCATTACAAATTAATGTGACACGCAGCATGAACACAGTAACACAAAGTTTGACCTTCCAAAAACTGGTCTTAATCATTGATCTATTATTCTACTGAATCAATATAATGATATAAGCTTGCTATAAGCAATATTTATCAGCACCAAATTACAGTAGCTAAATTACTGGTGCTTTTCTATATTATTATTTTAAATATACTGAGTAAAAAATCCTGCATACTTCATATCATCAGTTTACACTGGACACCAAATATTTACCTTTTTAAAGAAAGAACATTTCAACATAATATCTATGGCAGTATACATCAGATGGAACTCAGAGAGACAGTTAATATTCCTCACTAACACTCAGACAGACCTAACCACTGTTGTCTGTCATGAGTAATACTCAGATCTGAATCAGCTTCACCAGGGCTGTGAGAGTTTGAATGCAGGAAACTAATGTTCCTCACTTTAATCTCACAGTAACAAAAGAACACCTAAGGAGGAAATTGGATGAACATGCTACTAAAAAGCCTGAAACCATCTCTACTTCACATTTATAAAATTCTAGAGATGTCTTTGTGTTTGTGCATGAGTAGGAGAGCAAATAAGAGAAAGATGGAGGGAGACAGAGATGAAGACAGAGAGAAACTGATGTCTGTATTATGTACGACAGCACCAGCTTACTCACTGCCGGTGATCTTTATAGATAATGAGGAGCGCAGCATGTTGGTCGCCTGCTGACGAAATCATTTTAGAGAACATGACTGAATTTAAAAAATTCAGAGCTGTACATACTCATTGAACACAAGATCCGGGGCAAAGTAAAGCATCCTGCCGTTGACGTTCTTATAGGACCTCCATCCCAGCGCAAACACCATCACCCCCATCCAAGACTGCTGAATGACAGTCATTTGGTCGTCCACATGGAGATTTCTAAAACCTAAGGGCAAAGATTCAGCATCATAAAACATAACTTAATGTGGTATATTTTATACCATAAGAGCTACTGGTTCTTGTATATTTTACAGTAGTAAAACATTTACATTCAAGGTATGCTATGCAGGACTATCAGTCACTGTTTGCGAACACGTTTGCCAGCAAAGGTGAAAGTAAAAGTCAACCCCACATTCACTCTCATTTGGCGTTTTGCCTTGCTATTTTTGCGTTTTGTCTGGCCCTGTGTCTTTTATAAAGCCCTGACCTCACCTGAGTGCAGTGAGGGTTCATGCTCATAAATGTCCCAGACAAGAAGAGGAAACTAAGAAAACAAAGAAGAGGGCAAAGTCTCTAAAGAAAAATACACCACCCAACACTTGTAGTGGATGTTAAGTTATATTTAAGATTGATTACTTCTGTTTAAGGCTATACTGTACATTGTTTTGTTCTTAGTAACATCCTGCATAGTAAATCTTAACAGAGAAACTCCATCCACAAAGTGTCAAACAGCATATTTTAAATACACAGAGAGAACACATTGGCCTGTCTGCAACTGTTTTAATTACTCTGCTTTTTACTATGTCTCTCTGGCAGAGAGTTCTTAACTCTGTAACTGTAAAATACCTTTTGGGGTTCCCCAAGGATCAGTCTTGAGGCCACTACTTTTGACTTTGAAGTTTCATGCACACTTTCAATTTCTTGTCGACAGGTGCATAGAGGGAAATGTCTATAGGCAAGAGAAGAGGGAATTCCTGCACACTGTCCTTATACTTGCAATGAACTTTATTTAGAAGTAAAATGTTTTACTCCTTTTACTGATGATGGCTACGAAAAGAAACATATTTCTTACTAAAGTTTAGTAAAAGGACAGTGTGTGCCGAATTCACTTTTCTCTTGCCTAAGGCTACTACTTGTAAAGCTATATTTGATTCCTCTTGTTGGCGACATCGGGAGGCTTTTTGTGGCCGTGTCTTGTAATGACACAGGACCAATGGCAGTTCTTGCATTTAGCCTCTTTGAATTTGTAATTCAGGCAGAATATTACACTGAGATTTATATCTGTTTATTTTTTTTTTTAAAGTGGCACTCAGAATTTTTTATAATATCTTAAAGTGATTGAAAGTGAGTAGTTTAATGTAATAGAATATTTGTTATGAAAAAAAAAATTAAAATGTGGTTTTTTTTTTTTGCATAAGTATTCAACACCTTTGCTCTGGAAGCTCCAGAGCAAAGGTGTTACCCTAAACGTGGACACAGTTGTCTCACCATTATAAAACATAAAAACGTGAACCATTAAAAAGGTATTATTGGTCAGATTGTGAATCTGGGAGAAAGCTGTGAAAATCAAAATCAAAGAATCAAACAAACAATCCATCACTTTGAGGGAGCTACAGGGTTCAGTGACTGAGAGGCACACGGGTCAACCACATCACGAGCCTTGCATCAAACTGGCCTGTTGGAGGGTGGCTAAAATGAAGCTTTTTGTCGTCAGATGAAACCAAGGTAAAGCTTTCTGGCCAAGATTTAAAGTGCTGCAGGGATGCCTTTTCCTCAGCCAGGACTGGAACCTTGTTAGAAGTGAAGGAAGAATAGAAAGAGCAAAATAAAAGGAGATACTGCTTCAGTTCACTATAAAACTAAATCTAGGGACAAAGTTCACCTTTCAGCAGGACAATGACCCTGAGCACGTGGCTGCAGCAACCCACGAGTAATTAAACAACAAAAAGGTGAATGTTCTACAATAGCCCTTTTAATCGAGAATAACAACAGATCTGCCAGCTAGAATGGCAAAAACCTTGGCGTCGTCTTTAATCAACTTTAAACTTTAAGGCTCACATTTCACCATATCTCTTTGTGTAACCGGTCACAGAAAGAAAAAAAAAAGGTAAAGAGTGGCCATTTCTCCTTCTGAGGGACACAGACAGACAATGCATGTCGTATATGCAACAAGCTAAACTTTAAACTGTTCCAAATTGCAGGACAAAAACATATCTAACACAAATTGTACTTGTTGTAGTTTTAATGCTCTGAGCTGTTGGAGCTGTTGCTATTTCTCATGTGCATTAGTCTCTGCTTGTTTTACTGTCTTATTCCTTGTAGTTATTATGTGGTTGTACTGCAAAATTATCAAAACATTTTCAGATGTTATCCATCCAGCTTTTGTCAGTCATTTAAAAAGGAGGAGAAGAGTGATTTTCTGTGACTAGAAAACAACTTTTACATTTTCAGGCAAGAATCAAGCTATAGTGCTGTAGTCCCTCTGGTTAGCTTTTACAGGTTTATGAGCACAATCTTTCCTTACTCTATGTTTTACTATCTAACAAAAAAGAAGAAAGGCCACAGATGTCTGCAGTAAGGTTAAAGAGCTGCAGCCAAAAAGTGTAACAAGAGAGGTTGCTGTCTGCATTGTGTCACTGGTTTAATGGCTCATATGAGATGGAACCATATTTATTATTTGTTATCATACAAGGACAAATTACCTCCATACAGTATTTAAAGCTGCTACAATCAGCATTTTATATTAAACATGGATCAAATAACTACTTGTATGTAAAAGGGGGTCAGTCATTGTGATAAATCCACAGAGGATTATCACATTATCAGCTGAGTCTGCAGTTCTCCAAGCTTTACAGCATGTTTTAGCATCTCTCAGCACATTGTTTTGGTTTTATGGCTCACACCAGTACTGTTTAGATTCACTCTCTCTTCAGTCAAGGCTGTTTTCAGACAGCATCATAAACCCACTGTACGCTTCCTGTCCACTACCTGACCAGCACCAAACAGCAAAAGGACACAGCTAGCGGTAAACACAGCAAAGCATTTACCGGCTAAAGGGCCAGATATTAACTAGAATTACCACCTAGTTGTATGCCTCCGCACACCAGCTTCATACACATCCCTCCCCCCAGCAGCACAGACGATCTATACAATCAGCATAGTTTCAAGGTGGGCACCCAAGATTAGTGTCACCAATTACGTATCTGATCATATGTCTCCCCTTCTGTTCCTGAGATAAGACAGTGGCTAATGGCCAGATTATGATGTCACAGTGAAGTTGACCTCTGACCTTTTAGATAAAAAATAGAAGTTTTGTCATAATTAGCATATGATGGCCAAAAACACATTTTGTGAGGTCATAGTGACCTTGACCTCTGACCTTCAACTACAAAATTCTAAGTAGTTTATTCTTCAGCACTACTGGAGATTTGTGTCAAATTTAAAGAAATCCCCTTTAGGTGTTCTTGAGATATCGAATCCACAAGGGTGAGACAGATGAGGTCACAGTGACTTTGAGCTGTGACCTATGACCACCCAAAATCTAACTGGTCATTGTTGAATCCAAGTGAAAGTTTGTGGCAAATTTGAAGAAATTCTCTCAAGCTGTTCTTGAGATATTGTGTTTATGAAAATAAAATGGTTGCAAAGTCACAGTGACCTTGACCTTTGACCCTTGACCACAAAAATCTATTGAGTTCTTCCTTGAGTCCAAGTAAACGTTAGTTCCAAATGTGAAGAAATTCTGTCAAGGTCTTTTTCAAATATCCCATCACAAGAATAAGACAAACAAGGTCACAGTGACCTGGACCTTTGACCTATGACCACCAAAACTATTCCGTTTATGCTGAGTCCAAGAAAACATCTGTACCAAATTTGAAGAAATCCCTTGAGGCGTTCTTGAGATATCGCATTCACAGCCATGGGACGAACAGAGGGACAACCCCAAAACATAATGCCTCTGGCCACGGCTGTTGCAGAGGCATAAAAATCAGCTCATCAACACAGCTTGAAAAACCTCAGCTACTGTCCTACCTGGCAAACCTTTCGCCCATTTGACCACTTTGACCAGCTGTCTCTCTCCGAGCTCGTTGAGGCTGGTGAGCAGGGTGGCAGCCGAGTCTGGTTGGCAGTAGTCGTGTCCTGCATTCACCACCTCAGGCTCAATGGACTCCAGGATGTTGAGGAAGACCTTGTGGGTGTTGGAGTTCAGGCCTAATTTAGGAGGGATGCTCTGCAGGACGTCTGAAGACTCGTGGAGAGGATGATCTTCTTCAGGGTTCTTCTGTTGTCCAATCTTCTTCAGTTTACGAGCTACAAACAAAAGCGAGAAGTTAAGTATCTGATCATTTTTTTATTTACTATCATTATGTTTGTGCTATTGTGTCACATAGCCAGTTGTCAAGCAAGCTTGGTCTTCAATCTCCAGTCTTACAGATGTGTTCACAAATTGAATCAATGTCCAAGAGTCGGATGCATAATCCCTTCAGTTCAAGTTTAATACTGATTGATCTGACTGAAAAATCCAGCTGTGTCTGCAGCCGCAATTCTGCTACTTCTACTACAAGTGCATTGCTAAAATAACACAAACTGCACATACAGTATTCATACATTGAGTAGTTGTTTTTTGAACATTAGAGGAAACTTGTCCTGAGATTTAATGTTATTCTACTTTCCAAATCATCTGTTAGAAATGTTTCATACTGCAGCTGCGGGTTTTAAGTAACCTTTTGAGGGAAATATCAATTTTACCCAACAATACTCGGACTGATCCACTAATAGCTTTAAAGGTATTGAATCATATTTCGTTTGAAAGAAAATTCTCTGAGCAGACGAGCCTCATCTGGTGGAAAGGCCTGTGGTCATCATGTATGAGAGCTCGCTGCTGATGCAGATATATAAATGATTTTTCCCTCTTGTTATCACAAGTTTTCTCGCAAGAGGGTTTATCTCTTTGAACTATACCACTCACTAAATCATGCATACCATGCATTACACTTACACTTCCATATGCACTACAAAGCATATAAGGATCAAGAGACAACAAAAGACCAAAAGCAATTTCTTTCTCCACAAATGCTGCAACTTCTGAGGCAGCTGCTCCGTATGACAACCCGCACTTATGAGCTAAATTGGAGCCATGGTCTTTGATTGGTGTAGCAGACTGCCGTGTACAGTCAGTAGTGATACAACCAGAGCAGAATAATTATCTTTTGCTAAACAGCAGGACAAATACAATTGTTTCTTTAACAGACAGGCTTCAGACACCAACCTCTGACTGCACTCAATAACTGACTGCTTTATCTCTACAAGTTATAGAGCTGCGAACAGTTAAGCTTCAGCTCAGTCTGTTATTTCAGAATGACAGCTTGTGCTGGAAAATAAGTAACAGACAAATACAAATGGTGACTATGTGCTGAGTGCATTGAAGAACAAACATTTTTGTTGTTCACTTATGTTTAACTTCGTTATAGTTTTCGAAGACGAATATGCTCTTTCGAGTAATCTCAGTCATTTAACTCTTAATCCATTGTAGCTTTAAAAGGGTTAAAAACTCAGAGATTCAACATGTGAGGTGACATGTGACACATTATGTCAATGTTGACTGAAAAGTAACTAAAAGTTAATTGTAATGCACCTGCCTCCCGCAGCCTCTCATTAAAACTTCAGCCTGACTTTGAGTGCAGTTGGATAAATATTGAATTGCCAGTTATAGACACGACTTAAGTCTCTCTCAAAAGCAGGAGGGTTAAAAGACAATTGTGGATTATATAAGAAGTTTAATTGGCAAGTCTCACATTTTCATGTCTGATCCAATGACAAACATTTCAAATAAAAATGGTTAATTAAAATTCCTCTCCAGGATTCTCAATTGTGACACAGGCAGACATCTGATATTTGCAGAGTACAGTGTAAATAGGTTGGGTTGAGTTAACCTTAAGATTCCCATGCTGAGAGTCGAAGCCAATATAAACAGGAGGTTGACATCCAACTGAGAGGATTCAAGGACAATTTTTGTTAGACTCAGAAGAACAATTACAGGAATACTTCACCCCCCAAATCACAATTTTTAAACTAATTCCTCACCCTGCATTAAGTTGAATTTGTTAAGAAAACTTTGTCTCTCTCGCATGCCTCCACGATGAACGTTTACTAAAAATTTTTGTTTAGTTGTGTTCTAAATACATCCCAAATACATGCATTTTTGCTAAAACCTTACTATTAAAAACACTCTTGCATTAACAGTCTCATGCATGGATAAGAAACGTGCCTGAGCAAGCACCACAGACAGTAAAAATAATTAAAATATTCTCTGTGACATCACACGAGTTTCTGGAGAGCCTAGGAAAATAGGAAAAGAGGTGAAATATGAGTGGACCTGAGGCAGACAGAATGAAGTCTGGTTGCTAAAACACGCCCACCATGCTAGAAGCTACCAAGCTAGCTAAGGCTAACAAGCTAGACTAAGAAGCTAGGCTATATGCTAGACTGTGTTGTAAGCTTAGTTTTCACACACATTGACACATTAACTATCAAAAAAGTACAGTTTGTGTTAGAAAATGTTACACTACTTTGCACAATTCCTCCTGAAGGAGTGCAATACATTTGTGTACATAGATTTGTCTTCCATAAATCACAAAATGTAAAACAAGGCCTGGGTTGAGGTTGGCTGGACAGGGCAGTACTGGGTGTCAGGGATTAAAAGTGGAGGCCCTCCATTACACTAATGAATCAGCTGAGGCAGCAGCAGGCCGACCACTGTACCTGGTAAAGAAGCAGTGGCGGCTGGCTTACTCTCTTATGTTATTCCCCACTTCCTCACCCACGGGAGACAACCAGTCTCCCCTCCCAACACTGTAACTGTCTTTCTGTCTTCACAGATGGTCACAAACAGCTCCATCGCAACCACCCCAAACAGAGCGAGCGGGTGCTCAACTGCCTTGTGCCTAGCCAAGTCTAGCATTAACATTATGTTGGTGTTATTATGGCCAGTTCAATGTTACCATCACATAACATTAAAATAATGTTGAATAAGATGGTGGGTCTTTATTTTACAACCTAACAATGACATCTTTTGTTCAAAAACATTGTTTTATCATCCTAAATTCTTCGCTGCACGCAGGTTTAATAGCTGTGGCTAACATACACATCTGTTAGCACTGTTAGCACAGCTTGGCTTACCCAAGACTAAGTCATGAGCTGCCTAATTAGCTATTTAATGAGCTAACTCATTAATAAAAATGGAGACCAGACTTCTCTCGATTATTATCTGAACTCTTCAAAAAACACCTTTAACACAAATGTGGCTGAGAGGTCAACTTAAGTGTGTTGTGTAAAATGATGCCTAGCAGACAGCTAGTGGCTAATGGCGGCACCCACCTGTCACTCAAAGCAACCACGCCCTTAATGATGCATAACTTTAAGCTTTGATAAAATGTGAATTCAGTAGCGGCAGTTGTGGGCTACTCAGCATACGACTGGATAAATGAGACATTGATTATAATGCAAAAGTTCTGTGAGAGTTTGTTTTGTATAGTTGTGCTGTTGTTATAGCTGGACCCCTTTACTCCAATTCATCAAGAATTTTCTCTGTTTTTTGGATTCTTTGTTCACCATGGAAGCATGCAGAAAAACAAAATTTCTTCACAGATTTCAGATAACGCACAGTGAGAAACTTCCTAATTTAATTTGATTCCTTTAATTCTTATTATAGATATTGTTAATTATCTGCATAAAGAGTCGGTATACGATGAGGGACCAGCACGCTGAGCTCTGGCGTCAGTATCATAGATTGTTTCTAGCTAAAACTGACCTCCACCGAATGAGCTGCAGACGTATCCATTACAAGCCCATTTACACTCAGATCAAACTGCACATGTAAAATTTATTGGACAATTTCTCCTCAATATACTCAGATTTTTGGGCGCACTTTCCTCTATGTCCTTATTACCCGTGTCATCACCATTATAATCACCATCTTTATCCTAACTATCTTTTCAGGTTGCCAGGTGTGACTTGATTGCACAAAAATCACGGAGGTCAGTTTAGCACTTTTTCCTCCTCTTGAAATCCCTTTTTGTAATGTGTGCCTTTGCAGATCCCACTTTACTCTCACTTTGGTGTCCAGGTTGTCGATGTCATTACATCATTAGCTCACCAATGTAAGTTGTGGAAGAGGTCTGATAAAACCTTCCACAAAGTCTCCTGTCACTCTCTCTTCTTAAGCCATCTTTTCTTCATTTTATGCTCATACTTTGAATGCCAAGGTAAGGATGATTTCTACGAAATAACCTGAATCAGGACTGGGAATGAAAAAAACAAAGCAACACAACAACAACAACAACAACGTTTAATTATCACTTTAAATATCAAAGGCCAGGATATTTACAAATTGTAGTGTCTCTGAAAAATGCAAAACCTCCTGTTACATAACTTCAGTGACATATTGATGAAAAGCCAGGGCCATTATCTCTTAATTATGGTTTTACTTTATTCAGTGTAACACTAAATAAAACCATTCACTACAACCAAGCAGCTGATATTGTCTTTTTCAGCCCTGATTTATTATTATAACATTAAACTACTGTGCTGTACTATATGTGTTTTTACATGAGAACTAATGGTATGATAAAGTATGATTTTGACACTATTACCTTAAATGTTTGCAATACAAAAGAAGAACTTCAGTAGTATTTACTGGTTATTAAAATAATACCCTAATATTACCTCGTGATTTAGTCTATTATTACCCTATATTGCCTTGTTATTACTGACATGTTCGTCTTTCTTATTACTTTGCAACATTTCCCCTAATATTACCTTAGACTTTAATACTTACTTTTACCAACACACTCTCAATGCATATTATCAGCATATCACTTTGTTGTGATTCCAAAGCATTCACCTGTTTTTGTCTGCATCATTATGAGTGAGATGTAATTCATAGTTCTGCCCCAGAGCTGCAGAGAATAAGAGTTCAGTGATTAACGAGGACCTCAGTGTTGAGTCACTACTGCTTTGCATTTAGAGCAGGTTGAAGTTTATTTAGGAATGACTAACTGGGAGAAGGCCTGAGGACAGATGAGGACACGCTGCAAGATTCATATCTTACAACTGGTTTAGAAAAACTTTGAGCTCACCTTGGACACGTTTCTGAGGAAAGGGATGGTTTGGCTACAGTGCTGAGATGGACAAACTAAAAATGAAAATGTATTTACCAACAGAGGCGTGGACTCCAGTCACATGACTTGGATTTGAGTCAGACTCGAGTGATAAATTTGATGATTTAAAACTCAACAAACTCAACAAAGACTTGCAACTCGACTTGGACTTTAACCCCAATAACTCCTGGCTTCTCTTGGACCTGAGACTTTTGATTAAAAAATACTTGAAACCTTCCCCCGAGCTGAAAGATTAAAAATATGTGATTTAAAAACTGTGCCACAAATTAATTAATTTCCCTCCATTTCCTGAATCAGCTAGCATTAATGTTAATCTTTTTATTTCATTTACACATAAAATAAAACAACATACAACATAACTCTGAGGAAAGGATCGTCTTACAGGAAATGTCTCACAAATTTGAGGAGAGGAAGTTGAATATGAGATGAGTTAAATGCACAAGACAGATACTTCTTTTTTTATTTAAAAGTTCAGATTGCACTTATTTCAACAAACTTGTTTTAACAAATAACCGGAATTTTAAAAAAGCATTCATGGTCTTTGTAAAGTTACTGCGTTATTACTCTATTGTCAAAGTGGCATTTGGTGAAGAGCGCTTTATGACTTGTTTTTGACTTAAAATTTAAAGTGTAGGACTTGAGAAACTTGTCAGAGTGCAAAGACTTGAGAATTAATTGTGACTTGCAAAACCATGACTTGGTCCCATCTCTGCATACCAAAGCCCATATAACAACCTGGAAGCCCTATATAACACCCCTGTCTCCTAGAAATCATGTTTATTAAAAACAATTTTGAAACAGCAAATACGTTCTGAGGGGAATATAATGCAGAAGAAGTCACATTTCTTTTAACACATTAGGAAATAACATACCTGGCAAATTGTAAAAACGTTGGCACTGAACATATCAGCAAAACGTTCACCGACAACGGATTTGTTGTTACTATTTTACACCAAAGTAGGCAGTCTGCCAGTACAGTATCCACGAGCAGTGGCTACAATAATATATTTTTATTACCTTTTTTATTAATATTTAATCAAAATCTCAATCTCTCCATAACCTTATTCAAAGTGCTTTCTTTGCCTAAACCTAAGACAGGACTCTGCACATGAACCTCGGGTTCAGATATCAAGGTCCTGTACTTTGTACGGCCGCCATCTTCCCAACCTCCTTCTCACAGAGCCTATGTGACACATTAATGTAGTGTTTCGTTACAGGGTGGACAAGTTTGCCTCAAAGGACAGACAAACCTTTTTATGAATAGGTAATATATTCAAAGTGACAATGGAATAATGCCAGAACAGTCTCTCACATCACTGCACTGCCTTTTTTTTATATAAGAAGTTGCTTGTGTAAATCATTAACTAACTCTTACTCACTGGTGGTGAAACAGAAGCTGAAGTTGTTTTGGGCAAGTGTCCACTTTGGGACCAAATTTTTTCTGGAAGCCTCATGAAAGCCAGGGGTAGAGGCTGTACACTGTAAAAGTTTTTTAGTCTCATAAAATAAGTAAGAAATATTTGCACTTTAACATGAGACGGTAAAGTGTAGATGTGCAGTGAGCTTCCTTGAGGTTGCTGAAATCCTGAGCCAGCTTCCATGGTTTGGCCTCGCTGCTCGGCTTCTATTTGTAGATGTAATAAACATTCCAGAAATAAAATGGAATTCAAATTATAAAAATGAAAACTTCGAGCAATTTATCATATCTATGCTTTTTAGTCTAGAACAGATGCCAAACTCAACAAACACAGAATTCAATATTATATTTCTTGTCTTCAGACTGTCCAAGCTAAGAGGAATGAAACAAATAACAGATCTGTATTGATAGTTAAAATTCCTAATTTAACTGATATAACTTCAAATACACTTGCAATTTTGTAATAAATGAATCAAAATCTAATTAGTCAAATGAGAAACTTCTTTTCCTTTCAGAATTTTATGACTTGGATTAAAAGTTTTTGAGTTAAAACCCTTTGGGATAATAAGTCCAAATGTATAATTTTCCTGCCTCCACTTCTACAAATGATTGTGATAAATTTTCCTGTGAAATGCCGCGAGTGAATTACATGTCCAGGATAAGAAGAACATAAGTGAAAGGAGGCTCTTTTTAGCCACAACTAGAAAAGGTGTGCCTTTTTACTTACAATCGCAGCATTAGATCACATTTTCCCTCCATGGGTTTGTCAGTGACTGGTGGCAAAATTACCAGCATGTCTGCTGCTTTAATTCACATGTCTCATGTCAGCTTTGTGCTTCCAATTTTCACCGTTAACAGAATGGGAAAATGGAAGAGAGTGAAAATTGAACACAAGACTAAAATTAGTCCACTACATGTCAATCTTTACAGCCTAATATGACGAACAGGTCTGGGTGACAGTAAGGAGAGGTGAATGGAATAGGTCTAAATTGCATGGCAGCTCAGTCAGGGGCTTGATTATCAGTAACATCCCCTATTGTGATGATGCTGCAATTGAAGAGAGCCAGCTAAGATGTGCAGTGCAGAGAGAATAAAGTACTTGGTCTTGGGGAAACCATTAATAGTTTCACTTTTAGGACTTCACTTTCTCTGGGCTTTGTTCAAACAGTATGTAGTGCACAATGTTTATTATAGTCCATACTGCACATATGTATCTATTTTAAATGCATGCTCCTGCAGCACACATCGTCTCCAAAGAAAGACACAACTGATGATAACAGGTCTTACCATGAAAATGTGGTTCATAACGTTATAATAAACCACAGCAATAAAACTAGAAAAGTGCAATCAGTAGAGTGCAGATCTGCATTCTGGCTGCCTGACCTGATCACAGCCACTCTACACAAATCCTGTAATTCCAGCAGATGGTATTTTTAATAAGTAAAACAGACACAAATCTTAATCCATGTCATTTATAACTGGACTTTTAACGGCATAAAAAGCCCGGTGTGTAGGATTTAAGGGGATATATTGGCAGAAATGGAATATTAAATAATAAGTATGTTTTCTTGGGTGTATAATCACCTGAAAATAGGAATTATTGTGATTTTGTAACCTTGGAATGACCCATTTATACCTACAGGGAGCTGGTAGTTTGTTTGCTACGTTCTTCTACAGTAGCCCAGGCTGGACAAATTAAATACTGACTCTAGATGAGGCCATTCGCATTTCTGCGTCAGTCATAGTAACATGCAACCCCTCCACGATGAGTGTTGGAAAAATGTAGATTTTTTAACAGGGAACGGCTTTATTCATTGTTTTTACTGGTTTAAATCACCTGGTTTGTTTGTTTTGGAGACCGTTGTAGATTATTTGGCTCCGGCTAAATCCTCCTGTGCGTCTGGATCTTAATTTATCAGAGAAAAAAGGTGGGTACACATAAGCAGGTGCTAGGCTAATGGCCTGTCTTCAACAGCGCTGGGAGAAACACTAATTTGTAATGTGAAACTGCTTTATTCAGTGTTTTTACTGGTTTAAATCACCAGGTCCATTTGTTCTGGAGAAGAAGAGACCTCTGTGGATAATTCAGCTCCTGGTAAAAATCTCTTGAGCAGTGAACACTGAAGAAATACTAACCTGTAGAGGCTTCAGCTGGTTGCAATCTGTGATCCTCACTGTAAGATGCCACTAAATCTTCCTAAATCTTACACACTGGACCTTTAACTTTGTCTGTAGGCTACAGCACAAGAAAGTACGAAATAGCTAGTGCCCTGGCTGTGAAATCACCTCTGCCATTGTGATGTGTCAGGTGCACACACTCTTTAAAATCTGTTAATGGGAAATCTATGCCTCATATGAATTTTACACTGTGTCTTAATGGCAGGCAAGCCGTGCACTTCTGTTACATCATGTAAATAAACCACGTAGGTTACCTATCAGCTGTGCGCTCAGCTGGAGATGTAACCATTTAACAGATGGGCAAGTACTTGCTGTCTTTCTACCTTTGTACTCTGTACTAAACAAACATTTTATGTTATGATATTTACTGGGAATGAAATACAGTATGTAGCCATTTACCATAAATTCTCAACTTCCCTGCGATTATTTGGGTGTTTGCAGTTAAATGAGGAGGCATTGTGTAGATATTTCCTCATTTCAAGTCCATGAATTAGCTGTCTTGTCCACCGTGGAGCTTTCAAAGTGAGCGACAAGAATAAATACAAACATGGCTACCGACAAAAGTTCAACTCAAATCAGCAGCACTGCGACGTTCGCGACCAGCAACATTCCAATAGAAAATAATGCAATCAAACTGATGCTCGTTCCCATCACATTCAGGCAGGGAACAGTGTTAGAGCAAATAAAACTAAATAAATGAAGTAATCCCTTCAAGTAATCTATTTTTAAAGTCAGTAACTGTATTCAGAATACCACCAACTGTAAAGAAATGCAGTTACTCATATTTTGTATCTTAAAAATGAAACTTACTTACTTGTATTCCTTTACTTTCCAACCCTGTACGTCTTGTATCATGCCTAACTAAGTGGCTCATAACATTTCGGGATCAAAACAAGACCAAACTTTTCAATAGATGTCAGTTTTTAAGCCATGATGAACTCCAAAGTGTTGCCTGTAACAGATGGTAAGGCTTGTTATTTCTTACCGAGCTGATTTCTGGAAAACTTGCAGCCCTGACCAGCTGGTTAAGAGAAGCCAGCAGTTGACGATGGTATAAAACAGTCAATAAAACAAGTTTTTCAACAATTGTGAATCACTGCAACCATAAGATGTCTTCAGCATACAGTCACACTTGTGCCTCATTTATGTGCACACAAAATATTAGGCTGATTGGCCCAGTAGTTTGGGAAATTAGCAGCAGACAGACAGATACACACACCCACACACGCAACCAACAATGATCCTCTCCTGGTGGAGATAATAAAATAAAAACTTCTTTTAAAAGCAGATTTCAGTATGTTGTTTCATCCTACCTCCCAGACTCATTCCAGCTTCAAAACACTTCTTCAGCCGACAAGACGGACAATTCTTTCTTCTTAGCTTATCAATGGTGCAGTCGTTTTTACTTGCACACAGGTATTTCTGTTTTCCTAAGTGGACAGAGAAACCACAGGCTTACTTGTAGGCTGTCTGTTGGATGTACACAAACTGTAAACATCGTTAAAATTGAATCAAAAGGCAGCAGATTTAACTGTTAAATACTGCAATCAAAGGTTAAGATTTACCTTCTGCAGCTCTTTTGAAAAAAACCTTGCAGCTGCCACAGGTGAGAGCCCCGTAATGGCAGCCAGATGCCTCGTCTGAGCAGATCAGGCACGTCCTCTGTGGTGGAAAGAAGAACTCCATGGGGAACATGTGCTCTCTGCCAGTGTCGAACCTGCAGCCAAACATATGAAACAGGGCTTCTATAAACCATGAACAGCCACAGGAAACTCACGTCTGATGGAAACAAGTTTCTGATTCTCTCTTTATGGTATTGTATCTTAATAATATCATTATCATTTATTTTCTTTAGAACCCATTGTTGATGTTTCCCAGCCTGGATGTATCAACTTGTTTCCTGCACAGTATGTTATTATCCATTGTTTTGGTATTTCACTGGTTTGTATCCTGTGTGACTTTACTATCTGGTGAAACTAATAGCCAATTTTTGGACAAATAAAGCTTGACCTTGAGCTCATACCACAGCCCTGTCCATACAGTAATTGCCTTTACCTCGTTAAATACTGTCCAAACTGTAGCCACAGGGCAGTTTCTGTTCACTCCCCGGAACCGAGTTACGGCCTTTAAGAGTACAATTTAAGGAGGCTAGAGAGTGTGATGACTGAGAATGGTGTGGGAAAGATTTCAGCGCCAACACTGTGGCCAAGTGCTGGGGGTGGAGGGCACGATGGATGCCCTCCTTCAGCCTTGAACACAGAGAGATTGGAAAAGGCTCAGACATGACGCTGCCTCAATGACATGCAGCTTAGATATCAAGGTTTGCTGTAAAAGAGACAAGGATGAGGCTGGACTGTAGAGCCTTGTGTCCTGACCTATTTAAGGTGACAGGGGACATTAATGATTCTGCTAAATAATCTCTAAGTATTCTCTCTAAGTATCAGTAAATACAATATTATAAAAGAACCAAGACTATCTTGCATTTAATTTTAGACTGATTTCATTCACATTAAGATCTGAAACCTAAAATTAGACTTCTTTAGACTTTCAACTAAAGTCCAGTCTTGGTGGTGTGAGACCAGAGATCAGGGCTGTGAATACAATGAGATGGTTAAATATTTTAAGTTGAGGTGATGAATAGTGACAGAGAATTATGTGGTCTGCGATTAAACGACAATAAATGTTAAAAATATGCATGTCAAGATCTGTAAGGCAACACTCTGAGGGCACAGATCAGCAAAGGCAACCTCTAATAATCCCAAATGTAACAGATACAAAATACA
The DNA here is from genome assembly GCA_019142605.1 of Cephalopholis sonnerati. Classification (NCBI taxonomy): domain Eukaryota; kingdom Metazoa; phylum Chordata; class Actinopteri; order Perciformes; family Serranidae; genus Cephalopholis; species Cephalopholis sonnerati. The sequence goes on from JAGQAX010000017.1 coordinate 13,178,602, forward strand.
CTTTGGACTGATTATATTTACACTTCAGAAGTGTTAAGAGATATTTTCTTACTCAGACTAAAACTTTGCTCCCTATTATCCATAATTGGGATATCCTAACCCCTCCAATATTTTTTAATAACTTCCTGCTGCAGCCTGTTACTTGGCTTAAATACAGTGTGAAGGGTTAACCGTCTAAGCTGAGACATCGCAGAGAGCTGCTGGATTGTAAGACATGTCTACAAGTTTTATTGGTGAAAGACGGGTGGTAAACCATGTTTACTGACTTTCTGAGTTTCTCTTGATAAATCCTGATAAAATGGATGGTGACATTTTAATAGTATTAAAAGGGTAAAGGATTATCCTTTCATTTTAAAGAAAAAAAATATTGTCAGCATTGCTCACAGTTTGTGAAGGCCTAAACAATACAACAAAAAAACATTAAACTCAAGTCCACTTCAGAGGATGCAGCACACTGCTACGTAACGTGCTATACTGAATATACAATATACTGTATATGCACTTATCTATGAGTGTTAATCAAGATAAAGGTATTATTTAATTAGCTAGTCACATCAAGATCAAAATCTCTTTTTCAACAGGTAGTTTCATTCCACTTTGCACAAGAAAACAGTTTATGTAAAGACAACATAAGGCACACAATCCTCTGACCTGGAAGTTTCTGAATTTTCAAGCAAGCATTGATAAATGATCTTAAAGAGCTTAAAGGGGAACTGTGCCCATTTTTTAAAATTCATATGTTATTCCTATGGTCTAAGATAGACCAGAAATATTAGTAAACATGAACAATTCTCTCACAAATCTAGGAGCTAGAGCTAGGAGCTAAAACTCAACTTGTGATGTCATAGGGTATAAGGTGTGGAGCTGCTCCATAGACAATGAATGGTGAGAAATGTTCTAGATTGATCAGTGCTTCCTGACCTCTTTTTTTTTGAGGGACCCATATTTTTACCATTGTAGACTTTGGTGCCCCCCGTTACACACGCCCGTAACCTAGCGACACATATTTAAACAATTTTCTTTACTAATTTATTTATTCATTTTTTAATACATGACTAAGCTTTTGATATAACCCTTAAATTTATTTGTTTTGGACACATGAATGAATTAAATTTTGACAAATACCACATTAAAACTATTACACCCCTTAAAATCAAGAGGGCTTTGGGCCCCCTCCTGGCTCTTTGGCGCCCCCCAAGGGGGTCGCACCCCATTTTCAGCTGTAACTGTAACATTTAAAGATACAGTTAAACACAATGGTCCTGCCTATCTGTCATTTCTGTTGTGCTTATTTTATATACTTTGTTGCTTTGATATCATCTTTGATAAACCAAATCTACTGGCACAGAAGCTAAGCAATGTACTGCTGCAGACAGGGGCCACAGCACAACATATTTTATGCACCCCCCCCAAAAAAATCAATAGCAGTGCAAGTGTGTGCTATGTTTGAATATTTGCTGCACAGTGTGGATTGGTGACAGTAGAAGATGCAGCAACTCAGTTTTCTGCTAAATAAAATGAGCGTTTTCATCAATGGAGTCTGGTGACTTTGGCAAAGACTATCTGACAGGCAAGGTAAAGAATTATTCTTTTTATTATTATTCTAAATATAGCATACACCTTGACAGATAAATTGGGATTTTCTGGGCCTTTTTAAGTGGCTAAAAACTAAATAATTAAGGCAGCGTCTGCTCAGCGCCATTTGATTATATGTACGTGACATGAGAATTTTCTACCCAGAAGCTGTTTTAAATTAACACTGTGATTTATATTAGTACATTTTCTGTTTTAGAAATGGGAACACAACAACGAAATAAAGTTCAACTGGGTATAAAAAAAAGAAAACAAACAAAATCAGGCTCTCATTCATTGTCTATGGAGCAGCTCCACATTGTATACCCGATGACATCACAAGTTTGAGACTTACCTCTCTGGTATCTGGCTTTTTGAGAGAGTAGCTGGTGTTCACAGATATTGGTTGAACTTTACTATAAACTGGAAATAACATATTGGAATTCTGAATTGAGGTGGTGTGTTCCTTTAAACCATGGACAATGTCTCCCTACATGTAGTTTTACCTTTGTTGCACATGTGAAATATCTTATTCTCATTCTCTGTCAGGGCTTGGAGCAGATTTAACATTCACTCTTCTTCTTCCTGGCTTGAGAAGTTAAAATATTTTTTCACATACTGTCTTAAATACTGATTTTTTTCATATTTTAAATAATCAGATTTGACTATACTTGTATAATAGATTATTTGATATAGTATTTTTGCTATAAATTATCATATTCCTTTTCACTCACACCCTTGGAATGTAAGACACACTATGTATACTTGTACTTATTTTAACTTAAATTATTGTATTACAAAAAAAAAAAATACATAAGATGCACATGACAGAATTAAATACTTTGCAGAAACGCATATTCACTGACCCTAAATATTCTCTATTAAATTACGCTGATACTGAGGAAACAGTTCCACAATTTGCACCTTAATTACATAAAAAGATGATCCTCAGTGTTCTGATGTTTTCTACCTATAAAAGAACAATACAAATATAATTTAAGCTATTATCTATGCACAATGCTATTTGATTAAAGCAGCAAGAAGGACTATTCCCACTTTTGTGTGTATGTTCAGCATGCTGTCGTGCATTAGCAATATTTTTTTACATAAACTATAATGCTAATAAACCTTACGTATACAGCACTTTTCAAAACAAAGTTACAAAGTGCATTATGTGGTTGAAACAGGATTACAGCGTTTGAAGACTTTCAGGACTGCAGTGACATAAAATCAAACAATTAAAATAATATAAATACTTGACAATAATATAAGATTAAAAAAAATCAATCGATAAGACATGTTGGGAATTTAAAAGTGTGACAGGGATCATAAAAATCTTTTTTTTTTTAAGATACATTTACAGAAAAAGACGTCACTGTTCTGCAGCCTCAGCTCTTGAGACGGGGAGTTCAGAGCTGAGGGGCCCTGACTGCAAAAGTTCATTTACTCTGAGTCTTGAATGAGCACTTAGGAATGACCAGAGCTCTGCCTGAGGATCTGATGACACTGCATGAGACACTTCCATGATTGTTGATCTGATATATATCAATGAAGTCTTTGCAATACCTGCTTTTTCATGCAGATTTACTTCAGTTTAACTTGTTTGCCTCATTTCATTCTGTATTATTTGCTGAACTCATATGCATCCATGACTTTTTTTTAAGTTTAACCAAGCTTGCGAGCCTGGAAACTATGTTATAAAACATCTGTTTTCACTCATTCATGAGCTAACAGCATCCAGTCCCTTCCTGCTCAGGGGACTGTGTGGTCAAGCTACTGCAGATACACCAATATCATCACTGAGTGGCTGTCACTGCTGAATTTCCTCTACTGTACATTTCTCTCGCTGCAATTTGTGCTCACTGTTTATGGGTAAGTGCTCTGTTCTCACTCCTCTGAATACACACACACCTACACACACGCACACAGAGTCCAAATCTGAAGCACATGAGGTCCACCTCTCACTCTGCTCTTTGTTAAAGCCCCTGTCAGTCTTAAAATCTGGATGATTAAAAATAAATGCATCATTTCTGTCTGTTTGTGTGGCAGGTATAATAAAAAGTTTAAGAGCAGCACAGCCCACCAAAGCAATCCTATTAAAATCACTTTGGTAAAACCATTCCAGGAAATTCTCCGTCTAACATTGGAATCCCTGACGTGGCCTACATTTGGGCAGCAGACCAGTGTGGCTGGTCAGTCAGCCAGAGTCCCAGGATTCAACCAAAACTACAATTACACATAACTGCAAAGCCATACACATTCAGCTGGCTGTGCCAGTTCACTGCCAAACTGGGCAAAAATGCAGTGGTGGAAGAAGTATGAGTACTTTACTGAAGTTAAACCAAGAAATACTCCACTGAGTGAAAGTCCTTCATTCAAAACCTTCCTTAAGTAAAAGTGTGTATGTATTATCAGCAAAATTTACTTTAGGTATTCAAAGTAAAACAACTTATATATGGTGTTTCTGAATTAATGATACTGTCGCATTTTGTTGCATTTTACTGCTGTAGATGTCAAAGGCTGTGCTCATTTTAACTATTTAATATACTGTTAGGTAGTTCAATCATCATGCATCATGTTCTATAAGATCATAACAAACATAGTGGAGAAAAAAGTGCAATATTTTCTTGTAAGATGGAGTAGAAGTATAAAGCTGCATAAAACTGAAATACTCAAGTAATGTACAAGCACCTTGAATTTGTGTTAAACTAGACCTACAGTAGTTATGTTAATGTACGTAGTTACATTCCTCTGCTATCACTAATAAAACTGAATCATGCTTTTCTCACGTGGCACCATACACTCTGTAGTGAACTACATGACATTCCACATGTTTAGACTGGATAAAACTGAAATATGCTGCACTTTTTTCTGCAAATATTGAGGCACAAGTTCTTCCAGTTAGGATCGAACTCCACGGCAGCTCATGACAGTCATGTCGGCCGCCTCGGTTGCTTTTATATTTGCTCAGACTGTCCCTCTGTATGTGTCTCCTGCCATGTTTCACTTGACCCCAGGCCACACTGACTCTGTCACCTGACTCACCTTCGTCATTCCCCAGTTAACCCTGTCAACAATAACACTGGTGCATTTCCACCTGCTCCTGGCCAGATTGGCAATGTGTCCCGCTTTTGCTTTCCTTTGCTCCTGTCTGTATTTGGGTCCTTTTCCTTGCTGCCTCGATCACAACCCGTGACAAGCAGGAACAAAGAGGAAAAGCAACAGGTGCTGCTTTATGGCAGGAGAAGTATTTCAAAGCATCAGATCATTGCAGCAATAGATAAATAAAAGGTGAGCTTGTCTACAGTAGGCCATGTGGTTCATTTATTTGGACTTTTTGTCCTGTCTGTCTATTTTAAAAAATCCAAGAAAAACTGACTGTAACTGCAATCATTAGATGGTAATGGAGCTGCTGAAATGCAGGAGGGTGTAATCTTATTACAGCATAACTGGGGACTAAAATGCAAACAGCTGTATGATGTATAAATACAGATCAGAGATGGAACAAACTCAGACAAGGGAAATGGGAACCTGTAAAGGCATCTTTCTGGATAACTTCATGAAGTTTGCTTTTGATCAATCAGTCAGTTTTATTTGTCACATGTAATTTTTTACTACAATTCCAGTCAAATGTAAACACGTTCCCTCTGAGGGTAGAAGCTCTTCTTAAGGCTCTCAGTACTGGCCTGGTGTATCTGGTACCTTCCTTCTGACCTCAGCATGGAGAAAAGGCCATTATCCAGTTGGTTGGAATCTGTAATGATTCTTGTGACCTTATTCTCACAGCGCCTTGTGTAAACATCCTTTATGCAGGGTAGAGATATTGTGTGTTCTGGTAAATGTACCACTCTTCGCAGTGCCTTGTGGTCCTGTTGGTGCTGTTTCCTTACAGTGATGTTCTCCGTCAGGATGCTCTCGATGGTGCGTGAGTGCACATTCCTCAGTATTTAAGGGGGAGCATCTGAGGTGAAACAGTCTCTGCTTTGCCTTTCTCACCGCTGTGTCAGTATGCAGCACCCAGGCCAGGCCCATGTGATGTGGACACCAAGGTACCTGAAACTGTCCACCCTCTCCACCAAGGACCCGATAACTCCCACAGTCTACCATCATCTCCTCAGTGTTGCTGACGTTCAGGAGCAGTTTGTGGTCAGATCCCCTTCTTCTTACAGACGGCTTTTTATATAATCTGTGATCAGGCCCATCACAGCTGTGTCGTCAGCAGACTCGATGATAGTGTTAAAGTCGAAAGTGTCTAAACAGTCAGTGTGTACACACGCATCTTAAATGTCAAGAATGTGAAGCAGCAAAATATATTTCTACATCTGTTTCAAAGTGCAGGCTAGCCTTGGTTTGATGAGTCGAAGTGTGCAAAGCTTTTACTGAAAGCAGCCTGATAATACCATAAAATACTCTTTTGTCTGGGCAGTAGAAATGTGATTTTTTTTCCCTGTTTAGTTTGACATTTGGGTTCTCACTGGAAAAATTAAGTGTAATTTTTTTTCATTGTCATTTAAAAATCAAAACGTGAAGACCTTACACTGCTGTCTGTAATACATTTAAAAAAAGGTATCTGACATTAAGTTTGGGATACATTATGATAAAGTGGGAGTAACTCTGCATTTGGGACTGCAGTTGACAGACTCTTAACGCGCAGGTCTGGGGTCAGATCAAGGTCAGACTGCGGTCACTTGGCACATGTTGGAATGAGTGTAAATTTTGTGGAAACATCTTCTATAAGTCTGAGAAAACTCACCCTCCTCTGCTTCCTAAGCATGAGCAGCTTCTTTACCACATAAGGCGAGACACATTTTTATATTATAATTATTATTATTATTGTCATTATTAGTCTATGATTAGACAATGTCTTACCTGGAGTCATTGTAGGCGACATCCAGCCAGTCGCCCACTTCAGCCTTCACGTTGCTGGAGTTGGGATAAGGCGGCCTCAGCATCCCGCCAGGGTACCACTGCTCAGGACGCATGGCGCTCCTCTCATATGGATTACATACGAACGCGGTGTTGGCGCCTGTGCCGTGCGCATTAACGCACTGCCTGGAGCCCCAAAACTGAGTGTTGTACCTCTCGTTAAAGGTGTAATTGCTGCCCCACAATCCGTCATCCTCACATTTGACTTTGACGTTGTAATGTTCTGGGTGATAGTCAACAAACTTGTTCTCCATGGCTTCCCCGAGCTCTCTCGCTTCATCTGGGGGTTTGTAGACTGCGCACGGCCGCTCTGTCGCCGCGTGGCTAAACTGTGCCATGCTGCCTGGCGCGGACGCGGCATAAGGGCAAGACGCACCCGCTGTGTCCAGATGATCTATCCTTTCTGAAGTAATGCCTTCAGCCTCGCATAGTGTAAAGTGTGGTTCATTCACTGATGTCTGAGTGGGGGTGAAGTGTTGCAGACGCGCAGCAGTCTCTGAACTTTTGAACATTTCCACCAGTTGCTTCCGGTCATCTCGGTCGGGGCACTTGTACTCTGTGGCAGCAGCCTGGGCTCCGGGACAGCTCAGAGGCACGGCTCCTACTCCGAACAAATACTCCCCTCGCATGTGGTCATTTGCGGCACACGGGGGGAGAGCAGCGTCCGTGTCGCTCGTGTCAGTGGACTCCATGGCCAGTCCCAGTGACACGGACACAGCTTTGCAGAGCTCTCTGGCTGTTTCTGAGATTGTGGCGCAGGCAGAAAAAGAGCGACTGTCGCCCACACGGCACTCAGCGTTTAACAATTCCTCTTGAGGAGCAGCAGCTGTCCGACAGCAGGGTTTTTCCATGTCACAGGCTAGCGGAATAATGTGTCCGGAGCCGTAAAAATTTGCGTCTGCATTCTCTAGTCCTTTCAGACTGCCGTTCCCCGTTGAGTTTTTGGTGAAATAGAGCCGACTTTCTTCGGTTTTTAGCGCCATGCTGGGAGCGCTCACACCGCCGGCCGTCTTTATTATCTCTCCCCCTTGGCCAAATTTTGCTCCAAGATAACTGTTTGTTAGTTTGGCTCATTTCCCAGAAGGTGCCAACTCTGCCAAGAGATCGAACTTTGTACGGCAAAGGTCTGTGTAACTCTCACGTCGTGGAAAAAAGGTTTTGTTAAAGGTCCTAGAAGAGCTACAGGAGTCACAAACTCCTCCTAAACTGAGCTCCTCAGAGTCAGAGGCGCACAAGTTGGGTTTGATGAGAAGTGAATTCAGGAGAGGAGTTTTGTATCAGTCAAACACCGGCACTTTCCCCCACTGAAATAAACGCAGGGCGTTGAATCATTCATTTGTCAAATTTCACATTTTCAGATGTTTGTTGCGGAGAGAGACGGATTCAGGTTTATTATTTATGTGCCATGTCTGCGCAACACAAACCAATCCCATCGTTTATGTAATATTTGTGTCTCCGGTAATCGCATTTTTATGGACACACCTCTGGCTTTACTATTTCCAAATTCAGTCCCTTGCCTACACGTCAGTCATTGTTGTTTCCCCCTCAGGAAAAATTAAAAAACATATTCTAAGTTAGTGTTTGCATGCTGATAACATTTCTAAGTAAGTGGTCAGTTATTCAGATAATTCAGATAACATGTCACCGCCAGCACAGTCATCCAGTACACACTGAGTAGTTAAATAAAGGGATTCATCAGAACAAATACGGCACGTTTTGTACATTCAGTAATGAACTGACATCTGGAGATGTTTTACAGAGCCATCCATTACAAACCTACATAAAAAAACGCTACATTTGCCACCCCACACACCCTGATTCCCTCAAAATATTTAACTTAAGGATGTTTTTTTTTGCTTTTTTGTTACTTCACTTGCATGTTTGTTCTCACATTCATCTGCTGAGGGAGTACAGTTTTGTTCACAGCTATTTGGAGGCCAGTAGTTAATCAATATTCACCTTACTCAAGTGTGATGTGGAGACATGAGGCGCCAGTGCACACACACTGAGAATGTGTATGTGAGCTGTGTCATGTATAACCTTTGAAATGAACAACATTTGCATATTCATATATTCAGATTTTTCAATGAGGAAAATGGAGCAGAGGTAGAATTTTTTTTTTAACAAGGCAATTGAACTTTATGTGGAAACACCACATCAGTGGTGATCCTAGATTCTGGGGGGCCCCAGGCAGAGAAGCTCATCGAGGGCCTGACTGAAACAATATGACAGTTACAGGCAGCCGACTGTCCTAACTAAGGATATCTAGCTGTCATACTACAGCAAGAAGGAGCCCTTTATGAAGGTTTTGGCACAGCAGCGATGCACATGCCGTTATGGTAAGTTTAAGTGGGTTTATAGTTGTCATTGCAAAATGTGCCAATAACAGTGGCCATCAGGGGCCACTTTTAGCAGCGTTTTTGGGGGTGGCCCCAAGCATTTGCCTGGTTTACCTCTCTTGATGGTGCAACCTTGATTATTACTCAGAGTATTTTTATATCTTAACATGCAGTCATACCATATATACATACAGTATACTGTATATATTTTAAAATCATTGATATTTGTCTGTGCAGTTGCATTGAATGTTTATGCAGTATCGTTTGACAGATAGGCTTCTGCAACTTGTCACAGACTGCCACATACCAAACTCAAATTAACCAGTAATCACAACAACATGGCTGAGAGTGCACCGTTCCGCTGTTATAGACAGATGTGGCATCTCTGCATTTTTGTGGGAGTTCGTCAGCTGAAGATGTTTCTGGAAAAAAAACCTTTTAAGAGACCTCTAAATTACTTTTAGAGCACCCATCAGCTTTTGGAACTTGTGGCACCTCTTTCCTTTTCTCCAGCCACGGCTACAACAAATGAAGGCCGAGATTTTTCCAAGGAAGTGCAACGCTTTTGAGATTGTCTGGCTTCCCAAGTCGGAAATTTGGACAGAAAAACTACTTGCATGTTTATAGCAGCAAGGTCATGGCAGTTTAGGTAACTAAAGAACGTTCCCTAATCAGTCCAAGCATCTCTTTGGTCTGCTGCTTGGACAGTGTCCTGACATTTGTCTCGGTCAGAGTTCATGTCATCTGGATTAGTTTCATCATTCTTGTGCTGCAGTTTTGCTTTTACATGATTTATAAATGGCACAAGAATGAATTCCTTATCATCAGTGGCCTCAGGTACCCTACATATTCATTTCCAGAGCTATTGTCATCAAAAGCCTCCAATATCAAAGAAAACGGTGTTCTGCATTAAACGTGACAGCCAGGTGCTGCACCATCATTACTGTGACTATAAGCTAACATAAACCATCTTTTTTTGATTATTCCTAGAAACAATGAGACAGGAACACCATCACGAGGCCAAACTCACCTCCAGCATATATCACATAACACTAATACATGCCCTGCCCTGCTCTCTGAGGACCTTTTTTGACATTTTGACACCAAAAACAAATAGTTGGTAAGAGCAGGGAGTTGAGTCCTGAATTTAATAAAATTATTAAATTACACAGTATGGGACCAAATGCACATGTTCTAAATATTGAGGGGGGACATAGAAATCAACACCTACATATTTTAGCATGTAAAAATATTAAAATATGTCTGCACTTTGACAATATTATCTCTGATGTAGCGCCTCCTCCCATCATCTGTAGATGTAATGACTGCACCATGAAATCAAACATCAATATTCCAGATGTCTTGTGTATTCTTTTAGTCTTCCCCACAATTCAGCCTGATGTGTTTTGTTTCCATGAAAATATTTGGATCTTGACTAGAACTTAAAACAATGCCCCGTGATATGAAGTTTGTGATGATTTCAGAAACTGAAAGCTGATTAATATCAGTTTATGCTGTAATATGTGGGCTGTGGATGACAAACAGCAGCAGACCTGTATTTTGAATGAAGTGCTGTGACGGAGATTCTCCTCCATCTTGTGATGTGTTTCTTGTTCTGAATAAATGTTTGTGCTTGTGAAACGTAGGAGGATTCATTGGTCTGCAGCTCTTGGCAGCCATAGACGCCAGTCCAACCCAACCATGAAACAAGTGAGCAGTTAGGCCAGAACCACACACAGGCATGTTGGCTGCTTCATGGTACTCTATACACAGGGGTGAGCTAAGGCACTGTAACTCGTTTCACTTCTCTAAAGCAAACTAATCGATACATTGGGAAAAATGCTTGTTTTAAATGACAGCCACATGACGTGATTTATGATGTTTGAAGCCCCAAATGTGACTAACACTCACAGTGGATCCTTGAGAAGCCAGAGAAGTTGAAACCCAGCACAGTGCAGTTATTATTATTTCCTCATAGAGATAAAAGAATTATTAAAACTCTTTTTTCCCTTTGTGTACATGTCTTAAATCTCATACTGCACAGTGGACATATAGCCTAAACCACGTGGATAAAGAATTGTAAAAGTTTGCTGACAAAAAATTTAAGCAGCTACTTGGGCATTATTAATGCATCAGCATCATCGTCATCATCATCATCACATAGCCTTTGTAGACCCTTTGAACACACATGGGATTGAAACCATGAAATCAGTGAGGAGCTGCACCAGTGCCTTAGCCTTTCTACAAACTAGCTATCACTTTCCTTTCTGTTTTCAATGCCCTGAAGCTGAGAACAACTTTTCAGCAACAAACAAGAAAAAAAGGCCAAAAAGCTTCAAAAGGCTTCGTGTGACAGTCATTACCACATTCAATGCCTCAAAGCTTCTCATATTTTTCTCAGTTCAACCAGGAAGAGGGTTTGAATACTTTACAGGGGAACATCACCTAAACTATGTATTTCAATATGTTATTTCCACGGCCTAGAAAAGTTCAATATTTGTGAAAATGAGCTACTCTCTCTCAAAGCCAGTGACCAGAGGAGTCTCATACTTGTGATGTTGTAGGGTATAAAGTCTGGAGCTGCTTCACACACAATGAATGGGAGCCTGATTTTGTGAACACGCAGAATGTGTGTGGGGTTTTTTATTTGTTTGTTTGTTTTTTGTACCCAAATTTACTTTTTTTCTATTGTAGTACCCATTTACTCAGAATAGTCCTCTTGGTGCTCTCACTGTCATCTAGAACATCTTCCCCAGTTCTCTGTCTATGGAGCAGCTCCAGACTTCATACACTATGACATCGCAAATTTTAGTTTTAGCACTCTAGATTTGGGATTTTTTTTGAATATTTTTTGAATATTTTTGGGCTGTCTTGGGAATAACGTATGAATTTTGAAAATGGGCGTAGCTCTTCTTTAAGATCACTACTCAATCTATTATCAACGTTCCACCAAATGATCGAAAATGAGGCTAACTGCTCGGGGACAAATAATGGAAACAACTCACAGTGAATGAAGATCAAGCACCTAATAACTGGTCAGATGCTGATCAGATGGAGAACTGCCCTGTGTCTGTGCATTACTATTCAACACTGCGAACACACTTAAAGGCCCAGTGTGTAGGATTAGTGGCATCAAGTGGTGAGGTTGCAGAACCAAAACTTAATCTGATGCCAGTTGTGTAGGAGAGCTGCAGTGGCCAACGCAAAAAGGTGAAAACATGAATGGCCCTATCTAGAGCCGGTGTTTGATTTGTCCATTCTGTGCTACTGTACAAACAACATGGCGGACTTCACGGAAGAGGACCTGCTCTGTATGTAGATGTAAATGGCTCATTCTGAGGTAGTGAAAACACAACAATTCTTATTTTCAGGTGATTATAAATTGATGAAAACATAGTTGTTTTTATTTATTTGGATCCCTATGAGGCCACTACCAACTAAACTTGTTAAAGCGGTTGTACAATATCTTCTGTTGCTCTGTAGGGGAGCACCAAGTCTAAGAAAGTAACCCTGATGATCTCATTGTAATGTCACTGGGGTTGTTTCTAGTTGGTCTTGGTGACTACAAATTTATAACATCAAGACTGTGATGCAAACATGAAGTTAGAGAGATATGGGAGGAGGATCAAACAAAAGATGCTTCAGAGGTGCAGTATGGGAAATGTATGATTTAGAGGTTTTGGAGCTTCACCTTTTCTACAGAATAAGAGTCAGGATACTCTGAACTCTGTGACTTCAATTTTAACCCTTTAAAAAAAAAAACTCTCTCTTGCAAGTTTCCCAACTTTATGGAGAACACTATACACTTGCTCAACTGCCCCTTCAAAATGTTCTCTGTGAAAATGTATTTTCTGAACCAGTTATTATTATGTTTAGCTTGATAATTGCTTAATTATTTGTACAAAAAAGAAAGAAAAAAGAAAAGAAAAGAAGATGTGTAACTATCTTATATTTCAATTGTATGTCTATGTGTGTAAATGTAAAGAGCTCCCATTCATAGTTGTCCATACAAATCTGGGCAGGTAGCCTCCCAGGTGGCAGAATCAGGTGAAGTGAAAGCTGCTCGGGTTGTTGATGCTTTACAGTTTGTATGTATTTACACTTCAGCACTGCCTCTAACACCATGCTTTCAGTGCAGGTCATTTGCTAAAAATAAATTAAGACTCAAAGCACTGCTCTCAACATATCACACTGGATAAATAATGTAACAGTTTCACCTAACAAATACTACTATGATCCCCGTTCTGAAACTGGTGACATGAAGACATCTTACATTAAATAAATAAAAACGGTTATGTCTCTGTAGGGATATTCATCATGTACATTCAGCTGAATTTCCTGTAAATTGTGTTCAAATGCAAGCCGTTCACATTGATTTTGAAAAAAAAAAAAAATGCTCTTGGATTTTGATTTTTAACATCTGTTGCTCTGAAACTTTTTCCTATTTATCAGACAAGACATCAACATTAGCTATTATCTCAAGGCACTAATATGCTACAGGAAAATAAGAATACTGTAAAGAAAACTAATCTGAAACAAACACAAAACAAAAATAAAAAAAACCCCACATATATCATATTGTATTTAAGCACATGGGACAAACCACCTGTAGAAGTATGAGTTCATAGTGTAGGACTACTCACATGGTTTATTAATGGGTTCCAGGTTTATGAATTCTCCTAATGGAGAAGATGAGGGTGAATGTGTTTTGCATCACATCTTTGATTCACTGGCTGTGTGATGGAGGGGTAACATCCTTTTGTTAAAACAGAATTGAGCCTCTAACCAGTACAGAGGAAACAGCAGTGAGCAGAGGGATTGGAACCATCTGGAACTGAGAACATACCAAAAATTGTAGGATAAGGCATCATATTTAACTCTTGGAAATGATGTCAGAAAATGATAATATAGGATACAGGGTATAGGTTTGGGAATATGCTTGCAAGTTAAGAGAAGTGTAGCTGATGTAGCTCAGTTTAAAATGTATCACATCATGTCTTAAATATACTGAAGAGGCATGAGCCCTAGAGAGGGCCATGTCCCCTTCCTCATCTGACAGCAGGACCCCAAGATCATTTTAGTTAGTGACTGTATGTGTCTGCAAACCACAGATACATTACATTTATACATTTCATATGTATTATATCGACATCGTAAGGTGACATAGTTCTAATAATATGTATATTTGCTAACTTTGTCATTGGGAACTAGACTGGATGGTGGATGGTGTTACACCTGGGCGAGCAACCCAATCACCAGAATAAATGTTAGCCTTGTAAGTTTCTGCAAAGCACGGCTACATTACATTTGGTTGTTATTATACAGCAGATATGCTGAAACTTTATGTTTCAACAACACTGTGGTTAATGTATGGTTAGGTTAAGGCCCCAAAACACTTGGTTATGATTAGGAAAAGCTTATGTGTTGGCTTAAAATACCTGGTTTGGGGCAGAAAAATTCCAGCAGGTACAACCATTTTTTGTGCCACTATCCCCACTGGACAGACTGAACGGCACACTACAAAACACCCCCGTTTGGTGCCTAAAAAACAGTCGGAAACGCAGCGATGACTCACTAAACTCACTGGACACAACATCCACCATCCCCTCCACCTCCTGATGACAAAATCAGCTCATATACTACGTCACTTTAAAAACGTCTGACATGATACTTATGAAACTTGCAAATATAACATATTCATGGTTTGCAGAAATGCACAATGTGAACATCTGATTCTCTGGACTGGGTTCAGTCGGCTTCCAAGCTACAGGCCACAGTTTGAGAGCAAGTGGCGAATGGCTAGAAAATGAAGCCAATGTGGAATTGCAGTTATTTGAGTGACCACTTCAGGCTGACTCCAGAGGACAGTCAACCCCCACAGACCTCCATGTTACTATGCCCAACTCTACAGCAGAAATCAAGATGTTTACAGCTTGGTATAAAAAACATTTTTTGTATTTATAGCTAAATTTCTCCCTTCATGACAACTGTATGCAGAGTGAATTTTGTTTTATAAATCCCCCGTTTACATTTTATTAAGGCTTAAAGTTACGCAAAAATTAGGGCAGGCTGCTTTGAGTGTCTGCAGACAGTGTTATCAGCTTCTCAGTCAGATCAAGCCCTTGATCCTCCACAGCACCAGCCTCTCGCTCAAATATGGTCATCCCTGGCTCCAAGAAACCAAGATGGCAAAATGCTAAAATGACGAACTCGAGGCTTCAAAATGGGAGTCCGCAAACCAATGGGTCACGTTAGCTTGTTTTTTCAGCCTAAGTTTAAGACCAACAAACAATAACACCAGTTGTTTTTCAGCGAGCCATGTTTGTAGAGGCAATTCTGCTACTTAAGGTGAATGTTTTTTAAGCAAAAAACACGATCTTTTCTTAATCACAACCAAGTGGTTTTTGTGCCTAAACACAACTACACATAAACCACAGCATGGCTGAAACATAAAGAAACTTACAGCTTTAATATATTTGCTACATAATAATGTATAATGTTACTTATCCTCAGTGTGCAGAAGCATGCAATGCCAACATTTACTCTGGGTTGATAATTTCTACATCCCATATATATGAGATATAGAGGGATTGTATCTAACCATGACCTGAGCATAAATCATCGAGACTCTACATACTGTACATCATGAAAACAGCTGGCCTGTGACTCAGAGTGCATTATCACACGGCCTGGCCAAACACACATTTATAGCACATGTACATTTACATATGAACATCTGTCCTGCCACAGCAGTGACATATTTGGAAGTCTGTTTTTCCCTGCTCATGCTGTGTCCTTTGGTTTGATACTGATCATGATAGTGGATCTGAGGGTTGTTTTTCTCATAAGGTTGAGTACTGATCTTAACTTTTCTTTCAGGATGGCCTTGACAGAGGTTTTTTTTTTTTTTTTATCTCCCTTATCTGACCATTTTACCCATTGCCAGCTGGGAGAAGATGACTCGGTGTGGGAGGCAGCCTTCTGTCACTCTGACACAGTGGTTGTTCTTGATGGGCTGTATCTACAAGAGCAGGGCCTTAGTGCTGGTGCTGTTTGTCTCTTAAAATATGCTGGCATTTGTCCTGCAGCTCTCCCTTAAAATGTCAAGGCTTCCCATCGCTGGTGGAACCCTTCAAATGGCTTGCAACACAAGACTCCATGTGGGGTAGCCATGACACAGTGTAAGTAGCTCTTGCCATGGAGGAGCTCAGAAGATTTGAAGAATATGCTTATTTGGCATTTTCTTGTCAGACAGTTTACAAACTGTTGCTTAATGCATGTCGAGCAGCCCTGAGACCGCTCTGAAAATCACAATGTGAACCACAATGAAGGTGTGTTGCTGTATTTTGTCATTGTCTTCTCTGTGGAGCTGCTATACCAAACAACAATACCACTGACTCCAAACATAACCACACCAACAGACAGGCAGCTCTGTAAAACACATAACACAGGGCTTAAATTGAATTGAAAATTTTTGTTTATTGAAAAGATTTGTTTATTTGAAATAAAAAAAAATGACAGAGAATGTTACACAAGTTACCGTGCCTTTTAAAGAAGCAGTGTGTAAGATTTAGGGCAATTAATGGCAGCTAGTTGTGAGGGTTGCAGAGTGCAACCAGCTGAAACTTCTCCCGGATAGAATTTCCTCCAGTGTTCAATGTTCAGGGAGTTTCAACCAGGAGCCGAATTTTCCGCAAAGGTCTCTTTGTCTCCAAAACAAACCAAACAGGTGACTGTTAAAAATATTGAATAAAGCATTGTTACATTCCAAATCATTGTTTCCAATGCTCTAATCGTACAGGGGCTTCTAACTATGGTCGCTGAAATGAAAACGCAAATGGCCCTTTCAAGAGCCAGTCTTAGTTTTTTTTTTTTGCTTTTTTGGGATTCTGTAGAAAACCTGGAGGACTTGCTCCCAATGTAGTTTTAAACGGCTCATTCTAAGGTAACAAAAACACGAGGATTCTTATTTTCAGGTTATTTTAAACTAAAGAAAACATTCTATTTTTGCCAATATATCCCCCTAAATCCTGCACAGTGAACTGGAATGCACTGGTCAAAATGCAGTTTCAGAATCCACTGGTCATCGTCTAACGACAAGTTAGCTTCATATTAGCTTTTTAAAAATTTACCTGCAGTCACATGCAGATATCTGTTTATAGAAATGAACTGAAATGACAGGTGCAGAGAAAATCAGGCTCGGATATCCGCTGACTACAATGGATCAGCCTGTAATACTGGCCCTCACTCCCAGAGGCTTTATCACCATCAGAATTAAAGTTGAGATTGCTCACCTGGTGGAGCATGAGCCCCGTGTGTTCTTAGCAGTGACCCATGTTTGAGTCCAACCTGCAGCCCTTTGCTGAACGTTGTGCCCTCACTCTCTCCCCATTTCATGTCTATCCTCTCTGACAAAAGCAAAAAAGCCCCCCAAAAAATCTGGAAAATGTAGCTTGTAGTTTTATGGGGCAGATATTTCCTCTTAACTACAATAACCCTGTTGTTTTTCACTGTTTTCTTCTAATCCATTAAACTATTCAAGTGAAAAACATCAGATGGAGCAAATCCATTGTTCATCATGAATTCATTTAGATACAGACACACATGCTTGGTGTTGAATGAACCCTCTTTGCCTTCTTATGTTTCCTCTTGATCTTTGTTCCACTAACCAATAAAGCCAAAAAGCCTGTTCTAAAGTACACTGACCTTTGAGCCTTGTACGTTATTTCACAATAAATAAAGAACCAACATGAAAACATCAACTCATTAGTCTTATCCAGCTGAAAACAGGTAAACTTCTGAGTCAGTTGGAAGTCTTGATTAAGATGTTTGATTTAATAAGAAACACATAAAGGCTGTTTTATTGATTACATCATCAGTAAAGCAACCTGGAGCCACTGAGTGAGTGTTACAACATCAGAAACCCTCATCCATGTGACCAAGCCTTGGCTTGTTACCAAGCAGCTCATGTAGGCCAAGGATCCCTCCTTTTGATCCACACTCACCTTGATGTTGTCCGGGACAACCATCTCTGCCGTGCAGCCTGTGAGATAAACTGGTGGGACGCCTGCATTAGCCCATTAAGCCAAGAGGACAAGAGTGGAGGTCCTTTAGAAGCCAGTTAAAGGAGGTGAAAACCAGGCGGACTTAATTTAGTCAAAATAATGACACTTTTGAATGTTGAAAACTGTACCTTGCTATAAAAAAACAACCTCACAATCCCTCCAAGGTGCACATGACAGTTACATTAAAGGAAATCAGGATTCAAATATTTGTGTTTATTAGTATTCTATGAGCAATGGCAGAAAATGATATGCATACTGAATGTATATCACAATATAGAAGAGAGAATTAATACAAGAGACAGCAACATGGTTGGGCATGGATTGGCATTATCGAGTTAAATTAACACTCTGGTAAAGACCTCCTGCTCAGTGAGGACTTAAAGTTCAGACTGGAAACCTTCATGCTGTTTGTGACCTTGAATCTTCACTTTCACAGATTTCCCTGTTTTTCGGGGAAGACGATCTAATGTCTCAGCCTTGGCAATTTGCCTCTTCGAAACCTTGCTCTGCTCTCCCACACATTCCCGCCTTTATCTCCACCCTCTTTCAGCTCGAGGGTGAGGGTAATATTAGGCTTCATATACATCAGAAAAAGTAATAGTGACAGTAAGTTGTTATTGTGAACTCTTGCCAAATATTTATGCAGGGAAAGTATAATTTGCATGTCAGTTTTCTCACTGTGGAAACTGCGAGTTTTAAGCCAGAGCAAACACAAATGAAGCATTTTAATGTCGCTGCACTGGAATACTGTCATTTTACTTTACAATAGAGAGTCTGAACATCGGGAGGCGAGTTAACGAGTCAATTTCAGTGAGCACAGCTTATACAATCTCTCTCTAAAAAAAAAAAAGTTGCTGAATTGTGAGTTTGGTCGACTCCCATTTCAGCAGGCTTAAGCAAGGCTACAATAGGGCAAGAAAAAAAGAGTACAAAATGCAGGTGTTAAATGTTTCAGTGGGCGTTCTTATCGGGGACATTTCTGTCTGGCAGTCTTTCATGGCCTTCATAGTGCCTGCTCCTGCTGGAACAAAATTCAGTCCCTCAAGAGTGGACAAAAAAAGGGGAATGACCTACAAAGAGTAGCATTGTGTTGAAACTCATTATGATATAAATGTCTGTAACGCATAGGCTCCACTTCAAATCTCAAGTACCCAGTATGTAACTGTTGACATTAAACAAACTGAATGGAAAGAGAAGAGAAGAGAAGAGAAGAGAAGAGAAGAGAAGAGAAGAGAAGAGAAGAGAAGAGAAGAGAAGAGAAGAGAAGAGAAGGAGGCTCTGATGTTCATCCATTTTGGTGTAAAGTAATTTGACCATTTTTTGTGTATATTGTGTATATTTAAAGTATTTAGTCCTGTTCTGTTAGAAAATACAGAAAGTGTCTTTTTTCTCTTGATGTTGACGAGTCCGCCATTTAGCCTCCTTTATTTCTAGCATTGTTTGTTATAAAGCATTTCATATATTATCATAATACACTGACAGTGACATAAAGCCTGTATTGCTTCACAGGTGCCACCTCTGCAGTCAGTCATTGTGCTTTATCTTCCCGAGTCCAGCGTCACATTGGAGCACCTGTGTTGCAGTCAAAACACAGAAAATAATCAAAAAGTTGTTTTTTTCTATTCCTGTCTACCATTTTCTAAACATTTTCGTATCAATTTTGTGTTGTCAGTTCCTCTTTCTTGAAATTTGTTTTCCTTAATCCAGATGTTGTTTACTAAATTCAAAAAATCCTTCACAGCAGACAACACAAACTACCTATCTACAAACATTACACAGATTTAGTCAAAATTGTCTTTTAGCCTGGGTGATAGCGGTCAGTAATGTGTTAGAAAAAATAGAGAAGAATAGGTTGTTTGATACTAAAAACAGTACAGTATATGTGTTCATAATTTTGAAAGGCTCTGAGATTACCTAAAAAACTCTATTACTGAGTGAAATAATGCAAAATGTGACTACATGTGCTTTTAGATGTTATCTGGGAAAAACATACAGCATGTAGAAAATGGTTGAATGGTTAAATGATTTGAAGCTACTTCATACGCCTGATTGATTAAGCAAAAGCTTTCATAAATACACCTCTCTTTAAGCTGTAACACCCTTTTAATAAAGAGTTTTTAAGCATTGTTGCATTCACTGAGACCACAGTGACACTGAGGCTGTTTGCTGCCAGAACTTCAGTACAATCTGACTTTCCTTGTACTCAGCATCTTGTGGCTAATAGAGGAACTGCATCATAACAATGCACTGTGTGCTGATGGTACGCAGACAGTTGCAGGTCAAAGACCTCATAAGCTCAAGTCAAAGAGTAAATCATCAATCATTTTAACAGGAAGTGGTGCATTTTTAATGTATTATTTTTTATTAAAGGAAACTGTGACTTGAAGTTTACACATATTGGATAAACATAAAATCAATCACCAGCAGAAGAGACTAAAGCCCAACACAATAGAAGTTAATGGAATTTTGTTTGTGGTGTTCAAAACATTGAGAAAATTCTGTGAGATTGAGATATCGAGAAACTGTTTTTTCCAGACAATACGGATACAAAGCCTTTCAACACCAGAAAATGGTGTCAACTATACGTATCCAGCTACAAGATACTGCTTCTTCTAAGACCTGTGTTGTTGTGTTTTAGCCTATTTCAGCAGCTCAGACTGATGGCAAAAGCCTGGTGTACAAGACCAGGCAACTCCTGCAGCACTATACAGTCTTTGCTTTAACCCTTTGAAGCCTGAGCAAATTGGCTTGATTTCTTTTACAACACGAAGGGCGACAATGAGCAACGGAAGAAGAAATGACACAAAAAAATTAGCAAGAAATTTGAGAAAATTTAAAACAAAATACAAGTTTAAAAAAGAAAAAAGAAAGAAAGAAAAGGAAGAAAGGAAATGACCTGGAGAGAGTGCTTAAAAATCATAATAATACTATAACATAATTTTAAAATGAAATAATGATTAAAAAATAATAATAATTTTCGAAATCTATTATTATTATTATTATTATTATTATTATTATTATTATTATTATTATTATTATCATTATTATATTGACATTTGTTGGACATTTTTACCAAGTTGCTCTGAAAGAAATCATTCAAAGATTTAAATACTTGTGAAAGGCGTCTGAAAGCAGCACAAGAAAAGGTTTCAAAGGGTTAACCTCTGACCTGCTCTAATCTATACTTTCATCAAACTCAAAATGTCTCATCATTGTTCTTCCAAATCTGACATCTACAGTATTACCTGTGCCTAACACCAGGACACTGATGTGTTCACACTGAGTAAAAGGGGAGTCAGAAGCCATTCAAAACATAACCTGAATTTCAAAATGAGGTTAAGATGAGTTACACGTGTACATGTACACAGTACTTTTCTAATTTGTCCTTCTTATATGTCTACATTTTTTCTCATTTGCTTTAACACATTTTTCCACTCAGAAATTATATTTTCCAAACAGTGAGCGTCACCAGCCAAAATAACACATTTTGTTTCACAAATGCTCCAACACTCACAAAACAGTAAAAACATGGAACAAAAAGCAAATATTTCCATCAAAAAACACAGCTTGTGGTTAACTGAGTATATTCTGTCCACCAATCATTACACAGCGGACAACAGAATGCAAAATGCAGCCATTAGTGTGAACCGGTTCAACCTTACTAATTTATGCTATCTGCCTGTGCTATTTGTTGATACTTTATACATTATAGCATGTGCCAAAACAAGGAAGCAAGCGAGCATATCACAGCATGTGTGCTATTCTTTTCTCCAAAGATGTTGATGATGTACCAGAGCTAAAATACTCTGCAACTCTCTGCACCTGCACTTTTTACACTTTTTTGAAATATTGTTAAAGCAAGATTCTATTAGAAAGTTTTCTTTATTCATTTTATAACATTCATTATTTTACGTGCCTTTGGCTTCTTTGATCCACGCTTGCAAACAGCAGCACTTTGTTAACTGTTTTGAAAAAGCGTGTGAAAATTGTGTGAAACCAACAAAAAGGTGTCAGCCCATTTGCAAGAGAAGACTTCTGCTGTGCGAAGAAGGTGATGATGAAGATCAAGTGGATCCCAGTTTCATTGAAGGTGTCTTAGCAATCTACAAAAACTGTGTCGGGGGGTTATTGCTCACTTTGCAACCCATCCAGATAATCCTTTGTATCAGGAGGAACAGGACAGTAGTCATAAAATCCCACTATCCCAAAATACTAGAGGTGGGCACTTTGTTGACCTCTCAGACGACAGGGGTCAGCAGTGTTTGTCGCTGCCGTATCACAGCTGTTGCAGATCTTCAATAAGTTCACATCTGCTTCATATTTGTTCACAGTCAGTTTAGTATGGAACAAACTCTAAATTAAATTTACAACCCCTGAGTATAAAGTGTTTATGTAAATGCAGTACCTGTCAAATAATTATGTTGGCAGCAGTACAGTGAGCCTTGCAGTGAAGCAGCTCTCACAAACAGTATGCCGATATGAGCAGGTTTGTCAGTGACATTTTGGTTTTGCTTTTTTCACTCATTTAAAAATCATACATCTAATATATTTGCTAATAAAGCAAACTGAGATTTTTAAAATTCTCTGATTCTCTTACAAAGTTTTTATTACTTTTTAATAAGTAATTAGATTTTTTAATCAGAATTATTGCGAGAATTGTGGAGAGGGATAATATGAGCTAATGAAGTCTTAAAACCTAAACATATCAAAAAAGGTCTATGTTGTACCAAAGTCAAATATGACATTAATGAAAATGAAGTATGAGGAGGTCTACTGTTTGTAGTTCAGCACAGAGTTTCATACTTATAGTCCAGAAAATCAGCCTGAACAGCAGGACAGCCACTTTAGCCCCGTTTCCACCAAACACTCTCAGTATGACAGCTTTGGGACAAAAAGTTACCCTTTACACATGGTACCTAGACCCCTAGGTCTGCTTAGTGTTTCTACCACAGAAAACAAACAGTACAAACAGTATCCTTAAATGTGGACGGGGTTGTTGTCATCCAGCACTCACTGTATTTCCTTATCACCAGTGACACAGATGGAAGTCTGCACCTGGTTTACTGTCCATAGAACGAGGCTGCATGCCGACATTTTCAGAACAAAATATAACAGGCTGCAGCGAGAGTCTATCTTGATGGGATATTTAAAAATTGTTTGTGCATTTAGTCCTTCTCAGGCAAGTGCAGTCGGCCCGAGCCCACAGGAACGACACTCCGCAATGCTTTTTTTTTCTCTGAGTGAGGACTAGAATACATGCAGTTCAATCCAGTCCATATTGATATATATTTAAGGCTTGAAGATCCACTTACTACTAGTGTATGTCATCCAAGAGAGACAATAAAAACTAATGAAATGGTCAATGTTGTCATGTCATGTTGAAATTTAAGGTGTGCTGATGGATTCATGTCGTCATCTCATGCGTTGCGTAACGTTACAAGTAAATGTTCAACCTTAAAAGTTGCCGGCAGTTGGTCAAGTGAATTAAGTTATTTTTTTCTCTAACTCCAGCAAACATCCTTTCATTTTATCGTGATCAAAACCATGAACAAGTCAACCCTGAATTTCTGCTACTGACAAGTCAATGCACTGCAGTGTTTCTAGCTCCACCTTTTAGTGGGTGTTAGGTACTCCAACAGAAGGGTGACCTAAAACGGGGATGGTACAGAGTGGTTCCATTGGTACCATCTACACTTTTTCACAGTGGAAAGGAAAAAAAAATGAACTGAACTGCACCGTACCGTACTGCTTGGTGGAAACAGGGCTGTTGAGCAGGCCTGGTATACAATTATACAATTATACCTCTGGTTGAAAGGTGGATACTTTCACATCTTGGACATCAATACAAGGAACTGTAGAAATGTTATGTTATATATAATCTGTATCAAGTTTTATTAGTCAATCAACAATAGAGAGTTTGATCACTGTAAAATGAATACAGCGGGTTTGGAAATAAGTCTGAAAACTAATTGTTTAATCCAGTCCTCAATTTAGTGTTAAATTCTCCTGCACAGCTCAACACACACCCTCAGCAGGGTATTTCTACATTGTTTGAACAGACTTGGTGAACCAGGTCAAATCAAAACTTAAGTTTTAGAGTTGGTCAGGGTTAGAGGTCAGGGGTTAGGTTAGGGTTTTTGTGAAAAAAAAAAACCTGCCAGCATTCAAGACATGTTGTGGTAAGAGAGGTCTGTTTTGATTCCACAGGGATCATATGGAATATTAGAAACACAGTTACTTTAGCAGTGACCGTATCACCTTTGCCCTGCAGGCCTCATCCCCTTAACCCCGAGGCTATTCATCCTGCTCTCATCCAATGGCCTGAGTAGAAAATAGCAGTGCATTCATTAGTTATGGTTGACTTCAGGCAGCTATCTAAACAACTATGTTTGATTTAAGAGAGTGATAAAATTAGGTAAACCACTGGCTTATATTTAGCAGAGACTGCAGTGTGTTAGCTGGGCAGTTTAAAAAGGACACTGGAAAAAAATGACTGAGAAAATGTAGTTGAATGTACTTGAGTACAACATTTTTGAATGTTGTATAGTAATTTTCTCAACAAAACTTTGCACCTATGTGCAGATGTACCAAATTGAAAATCCTTACTCATGCAGGTTGACAAGGGCCCAGGATATTTCCTGGGATTATACAGTGTCTGAGCACTAACAAATTTTTGTTCGGTGCGCAAAGTTCTCAAAGCAGTCACACTAATCGAAATCACGTTGTCAAAAGTGATAGCAACGTCACAATAAAAACTCATCCATCTATAAATGAAGAATAAAAACAAATGTCTGACTACTATATGGACCTACTTTTTAAAAGTCTTTAGGATTTCTTTCACCTTCTGTAGGAAAAAGTTATATTTTACTTTTCACTATTTGAGCATTTAAAGGTTAAAAAGTTCTCGCTGTGGCTTGGTGAATGCACAGTATGTTGCAAAACAAGAGTTCAAATCTATGATCAAGCCTTACAGTTTTGTTTTGACAGTACCAGCTTAAGTAAAAAATGAACTCTCGAAGAAGCAACTTCATTCCAACTTTTCTCCATTTGACAGGTGCGGACGGGTGACAATTAATGGATGCAAAAAGTTTTCGAAAGCATGCACATCTAGATGATAAATACTTGGTGCAGGACAGAAGAGCATTTGAAAGACGTTAATTTGTCTTTGAGAAATTTAAGGAAAAACTAACATTAAGTGTCTTGGTGTGTCTTAGTAACAGCTTCAGGGTGCCTTGACATTGATTCTACAAGTCTATGGAAGAGCTGGAGGGGTGAAGATCATCCTTCCAAAAGATATTCCCTCACTGAGTGTTTTGATGATGATAATGGTGGAGAGTGGTGTCTTATACATCAGTTCAAATCTCCCATAGGTGTTCAAATTGGTGGAGAACTGGTGACTGCGAAGGTACTGTCATCCTGGAAGAGATCATATACATCAGAATAGAGATGTTTTATCATAAGCTAAGAGTGTCACTCAGAACAACTTTGTATTGATTTTCAGTGACCCCTCCCTCTAATGGGACAAGTACACCCAAACCATGCCAGCAAAATGCCCCCACAGGATAACAGAGCCACTAGCTCCCCTCATTGTAGCGCTCAAGGTCTGTACCCTTCTCTTGGTCAACACCTTGCATGCATTTTCCTCCTTGTTGAGAATATTTTTAAGGATGACTCATCTGACCATATCGCATTTTTCCACATCTTTGACCAGTGCCCATCGTCCTTGCACCGCTGAACTCTTAAATGCATATTTATTACAGTGAGGGGTTTATCTCAGCAGATTATGACACAAAGGGTCCCTGGACCTGAATGGACACTCAGGTCTTTCCTCTCCCCTTTAAAATTGCTCATACTGTCTCATGACCTTAAAGGGACAGTTCACCCCAGAATTAGCAACACATATGTTTCCTCTTTCCTGTATATCAATCCAGTGTTGTGTGTCAAGTGTTGGGGATATCAGCTGCAGAGATGTCTGCCTTCTCTTGAATATAATGAAACTATAGCATTCAGCTTGTGGTGCTCAAAGCGCAGAACTACTGTACATATCAAACTACACCTGCCAAGTGTATCACTACGTAGAAGGAAGCGTGCATCGACTCATGGACAACAGGCACAAGCTCATTACAGTGTGACATGTAAACATTAATGGCGTCCTCCTCAGTTGAGCTGTAACGTCAGCTAGCTCAGTGGTGCTAGGTGACCTAGATGTAGATCCATGCTTCCTTCTGAGTGGTGATACAGGTGGTGGGTTAGTGTGCATCTACTGCTAGCTCATGTTACAGCTTAGCCAAGGAGGACGCCATTAATATTTACATCTTGCACTATCATGAGCAGGAGCCTCTCATCCATGAGTAATGCATGATGTGTTCTGCGTGGTGATACGGCTGGAGGGCTTAGAGAAGTAGAAAGAAAATAGTTCCTTCATAAAACTGCTTGCAGCAAGTTCTGTGGATTATCTTGAGTAACCGGGTCATGATTTCTGGAAAGAGACATTGCTGTTGAGTTTTTCAGATGTAATTTTTGGCACTTTGAGCACCACAACCCAAGTGCCATCTAGTTCCATTATATGGGAGAAAAGGCAGACATCTGTACAGCCGATATCTCCAACACCCTGCAACTCACACCAAAACAATTTGCACCGATATATAGTATTACAGGTAAGAGGAAAAACACTTTTTTATTATTTTGAGGTGAACTGTTCCTTTAAATATCTTTAAATACAACCTTGGTAAATGCAAAAATCAATAAAACAGTATTTCATTTAATACACAAATGTACTTCAAGTTTGAAAATTAATTTTTGTTTCAATCAAATGGACCATTTGACCAAATATGTCCACCAAACGAAGAAAGAATTGTGGAAAAAATCCACCTAGTATAGTCCAAAATCTATTACTGTAGTATTTGTTTAATGTTTCTGACCATAGCAACCCCTCTCTCTGTTGTCTTATTTATTACTTTTTTCCCTTCAAACATATCTTACTGAAAATCATCCCCTCAAACAAAAATATCTTCCTCAATTAAGTATCATTGCATGAGCTATGACTGAACATTATAATGATGTTCAGCCAGTCACTGAAAAAGTAATTATGTGAGCTCAATGATGTTTTTATTTGAATGACATTTTTAGTAGCAGGCAGGGAACAAGTAATCCTCCTCCAACCATGTTTCTACCTCAATTAACAAACTCTTCCAAAAGGATGCTTGGCTCCTCCAAGCACAAGTCAGAGTGACATTGAGAGTGCAACATCCACATGAACGGGGTCGCGCTGAACCACGGAGTGGGAAGACAGTGCTTAGGCGGTTTGCTTTTCTGCGACAGCAACTTATATGGCAAATTATTTGTGTTTCATTCAACCCTTGCCAAAATAAGACAATGTGGGAAAAAAAAGAAATGTATCTCAGCAGCACATTCAACACATCTTACAGCAGCACGAGTCAGTCCTTGGCCTGGTTGATTTCCAGTATAAACAATAAGGATGTGAACCTGTCCCTCTAACTAACGGTTAATGCAACACTGCAATACGTTAATACGTTTTTGCTCCTCAGACCTCTTGATATGTTATATTTGACTAACAGAAGAGTAACAAAAACATGATGATGTAAGCCAGTCTGTTTAAACTTTGTTTCCCCCGGCTGGATATATGTTTTTTTGTTATTGTCAACATGTGAAATGACCAAAACCAACATTCAAATGATCCGACTATCAAATATTGTCTTATCTTCTGTGCATTACGGCTTAAATTTTATCCAGTTTATTCTGAGCATGGATGTATCATTAAATCTGGATACCACATCCATGGTGGATGGTGCCTGCTCAGTCCAGTGAGAATTACTCGACTGGCGCATACGGCAAAAAAATTTCTACCTTCCGACCATGCTTACATGGTATGCATCCCACTGAATATGCGAAGTTGTGATTTTTCATCTGGCCCTGCTTGCGAGTTCCCAATTGGCATATAGTGAACACTATACATGGTGATGATGTCACCATGTACCACATCCAATAGACTAGAATATTAGCGAGTTAGCTTGCTAATTAGGTAAGCTATGCTGACAAGTAAGCTTGCTAATAGGCTAGAATAATGTTCACTAACATTAACAGCAAGGATAATATTACTTTGCAGTTGCAAAGACCTGCGTTGGACACTTTTTTTCCCTTTTTCATAGCCAAGTCAAAACAATTTTTTTTTGCTGTGCTGATGTTGATCCAGGATCATTACTGCCATGTTGACCCTGGATAATTTGTATATGATCTTGACAGTCATTGCCATGTTGATCCTGGATAGAATTGCTAATGTTGATCGAGGACCGTCACTTAATGTTGACATATACAAATGATGATGATGATGGTCCTGGATCAACATAAAGAAATTATTAAAGGTCAACATGACAGTGTGGTTCCAGATCAACACGAGCACTCCGATCTTGAATTAAACAAAACAAAGCTTTTTAATAGGTTATAAAAAGCAGGGAAAATGTGATAATCACTCCCAACTAAATCTACTGTCTCCCCATTTGCTACATTGACATTGTAATTATTGGAAGGATTCATCATGAGTTAAAGATAAAGGATAATAGTTATATGTCAATAAGGGTGTAGCATCTCTTAAGACAGACAAAAAGGATAAGAAGATAATAATTAGGTAATGATTCAGTACTCATAATTAATGCTGCGCTTCACTTAGGGGACACAGAAAGGGTGACTAATTGTGAGGTAATAATTAAGTGATAATTCAGGACTCATTAACCACTCAGTATAATACAGTCCTACATAAAAAAGGTAACCAATGGTGAGGCAATAATTAAGTAATGTCTCAGTACTCAGTAAACACTTTGGCGTGGAACAAAAAGGGTAATGTTTCAGCAAAAAGTAATGATTAAGTTGTTACTGTGGACTTTTGTGAGCTTTTTGTGGAACTTTCGACGTTGGTCAAACTTTAACTCCGGACTAAACATCCAGGAAAGGTGGAGAGGATAAATACTAGCTATGATCCAGACCACATGGACAGACAAGACCATCTCTCCATCCATCTCTGCAACTGGGGAGCAAGCGGAGTGGACGTGGAAGGACTGAACACTGGCTGTGGTTCTAGCCACATGGATCTTCTCGGGATCCCAAATGCGCTTTTCTTCATACTGTGGTAAAGAGGAGGTGCCAGGTCCAGACTGGTGCTGAGGGGCTCAGGAAAAGCTACTAATCTCTGGCCACTGCGATCCTGAATGGATGGATGGGGATGGATGCCCCCTTCAACCAGGCACATATTGTTGCTGATTTGTTTATTAGTGATAAATGTTACTTGTTTGGTTTTTTTCTTGCACAAGCGGAGGGCGCTGGTACGCCAACATTTCACTTGGATTACACTTTGATTACATGTGGCAAATAAAGATTGATTGATTGATTGATTCACAGAAACTTGACTAAATCCTGGACAGCAACATTCAACCAGGTTTTCTATATGAAAATCAGACAGAGCGGAGGACTTTGGGAGAGAAGGAGAGGAGGCGTGTGCACTACCCTGAATAGGGACAGGTGTGTCAGTGGGATTGTGAGCTGCTGTCCCGGTCCTTCTGTGGGCTATTGCTCTCTGTGTTCATGAAATTCAACCATACGGCCATGTTGTCAGGGTCGGCATGTGTTGACAGGTAAATTATTCCACAAACAGAAACATCTGGAAACATGAAAAATTATAAAGCAGCAGCCAACAATGTAAGAAGACGGGAAAATAATTACAATGCACAAGTTGAAGGAGCTGATGGGATCACACTTAACTGGAGTCGTACTTTGTATAAATCCATGTGACAAATACATGATTGAACTGAAATGAATCTTTGTAAAGATGCCTTTATGTGATCTTAAATAAAAGAGACTGTTGTCTTGGGTAACACAACCTTTTGTAAAAGTATTTTGAAGGAGGGAGACCAAAAAGGAATTTGTCACTCATTCTTCTGCAGACCAGTGAAGCAGGTTGACAAAGCAAGAGTCCCTGCAGCAAGACCTGATTCTTCAACAGGGCGCCACCTGCGCAGACACCTGGACACCTGGACACCTGCATTTATGTGACCAAACCCCCTCCATCCATAAATACACTCAGCACTGAGAACACACTCAACATAGTGGCAGCCATGGATTTTCTCAAAAGTTTGGCAGGTAACACCGACATTGCAAAGGCAGCAGGTGAGTATCATTTGGAAAATATTGCAGAGATTAGATCATGTTAGCTTTAGTTTTAGTTTTAAAGATACACTAGTTGTTATGGGCCTACATGACTTTGTTAAACCTGAGGTGGAGGAAGGATTCAGATTCAGATCTTAAATAAACATGCATATGTTTGTTTTAAAATTTTGAGTAGAAAGTTTCCAAAGACACCAAGGTTGAATTTTGGGGTCTAAAATTATTTGGCAATTTCAGTTATATATTTTATGTGTAAGGGGTAAGAGTGACATATCTTCAAGAGAGTGAGGGAACAATACACGATACAGAGATAATATATATTAAGACAATATGGTACATTTGCATTGAAGTGAGTTAATTCCTTTAAAATTTAAATTCATCTTTTAGAATCTGAGCTGCCGTTCGGTGATCACTGAGGTTTGCTGATTGTTGTTGTGGAGTAACTCAGTTTTACATTGAAATTCAGTTTTTGAGATTTTATTTTCATAGCTAGGTATATGTCTGTCTTTGACAGTTTAAAAGACTATGATTGTAAATGACATGGAAACAAAAATATGAAATTTTCCTTTTATTGTAAACAAGAGTTTATGTTTTGTTTCAACAACAGGGGCACATAGACTGGGGAACATTTTGAGCATCAAACACTTAAATGTCAACAATCAAGTGAATTTTCATGCACCAATTTGTGTTTCTATTAGTGGTGGGACGCAATTAAAAAAAATAATCTAATTAATTAGAGGCTTTGTAATTCATAAATCGCGATTAATTTTATTTTTATCAAATAGCAATATCTGACACAATAAGCAAAGTTTTTCAATTCAGATAAAGTTTGGTTGGTGACTGAATCAATGAGTAGACATATGCGTGAACTTAAACAACAAAAATGTTTATTTTTCATTTCGCCAGAGAGTTTGTTAATTTGTCAGCCTTTTGATGGTCATTTACACTCTGTCCATGTGTGATCATGGTAAACAGACAAGCTGTAACCATGGTAACAATAACTTTGTCAGGTAACAAACTGCGTCGGGTTCGGTCAGGAAAATGCGGCCCGAGCCGCGCTCTATTGTGGGCTGGCTACGCCGTTTGCCTGTACCAGGATTGTCATAGCTAACGTTAGCTCTGTTGTCCGTGCTTGCAGCAACATGTTTTGCATGGAGGTGCTACCATATGCTTGAACTGCTGCTGTGATAAGAAAACTCTTTGTTGCACAATTTGCACACAACCATGCTCTTATCCAAGCTGCCACCGGGGAGTTTTAATAAAAAAAACCTTCCGCCCAACAAGCCAAGCAATCTGGTGTCATCTTCCAGTGCTGCTTTCTTGTGCGCTGACGTCACTCAATGCATCCTGTGCATCTTTTTCGCGGCTGGCAAACAAACTTTAGATGCATTACCACCACCTACTATGCTGGAGTGTGTGCATCAGTGTCACCAGTGTGCCAGAAATAAGGGAACTGAGAGAGGTGCGATTAAATACCTTGTTTTGTTTTTATTTTACGCGTTATTTTTCCTGTAATTAATAAATCAAAACTGATGCGTTAAAGTCCCAGCCCTAGTTTCTAAATCACTATGGTGTAAATGTCTTTTATATTATATCAGAAAAGTCTTTCATGCATTTATTGGTGGAGCTCTAAATATTAATAGGGACATGTCCTCTGCACCACCACCCCCTTCCCCTTGAAATGTACACCTTGTAAATTATTTTTAGACAGACATACAGAGGCATAAGGCTTTTCGCTACAGTTGCCTCCAATATTTGCAAACTCTTGTTCTGCAGGTGAAGCTGTGGAGGGCGGGGTGAGGAGTTTACTGGCTGGTGAAGATGAGAAAGCCAAAGGAGGTGCCAGCTAGGGAGGACCCAATGCTGGAGGAGTTGTCTCAGGAGGACTCAACGCCGGAGGAGTCTCAATAGCTCGTGGTGAAAAAGTGAATGTCAAGAAGTAACAAGAAGGAGGAAGTGAGTCACAGCAGCATTTGAAACAGCAAAATTTGGCTGCAATTCTATTAAATAGTACCTTTCATAGAGACAGAACGCATTTCAGTCCCACCCCCACTGGAGGGAAAAACTCTGCTGACTTTGTACTGAGTGAAGGTGTCTGATGGCTAAAAGCTGCTGTGTGATGGGATGCACTACCAACAGGGTAAAGAATCCAGATCTAAGTTTTTATAAGCCGCCAAACCGAAAAGCTGAGCTTTCAAGAGGACAAAAGTGGATACAGACACGAGGCATCAGCAGGGAACAGTGGGATCCTGATACTCAGTATACAGTGGGCAGCAAGCATTTTGCTCTTTTGGCCAGACAGACTGTAGAGGTTGAATCTATGTAAGACCTGGTTCTGATCTTTGTTAGCTGAAATGATGATCTTACCTGGTGATTTGATCAAATAGCTGTAATATCAAAGTATGTTGCTACGGGCCATGCATTGGGATCATTTGGCACACACAGCTGTCAATCATAATGTCTAACCACCTTTTTATAGTTTTGAATAACTAATTAAAACCAAACTAATCAGAAAAATGAACACTTGGACTACCTAAAATGACAGAAACTACCTTTGGAGAAAATTTATTTGACGTCTACTTTGAGTTTTTAATTTGGCTCGTGTCCCATCCACTCCAATGGAGGGGGCAGGGTTTATGACCTAGCCATCCACCAGGGGGTGATCGAGATGTTTTGGCTTCACTTTAATCTTTATTTACAGTCTATGACCTGCACTTAGATACAGTGTGCTATGAGCTACATGCTAATATGAGCATGCTGGTATGTTGAAATTTAACATTTATAAAGTTAACCATAATCACAATCATAGCTCGGGAATGTCATTAGTTCTGCTGATACAATTCATCCTGTGGGGAACATGAATGATGAAGCACATTTCATCACAGTCCAACCAGATTGACATTAGCCAATCCAATCACGACCAACGAGCCACTCTGCTTACATGGCAACTTAGCCAAACGCTGCTCCTAGTAGTCCACACTTTTCAAAACTGACAATCAGTTCGTGCAATATCTATCCTCCAACGTGCATTCATGTGAATTCAGCCAGATGGTCTGTCTGTTTTCAGCATGGGACTAAACGATGATCTTATGTGGTCTTATCTTTTATCTGAACGAAAAACCACACTAACTGGGCTGTGCTGTTATCAGCTCCTGCAACTACGAACTTCAACTTTGGATGCATTCAGAAATACTCACTCCAAGTGCCGAAGCGTAGTCCAGCACAAACTGGACCATTCATAAATTCTGAGCGCTGTTGGAATGTACCATTCGGTCATTCGGAGCACCACACTCTCAGAACGTACTCTGGGCACTGTCTGAGATCTAGCAGCAGAGCACCGAGCTGAGTGAATGTGTGATTAACTTGGTGGTTCATTAATTTAATGTAGAAATAGAACACTTTGTTTCATTGAACAACAGGACTCTTTTGATTGAATTTGTGAACGTACTCTTCGTAAAAAAACAACAAGTATTGCCCACAGCAGCTTAACTCTTTCTAATTTAGAGGGTTTTTTTTTTTTTACTATCAGTGTCAGTTGCGTGCCATAATTTGAAGAGTTAGTGAAAACTGCACTCAACAATTTCCACAAGCCCATGATGATGATGATGATGTTAAATTACCTGTTTTGTTAGTCAGTCATTCTGACAATGCAGCAAGAGAGCATTCTTTGTAAAAGTGGAGAAACTGTGTCTGGACACCTTACGCAGAGAGCACCCAGCTAGGAGCAGTTCATACTTAGGGAATAACTTGTAACAATTATACTATATTTTTTAAATTACCGGATACCTATTGTAATATTACAGAGTCCTGTATGACCTACTGAGCAACAAAACAAAATTTAGCTCGCTTTGGACAAAGATATGTCACTGTAGCTCAGTTAAACAGCAATACTTCAAACATCAGCAACCGAAAACCTTCAGTAAAGTCACACAGGTGCTTTTTTTTTGGCAAAAGTCAAAGAGTTTGCAGCTACATTTATAGGTTAAACTGATCTGATTGGCCTCGGTCCATTTTGGTGTTTTCGGTATATATTTTTTAAAATTCTAATCTTTGTTTTTGTCTTTTTTTTTCAGTGGTGGGAGTGATGCAAGGACTTGACAGCCTGCAGACCACAATGATCAAACCTCAGCAACTCCACTCCAACTGGTGGAAAGTTATGGACAAATGATTTGTTTTTGAGTTTTACATTGTTGCATTTATAGGAAACATGACCCTACCTGTCACATACTCCAAACTTTTGAATATGAAATTGTTCCTGAGGGCGCTAAAGCCAGAAGTTGTGATCATAATTCATGCAAGGCATCATGGGGGCTGGGAATAAGGTGGATATAACTAAAAAGAAATATGTGCAACATCATAACTGAGTGTTTCATTAAATGTAAATGACTGGACTCTGCTTGGTGACACATCATTTTACCAGCTGCCCATAAACAGTTCTTTTCTTTACTGGTTTTACACAATCAGAATGGGTTCTCATGGGCGCTCCTGTTCCTCCCACTGTCTAAAGTCATACATGTTAGGTTGATTAAAACACACAAAAAAAAATCTAAGTTTGACTGTTTTCTGTTTCATCTATGTGACAGTCCTAGCCTGGCTACCGCTCATTTGAGATTGAACTTTGGTCTGGGAAGCGCACACTCATTTCCTCATTCTTGAGGCAGGACAAATGGCCGTCGATCCAAAAGCTATGTGCACTATTGGACAAACTTACATCCAATCACACCAATGATCCCTGATGACGCATGCAGAGTGACGGAAGCCTCACGGGATGTGTACTTTATTGTCTAGGAGTCAGATCGAGAAGCAGTAGCTGTTTTGAAATGCGTCTGGTAAAATGGCGTCCAGCGATTTTTGCCAGCTCTGCCAGGTAAATATGAGAGTGGCGGGCATATACAGCCACTCGACCAACATTTTTGATAGGAAGAAATCTTCGAGCATTTCTGAGAGATTAAAAGTAATCGGAGTGACAGTTGACCGGGAGCCCTGTCATACACTGATGTGGACTTGATGTGACTTTACTGTTCTCCTTATTGAGCAATACATAAACTGTGTTCAACAAAAATGCCAAAATGAAAAAATGAACATTTGTTCCATTATTTTATATGAGAACTAAGGATAAATTAAGAATGCTTGTCAAGTCCCTTACAGAGTGATTTATTTAAAACTGTGTTCAAGTTGTAATCCATCGAGTAAGGTTGATGAGACTCATAGTCGACCCTCATTGCTCAATGTTCCTCTGGTTGAACTCAGGTAACTGCCGGGGCCGCCACTGCAAAGTGTATAACAAAGTTCTGTAACATGTCAGTTCTGGACGTTAAAGTGGTTTTCAAACTTTGTTTCATTCTACTAAATCAACATGCAGGTTAAAAAGAAAAGCTCAGTGAAATGGGCTGCACCTGCCAAAAGGCTCAATAGCTGGCTCACTGTCAAAGAACATGGACATGACTGATTCCTTTCACTGCTGTGTCTGCAGTAGGCCTTGGGCCGCAATATATTTTATATATATAAAAAAAGATATGACTTTCTATTGTATTTTGGACACCATTTAAGTGTCCCCAAAAATTTCTCCTTGAGGTCGAGTGGACATCATCCCTTACTTTCTAGCTCTGTCTGCCATAACTCTCCAACACTGTAGCTCCAGTTACATTGCCAATCTGTCATTTAGCTCCTGTATGGTCAAAGAGTGTGTCCCAGCCTTTATTGAGTAACCTTTGGTATCAAAAATGCTGATTATAGAGTGCTTTAGAGATGAGGTATTTCTGTAGGCCGATGCAGAAGTTAGCATCTCTCTGGTTCCCTCGTCAAAAAGCCTCTGGAGCCTCTATTGGATTTTGGATTGTTGCTGAAAATAAGCTTTGCAGCAAACAAATGTTTATGATACCACTTTTATGATTTTTGAAGTCTGAATGAAATCGCCAGAAGTAAAAAGCTAACATTAGGCTGTGACCAAACTACACCACAGTAGTGCGTCTTAACCTCGCCCTCAGAGCACGGCTGTTAAAGTCGATGTGATGATGTTCTGTAGTCTCATTTAGCCACTTGTGACCAACTGCCTTTTTTAAGACATATAAAAGCTTCAGAATTCTGAATTCTGCTGTATTTTTTTTATCATAGAACAAAACGTGAAAGTCTCTTCAGCTTTTATTAATCACAGACCTTATTTCAGGCATCTAACTAAAAAAAAACACTGACTTTGAGACCAGGAAACTGTGACTGATAAAATGTTAACCCCTCTCTGAGTTTTAGAAATCATACCTAGACCACTCCATAGCAGCGCTTATCTCTCGTTCTCCGTAAAGAAAAAAGACAGAATTAATAAGCAGTGTTGCTGCCATCTAGTTGATGAAAACACAAAGAAACTTTGGAGATATTAAAATGTTTAGTATCACCTAAACTGATTTTAAATTGTGTAGATTTTAATAATATGATTTACAAGCATTAAATTCTTCTTATTATTAGTTTTATCTATTTATTATTTATTTTTTTACCAGAGAACATTTCTAAAGGCTATGATTTACTTGTTTGTGTTTTATATGAGATGTCCAAAAAGATTAATGACTCCTGTGTTTATTCAGTTGACGTATTGTGTCTGCACAGTTAACTGAGTGACAGAGTTCTTTTAGTAGGTATAATACATTCTTTAATCTCTAAAACTTGAAAGTCAGTGGGGTTTTTGATGGGGTGATCCCACTCCATCAACCAGGCACATATTGTTGCTAATTTGTTTATTACTGATAAATGTTACAAATTGGGCTTTTTTGTTGCACAGTCTGAATGAGCTGGCAGAATTACATTTCAGTTTGATTACACTGTGATTACATGTGGCAGATAAAGATCTGAATAGCTACTCTATCACATTTGATTAGTAGTTACCAAGAACTGACTCATTTGTTCCATCAATCAAGTAAATATTAACAATGATTAGCCACTGTATGACATTTGATTCGGAGTTACTTATGAACTGACCATTAACTTACAGTTAGTGACTCATCAGTTCCTCATTAGTTACTTAATAACTCCTCTCTTTTTTGTGTACCTTATTGTAAAGTGTTAGATCACCTTTATTGCCCAAGTATCTGACACGCGTACAAGGAATTTCTCAAATACATACACAGCAATATAACAAAGCTGAACAAGGGTGAAATATAGACATTTAACTGCTATGTACAGATATAAATACATACAAAAGAGTATGAGAAATAACAGTTACATTTGTAGACAATAAGACAATAGTGCAATGGTGCAGCGTGCAAAGACACGGTCGCCTCACAGCAAGAGGGTTCCTGGTTTGATCCAGGGAGGGAGCCCTTCTGTGCGGAGCTCTGTGCATGTTCTCCCTGTGTCATCATGGGTTTTCTCCAGGTACTCCAGCTTCCTCCCACAGTCCAAAGACATGCAGGTTAATTGGTGACTCTGAATTGGCCGTAGGTGTGAATGTGAGTGTGAATGGTTGTCTGTCTCTATGTGTCAGCCCTGTGATAGTCTGGTGACGTGTCCAGGGTGTACCCTGCCTCTCACCCAGTGTCAGCTGGGATAGGCTCCAGCCCTTCCCCGAACCCCCAGGAGGATAAGTGGTTACAAAAATGGGTGGATGGATAATGTAACAGGTTGCTTTATATACATGAGGTAGATGGATATGACATGTAGAATATATACAGCATGTTTTTAATTTCTTACCTTTACATTTTCTTATTTTCTTACTTTGCAAACAGGAATGTTGTCACCCACTCCTCTACCGCTCTTCAAATATCTGCCACAAGTTCTACTATAGAAGGACTTATCATAGATGATGGATATTTTACCTAAAGATGTAGCTCTTAAACTGCTGTTTAATAAAGCTGTGTTATAATGAGCGTGTCCATGGTGAGATGGGTCTGCAGAGGTTTTCCCTGCCATTTTCCTGACACGCCTTAGAGGGAGGGCAGGTTGGTGCTAATGATATTCTGCAGACCTCTTTGTGTGTTGCAGCCTGTTCCTGCCCCTGTTTGGAAGCTGATACAAACCAGACCGTGGCTGACGTACAGAAACAATCTCAGTGATTGCTGTGTAAAACTGGATCAGCAGCTCCTGTGGCAGGTTCAGCAGGAGGAGGGGGCTGGGGGTGGCAGGTTTACCTTAAAATAGAGAACAGGTGAGATCATGAGGGGGAGGGTTGGGAAAAAATGGGCCTCCTTTGTTAAAGAGGGGATTCATCTTTATTATCATTATAACTGACTGTCATTAATTAACATGTTAACCATGGCTTTAATTCTATTCACGACTTACCTGCACCACCACAGCCTACGCCTCCACTTCAAACCCTGGGACACAGTAGATCCCACAGACATGCCAAAGTAAGGGCTATAATCAAGAGATTAGCGCTGCAGTATCAACTGGTTGGTTGGTTGGTTAAATAGGCAGATACATCATCAGGCAGCCGTGACGTCCAGGTTTCTCTCCCAGCTTTCACCAGTAACAATCTCAGCAAACTTCACCATTAAAGAAAAGCAAGGTTTTCACTTACACACAAACTATTTGAATTATTCAGCGTGGAGTCTTCCTGATTGGCTGAGCCTGGAGCAAAATGTGCCCCAGAGGCATCCTGTGCAGTCTACATCACCTTTACATTTACTACCATCCCAACCTGCGCTGACTGCCGGCTGACTGTCAGAGGGATATCCACCAAGCACTCGCACTGATCGGCCAACATGCTCAGGTAATTATTGTTGAATTAAGACTGGTTTCATTGTGTGCTATATGTTTCTCTGAATTTCATTACTTTTCTTAAAATGGGTTGACTTACTCTAACTATGTAGAATAAATAACTTAGATGTTTACACATGTATGTTAGAGAGAGAGTTGGGAGGATAGATTTCATTTTGATGGCAAAAACTTTTATTCTTCAGTCATTCTTAAAGAAAATAACATTAAATTATAGTTTATATTATATATGTTTTTTTTTATTTTTATATATGTTTATATTATATATGTTTTTTTCTATTATATTTTATTATATATGTTTATATATGTTAACACCAGCTGCTCTTTAACTATATTCAGCTTGCTCGATGCTGGGACTATAATGAAAAATATTGTCTCCCGCTGCCTTGTAATTTTTGAACATTACCATCATTTATGCAAAACAACAAAACAATGAAAAATTACATCAAAGCCACCTTGAAAAAAACAAAAGAAAAATCTGTGATACTTTGTATCCAATCACAAAGCCTGTTTGTGTAGAGGCAGACGAGAAAAAAATCCTTTTCTTCATAGTAGTATCATTCAAAAACTCAACCAACTTACCAACGCTACTTGTTTGGTGTTAGATATCTAATGAATGAAAAAGAGAGCCCCATAAACACTTTAGACATTTTCATAGACACACACACTTTAAAGTCTTTATTGGGTGGTTACTTTAATAGTTTTAATGTTAATATTTATCAAATTTTTGTCGGCCCTTTTCTGACTACTGTACTGCTGCTGCAGATTCATCTCACTTCCAAACACACACACACACAAAATGCTAGACAACCTATGGTCATGATTGAATGTTACAAAACAGGTAACGTAGGTATTCGGGTATTCACTTCCCTAGAGCCATTGCCCCCTCTCCATTCTGTTCTTTTGTTTGTTTTTACATAATCTGTTGTGTCAAAATGTCAAAATTGTTGAAAACCCTTGTTTTTTCAAAAAAAGACCTCACCTGAAATATGTACGTGTCTT
The DNA here is from genome assembly GCA_019142605.1 of Cephalopholis sonnerati. NCBI lineage: Eukaryota > Metazoa > Chordata > Actinopteri > Perciformes > Serranidae > Cephalopholis > Cephalopholis sonnerati. Next base: position 13,218,380 of record JAGQAX010000017.1, read on the forward strand.
TGTTTCCATAGTATGCAGGTATTACCAAGTAATGGTGAGCTTTCCGGTTTGGCTTCGTTTTGTGTTGCTGATGATACGTTTCTCTATATTTGCTTGCTGCCACAGTAGAGATGTAAACAAATTAACTTTTTGACCCGATGATGAAAAGGCAGGGGTATCACCAAACGTGTTTTACAGTTCATCCTAAGGGGGACAGGGACATGTGTTCATGGTGCTCCATTACTTTGAGATATTTTACTCAAAACCAAAACTTTTCATGGTGAAACTAGAGAAAAGGTCTGGGTATGGCCCACTGACTAAATGTCTGAGATAAATACCTGTGTCACATACTGTATGTTCCACACACTCTGAGCAGATGTGTGACCATTTCGCTAGTTGACTGGATTCTGCCTGGAGAGATAAATTGCCCTCAGCACATTTTTCTTTAGTCATTCCCCTCCTGCTAGGCTCAATTTCTATTGCCTCATAAAAAAAGGATGTCCCAGTTTGACCAGGATAAGAGGTATTGCAATTAGAAATTCTACGTAATATACGATCAAATAATATTATGTTTTAGTCTCATGACAGATACACCAGTTGAAATGCTATTTTTGTAACTACACCTGCCATCATGAAAACACAAGTGGCCCTTTCCAGAGCCAATGTTTGCTTTGTCAGATCTGAGTTACTTCAGAAACATGGCGATGCAACACGGTGATCTCTCTATCTCTGTGGACATAAATGGCTCATTGTCAGTGAACGAAAACACAACAATTATTATTTTTAGTTGTTTATACACTAAAGAAAACATACTTATATTTCATATCTGCCAGTATATCCCCCTAAATCCTACACACAGGACCTTTAAAGCTACAGCAGGTAACTTTCATAGCAAATGTGACAAAAAGGTTTTTTTATAACTGTCTTCATATCCTGACAGAAGTACATGAGGCAGATAATCTGTGAATGAAACCTGCTCCTCTGCCTTCTCCTAGTGCTCCTGATGGCTTTTGCAAGAATCATAAAACAACCAATCAGAGCAGAGGAACCTGTCAATTATGTTAATCACTGCTCGTGAACTGCGGTCAAACTGTCAAACTAGGCAGCGCTGATCAAATATAAATCAAGATTCTGTTACTGCATTGCCTATTTCTCATCGCAAATGTTTTCAAAAACACATTTTAGTGTACTGTTTAGCTGTAAAGTTAGGAAGTCTGCTCAGGCCAGTGGGTGGTGCTTTGTTTCCATTTGGGTGTTTTCAACATTTGACATCAGAAATAGGAAATGCAGTAAAAGGATCTTGATTCATATTTGATCGACGCTGCCTAGTTGAACAATTTAACCGCAGCTCACAAGCAGGGACTGACATGATTGGCAGCTGATCTCTCTGAGTCTCCGGTTCAGGATAGATTTTCTCTCAGATCACTTGAACTGCAATATGCTCAAAGTTTATTCTGGGATTGTTGCCCAGTGATGCCAAGATTAAACTGCCTACCCCAGCTTTAATTACAGCTAGGTTGATTTAACTTAAACTTGCAGTGCATCAATATTAGTCTTTGAATTATTATGTCAGACTGAGATAAGTTCCTAAGAAAACTTCTTTTTGTTTTACAGAGTTTTAAGGAAACAAAGCGTGGTACCAACCCTCATGCGGGTGGTAGCCCTCCTCATGGTGGTTTATTTCTATATAATTTTCACTGACTACAGAACCATCCGCCTCCATGTACATGTGAGAAAGGAAAGCAATCAAACAAAGCCACCCACCACAAATACCTCCTATGTATACTCCTGGCCAAAATGCAAACAAAATATGTCTGCTGCCAACATCACAGACTTTGCCTCACTTCCTGGTAATATACAAGACTTTCTCTACTATCGGCACTGTCGACATTTTCCCATGCTACTGGATATTCCTGATAAATGTGGAGGAGCTAGTGGATCTGCAGAAGTCTTCCTTCTACTGGTCATTAAAAGCCCCCCTGCGAACCACGACCGCAGAGAGATGCTGCGCAAAACCTGGGCTAAAGAGCGGATGCAAAATGGTGCGTGGATCCGAAGGATCTTCATCTCAGGAGTAACAAATGAAGGTTTTGAGAAATGGAGACTGAACAAAGTCCTCGCGTTTGAGCAACAGGAGTATAATGACATCCTCCAATGGGACTTCCACGACTCATTCTACAACCTCACCTTGAAGCAGATGCTCTTCCTGGAATGGATGGAAAGAAACTGTCCACATGTTCGCTTCCTGTTTAATGGTGATGATGACGTCTTTGCCCACACGGACAACATGGTTGAGTATCTCCAAAGCCTCAAGGACAATAATGGAGATAAGCACCTCTTTACCGGCCATGTGATCCAGGGTGTTGGGCCTATTAGATTGCCTGAGAGCAAGTATTATATTCCAGTTCAGGTGGAGGAGTCAGAGGATTATCCTCCTTATTGCGGTGGTGCGGGCTACCTCTTATCTGGCTACACAGCTTCAGTCATATACAGAATGTCCCACTCCATCATTTTGCTTCCCATTGATGATGTTTACATGGGTAAATGCCTGGCAAAAGCAGGACTTGGTCCCAGTTCGCACATGGGGGTGAGGACTGCAGGACTGTACATCCCCACAGGCCACACAGATAAATTTGACCCTTGCTTTTATCGAGAAGTTCTACTTGTCCACAGATTTGTTTCAGTGGAAATGTATGTCATGTGGCACAGAGTGAACGACCCCAATCTGAAATGCAGCAAAAAAAGTGTAGTGTCAGGGAAACTTTGAAAGCATAAAAACATCTACAGAAAGAATTACGCTTGTCTGGGATGGATTTCTGTAGTTTTCTTCAAATACAACACTACTTACAGAAACATGCAGATAAACTACCTTCTAATTCAGAAAGGATCTTCCTGCTGACTATGGACAAAGAGATACTTATCCAGAGGACTTCACGAGTACATAACAGGAGACACTACGGAAACAAAACAGAAATGTGAATGAGAAATGAATATTATTATTGCATATACAGATGTGTTTATGATTGTGTATAAGTTTATGTATAGTGGTGTTAGAGTGACATCTGATTGAGGTTTTTGTTTGTTGTTTTTTCTTCCCTCTGACTTTACTGTCTCTACCCTCCAGAGCTTCCTGACTGGCATATATGTGTCTGGTTAAACATGTGGGTGATTGCATATTAGAATTAGGTTATTTGGGTGTGTGTGTTTGTGTGTGTTGCCTCTGTGAACACGATATGAACAAGACAGGTCAGTGCAAAGTTTACATTTGGTATGTGATACAATATGTTTGTTTGTTTACCCCTGCTTCTGTCGATCTTGATTAGTGCTTCTGTCTGTATATAGATAGATAGATAGATAGATGGATATATGTGTGTGTATATATATAAAATCAGTGGCAGCTTTAGTAGCTACAAAAATGTTGTTGTTCTTAAATCAAAATGTATTTACATCCATAAATAGTGCCATTCAAGCATACATAGGAAAAATACATTTCCTTGGATTGCAGCACACTGATCAAACTTGCATTAACTGAAAATGTACCTTACATAAAGTATATTTAGAGTTGTATTAAAGGTCCAGTGTGTAAGATTTAAGGGGATTTAGCAGCATCTAGCACCGAGGATTGCAGCTTGCAACCAGCTGAAACTTCTTCAGGTTAGAATTCCTTCAGTGTTTATTTTTTTTAGAAATGTTTTCTCTTCCTCTCCAAACAAACAGACCAGGTGACTAAAACTGGATAAAATGCTGAATAAAGTAGTCCTGTGTTACATGTCAGTGTTTCTCCCACAGTGTGGCACACCTGCCCAGCACCTGCTAATGTGTGCCCATTTATTTTCTCTGATAACCTGATGTGCGCACAGCTTTTTTCCGATCCAGACATTCAGGAGATTGTTACCGTGAGCTAATAGTTCAACTGAAATTTTCTACCATCTAAAATAAATGCACCTGGGGATTTAAACCAGGAAAAAAACGCTGAATAAAGCAGTTTCACGTTACAAATCCGCATTTCTCTGACGCTGTTGAACACGTCAGAGACAGCCTGCTAAGATTAAGATCCAGACATTCAGGAGGTAAAATTATCCTCAGACGTTTCCTCCTCTCCAAAATATACCGACCCTGTGATCTCAACCAGTAAAAACACTGAATGAAGCATTTACACATTACAAATCAGTTTATCTCAGACACTGTTTGGCACTTGCTAGTGTGTGCTCACCTTTTTTCTCTGATAACGTAAGATGCAGATGTTCAGGAGGTTTTAACCATGAGCTGAATTATCTGCAGAGGTGTCTTTCTCTCGGTTTCCTGACATTGGTGGACACTACGTGGCTGCAAACTACAGTGGCCAATGCAAAAACCTGAATGGCCCTCTAAAGAGCCAGTGTTTGGTTTGTCCATTCTGGGCTACTGTAGAAACATGGTAGTGCAACATGGTGTTCTCCGTCGACAAGGACCCGCTCCCTGTGTAGATATAAACGGCTTATTCTAAGGTGAAAACACAACAACTCGTACTTTCAAGTGGTTATACACAAAAGAAAACACACTTATATTTAGTTTCTACCAATATATCCACCTCAATCCTGCACACTGAGCCTTTAAAACATGACAATACAAGTATACTTGTCAATATATTACCTTGGGTAAAAAAAAAGTAAAATAAAATCAGAAGTATCAGAATTAGCAATAGAAAAGGTGCCTTAATGGCCTTTGTCAACAACACCATCAACACTGTCTCACCTCTGTCTCACTGAGGTCCTGACAGATGACAACGATTACACTTTGCTATATCTTTACAAAACATTGTTTTTCAGTTTATTCATCTCATAATTATATTGGAAATTGTTTTAAGTACCTTTTAAGATGACACAAACAATGCTGTTTTCAGTTGTATCAGTTTTCTGCTCCACGTTGGCTCCTGCTGAAACTTTTCTCGCATCATAGATCTGTGATCTGAACTGGTCTCAGACCCTCTGAATCTGCTGAGCGCGACCCATCTGATTGTAATTTCTCTGAATGAAAAATTTAGAGTGTGACTATGATGCCACATTAGAATATGGATTGGGAGGATTGAGAAGTCAATATTTTATTATTTGTTGCTCGTTTTGTGTCAAATTCACCAAACCACATCACTCAAGAATTTAAATAGCTCTAAGAGCAGGATAAATCTATCAAATATCCAAAAGAAATCCAATTTTTCACTGCAAAGTGTGCTTCAACTATTAACAAATAAAAAGATGTGGAGATAAAACTTTAAATTCTCAAAGACATTCCTCCTGCTACAAATTTTCATTTCCTCTTTGAGTATTTTATTCTATTACAAATGTATTTCAGACTTTGGTGCATTTGAAAATGGAAAAAGTGGCTCCGAAATCTGTGTGAAAGCAAAGAATCTTTCAAACCCCCAAAAACTTTTTTTTCTAAATGTCTGTCACTTCATTGTGAAGTTTAATCAATTTCTTGATCCTGCAAATATATCTTCGTTTGAAGTAAGTATGATTTTGCATTCAGCCTGGGTTATCTGTTTGTTCATGCATGTTTTAGATGATTTCACTGGCTGGATTTTGTGAAAAATTTTGAAGAATGATGCGTCTCTGCATTGTGCTTCAGCGTTTTCAGTGAAAATGTTAGACATGTCAGACGCCACTTTTGGACATCAGTGATTCTGCTGAATGACGATATCTCACCAATTCAGACTGACACTTTTAAATTAGACTGAGTGCCAACAGGATGCTTCAGTTAGAGGTCAGATCACAATTATCCACTATATACAATAATAGATATACAATATAGATTGTTCTACTGAGCGCAGCAGCAGATGAAACCACACAAATTAAATGGTTATCTTTTTCATCCCACAGTGGATACAGCAGGGCAATAATTCCAAAATTAATTTTAATTCTAATTCTTTTATTTTCTTACTGTTTTTTAAATGATTTAAATTAGCTTTACGTTTTTTTCATTATTATTAATGGTTTTATTTCATGTATCTATTCTCTATGCACTGGTTGGGAGCACTGTCATTTTCCACTTTTTTTTTTTTTTTTTTTTTTTGGAGAATAAACTAAACCTTGGACCTGCAGCTTGACCATGTCATTAATTTGCTGTGGCCTTCATCTCATGGTTTATAGACTTCTAAATGCAAACATGTAATAAAATCTGCTTTCAGAGCATTCAGATTTTTCTATGTGTGAAGCATTTATTGGATGTTATGCAAGAATTTTGACACCTTAATTTCTGAAACACAGATGGAGAAATACTCAATAATCAGGTTCTTTCAATCAATGAATCAAAATGTGTTCACTCTGTTGGTGGAGCTTCTGTACGGTGAGAAATATACAGTATCTGATTCAGTGTCCTTTGCTCTGCTGACCTCCATCTCACTGTCAGGCCCAAAGCCTCATTGTGCACATGCATTACACTAAATCATGTTTGAGCTTTGTTTGCTTTGTAGTGTAACACAATACATTTGCAAAAAGCCTTCATGTTGTTCTACAGAGAGGAGTCACTATTAATTCCAAGTTCAAACATTTTATTTTTCCCCTATATTTGCAATCTTTGGAACCAAACAACATCCCATGATTCTCAAGTTACTTGTGTTAAGGAACATCTTAAAAATAAACCCCCCCTCTCTATTAAGGTTTCTCAGAAATAGCGGGAAATAATTATTACTTGAAGTTTTGCTGCTGTTCCTTTTCACCTTTTAAATTAAACAATGAGTGTCACAGATGAAGTGGACAGCTAGATAGAAACCGTTTAGGAGTTCTTAGGGGCATTTTTAAAAAATACTAATTTTGACTAAATTCCTTGCTGATAAATGAATCTCTCCAAAAGTTTATCTAGTCTGCACAGACTGGAAACTTAACTGCTGAAGTTAATGATGTCTGTCAGTGTGATGAGGCGACGTCCACAGTTCAAGCTGTGCTGCCATGGCAATCCCATGATGAAGTCTTTACTGAAATGGCCTCCTAGCTGGTAGGGGAGACCAGGGGTGGTTGTAACATTTTTGACATTTTTGTCTGTATCTTGGACTTCTTTTAAGCAAGCATGCTCAAAATCTGGCACAAACTAGTTACATGTGTCTGTTGATAAATGGTGTAGCTGTTATCTCTGTAACACAAACAGAAAATGCATGGTTTAGTCTCAAACACAAGGAGAGAAATTATGGAAGTTTTTATTGGACTTCATTATTTGTAACATACAGATCTACAAATGTGTACCATGATCCACAAATATTTCACTATCACAATCATGATTTATTCATCTGAATCTGCAGTTGAACCAGCATTTAATTGTATCAAATAAGTGCACGGAAGGAAGATTCAGACTGCAGATTCAGACTAATTATAAAAAAATAAAATGAACAAATAAATTATGATGATTAATTAGACTTGACCTTTACCAGCTTCAGCATTAAAGTGATAAATACATGAACACATGAATGCATCAGATATGTTATTTGGCCTGAAATGGACCGTTCTGCATGATGAGTACTTTAACTTTTTGTCTCTCTTGTACTTTTACCTGAGTTAAAGATCTGAGTACTTCTTCCACCACTGCACCTGTGTGTCAGATTAGTTCCTTAGCTCGATGCTAACACATAATGGGAATTACTATTCATGTGCCACTGAAAATTAGCATCACCAGTGTGATAATATTATCCTCACAAATGATCCAGTTTTATTTCACATGCTTAACATAAAACAAAATATGCACTCATACTGACGGGCATAAATTCCCCATGCCCTCTGGAAACAAACCAATAGCGGCTGACTTCTGTCCCTGTGTCCCGTTGTTGTTATTGCTAAGGATGCTAGTGCTAAATAGGGGGTGCGTTCCGAATTGCATACTTTTTCTTGTTACTTTTAGTTGGTACTGCAGCTGCCTTCAAAGAGTATGTACTGTTGCATGCAGTTTGCACACAGTCATACTAGTTCCTCATAACATTGCGCCAAAAACTTTGACCCTCTTTCTTTTATATCCGTTACTTTGGAGATAAAACAACCACCACTTACCAAGTTCGCCAGAGATGAAGATCAACCTGGAGAGCTCTGCTGTTGTTACTTTGCAATGTACAGTATGTAGTTTAACTTCAAAGTTATAACTGCACACACTGTAGATTCTAACATATGATATTTGCAACAGTGAAATTACATCTGCAGCTCTCTCTCATTGTTATTTTTATAGTTATGTCCTGTTGTTGTTTGTAATATTTCTGATTGTTTTGTTCACTTAAACAATCAATATTCCTATTATTACTATTCGACAGCTCATCAGTTACATGAATGCGCTGTCATCCATCATTGTGACTTCTGTCCTGTCAGTCAGCCGTCAAGCCATCATCTGTTTGTGCGAAGGACTGTGGGTCAGAATAGCCAGCTGGCTTGCATACTGCAAAATTGGACTGGATGTAGTAAAACATCCTGATATTTCTGGAATACTGGATTTCACCTACCATGTAATTTGATTTAATTTATTTAATTTTATATATATTTACTTTATATACTTCATTTTATCTACATCACTCTGTTTTCATATACACACTGTCCTGAAATACACACACATGCACGCAGTTGGGGGGTCGTTGCCTCTCCAGCTGCTAATCAATGCCAGTCCCATGTTTAGTCCGGACAGGGACTTGAGTCTGGCGACCAACCCAAGTCCCTTTGGACTAAGCTACCACCACCATTCAGTATGGGACATACTAAATATTTTTCTGGTACACTATATAGTAGGGTAGTATGTGTTTTGGAATTCACATAGGTTCTTTGTTATGGCCTACTTGGTGCAGTTACCTCATGGGAGGGAATGTCGCCACCTCCTGATGTGGCGAGTAACTGCACCCCACACAGAATTTTTTTTTTGCAGAGCTGCTGCAGCAGGAATTGGACAAAATGACCAAATAAACAAGAGGGAAGTCACAAACTCACAGAAAATAAATTTGCAAAACCAGTTTCATGTGTAAAAATGGATCCACTAATGCCTAAATATGACTTCACATGTATTTGCTGTGCTGAAACTGTCTACATTTGTATAACCTGTGACATTTTCATGTGAAATTTAAGTACATGTTTACAGAGTAAGTTTTGCCCGTTTGCTAATCATGCTGTATTTTTGTGGATATGACTCTACACGACACATACAAGAAGACATGTTTGTGATGGTGAAATATTTGTGGATCATGGTACACATGTGTAGATTGTCTTCTGTGTGTTACAAATAATTAAGTCCGATAAAAATGCTCGCAAAAATATTAATTTACCCCATACTCCGAGTTAGTCGGAACACAGCCTGGGGTGAAATATAACATTGAGATTATGGCAAAAACTTAAGACACTGAAAACTTTTTATTCAACACTTAAATGACTTTTTAACGTCATTGGTGTGTGTTTGTTAATGAGTGTTTTTGTGATCTTGCACTCATGTATTTGCTTACTTGACTGTCGCTGTTACCGCTAACCCAGACTCTTGTAGCCACAAACTAGCTTACCCTAAAGCTAACAGCTAAAACATTAGCACTAACAACCTGCATGACAGATATCTACACAGACACATGATGAATATGATTTCAGTTTGATTACTTTAACTACAAAGCAGGCAAATCTATTACACAAATAAATGAAGTTAAAAAAAATCTTCACCACAAAATAGGTTTCTTTGTTATGAACTTTGAACTAAGGATGTGCAGAGTAAATCAGTTTGTTCCTGTTTGGAGAAATTGAAAGTGTCACAACAATCCCATGTTACAACCATCCCTGGTCTCCCCTATTGACAGTGTTGCATTGTATATGTTCTTGGTGTACACTATATATCACACGCCAACATGCAGATATGACCTTAACTGTAGAATATTTTTGCAATATTGTAATTTTATCCCTCCTCTATGAACAATGAGTGGATGCTTTACTGGCAAGCAGAGTGTATAAATAACAAAACAGGGGGAAATGAAAATATCATGGTTTAGGAAAATTTCAGTCTTTATCTGCGGATGGATTTATCTCTTCTAAATATCTCTTAATTACATGAGATTGTGTTTTGTATTTCTATCTTTGAGCCTGTGCTGTGGCAGCTTTGCTCTAATATACAGTATGTTGTAGATTTTAGCTTTCATTGGCAGTAAAGAATAAATGTTTTGACAAACTGAACATGTTAGTATAAAATGACTGTGTGTATGTGCACAGTGTCTGACTCTTGAATGTTAAACTGGCCTCATGTAAGGAACAAATCAAAGAATAGAGCTCTACCACCGCTTACTGGCAAAATTACAGCAACAAATGCAAGACGGAAGACAGCAAAGACACCAGGAAATATAGAAGACATATAGAAAAGCTAGGACTGTAGTGGCAGTATGACACCAAATACTACATATAATTTTTTATCAGTTTCCTTCACACGGCTGTAACAATTAACCACATATTACATGAATGACTCAGCTCATTATACAGACAGAGAAGACAGTGACACTTTTTATGCAATTCCCTATTACGTCAGGTAATATTGCAAGTGTGGTTTGGACTTCATCTTGCACACAGAGGTGCACTGACACAAATAATGACTGTAATGTACAATCTGGCAACCTTTTTAGAGGCCCATTGCTCTTGTGCAATGAAGTCAGTTGAGAACAACAGGACACATTCCCAAATGTGGCGTCTGGGTGGCTCAACAGTTTGAAGAAGATGCACCTATTGTTGATGTCTGTGCTGTGTTTAATGGGGTCCTGATCTTATAAAGATATAAAAGATCCTCTTGCACTCTCCAAGTTATTCAGGTGGCTTTCAAACATTTGTTGAAGTCCTGCTCCAGACGATTTTAATTTAAGAACACATCCAGCAGCCTTGGAGGCCAGACAAGACTCGGTTATTGTGTGGAGTACAACTTGACATTTGGACAACCTTCAGAAAAAGTTCTGGAAATCAATAAAAGCAACAGGATACTTTGGCTGCAAAACTTAACAATGTGAAAAATGTGATTTTGTGAATACTATTTGGAAAAAAATAAACGTCCAAATGGCCTGAAATCAGCCGATTAATGGGACTGTTCATGGTTGTGCCTTAAAAGCTAGATCTGTGCCAGTCACACAAAACACTGTGCAGGCAAAACACGACTGCACACCATACACATCATTCAGTTTATACCATGCATGCCTAACACACATGGTAAATATTAAGATGAATGCTTTCATTTCTGCAGCTAGGGGTGCACATGACTTACACCATGTAGCAGTATGTGTGTGCTGCCCACTGACATCATGCAATTTAGTGCATTTAAAAACCTTTATGACAGTGAAGCTCCATTCTGTACAATATTGGGATTTTTAATACATGAGTTAGAAATGTGGCCATTAGAAAGTCAAACAGGCACACAGTAGTTTTTACACATGCAGGCGATGCAGCACGTTCCCACAGGAACAGGAAATGCAAGGCGGACCGATAAGTGTCGTCGGTTGGATGATAAGCTTCTGTCCGCAGCATTTCCAGCAACTTTAGTGTTGAAAGATCACAGCTCAGCTTATAATAACTACACCTCATTCATCTTTATTATACACGGTTGATGCATTTTGGCAGATCATGTAATCACACATACATTCAGAGGACACATGAGGCACTATATGTTTTATTAGGCTACTCTCTTCCCGTCTGCAAGTTGAAGTCCAGTATTCACAAGTGAAACTAAAAAACATGTACCCCCAAATGTTGGCAGGGAGAGGACACTTCCATCAAAGCTGAATACACAATTTAGCAAAAAGCTGAATGGGAGAAATGAGGCAGTTACCTGAAATGTTTACAGATATGCAGGCTTATGAAAAGCTGTTCACTGCAGTCTTGTAAAAATCAATCATTTTTTCCAGTACATGTATACGTGTGAATACGTATAATAGAAATATAGTATTCTTCATAACCTTATTTTAACCTCTGTAACCTTCTGGATGCATTTTGTGTCAAAACACTTTTTTTAAAAAATAAAAATGATTCAAGAACATATAACAAATATTACAACTGATGAGGTTATATACAGCAGAGATATGTAGCCATAAGCCTGGAAATAGAGTCTGAGAAACAAAACTGGGTTCAAAAGATTAGATTTTTTGGTCAATAATTATTTTACCATACCTATATTTTATTCAAGCATCTCTATGAAGCCTTTGTTGGTTTATTAATTGCACATATTTGGACTCTTGTGGGATAAAATTAATCTCTCTGTTCATTAAAATGAAGGTATGTACAGAAGTCATTTGCAATGAGTTGCTAAATAACTGACAGTTAAACAAGAGACACAAGCAATTGTCTGTCTCCACTATTACCACTTAAACCACTGTAAACCTCGTTCCTTTTCTATATCCTCAAAAGTTTTACAAGAAAAAGGTTTTGAGCCCGTTGCCGTGGTGTTGTCAGTTTCGTTGGTGTGGTAGGCCACCCTGTAGAGCTGACTGGTCAGTCTGAGGAGGCACCCAGGATGGGTTACTTTTGTAGACAAGTGACACCTCACTTGGGGTATTTGACAAACTGACACTCAGGGATACAGAGTGTCCAACTCAGCTTGTCAAATACACTAAGTGGGGGGCCTGATCTCACAACAGGAAAGATGGCTCTGTGGAATAAATGAACAAGACACTGGAACTGCTCCAACCACACATCACCAAAGACAAAACATGCACATATTTCTTTTTATACATGAAAATGTTGTTTTTGTACAGAGCATTTTTAAAATTAAACACCAATCTGTTACCTGAATGCTCAGATCTGTTGATGTTGAAGCCGACGAGTCCCCGTGCAACGCTTCTCTGTCTCTCACAAGAGTTCACAATGATGACACCGTGCACAAGACAATCCGTTTGACCATTGAGCTTTGACGCTGCAAAGAGGAAGTCAAAACAAGGAAGATAACTGCAAAGCTAGCTCTCAGGAAATATGTGGAAATAAAGTGTCAACATGTCATGGTTGTGAAATGCTGTCGAAGGCTTTCGTGGTTCACAGCTTTACAGATAATAGCGTCGCTGAGACATATTCAACAGTTTTATGTGTTCTTACTATTGTGTTCAGAACGTGCTCATGGCACTGTGTGTGCACAGAGTTCTACTGCTAAAAATCAAGGAAGTAGCAGCCTCTTCTGTGAGACTTTACTAATAACATCATTTAGTATAAATTGTATTTTATGGTAAGATTATACATGAGTACTGTTTTAAAACTACATTATGAGATCAAGAACGGCAACATCAGTCATATTTTTCCCTAATTTTGGACTGTCTCCCTGTGTGCTATCAGCTGTCACTGGCCATCATCTGCTCCTTCCTGTTTCAGTGTCAGTGTTTGGTCAGTATCTCTGTCTGTCTGTCAGTGTACCCCCTGGTGCAGTAAAGCCACAAGGATCAGGCCAAAGGAGAGTCTTCCTGTCATGTAGGATACTGCTTTACTTTGACACAGAGCAACTTTTTGTTAACCTACATAACCAGTCCAGCACTCAGTCCATGCACTTGATTTCATTATGTCTGGACTCCTAAACTTCCAAGCAGCACTCTGTAAAATCTATTACTGTCACTTTTTAGTTGCCACACTGCTAAATATTACACATATATTTTGCAACGGCCAGAATGTACTCTGCACAGAGCTGTGTAACTTCCTCATGTAACTCTGGTCAAATGCATCACAACTCACACACTGGACTTCCCTCTGCAGCCACGACTGTACTGTATGTTGAGCTTCCTCAACACTCAAAGTGACTGAGCATTACTGTTCAGGGTGGACGATAAAGTGGACTGTTGTTCTTGCACATACTGGGAGTCAATGTGTGTACCAGCCGAATCAAAATGTTCCATTAGTCTCTTTGCAGCAGCATGCAGGGGAGGAAACATCAAGGCCACAGGGATACAGGAAAGAGAAAGACTGGCTGTGTTGACCCCAGATAGTTTGGAGAAGGCAGTTGTGGGACAAAAGGTAGAAACTGAAATTGATCTCAGATAATAACTCCCACCACAGCTATAGTGGTGAGCGCAGTAGGGAAAGCTACTTTGATGTAATGTTGACAGTCTTGATACTTAGATATAGTACTTAAATCTTTGTTAATTATACATCTGTTAGTATCAAAAGTGCTGAAGCTATACATATATATAAAAAAAAGATATCATAGCTAATGAACAAGACACTGGAACCAGATAATAGCGTTCTCTTCAGCAAGGACCCGACCACGTGACTGCAGGCAGCACAGAACAGCCAATGAGCGGCCTAGGACTGTTATTTAAGAATTTTGCTGTACCAGCACTGTGTGCTTGTTGTTAATTTAAAAAATAAATAAATGAAAATAAAATAAAGGTTCTATTTTGTGTGCCTGGGACTTTCTTTTTCTTTTTGCCATGCTATCAATATCCAATGACACGACCAATGACTACAACAGGTCTTGTCCAAATGCCACCATCCTCAGAAACCTGATGTAGCTCTGTATGTGAAACATAAATACTTAATTTACAGCATTTAGAGTCATGTGACTCATGCAGCAAATGTGCAGATGGCCTGCATACTATCTACATCTGTAAAATAAATGAACCTGGAAAGTATAGGCCATATACAGTATAGTATAGTATAGTATAGTATAGTATAGTATAGTATAGTATAGTATAGTATAGTATAGTATAGTATAGTATAGTACAGAACAGTACAATATAGTACAGTACAGTACAGTATAGTACAGTATTGTATGGCACAGTGTAGTAAAGTACAGCACAGTATAGTATAGTACAGTATAGTAAAGTAAAGTAAAGTGTAGTGTAGTGTAGTGTAGTGTTGTATGGTATAGTAAAGTGTAGTGTAATGTAGTGTAGTGTAGTATAGCTATAGTATAGTTCAGTACAGTACAGTATAGTATGGCACAGTACGGTTCGGTATGGCACAGTATAGTACAGTACAGCACAGTATAGTATAGTATAGTATAGTAAAGTAAAGTAAAGTAAAGTGTAGTGTAATGTAGTATTGTATAGTATAGTATAGTGTAGTATAGTACAGTATAGCATGGCACAGTACGGTATAGTATAGTTTAGCTGAGTGCAGTGTAGTGTAGTGTAGTGTGGTATGGTACGGTACATTACAGTACAGTATAGAATAGTATAGTATGGCACAATATAGTACAGTATAGTATAGTATAGTATAGTATAGTATAGTATAGTATGGCACGGTACGTGCAGTATGGTACAGTACAGCACATTATAGTATAGTATAGTTTAATACAGTACAGTACAGTATAGTATAGTACAGTACAGTACAGTATAGTACAGTATTGTATGGCACAGTATAGTAAAGTACAGCACAGTATAGTATAGTACAGTATAGTAAAGTAAAGTAAAGTAAAGTAAAGTGTAGTGTAGTGTAGTGTAGTGTAGTATGGTATAGTAAAGTGTAGTGTAATGTAGTGTAGTGTAGTATAGCTATAGTATAGTTCAGTACAGTACAGTATAGTATGGCACAGTATAGTATAGTATAGTATAGTATAGTACAGTATAGTAAAGTAAAGTGTAGTGTAGTGTAGTGTAGTATAGTATAGTATAGTATAGTATAGTGTAGTATAGTATAGTATAGTATAGTACAGTACAGTACAGTACAGTACAGTACAGTATAGTATAGTATAGTATAGTACAGTACAGTATAGTACAGTATAGTATAGTATAGCATGGCACAGTATGGTATAGTATAGTTTAGCTGAGTGCAGTGTAGTGTAGTGTGGTATGGTATGGTACAGTACAGTACAGTACAGTATAGTATGGCACAGTATAGTATAGTATAGTATAGTATAGTATAGTATAGTACAGTATAGTAAAGTAAAGTGTAGTGTAGTGTAGTGTAGTATAGTATAGTATAGTATAGTAGTATAGTACAGTATAGTAAAGTAAAGTGTAGTGTAGTGTAGTATAGTATAGTATAGTATAGTATAGTATAGTATAGTGTAGTATAGTATAGTATAGTACAGTATAGTACAGTACAGTATAGTACAGTATAGTATAGTATAGTATAGTATAGTACAGTATAGTACAGTACAGTATAGTACAGTATAGTATAGTATAGTACAGTATAGTACAGTACAGTATAGTACAGTATAGTATAGTATAGCATGGCACAGTATGGTATAGTATAGTTTAGCTGAGTGCAGTGTAGTGTAGTGTGGTATGGTATGGTACAGTACAGTTCAGTACAGTACAGTATAGTATGGCACAGTATAGTACAGTATAGTATAGTATAGTGTAGTGTAGTATAGTATAGTATAGTATAGTACAGTATAGTAAAGTAAAGTGTAGTGTAGTGTAGTGTAGTATAGTATAGTATAGTATAGTACAGTATAGTAAAGTAAAGTGTAGTGTAGTGTAGTATAGTATAGTATAGTATAGTATAGTATAGTATAGTATAGTATAGTGTAGTATAGTATAGTATAGTATAGTACAGTACAGTACAGTACAGTACAGTACAGTACAGTACAGTACAGTATAGTATAGTATAGTACAGTATAGTATAGTATAGCATGGCACAGTATGGTATAGTATAGTTTAGCTGAGTGCAGTGTAGTGTAGTGTGGTATGGTATGGTACAGTACAGTACAGTACAGTACAGTATAGTATAGTATATGGCACAGTACAGTATAGTAGAGTGCTTTTACTTGGTACTTTAGGTACATTTTTATGCCAATACTTTTGTGCTTTTATTTAAATAAGCTTTTGAATGCAGGACTTTTACATGTCACACAGTATTTTCACAGCATGGTATTTGTACCTTTACATAAGTACTAGATCTGAGTACTTCTTCCACCACAGGCCAGCAGTCAGCCAGCTTTGCTTAGAAGACTGGAAACACGAGGAAGAGTGAAACTGGCCCTGTCCAAAGGTAACAAGATCCACCTGTCAGCATCTCTAAAGATTTGTTTGAAAAGGCACTGCCAAGCAGATGATTTTGTTATTTTGACATAAGACACATGTTAAGTGTGCAGAGGGCACTGAAAACATTAACACTGATACAGATTGGCCATGAGTTGCCTCAATGCTCCATAATACTGTGACCCCCTTGATAGTCATGTCAAACATTATTTTAAAATTGAATATTCATATTCTTTAAAATATGACATCTTCAAACAAAAGCAGAGTACGCCTTTTTAGATCCCTCCCAAACTGTACACAGCTGGCTCTTTTCGTGCCTTTTTGTGAGTCACCAGTGCTGTGAGAGGATTAGGAATTCCACTCATTAAACAAAACCCTATTTTGGAAATATTTAGTTTAAGATACTTGACCATTTAACAATAAGTTATCACAGTAAAAGACTTGAAGGACAGTGGGACATATTCAGAGTTCCCATCTGACAAGCTGAGGAAGAATAAAGTGAGGAAAGCTATTTACAGAGATCCTGACTCATTCTATGGGTAACACTGGGGTATATACTGTGAGTTTTGTTCAGACAGTCACACTTGTAGCAGCTTATCTCTAAATGGCAGTTCAGAGTGTGAACCATTTCAACACCCTCTTCAGGCCACTAAGACCACAAATATAGGGGAAGTGGAAGATGAAAAAACACCACCTCCCTTTGGTGTTGAGAAAGAGATGGCTGATTTTCATCAAGTCCTTTGACAAGAATTAACTGAATTTCCTATTGCAAAAATAGCCGAGAGTTCTTACGACTAACGCTGTTTGGTAAAATGTTTATTTAGCTACCATGAAAAATAGAATTAATGATGTTTCACATTTATCTACCACAAGTAGAAAGGAGAGGTGCTGTCCACATAAGGCAAAAATAAGTCTTTTCAGGTTGTTTTCATTTAACACACTAATGTAAAACAGTGAGAGTTGCTCCCAGATTCATGGGTTTTAAATTGCAAATCAAACAGAGAGTTGCTTATTTGCTTGCCTGTCAGTCAGTTTTGAGTCTCAACCTAAATGCTCTGAGTAGGATTTCATAAGTGTGACATTGGAGTCTCTTTCCAAGAGGTAAAAAATCAACTTTTCAGTGCAAACCATTTGAACAATATTTGCGGAACAATTCTGACACGTATTGAGCATATGCATGGTTGTGGATGTCCTGTACAGTCACGTTTTCTCATGCAGTGATCATTTGAAATTCTATTCTGAGAACTTGATTTGGTAAAGTGGAAGAAAACTAACCTCTGTTACATTTATTTTAATCTTTATGTACTGATAAGTGAACTGGCTCAGGTTCACATGCTGTGTATATCTATCACAATCTATGTATCATCAACCAAATGTTCATTGATGTGAGTAAACTTAATCACTTTCAGATTGTTGCCATGTCACCCTCACTAAAGACTGAGGGCTATACTGCCACCATGTGGCTCATTGCAAGACTGCAACATGAAACATGACAGCAGGTGCAATGGGAACTTAGAGCTTGTTAAGCATGAGGCCAGAAGTGGATCTGATGAGTGTGATCACTGCATGTCAAGATAAACTAACAGAAATATGGAGTATAAGCATGCATATGAGACATGAGTAATTAAATCTGTTGTATATTTCAGTTCTTACAGAAATGGTAGGCAACATCATAAACATAAATCGTGAGGAAATAATCGCATAGGGGGGAAAAAACGTTTAATTTGACTTTTATTCATTGGTGAAAGGAAGACTTGAAGCAGCAAGATCCGATGAAAAACCTGGGCAAGGCACTGTCTGTCAATTTACAACGTTACGTTTCAGCCCTTTTTGATTCAAGACAAAATATTGAGTAGCATCTTTTAATACATTTCTTTTTCACACATGATGATTGAATTACACTTGTTTCTTAAAAGAAGGCTGTCAATAAATGGTGCTTCAGGTAGAACATACAGTGCAGCATTATAAAAGTTATTGTCAAAGGCATGGAAATTTATCCAAAGTAGCAACGACTGCATTTTTACATTAAATGGAAGATACGAGAACTACGCGCAGCAATGGGCAAGAATACTGTATAACAAAATGCATCTTGGTACAAATGACTTTCATTCAATAAGAGAAATCAAAATAAAATAAAAAAAATCTAAAACACATTTATTTTGAACTTGCAAAATTGTGTAAATAAATCCTTTAAACACTAATTTCTAAATATCCAAGAACAAGCAAAACCCTTTGTATGTCTGAGTGCCAAAATGTAATCTGGAACATTGGCACGAAGAAGTCATGTTCATTTTTAGGCAAAATGTTTTGGCCTTGTTTAAAAATCTTCATCCATGGTATTTTGCCTTTCGCCTGGTATTTTGGCATTTCATTGGTCCTATCGCAGGCTTTAAGGTGTTGCTTGTTCCATCAGCTTACTATCACAGCAGAGAGCCGCTCAATTAGTTCACAACAAAATACTGTTTTCAAAAAGCTGTTCTTTCTGAACAAAAACTGTTACCTTTGACAAGTACTTCTAGATTTTATAATACAAAAATATCCCCAGTGGTGTCTGTTTTCCACCTTACATAATTCTATCACTTCTGAAAAAATCCAAATTACAAAATACACAAATGTCATTAAATACATACAGTATATGAAAAATGCATGCATTGGAATTAGTGCCCATGTGGGGCAGTAAGTCTGTCATGACTTGTTTTGCAAAGGTTAGCTATAGTTTTCCAGTGCATGTTTAACGATATTATTTAATTCTATGCATCAAATTCTTTGAAGATTTTTGTGGCAAGAAACTTCTCATTTGTGAAGAAAACACATGACCGAGCATGTAGGATTAAACGTACAACTACAGATGACTTTATTGGCGTTTGTTCACCAACTTGACACGTGGCAACTACAGTGTAACTCGTTATGCTGTACTGATTATAATAATGCAAACACATGTGTTTTGATTATCCAACAACAACCTCACTGATGAGCAGAGTTTAAAATAAAAGCAGAGGGTTAAACTCTTACAGGTAGAGCAAAATCAATTTTCAGCTATCAGCTTTTTTAATTCAATCCTGAATCAAACAGATGACGCTGAAGAACAGCAATATTGACTCTAAAGCTGCAAACTGACTTGAAGGAATAACTGTACATGAACTTGATCTTGAATATCACCTTGTGAGTGGGGCAAGAATACTGTATGATTTTGAACACTTTAGAATACACTCAAATAATGAAGTGAGTAAACTGAATGTAAATTTGCAAAACAAATAATACTGCTCTATTAATGCTCCACATAGACAGTTACAGTGCATTTGGTTTTAGAACTGCGGGCAGCGGATCATGGGAGAAATATTACTGTCTGAAAAATCCAGCTTGCTGTGAAGAACCGTTGCATGTGTACAGCAGAAATACGTCTACAGTCACAGCTTTCAATCTGAAATTTGGATTGGTCTCTAAACCTCTTATTTTGAAATCATGGTACTGAAATGTGACAGAAATATATAAAGAAAATAAAAAGGCTTACTCAATGTGTCGTGAAATGAGGTGTGAGCCCATTACTAATATGCTACATAAACCCCGTGTGAGGAATGTACTAATAAAATACAGTATGTCCCTTTTCAACCAGTGACTTGCCTAAATTCAAAGTTAGGAATGATAACAAATAGAGAATCCCAGATCCATATTTGTACATTTTGCTGTGCTTGTGCAACCATGTCATGTTGTGGATCTGATTTATTTGGGTACAGAGGAAAACAGCTTGTGTGAGGCAGGACTGCAGTCCAGGCAGAAAGGCCCAACGGTGTGGGCTTTTGCGTTGCTGAATGCAGACATCACATGCACTCGAACTCGTCGATGCGCTGTTTGGTGTTTCCTGACCGGATCTGTCTGAGGGTCTTGTACTTGTCTCGTCCTGCTTTCATGTTCTCTGCGTGGATCATGTCGTTCACCGTTTTCTTGCTCTCATCGCGAGCGTTCGCCAACTCGGAGCTTAAAGCCTAAAAACACAGTCATCACAGTATTAATACACCTCACAGCAGTATGTTATTATGAACATATTACACTCATTGTTATCCCTGGATGTGCAAAATAATAAGAACTTTTTTAGTGACTGACCTATTTTTTTGCACTAACCACATCCACTTGAAATATAACAATCCATCTCTAAATCATTTGCTTTTCTTTGTCTTCCTCTCATTTATTATCAATATGGATTTATTAAAGGAGACTTGTAATGCTTTTCTGTATGTTGTGTCTTATGTGTAGTGTTACACTGACGGATGTTCATATTTAATGTGGCCAAAGTTTTAAATAATCACATAAACATATGTAGAAGTAATCTCAGTGAGCATAAAATCACAGCAGGTTTCCCACGGCTGTGAATGCTCCCTTTCTAACATTTGTACTCTGGCTATAGTATGATGTCACAGTGTGCCAGATTTCTTTATATGATCATGTGCTCCAGACACACTACTGCAGGTATTTACATTTTGTGGCCTACACTGCTACATGAAGCTACATGCTAACGTCAGGTAAACTTGTAAACCTGATTGCTGATGTTGTACATTTCTCCCCAATTTCAGATCATATTCCTGCTGGAACATGTTTATTGGAGATTTTTCATAGTAAACGTGCTGCTGTTCTCTTTTAAATTCATTCTCCAGCAGAAAGTGCTCAGTTAACGTACATGTAGCTACATGCTAACATCAGAGAAACATGAAGTCTTGGTTGCTGATGTTGTAAATTTCTCCCTGACTTTGGGTCATATTCCTGATAGAACATCTCCAGTTGTGTTTAGAAGCTGATTTTTCAGGGTAAAAAGTGCAGCTTTGCTCTGTTACAGCCATTTCCCAGCTGCGATGACGGTGCAGATACACAATACTGAGACCAGTCAGTGCAGACTGAGCGTATTTGAGAGGGGCTCTTAAAGAGACAGGCATTAGACACTGCCTTCTCAGACAGAGGGTAATAAAGGCGTTCCAGCACAGACAGTGTGAGGAAAATAAAGTGTTTTTTGACTATTAAAGCATGTAAACATGTTCTAGAAGAAACCTTTAATAAAAGTATGAACCTGAAAATGAGCTTAATAATCAATAGGAGATTATGAATTGACCTTATCATCTTACCACTCTTGAATGTATATTTAACATAAGGCACATTTTGTATATATTTCTTATTCTTATTTCTATTTATATATGTATATACTGTGTTGTACACTGCTGCATAATTCACATATGTTTATATTTCTACTACTCATCATACTTTACATATTTTATATCCGTAAATGTTAAAATCTGTAGCATAATGCACATACTTTTATATTTTTACATACTTCCCACTTTAATACTTCTTCTTTCAAGTTCCATAACTCTCTACGCTTACATCCGAGCGACTGTAACGGATCAGAATTTCCCCCTGGGGATCAATAAAGTAGTCTGACTCTGATATTAGCCTATGTCATGAGAAGTGCAAGCGTCCCTGTTCCTCAGTACATTCATATACATTCATATTACCTGCTTGCACTACAACATCGAAGCTAAAAACTGACATGCTGATAGCTATGTACTGTGACCAAAAGAAGGCAGTAATGAGGCCTACTTGTCCATTGTTTGTGTGGTGTCATTTACTTTAATACGCTATTTTATTCTAGTTTAAAAAATGGATTTAAAGCAACTTAAAAAGCATGTGTGTCCTGCAAGATCAAAACTCTACAGTTAGCCTTTTGATCTATCTTTACAATAATAATGACAAATTAAATTTACTTTACATATGAGGTATGAGCACTTACAAGTAGATGTTTCTGCAAACGCTCGTTCTTCTCAGCCTCGGTCATGCGCTCCTCTTCGCTGCGGTCCTTGTACGTGGCGGCAGCTGTGAACTCGGCGCTGGCTTCGGCGCTGCTTTCGTCGTTCTCATCGTGCTCGTTCTCTGCGTTGAGGGGCTCCTGAACATGAGCCGACATCACTTTGTTTTTGAGCTCTTCTTTGGTCTTCTCCAGGTCCTCCTGCACCATGGTAGCCTGAGGAAACAGAGAGCGCCGATGAGGGGATTGCGCATTATAGTTACAGGGCTCACTGCAACTACGTCCTTGGTAAGATAATTAGAGATTCAATGGATAGAAGTGTATTTAATACCCAAAAAAAAACTGACATCAGTGGGGTTTTTATTGAGTAGTATTGTTTCTGCACTGGCCAAACACAAACAACATGAGAGTTGCACCACATTATATGGCAATCTATCCCATAGTTGTTGAGGCATTTTTCTAAAAGCCAAAAATGTCAACCGAATGGGAAAACTATCTAAAATTAACTAACTAAAATTAACTGACTCATGATTTCAGCTCTTTCCAGCCTAGCAGTGCAACATAGTTTTTATTATTTTGGCCACTAAAAGTAATTTTAAACAATCTATTAAAGACACTACAAATCCACTTTAGACATGGGGCATTAGAGGACGCCTTGTGCTAAAAAATCAACTGAACAAGAATAAAAGCTGCTGACAAAGTAAAAAAAAAATAACTGACCATAGTGCTTCTGCTATGAGCCAATCATGACTAAGACTGGAGTTTCAACTGAAACTAAACTGTTCGCCAGAAATGCACAAGTGTGGAAACCACCACTTAAGCACAGCATTCTTTTACAAGGCAGAATATAATAATGGCGCAAAAGAGTTATGACAGGATTTCCTTTGCACAAAGACCGTCACCACCACAAACAGCATGAGTCACACTGCCCATAAAATTGAAGGGGCTGGGCTGGTGCGCATGGTTTTTACCAAAAAAGACATGAGCTGTGAGCTTTCACCCCTCCCCCAGAAACACACAACAAGACCTCAGGAATGTCTGTCCTTACTGTGTCACAAGGGAGGGGCAACATTTTCGGCACAATGTCAGATCGATGGTGATATAAGATGATGCTCTAATTTCTGTCGTGTCCACACTGAGCTCACTTGGAGTGCTAACACTATCTGATCACATAACACAGGTGCCATTAACTTGTTTTTATGTTGTGACCATAAGCACAAAATATTAAGTGTAATGCAGAATTTACTGTTCCCCTGGTTAACACATGGGCCACAGTAAAATCACTACTTTGTACTTGTTAAGAAAAACGTGTACATATCAGAAACATGATATGATGGACAGATTATTGAGAGGATAAAGAATGGAGTCAGTCTGAGAATCATCAGAGTGACCTGTCTGTCTCACTTCTCACCACACGATGGCTGCAATGCACAATTTTAGTTTTTACCAACTGACAGAGAGAGAGGAAGAAGAACTGTAGCCGTGTAACTGTGTCTGTACTACCTATCAGTGCTGGTATGGACACAAGTCATTTGTGTATGTGAGAAAACCTTCTCATGTCATCAGCTCTAAAGCTCCTTTGTACTTAAATCATTAATAATTGTCACTGCAATCAAAGACAGAAGACTATTTTGTTTCTATAAAAAAAGGTGTAACTCAGGATGTGTGTGATTAGCAGATTAGTCGATTAAATGTTGCTAACCTCGTTAGTCAGCACCAGAAATATTAGTCAGTTAAATTTATTCAGGGCTCCTACAGTTTAAGGCAACTTAGACTTAAGACTTCTTAAGCCTTTATTCATGCCACTCTGAATGAAATGTAGGACAAATTTTACAATAATTAAAACTGAAGCAAGAAAAACATGAACAAACCAATTACTTAGGGTTAGGGATTTCAATTTTGCCCAAATGTTGTAACACCAACATAACTTGTCTCGTGGCAGGGATGAGGGTAGAACAGAACTGGGAAATAAGAGGCATTTGTTGGTGGGTTTATAAGGCAATTTTGTGTTTCTCACTCTGCATGTGGGATTCCAATGTCTCGATTTCCATCCTGCCATGTTTAAAAAACTTTTTGGGTTCAGTCACAGCTAGCTAGCAGACAGTGGATTCTCTGCTCTGAGCATCCCGGACGGAGACAAAATATGATTGTTTTTGGTTCTGTTATCCTGATGTGACATTAATGTGAGACATCTGGTACATTATTTTACATTACAAGGCAATGTCACAAAAAAAAGATTAATAAAATCCTACTTCCCTGTGTTTTAGCATTTTAAGACTTTTGAAAGATTGATTTAAGGCATTTTAATACAAATAAAGGCCTTATTTTTAGGTTATTTAATTCAATACCTTTTAAGACTTTTTAAGGATCCGAGGGAATGGTGATATTATTAAGATACCCTGACAAAAACAGGAGGTATTTGGTTCAGCATGTGAGACTAATCAGAGGCTCTGATCATGTTCTCTCTTAGAGAAAAACATGCATGTGCTCTCAGACACAATGGCTGAAACCACGTCTGCATGTCCTCACAATCGGTACAAGTCCGTAGCTGGCTGCGGACATTCAATGCAGAAAGCACGAGCCTTACACACACTCAACCCCGGCTGAATGCCTTCCTGCTAAACTGGATGAAAGACGAGCGTTTAGGTGCACGGGAGATCTTTAGAAGCCTGGACGTATGTGTGTGAAAGTGTGTATGTGTATGCATGTCAATGTGCGTGCATGATAGAGTAAGTGTGTGTGTTTGTTTTTGAATGAAGATAAGTCATGAGGTTAAATATACAGTAAATAAATAGAATTTAGTGAACCATTGTCATGTTTGGTAAGATAATGAGCAATGTTCAAAATGCACAGTGCAAAGTGCCTCAAGTTTCAGCAGCATTTTAAGTACGATTTGGTTACTGAGAAAATGTTCAGATGGCTCATATAATAGAGGCAATTTTGACTGTTTTCTTACTTGGACTAGTCAACTAGTCCAACATTTCACTGAAATTGAAACGTCAGTGAAATGAGTCGTTGGGAACATCCCTAACTCAGATCATACCTTCTGTTGCCACTCTACTGCCTCATCCTCCTTCTTCTTCTTGGCATCCTCCAGGAGGGAAATCTTCGAAGTCAGCTCAGCCAACTCTGTCGCCTGAAAGGACATTTTCTTTTAGACTTTCTTGACATTTATATTTGGAGCATCAGTACACACACTTTTTCAGCCATCAAAGCCTTTCGTTTTCTAGTTTCAATACCTCTTGTTACACAAATAGTGTTTGATAACTGACCAGGTGTTCTTGGTTCTTCATCTGGTTCTCTGACTGCTGCAGCAGTTTCATCTTGGCATCCTCAGCACCCTTCAGCTCATTCTCCAGACGTTCAGCCTCCTCCTGTGCCGACTTCCTTTCCGTCTCCAACTCCAGAGCCCTCTGCGTTTGATCCTCCAACTCTGTGCACACACAAGTTCACACACACACGCACAGAAGCAATACAGTTATGTGTTGTGTAAAAAAACTGTCACTATTCATTACAGTGCAACAACAAGCTTTATCTTGAACACTGATGGGTCATCCACCTTGTTGGGCTTTTTTCGTCTGCTCTTCGATCTGCTTTAATCTCTCCATTAATTCCTCCTTTTCCTTTTCAATCTTTTCCTTTTCTTTTTCTGCAAGTTCTCGTTTCCTCTTCTCATTCTCCAGCAGGGCTCTAACGGACACAGAAACAAGATGTTTTGGATTACACAGTAACATGTATACTGTAGATGATCACCATAGTATACAGGGTAGTTTACACAGTCCACGTAACGATCACACACAGTGCAGAGCTTCTGTGTTGGAATTAACCTCTCTGTAACTGCTGTCACAAAGAACAAACCTGACATTCCTGCTGCATGATGTATTTTTACACCAGTTAATACAGGTTTATCACAAATTGTGGTAATTACACATTTACAGTCGTAGGCTACACCAGAAGTCACACAGTGTAGTTTCTCTGACGACGGCTCGTGACTCTTACCTCTCCATCTTCTTGTGATTCTTCTCCTCTCGAGCCTGAGCCTTCATCTGCTGCACCTCAATGGTGTCAGGTTTGCGGCGGCGCATGTACAGCTCGTGGTTGCCCATGCAAAGAGCCAGAATTCGCTTGTTGATGCGCAGTCTTGGAGCATAGAATACAAAGTCCTAAACAACAGCAATAGAGATTTATATTTAGGATTCACACATAGAAAGATGATTTATCACTTGTAAACGTGTTGTTCATATTATTGATTTACTTACAGGTGCTTTCTTGTCAATTGGTTTGATGACAAACTTCTTGTCATTGAAGGAAATGTTCCTGATTTCACTCCAAGGAAATCCAATTTTGGGCGTCATTCTATTGAAGACAATGCAAAAACAAAAACTCTGGTCAGCTGCATTACATTGAACAGGAACTACTAATGATAATAAACAACAATGATGCTAAACATTAGAGCTGCAACGATTAATTGACTTGTTTTCAACTATTAAATTAGAATAATCTTGGTAATTTTTTAAGGAAAAATAATTAAACACTCTCTAATTTGTTTCGTAAATGTGAATATTATCTTTGACAGTAAACTGAGTATCTTCGGGTTGTGGGCAAAACAAGACATTTGAGGACATCACTTTGGGCTTTGGGAAATACTGATCAACATTTTTCACCATATTTTGACATTTCATAGACCAAAGAACTAATCAATTAATTGAGAAAACAATCAACAGATTAATCAAAATTAACTGTTGGCTGCAGCTCTTCTAAACATGTGCACTCATAGCATTTTGACATCACTGTGGAATCACTTACTTGTCATTCTGTTCATAAATGTTGAGCCCCAAAGCGTCCACTCCCAACCACAGTTCTGTGCCTTTCTTATTCTTGATGTTGAAGTAGTTGACTCCGTACATCTCGAGATCTTGAGCAATCTTCAGATACTCCATCATGGACTCCTCTCTGTGGACAAAAAACGCATGCTAACATAAATAACATGCTGCACACAAGCCTGAATAGTTAAAGCTTTGAGTTGGAAGCACAGAGTGTTCTACAGCCAGGAGTTAAATTTACGGCAGCAAGGCTAAAAAGAAGCCTTGAGAGGTGCAAGACAATTCAAACTTCACAAGATTCTGACCCAGTACTGAAATCTCCACAGACCACTGGCATCACTAAGGAGGAGACTAAGCAACTAGAGCAACTAGAGTAAGGTAGAATCAGGTGCAACTACAGTGCGATATCTCCTAAATATGCACATTTCAGTCAGTATTTTGGGCTGAGAGTGTGAAAGATCCTCTTAAAATAGGGTCTGTTAAAAAACCAAGTAGGCAAAGATGTTTAACGTCTTCAAATGTTTCTTTGGCACTTGTGTGTTGGCAGTTACCTCATCATGCTCTTGTGTTCTTCATGCCACACTTGAATCCTCTCCTCCCACTGCTCCTTGTTGAGTTTGTGCTGGTCCAGGACTCTGAAAACACAAGACATGCGAGTCTCAGAAGTCATGCAAAGACACATATCTTGTACAAACACCCTGGCCCTGACATTAAGTGCCATGTTGAAATGGTGCTATAAAGCTGTGTTACCTCTGAGGGAGCAGCTGCTCACTGGACAGATATCCTGGTGTGTGGACTTCCTTGTTGTAGTCAGCATACTTGGCCTGCACGGCGTAGGATGCCAGGAGGACTGCTGTCTCTGGAGGGCAGTAGATGTCGTCATTTAGGATTCCCTCCTTCACCTGCAGGAAGAACAGCCGCTGTGTGGCGTCCTGGATTAACTCCTCTGTCACATCCTCGGGGAAGAACTTGGCACGGAACTTAAACAGCAGCGGGCTTTCCTTCCTCACATCCTGGGCTGTCACCTAAAATAAAGCATGGCACGGGTGAGGGGTAGAGGTTAGACTTCTGTAAATAGACTTGAGTTCAACAGAGTGGTTCAATTTTGCCAAAGAAGTAACAGAGACAGAGACAGAGTGGTGACGTAAAACACCTTCTTATTAAGCTTGAGCCATGTGGAGAAACCCTTTGTATCCTGGTACTGGAGCCCAAAGTACCAAACCTCTCTCAGCCCAATGGTCTTAACAACCTGAAAATATAAAAGCAGAAGTATTATTCTTGTTCCTCCTCACCTAGAACATTAGCGCAGTCTGTTCTATAATAGATATATGAATAGTGAAACACAGGCAACAGGTGCCATTTGTCACGCTGCTGTTTGATTCAACACTCTTATAAACATCAAACACAAAAATGACTGATACCAACAGTTTTAAGACATTGAAAAGGTGCTTTGTTAGAAACAAGATGTACATGCGACAAAAAAAGAAACTAAATACATAAATGTGACTGCATGCCCATAAATCTTTTTAAAAACTAGTTTCTGTTCCTTGTAGTATTTTTTTTGGTTACAGAACTATTGCAGTTATTAGTCTGGTAGTGACACTGTAAATAAAAATAAAGCAGCCTGCTGGTTAACATCACCAACACATTATAGCTTCATGTAATGTTTTACAGTAATTTAAAAACTATTTCCAAGAATATCACACATGAAAACAAACATAATACATAACATTTGCTTCCAAATCACATTAAATTCTTCAGTGTGTTATTGTGAATGAATAACTCTGGTTATAAATCACCAGTTTCTCATACCTGGTCAAAGAGCTGCTTTCCTGTTGTGTTTGGCTGAATGGCGAACTCCAGTTCAGCATCCATTGTAGTGACTCTTACACTAATCTGAGGAAGAGAGCACATTGGAAGAATGAGTGAGTGATTTTAAAATCTTAATTGACACAGACAGCATTTTGGATTTGTGTTGTCATGATAATGGAATTTCTAACTTTGATACAATACCTTAAAAAGACATCAGTATTCAACACCATTTTTGAACCACAGGGGAAAATTAATGTTGAGAATATACAATTTTTTAAAGAAGGTAAAGATACAATAACAAGAGTATAACATGACAACAACAACTTTTCTTCTCTTGTTAGCAGCAGAGAACAGCAGAATGACTGCTGTATACATTATCAATAAGAGAGGGCGAGAGAGCGCAGCTGGTGCCCGTGTTCGATACTGAAGAATATTAGTATTGAAATCGGTCAAAATCAATATGTTTCGATTAATCTTTTTTTTTTGACAACAGTATTTTGGATAAAGTGAATGTATCTCGCATATATCAGTGAGCTAAAATCAATATTTTAGCAAAAGGAGAGCTTTATTATTATTGCTGGCATGATCAGTACTATATATAGAATCTGAAAACTCCCCACTGGTGCCTCCCAGTGGTAATATATAAAAAACCAAATCAACAGAAAGCCAAAAGAACAATGATAAGATTATATATGACATAACTCATCAGCTGATCTTATATCAAGCTGCTGGGAAGGTTTTGAAAAAACCTGGCTGTGCACAAGCAGCAGAGGTGCACCGACACCCCTCAGTGCACACACTCTACAGGCCACGTCTGTCAGAGCACAAAGTCACTCTACATTCAGATCAGGCCTACTGCGAACACTCAGTCAACCACACCATCATGATATGACAAATGATGTTTGATGAATGCAGAATTCACAAAAGATCACGGCCCCGCGGTGTGTACGGCAAACGTGCCAATCTGGCTATGTCTCAGTGAGAACTTATCTACAGGAAGTAACCACATCCTCTGGTGGCTGCGAGGCAGAGCTGCTGAACACTGAGCTCTCATGAGAGTCGCCTACATCCTGTCATGTATCAAGCAACCTGTCAGCTTGCTGCTGAGCTATCTGCTGTAGCAGAATTTAGCAAGAACAGACTTTAAGTAGGTTGATCATCTTCAGGTAACACACTTTGTTACAGCTGCTTATTTAGCCACTGAGGCCCTTCTCATTTAAGAGACTTGAAATTGTGTAAATTATACGTCAGGAGTTGAATGGATATATTTAACTTTAAAGCCTCTCTCAGTGAAGTCGCCCAGAGAATAAATTCATTCTGTACTGAGTAAACTGACCATGTAGGCATTTCTCATTTTCTCTGTCCTCTTAGAGATGACGAAAACAGCAGCAAGCACGTCTATTGGGAAATAACTGTGCAGGCTGAGGCCCACGCCTGCCCTGAACAACAATGGTATGCATTATTTCCCCGTTGCGGGGCTGATTAGAGTTGCGTTCTTTCCCATTCATGTCAGCAGGACCCCATTTACTGCTCAGGATACTTGCCCCTCTTCACATCCTGTCATCACCAGCAGACAGAATCATAGTGAGGCCTACAATCTGGGCCTACACCGAACACAGATGCCTCAAGCTGTCTAGACATACCAGTCTTTAAACTGACAATTATGAGCTCTGATGAACATTTAATTTCAATAGTGTAGATGAGAGTTCAGTCGATGACCACCCTGTTGGGGTGTAAGCAGTTTCATTTCCTGAGTCAAAATGGCTAATTCTGCCTGAAAAGGGAACTGCACTCGTACGTTTTCTGCCTGGTTAGGGTGTGTCTCTCATGGCCAGAATTCAAAAACACTTAGCACACTATTATTAGCACACGCTCAAAAACACCCCTCTCGGGCCCACGTGTCATGTTTCCATGACCTATTCTTCACTGCTTTTTATCACACCCCAACTATTAACAGCTCCTAACAAGTTATACATTTAGAGGCATGTGTGATGTATTTAATTGTTTAGTTTTTCACAAGCTACTGGCTTACTGAGTCAGCTATGTAATGTAAATCTTTCTTCAAGGATCTTCCACTTCACTGACTGCCTGTAACTTAAGGTTGTTTTTAATATCTCCATTTGCTTTATCCTTTCTAACACAGCTGTGTGCTACTACATCTGCTGATGTGCGGAAACCACAAAGGTCTCATCTCCTCTTCTGTTAGTATAACTGGCCGTTGATTTATCAGACCACTTCAACACTTAATGACAAATTCATGACCTAATTACTGATCCTAAATCATATGAAATATTATAACTATATAAAGTAAAAGTATATTGACTGATTACTTAAATATATTGCGTTTTCAAAGCAAAGATAATCAAGATGACTGCACTTTACATTCTCACTAACAATACATCATAGGCCATAATAATTAAATCCTCAGCACATCAGGTCAAACCACACTAACAAAGACAGAGAACAGCCACGCTAGCAGGTCTGTGGGTCTGCCTATGTACAGTGGTTCACTGAACTAAATGCTAATGTTAGCATCCTAACATGCTCACAGTAACAGTGTTAACACGCTGGTGTTCAGCAGGTAAAATGTTGTGTTCACCATCTTAGTGTAGCAAGTTAGCATGCTTACATTTGCTAATTAACAACAAACACAAATTACAGCTGTGGCCAATGGAATGCTATTAGTTTTGAAAACATCTGGTGGTCATACACCTTAGTATTAAAGAAATGTAAATTTTGAGCCAATGATGGCACTAGATGGCATTTTAAGGGATCGCAATTCATCCTGTGGGGAACATGACTGTGATGTCATGACGATCCACAATTGATATTTCAGTCTGGACCAACCCACCAACAGGCTGACAGTGCCATCTGCATCAATAGAGCCATGCCACCCGCTAGCATGGCTGAAATCCATATTATTTATAAATTGCCCCAATAAGTTAAGACTTGATGTCAGTTGTTAGTATGCATGACAGCTGTAATGCTGTGTCATTCTAACTGATGAACTCAGATGGCCAATAGAGGAAGGGTAAGGGGGGACAAAACCCTCTATCATTTTTAGGAAGTGAACAAGTTTGTTTGATAATCTTATGGTCATTATGCAACAGTGGAGAAGTTGAACCAAAAGTGAACTGGGGAACACCTCAGGTTACCTTGTTAGGAAGAGGAAGCAAAACTACTGAAACTCACAGAACATGTGGTTTATAGATGTACAGCCCAGAGCAGACCCAGTGATGTTAGTACAGTCCAACCGCTTTTTTTCCTTCACTAAGATTCACTTTGATTAAACATTATATATGTGGAAACATCCCCTTTTATTAAATTTACCATACATCCTACAGAAGGGTAATTAACAGTAAATAATGTTCAGTGGGAGCCCCTGTTGTCCCAGCATTCAGTCACTCAGCCCTTACATTCCCACACAACCACACCAGTGTTATCTCTGTGTGCTGTTCACAACCACAGTCCTTCCAACCTAAACCAAGACAATATAGAAGATACCGCTAAGTGGTTTTAGGAGCAAGCGGGAACAACAATGTTGACTAACAGCATCCTTGTAAGCAGGACAGCCCTCATGTCTGGGCACAACACTGGTTAGTCTTACATTACAAACAATACAAGGCGGCAATCCCACTTGCGAGCGGTCAAATGAGGTTAGCAGTAGCACATGGTACATTTAAAGACCATCTTAAGAGTGACAAATATAACAAACGTAGCTATACACCATGGGTGCTAAATCTAAATCATACTTCTGAGTCATGCTGTGCACAACAATCACCCAAGGTCAGCGACTAAGGTGAACGTCGATTTAACTATGAATCAACTCCAGTAACTACAGTAAATTTAAGATACTGAGATCTACCACTACCTGAGTCACAGCTTATCAAAAATAATATCTGCCTAAAAGACGTAAGAAAAGAAGGGTCAGACACAATCCAGTCAGGTGGAACAGTTACATGTAGATGTGAATACAGGGTATGTACAGTTAGCATTTGAAATCTCAACCTTGTCATTCCCAACACTGTCCAGTTAACAGCTATTAGGTAATGCCAAGCTGAATATGAAGTGTGAAAATGTGGGAAAATGTGACGTGATGACTTATCCTGCATGAGGCACAGCACAACAGCCTTGTTATGTTATCGCTTGAAGCCAATAGTACAAGGGAGATCATGTGAAAAGACTTGTGAGCAAGACAGCAAACATGTTTATATCCTCCAAAGCAATATACAAATATTGGCCTCTAATACAGTACTGAGTTTGCAGCGAGCCATCAGTAAAGTATCTATGGCACAAAAAACAAATCAGTATCCTGGTAGGTTAACATAAGTACTCATCACGTCTGCTGTTCAGATTAACATGTAGTCGTGAGCTAGGATGGAGAGGAGAATGAGGTTTCTGTGTTAGCAGGGGACAGTAGACACAAGAACAACAGGCTTTTAGAACTGTTTCCCACGACCTCTCTTTAAATCAATCAAAAACTTGTTTTTAATTAAAGAAAACAGCCATTATAGTACAGACTGCTCTTTCATCCTTTCTAATCATCTAAATCTTTTTGATTGACTCTCATCTCATGTTTACTGTGTATGTTCACCTGACTTGTCACCAGCTTGCACGCCTGTCCTACAACATTAGTCCTGGTATTTTATCAGTCAGATGCTAATACTCCTTGCCAAATTGATTACGTTGTCTGACCTTTCAAGCACTTGTTCTGTTCTGGCTCCATTAATTCTGATGACATATTGCCTTCCTTTTGACCCCTGCATTTGTTTGCTAACTGTGCCAGTCATCACGTTGCCAACTATAAGCCTCCTGTTGACCAAGTAAGGACTCTTTTATCCCTGCTGGTTTTGTCTGCCAACTCTGCTTTTGGGTTCAAATCCTGTGTTATATTGTTATTTATATTATTATGTAAACTGAGCAGGAAGACTGGGCAGCAACATGGAGGTACTAAATTGTCTGTCTTCTCCAATATACATTTTTATATAGCTAATAATCAATTCCATGTTTTCAGCATAGTTCAGTCTTGTCAGGTTGCCAAAATTCTTGCAGTCCTATTAATATGACGGTGACACTGACAATTCCAGGGTTCCTACAGCTGAGGGCAAATTAGATTTAAGACGTTTTAGGACTATTATTAATGCCATTGGGAATGAGGAGACCAATTGACATTAACAAAATTAGAATTAAAAAAAACATCAATTACTTAGGGTCAGGGACAATTTTGCCCAAATGTTTATTGCTACATAAAAAAGACTATTTTCTGTCTCATGGTGGAGACAAGGGAGTAACTGAACTGGGAAATACCTAGGGTTTGTCATTTGTTGGTGAATTTTCTTACCATTTTTGTGTTTCTCACTCTGCATACGGTATTTCACTGCTCTGATTCCCATCATGCCAAGGTTGAAAAACTTTTTGCGTAAAATACACTGAGCCTCATACTCATTGCCTTGTACCAGTTTCAGCCATGTACAAAATATTGGTTAAATAGACAATTTTTGTTGAATTTACAGTTACCCATGTCGCCAAGGGTACAATGACAGCTAGCTAGCAGACAGTCGATCCTCTGTTCTGAGCATCCCGTCCAGAAACAAAATATGAGTGTTGATGATCTGCTATCTCCACCCCTGTGACATTAATGTGAGAGGTATTCAGTAAATTATTTTAAAAAGAGAGATGCTACCAAATATTTTGAGATTTTGCAATGCAGCATCAGAAAAAAAGACTCATAAACTACCTACCTCACGTGTCTTGACATTTCTAAGACTTTTCAAAGATTAATTGAAGACATTTTTATACCAACTAAGGCCTTATTTTTTGAGTGAATTCAATATCTTTTTAAGGATCTGTGAGAACCCTGAATCAGACAGACAGTATGTACATGAGAGCAGCCTCCTGCTCTATTTGTTTGGTGTGTAGTAATGATTGAGGACACAATGTTTTTCCCACAAACACAAGACATCCACAGATGCAAACCACAGGCACTTCTGTTTGCAGTAGGCAGTAATGCAATATCACGTTGACTAATGCTCACTGCAGTGCTTTGCTTATGCTATTCTTTTATTATGTACACAGTTTGAACTTTGCTGGCTTAAAAATTGTACCAAACGCTGTCATTACAATGAGGGCCAAATACACTAATCTTAACTTAATCATCTCTCGTTTCATTTTAACATCCAATTGTAATTACAATGGTCATTCATATTCAATAAAAAAAACAGATTATTTAAACAGAAATTAATTAAGACGATTTCTTTTATTCCAACAGCAGCAAAAAAATTTGACAAAAACCAGAGGATAATAAGCACATACAAAGTATAAATTATTAATGAATAACAACAAAGAACTTACTTTCAGGAGTCAGATTTTCTCTCAACCTCCAAACAGAAAGCATTGAACTACCTGTTTGTGTAAAAACCCCAGACGTTTTGATTGCAGTTTGTCCACCACCTCCACCTCTACACACTGTTAATCTGCTCTGCTATGTGCACTACAGACTCATTTAATCCCCTGCTTGCATACCGCTGGGTCTTTCCATTTACCATTTCTCCATGGGCACACTTGTTAAAGGTTTGGTGCTCCTAACAAGAAAACTGCATCTGTTGTGATTTCCACGTAACGGGCTAAAATGGTAAGTTATGCGCAAGTTTTGTGTAAAAAATAGTCGGCTATTTTTGGATAAAAAGGTGTATGATTAACAATATTCACCAGCTGAGAATGATGAAAAACTGGTTCAAAAACAGGCTGACAGTCTGCTGTACTAATCCTGAAATTGTTTAACATTTTCAAAAAGCAAGTAGGAAAATAAAAGGGTAAAATTGGGGTTAGATTTTAGCAATAAAACCAGATAGAGTGTTGTGTTTTGGGCATATTTAAAATGAAAATGTATGTAAATTGGAAGTCTTTCTGAAAAAAAGATAATAAGCCACACCCACACACATAACAGCAACAGCTGAACAATCTAAATGTAAAACTAATTTCAGCTAAAATGTAAAATAACACTGATAAACACAGACTTATAGTTAATCCTGAACTTGTTGCACTGCTGTAATGCAATCTAAAGTGGAGCATGGCATCTGAGGACCACGCTAGGGGAAGGCAGGGAGGAGAACAGCTAGACCATGATGTGAAAGTCCTTATAAGGCTGCAGGCAAGGAAATTACCAGAAGAGGAACTGATGTAAGTGCAGAAACCTTGAGTCACAACACAACTTCCTTGGGAAACTTCAGCACTGCCAGGAGGAGTCCAGCAAAAGGCAGAGTTTCTCAATAATTATTGCCTTTGTGAAATGTCAAAGTTGTTACAGTTAACTACAAAACCAAAAACTGGGTCACTAAAACCGTTAATGGAAAACGTTTTTTTTTTTAAAGCCATGAATTTTACTCCCTGAGCTGGCTTGTTGTGGATGTGACTACAAATGGGGGAAACAACTTTCACTGGGTGCAGAGTGAGCTCTGGATCATTTGCTGAATCAGTGTGTCCAGCTTCCTTCTTTCAGACAGCGTGTCTACAGCATCTTCACATGGCAGTGTAAGCTTTACTTGAGGAAACAGACAAAGGAGTGTTGCAATAACCAGTCTGGGTTTTGCCATTTCATCACTGATATCACCATCCAGGTGCAATGGTTGTAACTTTGCTTCCCAGCAGCATATATGACATATTCAGGCTTTGCTGCAGTTGTACAGAGACAATATAATTTCTGTAGGTCCCTATAGTTTATATTTTTTTACATTGGAAACACAGCTCAGGCTGCTCATTAATAAATATAAGGCCTTACTGTCTAACATATCCCACAATCCTTTTTGTCCCTGTTTATTTGGAGAGAATCTTGCAGCTTCCTCTTGACTGTCTATTTTGTTCATCACTAGTTTCCTCTTTTCTTACTCTTCATTATGTACAGGCAAAGGTCTCTACAACACAGCTGCACTTTCCCTGCAGTGTCCCTGTGCTTGTGAACTGATCGTGACTGCCAAACAGATTCTTTAGAGGTCTTTCAGGTCCCCAGCTGTTTCTTCAGTAGCAGCTACATATACAACAGGCTACTACTCTGCTGTTGTTGAGTCTAACAGTGTCCCTGCAATGATTTGGCACAAAGTCTGACACTAAGCGAAGGACTACAAAATTATAAAGAGCACTTACAAAGGAAAATATACACAAGATTAATGCTTGTCAGCTTAGGTACAGTACAAAACATCTTAAAGCCCACCTTAACTGCAAATATAGTAGAGTTTTATTTAATACAAACAGGATACTGGCCTTCTATATTTCTAATCAGTAATGTTTCACTGCTCAAATGCCTTTTGAACATAATCAGTTTTTCTTGTCTTTTGCTAAAAAAAAATAAAGGAACATTTTATGAATCGATGTGGCAGTACATTGCTAATAACTTATTAATAATTTATAGTTAGTTAACTGCCTGATACGCACACTCACTTATTCAAAAAGGCCTTGTAAAGTTTATTTAAACTGTTGATATGATTAGAGGAATTCCTTTTAGGAAGAGGAGGGCAGAAAAAGCTCTTAAAGTATACACTTTAAATGCCAGGATGCTTTGACATTTTTTCAGGTTGACAGCTGGAAAAAATATCGAGGAAGTGCGAGCAGAAACAATACTGCAGGAAGAAAGCAGCTACAACCCTTGGTACCATTTGTACTTCTGTTTGTAATTTGGAAGTTCAAGAGTTCATAAGTGAGTCTTAATAACATGTCGGCAGTCAAACATGCATTTTAGTAAGTTTTAACAATTAGACTCGGATATTTAATTACTGAATGCTCTCAAAAGGGTATCATTATGGCCAAGTTACTGGCTGCTGCCCAAAATGATAGCTCTTATAATGTGGGGCAAACTATGAGTCTGAAGCGTGGACCCAGGGTAGAGTAAAGGCAGGTCTGATGTTGCTCCATTGAAAAAAAAAAATGCAGGTAATGAATTACAGTGTCTGCACTGTGAAATCTAAATGGCTTTGTACTTAGTATCAGCTTCATCTCATGGGACATGAGTGACTCTTTTTGTAGCTGTGCATGTGGGTATGGCAGCTCCAAACAAACTGAATAAGAAGGGTCGTACACAGATTTCAGTTCCTACATTATATTCTCTCAGTCAACTCGTGCTTTCATCTGGGGCAAACAGCAGAGATGGGGAAGGGTTACTTAGACACCATGTTCCCTTATGTTTGCCCGCTGATGAAGGCTTGAGCGAAAACACTGGTCTTTGTCTGTTCTGATGGTGTTTGAATAAAACAAAGAGTCAAGTCTGTGTGTGTGTGTGTGTGGCCGTCCTCTTTGTTCAGAGCCACACCAGCTCCTGGACAAATCTATCAAGCTTTGGCTGCTCCTTTATTTGATACCACAGCACAGAGCTAGATTCTGGCCCTTTTTCTTAACAGTGGCTGTAAGGCATAATAGTTCTTGGTGCCTCCCCTTATGCCACCACCCTGTTTTGAGTTTGCCTCCATTTGCTCCAGATTTGGGCAGCACAGCTGGCCTGAATGACACTTGAAATCCCTCCTCGTTAGACCTGACTGAGGAGGAGGCCTTAGGAGGACTAGCTCGTTTGCTACTGCAGGCCACACAGCCGCTTCCGCTGCAAGCCGATTCAACAAATGTGATTTCAGGCTCTTCAGTTGTGGAGAGAAACTCAAAGCACCGTAATAACTAACGTACTGAGCGTGAATGCCTGAATGAATGATCCGGTTAAAGGCGCTAATTTTAATGACCAAACAGGCGGGAGCGCGCACGCGCACACACCTAACGGAAAGTACCCCAGTAATCCTCGGGTGAGTCTGAGGGGATGTAAAGGATGTTAAAATACTATAATACGCACTAAAGGCGCATTAATGGGTATTTTAAGATTAATATTAAACACCAGAGTCAAACAATGAGTCTCGTAGTGGATTTAACAGGTAGGCTAACGTTATAATGGAGAAAGAGAGACAGACAGAAACACGGTAGTTTTTACATAATAGCGATAATGCAGTTTTCACTCTTACCGTCTTCGGCATCTTTCCTTTCTTTCACGTCCGGCTCAGGATTTACAAAAAAAGTTATTAAATCAGTCGAGCAGTTAGCGAGACCAGCAGAAAACTTTTTCCCATCAGAACAACGGCGCCAATCAAACGCCTTCCTGTCTCGAGGACACAAACGTTCCTTATAGCTCGACTACCAGCAGTTATTTTCAACCTAAGGCGCGTGAGAGTGTTTTTTTCTTTGTTTCGCCTTAAAGTGAAATGAAGTGGAGCCTGATTTCCTGCTAACGGTACCCCTGACTGCAAGACCACACCCAGGCCGATGACAGGACAGCAGCCAGCCAGACAGAAAAAGAGGCTTCAGGCCAGCAGACTCCGCCTGCAGCAGCCGCATCATCATGGCTGCAGTCAGTGTGCTGCCTCTCGAGCCCCAGCCGAAAAGTTCAGCTGCACTTTCACTCTCAGCAGACACGTTCAACACTAATCCACGGGTAACTCCTGCCTCAAATAAGTACATAACAGCCATATATAAGAATAGAGAAATATAGTCTACATGTACATCACATTAATGCAGGCTGATCATGAGGTGCAATCACTGTTATAGCCTATATTAAAAACACCAAAACATCAGAGGACCAAACTTCTTAAGTATGTTGGATAATCATCATAACATGCCATTAATCAGTGTAGAGAAGGTCTATGGGGATGAAAATACTACTAACAGACACTAATTCTCTTGGTACTTGCCTCTGTACATTTTCCCAATCAATATTTTTAACTGAAAATATATATATCATATATATCATGATATATATATCATGTGGGCTCTAACCATGAAAATCATAGTGTGTCTTCACACTGCCGTATGACACATTGTGGCAGTTACTTTAGTGTGTTTTCAGTGACTTTTAATTTATTACAGAGGTAAACAGAATAGTACAGGGAATATGTTTTACACTGTGCACTGCTGTAAATTGAATGAAAGAGGTCACAACTGTAGTTATGGAAAGAGACAACTGACAGAGCCAAATCATCTGCGCCTAAACGACAAACAAAAGTGAAATGTCTAGTAGTAAAGCCTAAAAAATGATGACAATGTCAATGAAAACCAACAAGTTATGTCATCTGTTATTCCAGCTTTTATGGCCAAAGTTCAAGCAGGAATATTTTTTCTTTCATCTTACACAAAATGATCATTTTTAAAGATTATTTTTTGGGCTTTTAGCCTTTATTATAGGATGGCTCAAGAGTGACAGAGTTGAATCCAGACCGCTGCAAGGACTCAGCGAACATGGTACGCACACTTTACCAGGTGAGCTAGAGGCCACCACCTTTGTGTGAAATGTGACATTGTTTTGTTGAACTCTGTATATACAGGATCTATGATGTAATGTGCTGAGGACAATCACCGTTACCACACACATTACCAATAGCATAGGCACAGATTTCTGTGGGCAGTCAGGATGCAGGGTATGTTTCATATGTGCCCCCAGCCCCAATGTTTAAACAAACCCAACCCTTGAACCAATGGTATTGTAATGATAGAGAGGAGGAAAAAATTCCAGCATCGCTCCACAGTCTTCCAGCTGGACTAAGATGTGGTGACCGGGCTGACAGTGGAGTACGGTGTGTTGTTAAAGTTGTTTTTCGTGGTTTTCAAAGTGTCCTGTGACCACTTATGTCCTGTAGAGGGATAAACATCATCCTGTAATGCTTCTGCAAAGAGCAAACCTGATCACGGCAATTGACCTCCCTTTGTTAAAGGTTCAGCTGGTCCAAGCTGTGCCACTAAATGTTTCCCTCATTAAATCACAGAGTCCAGACTGCTTTATCAGACCTCGGGCCTCTTGACGTCTTTTGGTGTGCACCAAATAGAGCATGATGACTCATCAAACCACACGTTTTCCCACTGCTCAGTAAACCAAAATATGTCTTCTTTGTACCACCAAAATAGTTTTTTGTGTGTAATACTGCTTGATATATTGCATCTGTCTGTGGCTGCTCTGGATGAATCGTCCCTCTCAAACCAGATTCAGAATTTGTGGTCAGCACTGTCAGAGTTGTCTGTCTTCTTTTCTTTGCTGCTCAGCTCAGTACAAACACATATTTTCCTCCACAGCGACCCCTAGCTGATGATGTCTTAACCTCTGTTCTCTCTCAGCCTCTCCTCAGCCCCTGCCTTATCAGTCCATTTCTTCTCCTTCTACATGTCCACGTCACCAAGGTATCTAGTTGATGTCTTTAGTTATGCATACTGGATCCGTCCAGCATTTTTATGCCTGTCTGTGTACTTGATAGAAGTTTACATTTTAACCTGAACTCTAAACAGACCTCCAACAAATGTATTAAGTTTTATTTAAATATTTGAATGATGATTTCAAATCAAAATGTGCACAAAAGAAGGACAGTGTAATACTGAATGTACACTTGCACAATGTGGAAGGAAAAATTCAAAAATCAAGATTTACCAAGTTCTTAAAGTGACTGACTTGGGGAAAAAAAGACGACATGAAGGAATCCCTGGAGACTGACTGGTACTTTAATATTCCCAGAGAGAGCACAGCACATGAACGTCACTGCGTTTGCATGTTGACTCATCTCTCCACTCCCAGGGCAGGGTGACCTCCCACAGTCTCAACTCACTGAATGAGTCGCTCACTGCAGCCGAGTCAAAGGCAAAATGGTGCGTAGTTCTCCAAAGTCAAGGTTGACGCTGATCAGACCTGTGTTAGTTGTGTTTGTCGAAACCTCTCAGCTGAACAAAGAGATCAGACTTGTCCAGTCCTCTTTTATCATGATTAGTTTTATAATAGTCACAGTCTAAACAGTCTGCCTTAAATTAACAGTGCTCTGTGCTGTACATGATGTAAAAAAAAAACAGCTACTGAACTCCGTGCTGCTTTAATTCACTAATTTAATGTTCTGATTTGTTAGAAGTCAGCTACGGACCAAAGGTCTCAGCAGCTGTAGCCTCTTCTTTACTGCATTGGTTAAAGAGGATGTTTTAGTGCCTCTTTATAAAACAAATTAAAGTAATATCATAAAAGTCTTTTTACAGGCCTGTGTGCGTCCTAATGACTCATGCCCTGAGCCATTACACCATTTAACCAGCAGATAGTGTACATGTGCTGTGTAACCTGTTGCACCTCAGCTGCTGCACTTACACAGAGGAGATGAAGCTATTAGACGCACGATGTTTGTATGAAAACATTTAGCCACAAAAATGGCCCATTGTCAAAGAGGAGCACGTGTCTGTGTCCCACATAAAGACAATAACAAAGTCAGCCTACTATCACACCACTACATCACTCCAGTTCTGAGGTCTCTACACTGGCTCCCTGTCTACTGTTGGTTTTCAAAGCACTGAATGATTTAGCTCCCAAATACATCTCTGACCTTCTGGTACACTATGAACAATCAAAACCCCTCAGGTCTTCTGGGACAGGTCTGCTTTGTGTCCTCAGAATCAAGACTAAATATGGGGAAGTAGCGTTTTATTTTTAAGCACCACATATCTGGAACAAACTCCCAGAAAATTCCAAGTTCTTCTCTCAGACCTTTCTGCTGCTGCTGCCTTATATTAAATCAAATATGAATTCATTTCATACACTGCACAACTTTTATGTTTCTGTTTTATACCTAGTATATTTCAGCTTGTTTTTATTTTCTATTCTCTCGCTCTTTTTATATTCAAATATTCTTTGTCTCGATGCAGTTGATGTTTTATGTAAAGCACTTTGAATTCCCTCGTTGCCAAAATGTTCCATATAAATAAACTTGTCTTGCCTTGCCTGTGAACATTTTGGCAAACATTTGCATCTTTTATTGATATTTGACGCCATGTAAGCAGCGCTACTAAATTGAATTTGGTTTCAATTACTTGCTGGCAGAGAACCGTCTAATGTAGTAGGGCTTTGCCAGACCTCTTCAAAACCTTTGGCATATATAATAAAATAAAAAATTAGAAACGACATTATTTGGTCTCATTGTTCCGTATCAGCCCAGTCACCAGGGAAAAATGTCAGCATTGTACGTTATTGCTAATCACAGATAAGATAAGTGTGTATGAGCAGGGTTTCTCAACAGGAGGAGGAGAAGATGGTGGATGGTGCAAGACCTATTGGCGAGACGCCTGCCGAGCAGCAGACCACTGTTCGAGATCAGCCATGTGTTTTTTAGTGACACATTGGGACATTTTCAGAGATGTTTGTGGCGATCACAACCAGGTATTTCTTTAAGGTGTCGTTGGCATATTTCAAGCAGTGGGTGGGGTATTTTAGCCCAAAATGTGATGTTTTTCAACCATAACCAAGTGTTTTTAATACCTTAACCTAACCATATGCTATCCCCAACATGTCACAACATAAGAGTGAAAATTGAAATCTAAAGAAATTGAATGCATTCGCTGCATTCGCTGGTTATTGAATAGTTGGTACAGAAACTCCCAAACTCCAGACTCCCAAAACTATACAGCGCTGGAGGCCGAGATGTGTTAGCATACTGACATGTTTTACAAAAGGAAAGCATTTTCTTACCTTTCTTCATTTC
This sequence comes from Cephalopholis sonnerati, assembly GCA_019142605.1. Lineage (NCBI taxonomy): Eukaryota > Metazoa > Chordata > Actinopteri > Perciformes > Serranidae > Cephalopholis > Cephalopholis sonnerati. The sequence continues at coordinate 13,262,135 of JAGQAX010000017.1, forward strand.
AGACACCGCAATTTCTAAAGTTTAATGTGTCACGACATTCATGTTAATAACCACAGTTGCAACAGAACACTTTCAACACAGTTGTGCTTTTGTAATCTTGTGTCTTTCCTGTCGCATTAAAAACACTCAAACACAGTTTGGACAGAATTTTGCTTTATTTATGGAGAGAAACACATTTTGTCATTAAGACTTACATTTTGTTTGAGCCCACGGACCCAAATAGTCTATTTTTGTATATTTTGGTCTATAAAAGCAATGCTATCCAGTCAGAGTGGATTACAATACTGCAGATCATCACGACACAAAACACTTGCTTTATATTTCCCTTTTTGTACATTGCAGACACATTGGTCTACTCAAACAGGAGACCTATTTCAGAAATGTGACCACTGCATTTCTCAGTATTAGAAAACAACCAAGTATGTGATTAAAATGTCTGTGTGAATTAACCTGAGTATTACACTGTATCTATGCACAGTTGTGTTCAAATATATGTACCTCTTTACGTTTGTACACCAACAACACCAACCAACGATGAAATGTTGAAATCATATTGTTGCAGAAACTTCAAGACGTCAAGGGGTTCACAATGGTTTGACCACAACTGTTTGTGTGTGTGTGTTTGAACCAATCATCATAACAGGTGCGTCATGTGTGCACATCAAAAATCACTTTGGTCTTGATCTTAGCCATTAACAACTGATTCTGAACTGAACTTAATGTTACATTGACAACATCATCTTGAAAATAGCACTAGTCTAATTTCCAGCTGAGACTGTTCATTTCAAACAACAGTATGCAAACTGGCCTCAGATACCAAAATGATGAAATTACAATTGGTGAATAATTCAATAGTAAAATCAATCACAATTGAACACATCTCTGCTTTGTCAACATACAGGGTTAGTCATTAAATCAACTGCCAAACACTCCCAATAAATTCCCATTTTACAAGGATCTGTATCAAACACAAACCTGTGTAGAAAACTGACACTGCCCTCTGCTTCTTGTCCAGCCAATGACAGCTTGCAATTTCTGTATCATGCTTTCAACCGTTTTTAACTGTCAGGCTACACACAGGTTTGTGTTTGCTCTTACTCTTAGTTTACATTTGTGAAAATGAAATCCTTTATCCCCTGAAATACAGAATTCATTGCATGACAACCCGTGTGTTCAATCACAATAAATTATGTTTGACAAGCCACCCAAGAATAACTTTGGCATGTTTTATTAGGCAAAATATATTCAAAAATATTGAAATTCCCATTAAAATAGCGTAAAGCGGACATGTCAATTCAGAGGAAATAGATGCACTTAACAAGGGTGCACAGGTTACAACACAGAAATTATCTAAGTATTTGAACAACTGAAGTAACTGTTACTGTTACATTTACAGATTTGCTTTCTATATATACACACACACGTGTGACTATGTACAGAGAGGACATGATGCTTACTGCTGTACACAGGGTAACTGTGCACTGTTATGTAGCACATAAATGTCCCTGTAAATTAACTACTGTACCCAGTAAGAATTAGTACATACCAATGGGCTACTCCCAGTGACACACAGTGTCACAAACATTATGGCATTGATTTTTTTCCCCTTTATTTAAATAAAACTATTTTCATATTATACATTTCATATTTTGTTACATTCAAGGTATAGATACAATTTGTATCAACAAGCAAAAGTCAATTCTAGACATTTGTGGCTTAGTTGTTTGCGGCACTTTCAAAGGGAGGGTGGGGACAGTAAAACACTGGATTGGTACTTTGAAAGTCTTCTGTAGCGATAGTGAGTTTATTTTTAGCCAAAACAGTTTCTGGAAGTGGTGTTAGGAACAAGGACAACACTGAGATGTCTCTAGTAAAAAAGAATAATCAGTAAAAGACAGCAACAAAATGCATGTCCCTGCATTTCTCGTCCTTCTTTGTTCATGTGGGCAAAATGTCCTGACAGAATTTGTGAAAGCAGTCTAACCTGTACAGGGTTCCCACACATTGTCATGGACAACTTTTTCATCAGTTTTCTAATGAAATTTGCATGACCATTTAAAGAAAGGAAAAAAAAAAAAAAAGAAAAAAGAAAACTGCTCTTTCAAACTCCCACGTTCTACTTTTAGAGCAGTTAAAAGGAAACCAAAGTGCACACTGGTTTGCTGAATGACAATTGAATGCTTTAGGTTGTCTCTGTCAACTGCTCCATCTCAAACATGCAGTACAGTTTAGAGGTAATAGCAGGGCATAGGTATGGAAACTTTAGGATTCATGACCCGACACAGTCAATCTTAGTCACTACATTATTTTTTTGCCACATTTGCCTGGCATTATTCAAACATATCACATTAAAACTCTATTCAAGCATAATTCCAGCTGGCACGCCTGGAGGCAGAGATGGAACACTGGGGGAAAATAAATTTACGTGATGGTAAAGAAAAAAAGCTACAGAAAATACATTTACCATTGTTACATTACATGGAAGGTTATCCATGGATAAATACTGTAACAATATCTTTACATGCAATAAAATTCCATGACTTTTCCATGATTTCCATGACCATGGGAACCCTGCCTTCAGGATTAGGACAGCTACCATCAATACTATTTCAGCATTAGGGACACACATGTAACAATCACTGGGCTTTGAATATGAATTTGCTCTAATACTTGTCGAGCCCACACTGTCCACAAGTGCATTTTATCTAATGACAGAAGTGCAAGCACTGTGGCACTGGGCCAGAAATAGTAACATAATGCTTGTGAGCAAAATCAGCAGTTCAAATTAAATGACACGTCTGTATGAAAGCATAAACTAATGGGGTTTTAAGGACAATATAACGTGAACTATCCAAATTAAAATTCATCTGGCACTGATTTCATGGACTATAAATCCTATGTATACTGTAGCTATATAAAGTTTACTTTGTCATAAACTGTTAAAGCTACCATACATGTCTGTGAACATCACTCAATGCACTATTTACCTTTTACACCACAATTCAGTTCATCATGGCAATTGACTATTTCAGTGTTCAGGTTAAAGAAGGATCTCACTATCACCAAGAAACATATTCCAGTACCACATTAATAAAGTCAAAACACTACTGTTAATTTGGCCTCTCAATCAGTAAACATGTTAATGTTTTAGAGTTATTTCTTTTAGAGGTGATAGCTAGTACCTCGGCTTTTTACACTAAGAACATGTTTTTCTTTTAATCTATGACAATTCAACTATCTCAAGGGAAAAGGATGGCACGCAAACTTTTAGCCAAATGCCAGAAACAACCTTGACAGCAGCCTTGCAATCTGATTGTTTCACATGAAGAAACATTTAGGCAGTTTGTTTCACCTTCTCATGAACAGACAGACGGCCTTAAGTGGCCTCGTCTTTTTTCATGAAAAAACAAAGTCAGCAAAGCCCAATATCCATATGGGCAAAACACATTCAAATGTTTTTTTTTTCTTTATGTCTGTTCATATACCACGGTTGTACCTAAACATTATAAAGAAATATAGATTTTTGAAGCACCACCAATAAGACAAAGTCAGGCTCACACAATTAGCCCTGATAAAGAGTAATACCACTCAGTTTAAAAATGATTGGACAATTTTTCTCTGTAATCATGAACACTTTCCTAAATCAAATGACAAATATAATAAAGGTCTGTGATGTCATCAAAACATAGTCTGATGCTCCGCCAATGACTACACCCCGATTTTCTAGACTTTGTGTTTGAGCTCAGCCTCACTTTCCTTTTACTTTTTTATGAAGATAATAAAACACCAACAAAACATACACCTCTCTAATGCATTACTTATTTTACTTACAATAAAGTCTTAATACAAATCTGAACTCAAACATTAGGGGGGAGCTCCTCTCTTTCACAGACATGTGATACTATACTAAATTTGTAATGTTCAGTCATGCAATCCAATAGTTAGCCTAGAGGGACCATAGCTGAATCCTGAAATTAAGTGGCATTTCCCTTTAAATGCACTCAAAGCATGATCTTGCTGTTAGGTTTGGCTTTACATGTTACAACCTCCCTGCAGGTGTAAGCTGAATGCTTCATGTGGCACATTGTCCTGATGGTGGGAGTAGAGAGAAGGCAACAGATCGTTAAAATCAGGGGGGTTAATCATCTTGGGAGCATGAGTGTGCTTAGCATTAGATACAATTTCTTGTGAATAAGTAATAGGTTTGACCTAATGACCTTGGGGCCATTCCAGATGTCAAGACTAGCATCCAACATTAGCACCCTTAAGCTGCCGCTCATGGGTAAAATTTAAAGGTCTAATAAAGATCACTGGCTCAACAACTGCCAGGAGATCTGCACTTTATAGAACTATGGGCGACTCAAACACCCGTTTCTGTTTTTGGCTGCGTCCTTATGGACACCAGCACTACTACACTGAAGCTGCATCACGTAAAGCCATCCTATTAGCCCAGTTTCTACATCTCAAGGTGCATAACAAGGATATACACAAAAAGTACAAAGTTTTGCAATGCCATCTCCACGTTTCAACTGTACATAACTAACTTTAAGGTACTACATGTTACATGTAGGATTTTCACAAAATATATCACTACTAGATCAGAGTAGACTCTTGCCAGTAACCACTGGTTTTTGGCAGGGAGAGACTGAAAATTAGAAAATTGAAAGCATCCTGAGAGCAATGTGCTGCAAGGCACAGCCAAACCCTTCCATGATCCTTGGAGACTGGCTGCATGTATGCGTACTGTACATCTATATTCAAGCAATTCAGCCTCCTGTAAAAAGCCATACACTAAGTTTCATCTTCAACATGCTTTCAGCATTCACTTCATTTTTTTTATACAATTATTGAAACTTCATACTCTACAAGATATAACAAAATGAGTCCAATATTAAACTCATTCCCAGGCCTGACTGTATCAGCCAGATTCTTCTCATTTTATCTGACAAATATAACATCAGTTAAATATTCAGTCTGTTGCAGAAATGCTTGTGCAAACATTTAAACTGTGATGGTAAACACTGTTTCCATCTCTAATAGTAAATTTCTACGACTTGTTCCTACCTAAGTCACATCACAGTCTGGTGAAATGAATTCACGAAGTTTAACTACATTTACATGCACATAAGAAACCAGGTAACTGCCAGAAATCAGGTTAAGGCATTAAATTGGGCAACTTGTTTAGATGCACTGCAATAGTCTGATTTATAGAAAACCACAATTTACATGCAGTTAATCATCCCTCCTCTATATTTTAAGTTTGCCATATTTTAAGCGTACCTAATATGTTATATAATAGGACCCTGCAACATTGATTTTTTTTTTGATTGGAACATTTGAACTGACTGTTAACAGGAGGAGTATGGCATGTTTTACAGTGTGAATGTTTTTTAATTTAATAAATCATTTACTGTTCATCTGTGGAACCAACCCAACCTCATTTAACAAACTAAACCATTTACATTTAAAATAGGATGATTATTAGGTTTGTTCAGCAAAGACTAGACTTTGGATGTGATCACTTTTGATGCATGGGCATACGCAACAATACTGCCTTTAATCCTGCTGTATTAATGCCACAGTGATGATACCTTTCCTGTCTTGGGTCTCTGTCATGAACATTAGCACATGTAAGGGAAAAAAGAAAGAAAAAAAAACTTTGGAAAATGTAGAAATGGCCAAATTCTATCAGAAATCTAGCTGGGTTAACCAAGTTTCTCTTTATCCTTTAACCTAATAAAGGTCTTTCATCTCTCATGTAGGCAACAGGAATCAGGTCTGGAGTTCAAATGATTAATCAATTCATCGCCTAGTTGTCAACCAGTAAACTAATTACCAACTAATTTGAAAATTAAGTTTGAGTCTTTTTTTTGAGGAAACTCAAAAACTGCTCTACGACAGTAGACTGAATATCTTTGGGCTGTTGACAAAACAAGACATCTGAACACGTTGCCTTGGGCTTTGGGAAACAATGATCAACATTTTTTTTTTTTTACAATTTTCTGACATTTTATAGACCAAACAACAACATCGATTAATCAAGAAAATAATGGACAGATTAATCGACAGTGGAAATAATCGTTATTTGCAGCCCTAATCAAGTCACTGAGAAAAGCAGGAAATCATCAGACTGCTTAAGTGCATGTAAAAGTAGTCTTGAAATGAAATGAAACCTGCTCCTGAAAACACACTGCTCCACTGACAACTTGAAGAAGTCCATTAGAGCTACTGTTTGAAACAAAGATACTTTGAATATTTTCACATTGAAAAGAATCCGCACAACAAATTTGACAAATATATAAATAGGAAAATCTTGGACGCAGCATCCAATAAAATCAGAAAGGTAACTATACAGTACACCATAGGAAATTATCCAAACACAGATGTTAGTTTATACTGTAATCCAATTGAGTCTGTGAACCAAAATGTAAAGTTATGTAGAATACTGACACTATATAAATTCTGTCTTTTTTTGGCATTATTTAGCAGCTTATAAATGACTTTGAAATAATGGCTTTTGTGTGATAATATGTACATAGATATGTGCACATGTATACAAGTCAAATCTCCTTTTTGGCTTGCTTTGTGCACTGTCAAATTCTACCAAAATAGTAGCTTTGTTAAGTGAGGCTGAGAAAATATATCTCTTTAGATACTGAGATAGTGCTTTACATTTGAAAATAGGAGGCTTCAATGACTAAGACGCTCATTGAAACCAATCAGACAATGACTAAAGCGTGAGGTCATTCAGATATAAGGCCATTAAATGTCATAGTTCATGCTGTGAGGTATGTAACTACCTCCCTCTTACTTATCTTCAAAATAAATGCACAAAAAAAGTCACAAGAACTATTTACAGCAGAGGCAGACCTAAGCAAGGTTATTTATAGTTCCACTGCACCAGAAACACTTTAGATGCCTTTCATAACACATTCACAGGACCTGAACAAGATCTTCATAAAAGCTACATGGTGTACAAATGTCAAAGTACTCTTACGTCAGATTTAATAAGGCAAATGTGGGAGGCAGAGTTATTACTTCCTGTCTTGACTATGTTGCCATGTAGCTAACCTGTTTATTGTTTCACTTAGTCCACATGGACTCAAAAAGGACAAGGTTCAGTTTTACACTAGCTAGCTACATTAGTTACGATTAGATTATGGTTAAAGTTGGATTCAAATTATGATGGTTAACCAGCTGAATTATGGAACCCCAAAGTAATCAATATTAATTTCATTAAAAAAGTGTGAATTAAGCATGAGAATAGAGTAGGGCTGTATTCAACCAAAGAAAATCTTGGTCGACTGAAATTCTACGTACTCTTTAACCTATCAATTGGTCAATGGGGGGAAAAAATCTGCACGTTATCTCTAGATTTACTAAATTGGCCATAGTGCACTGAATGCAATCTACCTGGTGGAACTATGTGTCCACCAAAGCGTTTTTTTTTTTTTCCTGTCACAGAGCTCAACCTTAACATTTGCCTTGGGCAAGTGAACTCTGTATTCAGGCAAGTGGAATACCTGAAGTGAAAAATAAATGTGATCTCCAACGCAATCTGAAAATAATCTGTGCATTGCAACATTTTTCCAAACTAGCTGCATACGCGAGTCTCTCTCACCACTAAGAATTTAACAGGACTGATGAGAAAAATGAAGCTGAAAAATGTTTAACTGTGGGTAAAACGCTGCGCGCCTCACTGTCACCAGCCATCCAATCACAGTGGAGACGGGGTGGGACAACTGTCACAGAGGAAAAACAGTGCTGTACAAAGACAACTGTCATTTTCAGCTGGGTGAGAAACGCTTTGGTGGACACAGTCTTATTAAAGTAACACCAGCGATTGTCTAACCAATGACTATATGGTCGGACAAGAGCATATCGACGAAGCAATCGACCATTCGACCAGAAGTTGTAAAATATATAAACGAACTCACAATTTGTGACTGAGGACATAATGTGCTATTGGGAAAAATGCCATTATGATGTAAGAAGAAATTTTTTGAAAAAAAAAAAAAAAAAAAAAAAATTTAGAAAAATTTTAAAAAATGTTTCTCTTAAAAAGTAAACAATTAGTTTTTATTAACTAACTACTAAATAATTTCACAAATGATTGTCCCATGTATATATTTTACACAATTCATTCCTAATTAGATATTTCATAATTAGTTTTTTATTTCATTAATTTCAAACACTTTGAGCCTCCTTACATAATTAACATATATCACCTGAAACAGTCCTGTTAAACGTGAGCAGACTTTTCTGTATACATTTTGAACAACGGTTCAGTTAATCATGGATATGGGGAAAAGCTGCTATTCCGCTCCTGCCCAGGTACTATGAATGTGTTGTGAACCAGCTGTCTCATAAGGTGTTACCTAAAGTCAGCTGCACTACCCTTCATAGAAAAACATAGCTTTCAAATGTGAAACATCTTACAATTCGAGATAAACTTATTAGACAAACTTCCTCTATGCTGATAACTTCTATCATCTTAGTGATGTAAAACCTTATTTCCCACCCGAGACATTTAAAAAAAAAAACTCCTGAGGGCAGATGTTGCACATGCAGCAACATTTAACAAGTGCCTATCTTTGCAATCAAAACCTGTGTCTCCCTTTATCACATCACCTTTGAATGTTTAATAAGATTAACTGCTTAATGGCATGACCTCAGTTTTGTAACAATGACGGCGGCAAGTTGTTGTGGATCTGTCAAATGAGGATTCTTCTCCATTACTGAGTGGACTACGTAAGCAGGAAAGATGTTACAAAGGTTCCGATATGTTTGATACTGGTGGTCTGGGATGACGTACCGCTCTTGGTGTTCAGCTGCAGATGGCATCTCCCATGGTGAGTTCCAGATTTGTTCCATTTTATCTGGCATACTGCGGACCATCACCCGCTCGCAACACGGCATCAGGCTGTTACTCAAAGGATATGAATGATATCCAAAGGACTCGTTACCACAAGGCAGAGGGTCCCAGCTTGCATGCTGCTCGCGGCACAGTGGAGGTCGCCTCTGTCTCATTGGATTGCTATCATATAGCCTTGAATCTGATATGCTATCCATACGAGTCATGCCAAGAGACCGTGTGGGCTGTGAGGACAAAGGTGGGAGGACATTCTGAGTGAGGGGATAGTCTCCAGGACAGCTGGACCTGGCTCCCACTGCAACATGCTGGATATGTGGTGCTAGGTGAGATCCAGACTGCTTACGGGGGCCCTGCTTGGGTTCCTCAGGTCCGTAACTCTGTACCCTGGTCAGCGCTTCATGTCGAAACCCATGGGAGAAAGCTTGCATCCTTCCCTGTGCCGGAGACTGCTGCTGCTGCCCCTTCATGCTCTCCTCTAAGCTACTGTCCACAGAGCTTGGGTACAGATCCCCATAAGAGGAGAAGGAGTCACTATTCGAATGGCTGAGGCAGGATTCAGGGCAGTGGCTGGGATTTCTCTGATACACACCATGCTCGTGCTCCATGCTACAGAAACTGTCGACATTATGCATGCTGCTCATGCTCATAGTTGAAAAATCACTGTGCAGTGAATAATATCCATGGTCGCTAACTGAGTCATACTTTGGGAACTGTTCACTGTACGTAATAGAGGCGCCATGACTATTAGTAACTAAAATAGGAGGGTACTGTACACTAGACATGTGCTCCAGGGAACTGTGTGAGAACTGCAAAGAACCTGGCACTGGGCTGCTGGCTGATCGTGTGTTCAAGGCCCCAGCTGCGTGGCTCTTGGCAGGCTGCATGGTGGGCACACTGAGAGCAGACACAAGGGAAGGCACTGAATTTGTCTCAGACTTCCTAACAACTGACAGTGCCTCTGGAGGTTCACAGGCCACTGAGCGAATACTGGGGTCGGATTGACGTTTGGGCGCCACACGTTTGACCTCGGAGTTGCTGTCCCCCTTTACAGTTGCTGGACCAGTTCCGCATTTAGCTAAAGCCCCCTCACTCATCGTCTTCACTGCAGACAATTTGGCAAAAGCCCGTAGTTCATCAGCCACTGACCGCTGTGGCTGGTTCACACGCTCTGGATGATAGTACTTGCACTTATGTCCATATGTGCACTTTTTCCCTTTTTTGAAGAAAGAGTAGAGCAAGTCAAGAAAAGTTTAAATTATGCAAACAATCATTCAGACATTGATTCGAAAAGACATTTAGGCAACTCACCATAGGGGCAAGGTTGTTTTTTGTGCTCTGGAACAACAGGACGCTTGCGGAGAAAATTTTCTAAGCTTGGGCCATGTCTTCCCAGTGGATCATCAGGTGGCATAAACCTGTTCAAAACAGTCATTCAAAAATATTTATTATTAAATGTCAGCTTTATTATTTCCAGGATAAAGAGTCGCTGCCAGAAAAGAGAATTATCAACTGGTCTCCCAGATTTTCTAATTAGCAAAGGTCAGAAATATAATCACTAAATGAATCGTCATGTAGAAAATGTTTTGACTAAATGACCATGAACTTTGATATGAAAATTGTTTGTATTGTAGTGGGGTAGATATCTTTTCATAAAGACCATATATTCAAAATCTATGACTAAACTTATGGGGGTTAAAGAGTCCTAAAGTGCATTTTACATATTTCCACCTGAAAAAAGAATAAATTGTGATCTCTTACTTGTCATTGACAAATGAGTACATCAGGAGACGCTCTTCTATGAACTTCTTCCACTCTGGCTTTTCATTTTGCAAGTCCCTGTAGTTGTCATTCGACACAATAATTCCATCAGAATCATAAGACAGCTTCACTATGAAGCGATCATCGTAGCACACCACTCTCCTTCCTTGAACTCTCCGAGATGGGGTGAAAACCAAGATCTTCTCTTTTTCCAGCTTGCGTAGTATTTCTTGATCTGAAAAAAAAGTTTTAAGTAAGGTGTAAAGTTGATTAACAAACAAATCTATTTTCATTAAGTGTTTTGGATGGCAATGGCATTAAGGTTACTCTGATCAGGATTTTTGTGTCAAATCATCGATCACTGGAAGCAGTATCAGGCGATCCCGAACACAGGTTCTATTTGAACCGTTGCATTTATCAGGGAGCATTATTTATTTACTTAACAATCCCCGACAACACTGTATATTAAGTATTCAAATTAAGAGATGGGAAAGTATCATGAATTGACAACTGTTTATTTACTGGCAGGCAATATGTGAAATATATTTCACTCTCTCTCACAGCCAGGCTCAGACTACAGTTTTAAAATCCTAAACGATGCTGAAATTGGGTTTCATTATGCACATAAGGAAAAACTTCATGTACCAGAGGGAGCAATGCACCACCTTACGTAATCTCTCTACCGTGATCTCATAGGGAAACAGATGTAAACAAAATGGAGACTGGCGTGGTGCAACAACCTGCTGTAATGTTAATAATGTTTTGCAGTAAGAGACTAGAATTGCCACCTTGCAGTTGTATGTATCTGCAAACTACTTAAGAGGCAGTTACAGGTCACATCCATGTCTGTCAAGAGTCATATGTAGCCAAAACAGCTTACAATGCTTCAAAAACGGATGGTGATGCAAAGAAGCTACAAATTCTTAAACATGGATGCTTCACAGACATCTTCCACCTGGCAGCGAAGAAGATCTATACGGTCAGCACAGTTTCAAGACCTTTGACCACCAAAATATTATCAGTTCATGCTTGAGTCCAAGTGGACACTGGTACCAAATTTGAAGAAATTCCCTAAGCCTTCTTGAGATATTGTGTTCAGGAGAATGAGACAGACGCAAGGTCACAGTGACTTTGACCTTTCACAACCACAATCTAATCAGTTCATCGTTGTGTCCAAGTAAACGTTTGTGGCAAATTTGAAGAAATTCCCTCAAGGTGTTAAGAAATCGCATTCACTAGAATGGGACGGACAACACTTAAACATGTCAATGCCTCTGGCCACAGCTTATTGACAGTGCGTAGGCATATAAACAAAAGCAGAGGGCTAAACACATCTCAGAGAGGAAACAGTTGTTTATTTTTCAGCAAGAACTGGAAGTGAGACTTAAAGCTGTCACTTTAAATATCTGTCAACAATACTATGCTAGCTAATGTTAGCCTCAAGGACTGGGATGTTTACCCTTGCTTGGCAACACCATCAGCTGCTCTCGGACTACATTAGCTTGTAATGCTAAGAGACACTTTTTTCAGACATCTAGTAAAACTGCCAGACCGGTAAGGCCTTTTAAGTTGGCGTAGTGAAATAGTCTCACGTGTTTTACGCCATCTGGTCTTCTTTTATGATTTACCTTTATAGAGACCATCCATCAAACTAATTATAATCAGCCTATAACAATCAGTGGCCAATCGATTGGAGAGCCCTTAAATGGTATGCATTAAGTTATAATATGGTATTTCATCAATTAAGGCATGGTGTAGAGTGTGACAGCACCTCCTTGCTGACCACAACCACACCACAAGGTCAAGCGTCAGCCACATACAAAAATACCGTGATATTACATATACTTTGACTTGATGCCCTGTCCTACAGTAGGTGCTGATACAAATTTCAACTACAACTTACCAGCTACTGAGTATAACTTCAAATTGCAACTGCATAACAAAGAGCTTTACTACCTGTGATGAGGGCGTCAGGCCTTGACTGTTCCTTTCTCCAGGCTGGGACGAACACAGTGATGTCTTTGTGTCCTTTCTCTAAGAACCATTCAACAGCAAGTTGGATACCGCGGCAAGAGAAAACCTCTTTGTTTCCATGGCTAGAAAACAAAACAGTCTGGTATAAGGGCTTCTTCTACCTCATGCAATGGACATCCATTAGAGACAAATGTTTCAGCACATGGGTGCATTTTGTATGAAGCAAAGACAGATTTAGAGAATGATGTTTGTTAGTGTCTTACCTCATTGCCACATTTGAGCCATCAATGACGATGGGCCTGAGGTTATCATAGCTATCCACAGACTCATCTTCCACTGACACCTCTGGACTAACAGTCTCCTTAGCACAGGGGGGGCGTGGTACTGACGTGGCCGTACTGCTGCAAGGTTGAGTTTCAGGCTCCACTTTGTTTCCAAGCCTTACTAACTCAGCAAGGATGTCGTTAATAAGTGCAGCAGCCCCCAGCTTGTTGAGCACCGTTTCCACCTGCTCTCCCGAATAGCCCAACTTTAATGCAAATTCCATCTTAGTCTGGTACTCTTTGTCACTGGCAGGCTTGATCCCTGGTGCCGCGCTGGTGTCATCCTCACGAAAATCTTGCGCAGTGCTACTCTGGGAAAAACTGGGCCGGTCGAGGCACGGAGAGCGACAGAGCTGTCGGTGGGGTTTTGCGACAGCCAAGGGCTCCCTCCTCTTACACCTGTTCACCTGAACCCTCTGGTGTTGCTGATCTTCTGATTCGCTTTCTGAGCTGCTTCCATCCTCAGAATCGTCACTGGCATGCTGGGCCTCACTTGAGTCAATGTTCTCCTCCCTGCATGGGTGTTTTTCCATTTTGAGCTTCTCCACCATCGACCATACTGTCATCACGTTCGTCTTGACACCTCAGATTTCCACCCCATGCTTCCTCACCTCCACCGCAACCAGGGACTCATACTCAATGCTGGACTTTAGCGCTACAGGCTCTTTGTATAGAGCCAAAGTAACACGTTCTCCCCTATGTGGGCAGGCAAAATCAAATTATTAAATCCTGAAAGAGAGCAAAAACATAATGAGAAGATTCAATTAGTTATATGTGATCAACTTTAGATGAACCTTAAAATCATTTGCCTCTGTTTCCATGCATACACTTAATTGTGTTTTGTTGATTATTTTTGTATTTCATATTATTTCCACAGTTAACAGTGTAGCAAGATAGAAGAGTCCAGTAGAAATAAACATTTCAGTCCAGCAGCTTGTAAAGACAGGAACCTTTTAATGCACTTTAAAGTACATCGACATTAATCTGGCAAAATTTGTGAACACCTCTTTTTCTCTCTGTTTGAGCCCTCCATTCAGACTAAAACAGAGTTTTTCGTCCCAAAAACCAAGCTTTTCTGAAACAGACTCCAGAGTGTGGAAATCCTAAAACTCCACCTAGTGTTTCTTTGTGTATGGGATTAACAGAGCTTATGCACAACAATAACTTAGAATAGCCCACTGATGGTTGGAGGCTATGTGCTATGCTGTAATAGAACAACCTCTAGACATATCTTAATTTTACTGCGTATACTTTAAATGCCAATAAAGCCGATACAAAGCAGAGCTGTTGTTGTTAACCTGGATCCCTTTTGATGTGGTTAGACGAACTTTGCGCAAACCTGATAATGCCAGAACAACTTTTATAACATCTATGGCTGTCAACACTGAAGCAAGCAATGCTGATAACAGATTAATATTTTTCATTCGCCGAAATGAAGAGAGTCCTGCAACTTCACATGAGTATCGCACAATACACATTACAGCAAACCCAATTACTTGAGGACAATATGCAAAGAAACACATTTCTGTGAAATAAACATCCATTTTGCTAACAAGCACATGGAACCCTGCGCTATGAGGTTGCACAAAAAATTTTGCACGTAATTTTTTTTTTTTTGGCACACTGCGGCCTGTCACAAATAAAACATCTGATCCACTGCCACATTTTGATTTTCTATTTCTGAAGCTGAACTGTTCATCACACAGGAAAGAAGAAGAAGAAGAAAAAAAAAGAAAGCTAGCGACCCCCCCGCCCGCCCGATGTCAGCTACCCCCACACATAGATTCTAAATCCGTGGGAAACAATGCAACTATATTGTGTATTTGATGCATTTCAAAGTTGAGACAGCCCAATGTAGACACAACTTAGAGGCTTTCGCTCCTTCACCTCCCCACCCACTGCCCCACTTGTGGTAGTCCAATACATTCTCTACTTGCGGGAAACACTGCTATCTGGGGCAAATGACGAAATTAGTCAGCCAAATGGAAAATATTAGTCACCTGCCCAAATTAAATAAGTTACCAAAAGAGAAAAAGCACAGTAGCGCAGGGAAAGCACTGATAAGAAAATGGACATATGCATGCTTCTCTCTGTCTGACTGTGTTTTGGTATTTGTGGCTCACACAAGCCAGGATTAATCTTTTGTTTAGTTTGCATTTTGTGGTAAAACTGGTGGGTTAAATGGTCTGCGATGTCTGTAGGCTACACGTTTTGTGTGACTGTCACTCCTGTTCTGAGTAACATGTTAAATGTCACGCCTACAACCTCACTGAATCGTACAAATTTACAACCAATGATCTTCTTAAAGCTGTAAGCTATGACTTAATTTGCCCTCGGTATACAGTAAGAAAGTTACCAACAAACCTGAACAGAATTGTGAATATTTACCATTGATATGTGGTAATAGCATCAGCGTGTGAATATTATAAAAATTTACTTTGTTAATTTCAACAATAAACACAAAGATATGAAAAAGAAATTGTCACTGATCTCCTCCTACTTGCAATATGCAAAAACATAGATACTACAGACAACAAAGTCTCCACCCGACTTGCCTGTCTCTCCGGCTAACTGCTCTTTATGTGAAAACCCCAGTCTTCCTACACAAAACGTGTTAATGTGCTGCAGAACAACCCTCGCCTCGCCTCTATGTGCACAAAAGCCTTACTGGTCTCTCAAGCAACATTCGAGCCAGACACACATGGGGTGAGTGCACGAGTTAACATAACCTGAGACAAAGTGTGGGCTGAACAGTGTATCCCTGCGCCTCCAGCCCTCTGACAGACAATCTGAACTGAACTGAATTCCTCAGGGAGCAAAGCTGTTTCATGGTAAAGCAAAGTAGGACTTCAGAGGAGCCTGCAGTATAAAAAATGCAACCCTGTCAACAGCTCCAAGTGTTTATTTTTTACATATGGATATTGGTAATCAAATAATCTTAATAACACGTGCATTAATGAACAGAAACACTAGACTACACTTTCCCCCAGTCTTGCAGAGAGTAGAATACAGCCAGCTCCGAGCTTCAAGAGGCGCAGCCCATGATGTGCGTTGCTTAGCAACACAGCCTTGTCATCAGCTAACTCCTTTTTACCAGTCACGACTAACACAAACACAGCTCATCATCTCTCTTCAGGCAGTCAGTAAATGCAGAACACTTACAGCTACACTACAACTCTACACTAAAACTCTTGAGGCAGCATATTTTGCAATAAAAAAAAATTACATTACATAGCAAACACTATGCCACTGGCAACACCCTCATCAGGTAATACACAAGACTGATTATCATGAAAGAGCCTGAAGGTTGATAGAAATTTTGAGGGTCAATCTATGGCTATAAATGCCTTCTAATGGCAGTGTTTTGTGTAGCCTTGCAGCATCGGGGGCACACACTGTCTCACTGCCTATCACAATTAGTATGGAAGAAAGGAGAACAAACTAAGGTCTGAACATTTAAAACAATTAGCTGAAAATAGAGGGATGATGAGGCGCTGTTGTGGAACTCACACAGCCCACTGCCGTTTAAGACATTTTATGAGCACATCAATACATGTTTAAGGGAGCAGAGCTCTTCCAATCCTTTCCCTTCCACCTCCAGATTCACAGGCTTAGACTCAGCAAGGCCTCCAGACTCTCTCTGCACATGCACAGGCTCGTGTGGTTCTGTTTCATAGCAACAAGTGAAGCAGGTCCCCGAAGCCATCTTTTACATTGCTGACCCTACATAGTATCCAGTATAAAGCAGGGATAAACTACACTATGGTCACGGTTGCTTCCATGTACAACTTGGCTGGTTAGATATTTGAAATCAAGACAAGTGTAAAATTAAGTGCAGCCACCACAGCATAAAAATTACCCAGCAGATATTTCATATGAGACAGAACAATGACAGAATGGCATGTAAGTGTTACTGTGATAACACAAAGTGTGAGAACACAATCACTGTGCATAAAGACAGTTCTGACATGTACTTTCAGCATGCTTAGCCAACACCTTTAAGCAGACCCATCACTTCAAATCTACAAAACTGAAACGCCCTTGAACAGTGGCTACTGCAACACCTAATCAGTGTGTTCTGTCCTAACAGCATGTGAAGATTATGTGGGCCTTGAAATAACTTCTCTCCTAAGCTAAAAGCACAAACATAAATAAGATTGTACATTCTTAGTCATCAATATGCTTCAACATGACCAAGGGGAAGTCATGTAAAACTGTCATCCAGGACATTCAACCAAGAAAAACTCATATGATCTTATTTACATCGATCACATGATGGTACAATGCTCCTGTCTCACTTTCAACTTATTGGACCAGTGACATCTCTACTGTTACAATGGGAAGACTGAATGCTGACACTTTGTTCACTGTGTTTTTTGAGGATGCTTTTGGAAAGACAAGGACACCAAAATCCTCCACATATGACCCCCGTAGATGAACTGTTCACTGTGTCAAGTTAACACTTTTTTTAACAATTTTTTTTAATCATATGGTCTTACATTCAGCCGCTTATGTTTCTGAATGAACCTCTTAATTATACTTCTATGTGTGCTTGGTTCATCATCTGTGGAGGGATTATTAGGTGTTATCTTAGTGAAGAGCCTTCATTCATTATGTTGACTTGCTATGGAAATGCACCATAAAAAGTCAACCAAGAGGAAAAGTACAACTTGCAAGTCTTTTCGGTCTTTCTCTTCTTAAAGTACAAATTTAGTAACATCATGTTAGAGCACTTAATGTCAGGACACCAGATGATTACTCTTTGAATCTCTAAGTATGACAGGACAATCTCCTTTGCACCACATATGGATAAAACACGATGTATTCTATATATCACTGCGAGATAATTAATACCTGGACAGACACAAACATCCTTGATTTGACCCTTGTTAACAACTTACTTAAGACCTCCCCATCTTTCCCATTCTTTAAAGTGAGTCTAACCAACTTTGCATTACTGATGTGACCTTCAACTTTCTTCCATTTGTTTGGTGATTTTAGGTGGAATTCAAACTTTTACAGACATATGCAACAAACTATGTGTTTATACATATTGAAAACTAGAATTATTTCAAAGCAAAACTGAGGTCATAATCCATTTAGTAGGAAAACATTAACAGGAGGCAAAAAGAAAAGTCAGGATTGAACGATTTTCTAATATTCAGCTAGTTTTGCCTTCACAAACTATATGCATGTACAACCTTCCTAACACTGCATTGATCCCAATGACAGTGACCACACAGGAAACCTCCTCAACTGCTGAATTAACGTCATTTATTGAAATCACTGCATTCACCAGCCAACTAGTTTATACGTCAATACAAAAAAACTCAAGTGTCTGATATCATTAGCAACAGCATCATGAGTTGAGAGGGATGAAATGGAGGAAGGGTAAACAATATGACAGTAAAAGAGACATCAAGCTTACAGTACACTTTTTCAAATAACGTTATCACATCACTGCTGCACACAGCGACACCTTTGAGACTGAATTTGACACGAGATAACTGGTTTGACATCCTTAGGCCCCGAGTTACGGTTAGCACACGCTAGCATGCTAGTGTACCGTTACTTGGCCAGCTGGAGAGCCAACATTTTAGCTACGTAAACTAACCGGCCTCCTTCTGTTTATCTCAGTGTCTAGAGAGCGATTATATAGCTGTTATTACAAGCTAACTCTAACTACCGAGCTTGTCAGGCAACCCGGTTTCTATTTAGTAAACGATAGAAAAGCTACGTGGTTAGCTAGCATTCAGTATTAGCCAACTCAGTGGCTCCACAGGCTAACTTAAACGTCTGGTTGCTAACAGTAGTTAGCTTTAGCTGCTGAGCGTGTGCTAACATTTTTGCCAGAATACTACTGTAACTTGAGATAAAGTTGACGTTCATTTAATATGTCAGACACACGTGAAACCACAGCAACACATCATTATTCTCTACATTATCTGCACGTATATCACTGCTATCGCTGACTTCAAACGGTGCTCATCTCACCTTGTTGCTGTCATCCTCCTCGCCTGTAACAGTTATGTTTTGCTGCCATTGGCGCTGTCGCAGTTTGGTCAGGGTTGCCAGATAACGCGAGGGAAACAAGTAACCTAAGCGGTGAAAAGACACCGGGGTCATACCACCGTTACAAACCTGATTTCTGCCCCTCGCTACTTAATCAGATGTTTCACCAACCCAGGGCTTTTTATGATGCTTTGTTTGTAGTCTGTGGGGACTTTTCCCAGAACACTGAGCTTTGGAAACATGCAAGGTCAGATTTGTCATTGATTCCACCTTAACTGGAAGTGAATTGTAATAAAATGTGGTAGTATTTCTATTTAAGCAGACAATAACTAAACCTACTCTCTTGCATCAAGTGTTCCATACTATTGATTCCAATTCAGTTTGTAATCAGAATTGTACTCAAACCTCATGCATTTTTATGATAAATGATGTATATGCTGTACATGCATACACAAGACATGTGTCAGTGATTTTTAAATTGTGAGCCATCAGCTTTGCATAGCCTCCCAGCAAGACAGTCCTGGATTTAACATTAGTGCATTCATATACATGCTCTACTCAGGTGTACTTGAAACTCTAAACTAAATGTGTTGCCAGTGTTTAAGCACTACAACAGGTCTGCCAAGGTTTGTCTATCTTTGGCTTCATGGATGCTCCCCCATGACCCTGAATATGAGCAAGTGAGAGAAAACAAAAAAATCAGAAAATGGAAGAAACTACATCTTGTCATGTTTATTTTAGTGTAAGGCAGTGTTCTACTCTGACAAAACAGTAACAGATTTTCAAGAGGAATCTCCTAATGTAACATTGGTGTAACTTAATAAAAAAAAAAAAATCCAAAATGTAAAAAAAAAAAACAAAAAAAAAACTAGAAACAAAAAATATTGCCAATTTGTAATAACCATTCTGAATACAACATTACAGTGTACAAATAGCTGCGAATATAAATACAAATTCTTTGACATTTGTTCAATATTACACTATAAAAAACTACATCATCTGACATTTAAACCTCTGACTGATTGAACATTTAATGCACGGTAAAATGATACAAGGTGAAAATACCAGTTTGTCTTCTGACATATCATTTCAAAATCCAAACAAAATCAAACCACATTTTCATTCCTCAAGCTTACAGAAAGGAAATGATGAAGTGCACCATTTCATTATTAATTTTAAACTTCACAGGTGGTCAAGCTGTTGGAAAATGAAAATAAAAAAACAGTAACAGCCATAACAAGGCCAAACTGGCTCTCAGGTCAGAAGCGAACAAAGCAAATTTGAGAGTAGTAGGTACACTTGTTTTTTTCCTTGTTTTCCTCTACCATTTTTTAATACTTTTTTACTCTGGCTGTTTCTTTAACATCTTATGTAAAGCACTTTCATACACAGGGTAACTGCATGTGAGATGAGCTATAGCTATGCCTTGCAAAGCTATCTACAGTATGTAAATGAAATGGCAGCTAAAGATATGATGCAAAAACTATTAGACCATCTGTACATTTCCTAAACATGCTTATCTAGGTTGAGGGGAAGAACTAGCTGTTAAGATGGTTTAAGATTACGCTAAATACAATAACATCTTGATGTGTTTCAAATAAACCCTGTGAAGGTATCAAGAGGCATCTTTTATACTGTGGATTGAGCTATTTCTCTCTGTGAACTGAGATATTCTCTCGTTGTTTTCTAACCCCAATCTGTCCTAACATAAAGCTTACTGTAGTAAAGAGAGGCTGTGAGAAAGCAGTAAACACAAACATAAGCACTTAAAGCATACATGTGTTTTGGGGCAATTGGCAAAGTAAGCTAGACTTAGCTAGCCCTGTTTGGCTGCGCTATGGAAACTAGGCTTATGAATACCCATAAAAAAGTGTGGCATTACCACTGAGACCTGGACACTGAGGCTACATATGGGTATTAACATTCTAGTAAAATTCAATAGCTTAATGAGATGAATCTGTATTTTCGATGCAAATGAAACAATTACTTGCTTAAACACGTTCAATACGCTGACATGTATGTGGCCTGCGTGAAAAAAGCAGCTGTTACTGTGCAAATGCAGAAAATCCCTTTCGACTTCCCTATGAGAAGCTATGACGCAGCATGATGGCACGGCCTCCACATTTCAGAATAATTTCAAATTTCAACTCGCGTCCTGTTTGTCACAGTGTACAACATTTCAAATAAATCCATTGTGCAAGTAAAAATTAACAATTACTCCCTTGGAAACAACATCAAAGCACTCATTAGCACATATACATGTGATCTCAACACCAAAAGCCTTTCAGTCAAAAGTTGCCTAGGGGAGTTTGTTACAGGTCACGTCCCTGATCGGTCTCGTTTCACTGAGAGCGGCCATTTCATCTTTAGACAGACCTGCGTTCACAGGACTCCCTGTATGAGATATTCCTTCCCTGCTAGCCACTGGTCTGCTTTTACCACACTGATTATAGGACTGCAAATTAGTGGCAGCCTTACAGAAAACATCCTCATCAACATCATCTGATTCATCATCCATCATTCCAGAATAAACAAAGGTGCTATGAGGTAAACAAGAATCGGACTGCAGAGGAAGGTGACACTGCCTGTTGTACAGCTCCGTATTCTGTGAAATTAAATCGCAAGACACTCTGTCTGACACCTTAGAGCAAAGATGCTGCAATTTGCTGTTAGGACAATCACCGCTGGATGAACTAGAAAATAATTTGTGTTTTACTTGGGTTTGACTGAGACTCTGTACTTTCTCAGTGATTTCCCCATCCGTCAGAGGAAGGCTTAAAGCCATTTCTGACCTTGTTTGCCATGATAAGGCCATAATGCTGCTACTGTCTCTAACCTCCGATGCAGACACGAGTACATTCTTTTTGTAATATGGTGAGGAATCTCTTTCAGAGTCCTTTTCACTTTGAGGACAAGAAACGATAGCAGCTCTGTTCTCTCTATATGCATCAGGCATATTTAACTCAAGGCTTTCTGTGTCCAGAGACCTACTTCTCCTGTCTAGAGACAACGGATTAGGCATGGACTGACTGACTCTTGTAAGGCCTAGGTGCCGTGGGAGACTAGCAATTGCCCATGTATTACTGATCAGGTTCTGTTCATACAGGTCTAACATTTGATAGTCACATTCAGCAAACGCATCTTTTTGTAGGTAGCTTTCTTCAAATTCCTGATAGGGCGATGAGATGTCCTCCTCCAGTTCCATTTGAATCTGCTCATCGTATTCACCCTCATTATGCATATCCACTACATCAAACGTGACTATGGTAGGTAAGGCCTGCATATTTGGAGTGAAGGCAGAGTTTGTCTCCAAATCATCCACATTGTCGTGCAAGTTACTCAGCATCTGAGAGTGTTTTGTGTAGTCCACAAGCGCTTGAGAGAAACACACAGTTTGCCCATCATCCAAGTCATTGTTATCATCGGCAGACTGGGAATTGATATTTTTGTATGGTAAAGCCACAGGGCTTGTTTTCCTCAAGATGCTGCTCTTTGGGTTCACAAAATGTTTCAAAATCTGGGTCAGACGTGCTTCCGAATGATACGCTGCTGTGCCTTTTCTCACAATCAGCATTTATGGATTTTGTTCTTTTTTCTGTGGCAGCAGGCACATTTCCCTTTTCATCAAATACATCTGGCTCTATATTATTCTTGTTGACTGATGCTTGTTGTTTTGAATTTAAATTACAGTTTTTATTCATGCCGGCTTCCTGCTGACCGACCATATTTTGGGCCAGCTCCGAGGCTTTACTGCATGTGCTCGGCATCTCTAGAAAATCGCGAACTTCATAAAGTTCAGGACTTATTTGCAATCGATTCATGTCTGGAGCAAAGGCGGAATCTGTCACATCAACTGGCTTGCCTAAATACTCGCACTGTTTTGAACCAGGCAGTGTTGATTTGTTTTCATAATGTGGGCTGATGAGACTCTCATCAGGTGCAAAAAGTTCATAAAGGGCATCACCGCTGTAGCTGTCCCTGGGTAACCTCTCTGCCCTCAGTCTGTCTGTTTTTTCTTGCCCGTCATCTGGCCCTGGGGTAGTTGAGTCATAGTAGCCCTCATCACTATTTGGAACCGATTCCTGATGCTCACTTTGAGGAGTCAGCACGTCAGCGATTGAGGAAGCATCCATGCCACTGGCTTGCTGTGCACTGTTACTATTGAGTAAGTCCATATTGTGAGAACTTGTCAGGTCGGCAGTCATATCTGTGTGTTCTTGGTTGCATGTGCAGCAAATTTCCTCTGACGTATTATTTCCCCAGAAATCATGAAGACACTCTTCATCCAGATCTTCAGGTGAGGCCATTTCTTCACCACCACCCTGATAAGTTAGAAAACAAGAGGCCCTCTTTCCGCCATTTCTGCTCCTTTCTCCCGACACCGTGCTCTCTGTGATGCTGTCGTCCTCTTGATCTGCAATAATGTCCCCACATCCAGTGAGTGAATCAAAGCTCTTTAACGATGCAACATCTCCATAAATCAGGTTTAGTTGATCCGATGAGCCAGCAGGTGTTTCAGACTTCGAAATGGGCTCAGACATCATCTGAAGTGTCAGACAAGGCTCGCTGTGTCCTCTTGAACGCTCCTTCAGTTCACTGGAAACCACAGCCATCAAATTCATTTCCTCCATCTCATCATCAAGCTCAGATTTTGGGCTGTCTTGCTCCACGCTCTTCTCTGATGGCATCTCATCGGCATCAATACATTCAGGACCAATGGATACATCACATATAACATCTGCGAAATCAGGCACATCAGGGTTCAGATCCCAGGCACTCTGTGACATACTGCTTGGTGTTGTCCCGGACAACAGGCACCTCTTTCTTGCAGCGTGGAGAGGACATTGCAATCATTTCAGTTTTATCCAATCCAACATTTCTATGGTTTCTGTGATACCTAAGACTTTGAAAAAGACCCCTCAAACCCCTTTTCTGCCGGGTAAGAGTCAGTGATTTCTGGTCAGCAGTGGGGTGACTACATTCATTGTGACAGCAACTGTGGAGCTCTCCAGCAGAGTCCCTCTGGCCGTGGTACTCAAAATCTCCAGCAGAGGTGTACCCACATCTCAGATTGTCATCATGACTAACCTTACTTAGCCCATCATGTGTTCTGCTTTTGTTGAGTCCTTTCTTAGAAGACCACTTGTTCTGATTTTTACTCCTTCCTCCAAAAAAACTAGGTAAAATACAGATACTTTTACGAACTCCAAAAAATGTCAGGGCAGTCCTCCTGAATTTTCCGGATTTCTGGGATTTCACAGCAGCATTCATCGTATCTGGCTGAGGCTCTTCTGTGATGTCATCGGGGCCACATCGGGAAAGCTGCGCAGAGGCTGAAGCCAAATTCTTAGTGTCACTCGGTAGCTCATCTACCTTACAAGAAGCCATGGCTACTGCGTTTACAAAAGCAGTCCAACGGAAGGCATAGTAGCTGAATTTTCTAAATCAGCTGATAGGATCACTGCAGTGACTTTGTCCTCCATCTGATATGAGGCCTGTATTGAGAAAGTTGAGACCAAAATCATGATCAATTAAAATTTAACATCTGTCAAGCTGATATGAAGCATTCACAATAAAGACTTTGAACATTATTTCACATCATAATTTCACCTGAAGTGAATGAAAACCCTGACTTTCCTTTAGGGCTGCACAATATACAAAAATTTATATTGCAATTATTTTTGATAGATATTGCAATACGAGTCACAACTAATGTGGGAATGGTAATTTTTGCATTTCATTTTCACGGAGAAAAAACAAAATAAAATAAAAATCATGATGATGTGATTTTTGCAGGGTCCTGTTCCACCTGAGTTTTCTAACACTTAGAATATGATTTGTGGGTCGGAGCATCTCCCTAGCACCACAATGCTTTGTTTATAATGGTATGTTGGGATACATTTGATCTTTATCACAAAAACTGCAGCTCCTGCAATTTGGATAAAGCATTTGGCCACACTGTGATTTTGATATTGTTTCAATTGATTGTGGAGCCCTACTCTTCTGACTGCATACATGTTTGTATGCCTCTGTGGTTTCTTTTATCTTAAGTGTTAGTATTTTCTCTTGGCATCTACTGCATGTAAACCTGCCCTGGTGTATTCACTAATCCAGGTGTCTAACTGCTGTGGCCTATTTTGAGATTTTTTTTAATGTATTTCTGTGTTACTTTGCTGCATGTTTTTGACACTGGTTGTTGCTGAATTTGATCCAAGTTGGCGCAGTCCCTATTAAGACATCTGAACCATTCCTTTGTCAACAAAAGCCATATAAATAAGAGTGAAATTTGTGCAATATTAATTGCCAAGCCACTTTAGCTAGGACTCTGTTTAATATGTAAAACAAAAATTAAATAACTGTGCCCCATCTGCAAAACTACAGACCAATGAAATGAGCTTAAAGGAATACTTCATCCACAAAATGACTATTTGAAAAACAATTAGTCATGCCATGTTACCTTGAATTTGTGAAGAGAACTTTGTTTTTCTTGCATGCCTCCATGGAAATGGCAACCAGACTGATTAAGGACCACTTTTAACGACAGCAAAACTTTATCAAAACATCTGTTTACAAACTCATACACAACTGGTGCTGTATAATCCAAGTCTTATTTATCCAGCCATATGCGCAGTACATCACAAACACATGCAATTTCACTAAAACCTTAATATATTAAACAGAACTGAAAGTTAAAGTACAGCCATATGCCAATACTAAGGTTTTTTAATGAAAATGCATGTGTCTCCAATCAGTCAGTATCAATATATTTGCTGTTTTCCATGGAGGCATGCGATAAAATAAAGGTAACCTGGCATAACTAAATTATTTACAGATGGTCACTTTACATTATCATTATAAAGCTTATGGGCCTAAGCAATTTAGTACATTGTTTTGGGTGGTTTTTTGTCATTTAGTTTTGATTTTTCATCTTTTCATGCACATACCCTAGACTCATACTGAATCTATTGTCTTTAAATGGAACATTTGTGAGATTTTGCATATATTTCTGCAATGTTACCTATATTTTGATTTGTAGGAGAATAAAACTAAAACAAACCAATAAAGACAACATTACAATCATGCACATCTGAACTAGCGTGCATGCCAGAGATTATAGAGACAGACAAAAGTTAAAACTATCCAGTGCATTTCTGTTTGGTCACATTACCTATGTAAGTGACTGATTTAATGTTAGTCAAACAAAGTAAAACTCGTGATATTGTAACTTGTAATTTGATGTAAAAGCTCAGGTGATAAGGCAACAGGCTACAGATGTGCAGTCGCTCTGCCACCATTGAGACCAGCGGTGGAAGGTGGGTCAAAAAAATCTCTAAAATGTGTTTAAAATGTGAGGCTTAGCAAACAAATATTAGACACTGCAGCTAACGCTGACTTCAGCCCATCTAACAGACCTGGTCTGAGACGGCAGGTTGCATGCACAGCCACATTAGCACATTGAGGCGATGGAGCTAACGGAGTCGTAGGTAAACAAACTTACCAGCTAAAGCCCCAAATCTTGCAGCACGGAGCTGGTGTCTCTTTGTCGACCAGGAGACGAAGTCACCTCTCAGTTCATTGTTTCTGGTGAAGCTAACTTTAACGTTTAGGTCACTGCAGTTACCGTGTGGTCGACTCGGGCCCCGGAGTAGCTTTCACCAGACACGGTTTCATTTGTTTCCAGCCTCCGTTAGCTAGCTGGGGTGCTTGCTAACAACGTTAACCCCACTCACCAGTGTTTGTCCTGCAGTTTGTGGCTGCACTGTGAGTCTGACTGTTGCTAACGGTGGGTAACGTTACATCTCATCGCAGCAACACGCTGTGATATAAATACACACACCAGCTACACAGGGTGTTAGATGAATGTGTGTAGTTGAGCCACGCATGCTGATTTTAACTGGGCTGTTCACAAAGCCAGCGTTTAGATGCTGGATGATGACTTCCTCTCCCGACTTCTCAGGTGATTACCCAAATCTCCTTTCGTGACTCTCCTCTCGGCGCACGCTAGTGACGCAACACGTGTGTAACGTGTGTTTCATAACATGATGATAATAAAACTTCTCTTCTATTATTCTAATCAATCAGAGGAAAATTAACAACCTGTTACAAAGAGATCTGACCTTGAAAGGAAGAGTCTATTTTTTTAAGGCTGTATGAATTTTTCAGCTCACAAATGCAGCTCCTTGTTTACATGTTGACAATAGTATCAGTAAAGATGTTGACCAGATGCTCTCTAACTTTATCTAAGTTAAGCCAGTCACATTATATTTGATGCTGTGTTGTTATGAAAAATTATAAACGTGGAGGCTTAATTTGCTGGATTTTAGCACCCCAAATAATATCTTTAAAATTACCTGGGGTAAGCATTTTCTTAAAAAAAAAATCATTCCCCATTACATTTTTTTTTTTTACTTTGGTAGCCTGAGTCTTATTTGAAGTTGAATTTATAATGTAGACAGACTCCCAATAAATGTATCTGTACTTCATAAGCAGATCTCTAATATATAAGCACAACTTCTCAGCACACATGTGTCTTATTTGGAACAACAGAGACATTTTGCTTAAAACCAAATCACCGTTTCTTTCCTTTTTTTATTTTGATATGGTTTCAGAATCACATTCTGCTGGGGAGTTAATTCATCAGTGGTTATGGGCTATTGTTCATCTATTCTTATTTATGGTGTTCCAGTAACCCATAATGAATTTGCTGTAGTTTTTAATGCAATTCCTACAGGTATCATAATTTCAGGAAAGTATCTAGGCCTTCACCCAGATA
Organism: Cephalopholis sonnerati; assembly: GCA_019142605.1. NCBI lineage: Eukaryota > Metazoa > Chordata > Actinopteri > Perciformes > Serranidae > Cephalopholis > Cephalopholis sonnerati. The sequence goes on from JAGQAX010000017.1 coordinate 13,289,850, forward strand.
AATATCTTTCCCCAACCCAACTGACCCCCTGGTAAAAAAAATGTTTCCCACTACATTCCCAAAATGATAATAGAGCCCAAAGTGCCCTCTTTCTCCATTTCATATGTCATGGCATGTCACAATCGGCCTGTAAATCCAGGGAAAAGGTAATGCTATCTCATAAATACCTTATCACTATGGTATCTTTATGCTGATATCGTATGTTTATATAAATATTTCCTTTCATTATTATTACAGTCATTTTAACTATTGATTTCATAATTTATTTTCCTAAACGTTATGCTGTTACTTGTTTTTGCACACTCACTTACCTCTGTACATACAGTACACCTGTTTAATGCACATTTGTGTGTATATGTGTGCTTGTGAGTCTGTGTGTGTGTCAGCATGTGTTTGCTTGTTTTAGGTATTACATCATTTGTGGAGATGTGTGTGGGTGTGTATGTCTTGTATATGTGTATATGTTATGGTAATGGTTTGGGGGAATCAGTTAAAATGCTAATGGAAAGTCTGAATTGGTGGTCAGAGGGAGGCCTAGTCAAGACTGCGTGACCCCCAGATATGTATATGTTTACTGTGCTGTGTGTTGCTATATGTTGTGTATGTGATTTGTCTGAATAACAAAAAAAATTCTTATCACAAATAAGGTTGAGGAGCTGTCCTTAGAAGTTACTCATTAATATTACCCTGATGATCACTTCATATAAAAATTTGACATAAACACAAATGGCTCTTTTTCTAATGGCTCTTGTTCTCACTAAAATAAATTCTGGCAAAACCATTACAGATTTTTTACCAAGTACATCTGTCAAGATTTTGTATCATTCTGGGAAAATGTTTAGTTGGACGTTTGGTTTAAAAAAAAAAAAAAAACAAGAAAAGAAGACAAATATTATTATAGTAAATTTGATGATGATGTGATAATGTGCAGAAATATTTATATAAATTTAGTAATAAACCTGATAGCTGTGCCATGTGTGAATTAGGGAATACACCTTTAGAAAGTTTTTTTTAATATAAACTTTATTTACTTATCGTAGCTTAAACATCAGAGAATGCCAGGGGTAGACACGTACATGAGACACAAGACATAATATAATTAAATAAATAACCAAATCACAATAAATTAAAGATGAAAGGAAAAAAAGATGTAAATGGTTAAATGGTATCTGTTGACCAGTTTTAACAGCCTTTTTGTTAAAAAAAGCAAAACATTTTTTCAGTATATTTTTTTTTATTTTGTTCATGATAACAGAGAACGATGTTTGGCTTCGGTTGAACTTGACTCATTGATGTGATATTCAGATAGGAGCAGATAAGGTAAGCCACAAAAAGGAGAGACTCTTAAAATCAGTATAACCAAAGATTCAGTTTTCAAACCTCAGTATACAGTAAACAATGTCTGTGTCTATGACTTGTTTCCAGAATCTCTTGAGGGAAATCAAAGTACCAAAACAAGTAAAAAACATCTTCAATATGAAGGTCGCAGAAGGAGCAAGAGAAGGAGAAAGCTCAGGATGGATCGTTTTGGTTTATGATACATAATGTGGGAAAGAATCATATATAAAACATTTTATCATCAAAATATTTGTCTTCTGTACACAACTATATACACACATTTACAGGAAGTCTCATGTTTTTGTACAATACGCAATATGATGCCCTTTTCAAGATTCGAGAAAACATAATGCTACGGTAAAAATCGTTGATACAGTGCACAATCTGGTATTATTTACAGTGTAGATCTACTGAGAGAGAACGTTGTACAGTGCAATTTTGTGTTTCTGCTCAGCAAGCATCGAACCGCTTACTCACTCTTGTACTTTTATTTCAGTGCTGTTTTTCAAAGTGCTTTTAGATTGTTTTTGGTCCTCTTCATATTATGTCCTCCTTGCTGGTGTTATTGTTGGTCTTCTTGAAACCAAGTGTTCCTGATTTTTTTTTTTTTTTTTTCAGCACATGTGTTCCATTTATGTTTTTGACTGTCGGACATCTGTCCACTCCATTTTGGTGTCTCGCAGCGCCTGAGTCTTCTTCTCATCCACCTGCACGTAATCCACTCTGTGCTCGTCAGACAGAAAGGGCTTCTGCTGGACATAGAGAGCGAGAGAGGAGGGGACAGTGAGTAATATGTTTCCAAAATGAACATGGTTCTGCTTTACTTGCAGAACACGCACTCTTGTCGTTAATGTGTCATGCTCCTGAGTGTGCTGTGGAACTCTGGATGTACAAATGTTTTGGGATCATATCTTAGATCATCCATTTCTCTGTGCAAGTGAGGTGCACAACATTAAATCCTTCAGTGGCCACCATTGGCATTTTTACCCGTTGAGTGAGCACTGATTTGATCATTTGAATTGTAATAATGATGATGATAATAATGATAATAATGATATACCCCCAAATCAAAAATACATATTTTCCCTCTTACCTGTAGTGCTATTTACAAGACTAGATTATTTTGGTGTGAGTTGCCAAGTGTTGGAGATATCGGCCATAGAGATGTCTGCCATCTCTCCAGTATAATGGAACTAGATGGCACTCAGCTCAAAGTGCCAAAAAATACTTAGATAAAGAGAGAGACGACAGGTTGCTCTGCACATACAAAAATAGATCAAAACCCTGTGTCAGGTGCTCGTGGAGAACGGGAAACAACAGGGTTGAAAAATACATTTGAAAAACTCTTTCCCGAAATCATGACCTGGTTACTCCAGATAACCCACAGCTTTCCAGTGAACAGTTTACCTCTTGAAAGAGGACTTGAAAATGGCACCCACATCCTCAGCCTAGGAGGATGCCTATAGTGTTTACATCTCACGCTGTCATGAGTACAAGCCTCTCATTCATGAGCAGATGCACACTTCCTTCTGCGTGGTGATACAGTTGGTGGGTGTTGCTTGGTAGACAGAAAACAGTTCCTACATGAAACTGCTCACAACAAGATTATCTTGGATTACCTTGAGCAACCGGGTTATGACTCCTGGAAAGGGACATTGCTTATGTTTCTTAAAAAAATGTTTGGCCCCTTGAGTACCACAAGCAAAATGCCATCTAGTTCCATTATAGTATATTATTCTGTATTATATGAGAGAAGGCAGACTTCCCTACCACTTGGCAACTCACACAAAAATGATCTAGATCGGTAAATAACACTACAGGTAAGAGGTAAAATATGTTTTTTTGGTTTTGGGTTTGAACTGTCCCTTTAAGTAAGTTTGACGTTAAGTCTTTAACAATGTCCGAGCTTAATAAAGTGCAGTTTTAGGTGTTCTCTGTCCCCTTCAGACAGTGACTTTATCTGTCTCCCAGAATGCCTCAGCAACATTTACCACTTGTAGCATTCAGGTGATGTAGGGAGGAAGTTGAAAAGTAACATCAACAATATCAGAGTCTCGTCCAGTTAAGAAAAATAAAGAAGTCTGTCTTCAGAAGCTTCAGTTGCAAAATGGAGCAAAATACTGAGTCTATACTTAAGCATGGCAGATATTATCTTTTATTTAGGGTGCCTGCTGTGCAACAGCAGGCACATTATATATTATTTGTTAGGCTTATTTCTTCATATTCATAATCTTCAGCTGCATTTTTTGGCATGCTACTTGTTCCACAGTGTTGCCAACACATTAACAGAAATACACTAAAACATGTGGAATGATCAGAAATGGACAGCTCTGACTTTACTCAGAAAAGGGATTGTGATAAATTTCCCTGTAGAAAATAATGGGAAACTGACATGGACAGAGTTCAGAACCAGTCCACTTTGAGGCCATACCAAATCGCCATACTTTGACTAAGAAAAATGATGAAAAGTTCACGTAATTTGGGACTTTACTGGGCCTAACAGGCATTCTGATAACTTGCATGGTTGTCATGAAATCACAGTGTACATTTCATGATGTTTTTCAGCAGTAGCAGACACCCAGTCAAAATGTATTATGAAATTTCCTTGTAATTAATATTCTATTATTATTATTGTTATTATTATTTTAAATGACAAGCCAGTCCATTGCTGTCATCTGTCTGATCAAAACATACCTTCTGCACAGGAGAGGGGGATGCAGAATTGAAATCCAGTGACAAATAGTCAAGGTTCGATCTTCTCACCCAGGGTTGAACTGTTCCATCAAAGCTGAGGCAGAAGTGATTCCTTGACTCCTGTCAGAGAGAGAAACAGATGAAGACCTCACCGAATCAAAACTGTTCCAAGATAAAAGGATATGAAATACTTGTAATCTATTTTCATATGGGCTGCATTATCAGTAAATCATTGATTATATTAAAAGGTGGCCTTTATTAACAGATTGGGAACATCGGAAACTGCTTGTGTTCAGAGTGCATTCACTTGCAGCCTGTCAGCATGTTTTTGAACAACAGACATGACTAATATGCTCTTCTTCAGACTTTATTCTAAGGAAATCAATTAAATATGCACCCTTTCCAGGAACAACCTTGTACATCACACTGTTTTTAATACGCTCACACCCTGCAAGGTCTCCAGTGTGATTACAGTTTGCTGAGCAGAATATTTTAGAAACACACAGTCATTTTCCACACCCACATTCTTATCTGTGTGGAGACTCAAGCACATTTTTTTTTCACTCAGAAACAGTCCTAGATTTAGTTCTTCTAGTGTTCTGTAAAACAAAAACTATTAGAGTGAGGTCCAGATTGACCTACAGAAACATGTTTTGGGTGAATACTGTCAATCATTTAAGTCAACAGTGTTTGAAGGATTCATGCCCACATGATGGATTAATACTGCTTTGCAGTGTTTAGGCTGCTGCACAAACACTGTAATATTATCGCAATATAATCACACATAGATTTGCATTTTGTGGGGGAAAGTGCCATTTTAAAAAAAAATAGAGCCAGTTCTAAGTGAGCAGTGGATGATTCATATGTTGATACAGGCTTCATGACAAAGGGAGGTGAAGAGGTGGGCTGACTTAATGAGCCACACAGTAAAGGTATGTCATCATCAGACCTACTCCCTACAATGTCTAGGTCTTGAACCAAGGAAAATTAAATTCGTAATCAGGTCACATTTTCACTGCTATCAAAAGTTACCATTGCCGTGCAGTTTGTGTCGTCATCTCTTGGGTTGCTGCCATTTTCAAGTCTTCTTTCAAGAGGTAAACAGTTCACTGGGAAGCTGCAATTACGCAATAAAAACAAAAGATAGTTAGATGTATGTCAGATTCGCAACCAACTACGAAGTTTTATAAATAGAAACAGAAGCAGGATTTCATCCTTGAGCTGTGTCAGCATATTAATAACCAAGGTAAAAATGAGATATAAGTTGTCAAAATTTGAAGGTAAAATCTGAGTTTACATGAGATCTAAACAAAATGGCAGTCACACAACCAAAACACAAGACTGGAACTTGCAATTACACTTTGTGGACAAAGAGGCCTTCCTCTCTCACCATGATTCAGTCATTGCTCGGCTCAAAGGAAGATGAGTGGGACATTCTGTGATTGTAGAGAGGCCTCTCAAGTCAAGAGGTGGGGGTCGAGCTGTGAACCAAGAAAAGGCAAAGTTAATGGATTGGTTGTAATTCTCTAATGTGCCACGGAAAGGTCAGCTTTCAAACAGTGACGCATAGTAAAGATCATTGTGCGGAAAATTCTGTGTGTCTGATATCTGCTTGAATCCTGTACTGACATTTCATCAGCACAGCCATAAAATTGACGATTGAACTGTAATTCTTTTTATCCATTTTATACATTTGTAAATCATGTTTAAAGTATAACAAAGGGCAGTTATGACTCTCACCTCTCCTCAAGCCTCGCGGCTTGAGATGGCGGTGAATTGGAGGCGGTGCAAGATCTCCAGGTTGACACATTAGTGTGGCGAGGGCCACGGAGGACTCAATGCAGTTTGAATTGAGGAAAGCGAGTGTCCTGGGGCTCATGGGTATGTAGCCATCAGATTCAGTGGTGGTAGCAGAGGGAGACGGGGAAGCCATGGGGACATATGACTCATCCTGGTAGCTCTGAACTCGTGTGGTATTTAAACAAGGCTGCTGAAAGACAAAGCATCATGTGGTGAGACAAGAGCACCATTTTTTTTGGTACAACTGTGACATTTGTTAAAGCCACAGTATGCAATCTGTATGTGCCTAACCCTGCTTAAATGACACCACCACTCGGGTGCTAAAGTTGAACATGTACCAATCCTACTGTTCTTTTTTAAAAGAATAGTTCGACATTTTAATGAGTTAGATGCCTGTACAGTAAATATGAAGCTACAGCCAGAAGCTGTTAAGTTTAGCTTAGCACAAAGACTGGAAACCCAGGGAAACAGCTAACCTGGCTAAGCTAACCACCTCCTGATTGCATGTGCAGATGATGAGACAATAGGTCACTGGGCACAGACATGCAAACGGCTCCACCACTTCTCCTACATGGGGTTAAGACCCACAGACTTTAGAGTTGTTCGGCTTTTTTTGTTGTTTTGCATCTCTTTGTAGTCATTATACATATACATAATGTATACATCATCATACATCTCTCTGTGGTTAAGGGCTGATTTGGTTTCACTTTGTAATTGTTTTTTGTTGTGCACAGTTTGGGCCTTTTTTGTACAGCTTGTTCTCGTTCCCATGTCGTCAAAACACAACTCAGACCATAATTTTTTTTCTAAACCTAACCAAGTAGTTTTGTTGCCTGAACTGAAATGCGACCGTTTGACCACGTTAACCACATGCTACAATGTGCTTCACCCAGAAGACAGCTGTGTGTCAAGTACACATGCTAAAAGGTCGGTGTAACAGGCGCTAAAGGATGCCTTTTGCATCAGTATCATCCGCCAAGGGGCATGAGACAGTGCTGGTAATTGACAACCTGGGATGAGAACATATTATGTGGTCATTTTGTGCCTCTTTGTAGTTCTTTTGCATCTTTTTATAGTTGGTTGTGTCTCTTCACTGTCATTTTATGTTTCTTAATGGTTATTTTGAGTCTCTTCCTGGTTAATACATTGTGTTACATATTGCAGGTGGAGGCAGGGGGGTCCAAGACTCTTTGGGCCCTCGGGCCTGTGCTCGGTAGGCCAGTTCAGTAATCTATCCATGCTCAGCTGTAGCTTTGGCTCTAGAAGAAACTCTAGGAAGTTACTGTGCCTGTTTTACAGATGATATACATAAACTGTTTCCAGCCTAAATGCCAAGCTAAGCTAAGCTAACTGTCTTCTGGCTGTAGCTTCATATTAACCACGTAGACATGAGAGTGCTATCAATCTTCTCATCTAAGTCTCAGCAAGAAATGCAAACTGGTGTATTTCACAAAATGTCAGATTATTCCTAGTAATTTTTTTAGCAAGATCTTATTCAAATGTTTTAGTTTTTCTGCTGTTATCTTACCAGATTAAGACTCTGCCTCCTGTTCCTCATCAATCTGCAAGTAGCATCTCCTAAAAAATGATGATTGGAAAATGACATTAGTTTACATTCCCCACCTTTACAAGCGGATACTGTTGGCATGAAGTCGTATACTGCACCATCATAATAGCACCATGATTATGATTAATTTTACTGCACCCAGCTTTTTCAGTTTTTGTGTCATGCATGCCATGAGACTGCTTTCCTATAGAGGACATACCTGTTCTGATATGGTCCAGGCTTGACAAAGAGGTTCTCCGGAGAAGTAATGCAGTGGGGTTTGAGAAATGCTGTGCACTCGTTACCCTCGGCCTGTGAGCTCCTTCATCACTTAGCTGCTCTGACAGGTGATTAGACTTGGGTGGCAGCGGAGGAGGTGTTTGTCTGTCGCTCGTTGCCTCAAACGGTGCAGGAGAATAAGGCTTGTCAAAGCGGAAGACACTTGTGGCACAGTGACGTAGCGGAGAGGAAGAGGATGACGGTAAAGCCATGGAGGTGCATGGAGCACTTAATGGGAGGTTAGACAATCTTCCATGGAGGAAAACAGATGAACCGGGGCTGGCATGAGAGACGGAGGATGAAGAAGAGTCGGTGTAAAGAGGTGATGGGACAATGTCCCTGACAGCAGCATCATCTGATGACTTCTGCTCCAGAGAGATCTCAGAGTTTGAAAAGCTCTCATTTCTGCATATGTGGGGAAAAATGAAAATACTGTATTTGTTAAACATGAACTACTGCCATCATTTTGTGCTGTGTCAAAGGTGTTACTCATTGTACATACCTACATACACTCCCTGTCTCACACTGTGAGAGAAATAGGTAATCCAGTGGGTGACTGGAATCTGGTTGGCTTGATACAGATACTCGGTCAGCGCTGTCAGGTGAAAGATGAAGGGACGTCGGGGTGTGAGGAAAGCCTTCTTCTGAGCTTTCTGTCGAAAATAAGCAGAAACAGAGAGCATTTAGTTTCTGAAACGTTTCAACCACGAAGGAGCGATAAGAAAACTGCCAACATGCTGACACCAAGGGCTAGCTAAAGCGTGAAAACCACACACAAACACACACTCACGTATCCTCCAGCCTGTAGTCGAATGTACTGTAAATGGAGCAGGTGGATTTGAAAAGAGGAATGCTTTTTTTTGCAGGCACCTTGAAAGTAGACATATGTGAGCCCTGTTCCCTCTTTTGTTTATATATCCTCCAATCTTTTAGTCAGATTGGCTCTCGCTCAGAAATTTGTTTCATTCCATTTCACTCAAGGCCAAGGCTGAGTCAAGGCTCTCCCTGCAGAACCATGTCGGGCGGGGGATCCAAAAGTCTTTGCATGTTCTCATGAAACATTTGCTACCCTTAATAGACGTTTGAGTTCTCCAGTGGGTGCAGAACAACCTTTTATATTCCTTTGCAAAAGTGATGAGGCGCCATCGCATAGAAGTCTTTTAAGATGCAGGCACTACATTCTCTGAAATCCCTTAATTCAAGCAACATAACATTATTCCAAAATTCTACTAAAACTACAGCAACAATCTATCACACAGCGTTTAGTGTTTGAAATCTGTTTTTTTACATTACAGCAACTTGCGTATGTGTTTTCCGAGAGCATATGAGATTTACGGGAACAAGCAGGGCAGCATATCAGCAACATTTGCCCTATCTCCTTCACACAGATGATAGTGTTCTAACAGAAACGTCGCTAACTCTTCTCACAAAATATCACTGTGGCTATGCAATCACTGGAGGCAACAGAGAGGCAAAGGTCATATGTCAAGAGTGATCATAGCAAAGTAAGTGTAAAGATAGAAATAACAACAAAAGAACACAGTGGTCAATTCAAGGCAAAAAGCAACACTTGGTGATATACAAAAGAATGAACCCACAGAAGAGGATATTTCATTCTGTGTAGCCTTAAAGCATGTTCACGGAAGTAATTGAAAAATCTCATTATTTATCTGATAATTGGAAAGGGACCTCAGCTCCCTGTTGATCTGCTGTTATCTGCTCTAATACAGCTGCAACATTTTGAACTGTTGGAAACATCTTGTGTACACAGTCAACACCCTGACGTATGATAAAATATGTGGTCACGTTTTGTCCTGCAGTCATTAAACCACTGCTTGACTGCTGCACTAATCATCTAATTCATTTCCATTCCAGAAGCACTGTGTGGGAAAAACTGTCATCACAATATTTCTATAGTTTACATATTTCTATAGTATGTTACAATTTAAAAAAATGCAACATATACTTGTTGTTGTTGTTGTTGTTGCTGCTGCTGTAGAGATAAAACCAGATATGATTGATATCAAATGGTTTTAACCACAACGTGATGATGTGACGCTGTGTGTGGGTTTAGGAGTTCACTTATAAAGAAGCTTATCAGAGAGACCACAGCTCTGTAGCAAAACACACTGTGCTAAAACTGCTGCTGAGTTGTGGATTTTTCAGCTGATTCAATGTTTTTGGAGTTGATCACTTCAACCACAAGCAGGGATCACTTGAACAGATGATACATTAACTCTTCAAATCTTGATTTTCCCATAAAATTTGCCCTCAAGTGTTTTTGAATGTAAATAAAAACACTAAATACTGTATCACTTTGCTTAAATAATACAAATTACTCAAACCTAGGATTCTGTGGCAGTATTCCAGTTGTTTGTGCATTATTTGTATATTTTTGCTTGAAAATGGTATATTCAAAATCACTAAAAATTTAAATGCCGTGCTGTGGGTTTGGCAAAGCACGCGCAAGTTTGTAGTAACAACATAGTTGTTGCCACAAGTGTGGCAGATTGACACTTTCTCTATTAAAGCTGCACTTTGGATGCAAGTTATTACAATCCAGGCTGTTATTATGCACTGTTTGTATGTTTTCCCATGGAAAGTAATGCACTGAAATACTTACATATTCCATGTGATTATGAGCAGGTAATTTGTGTATAACCCAGGTATTTGGGATGGCTGTGATCACGTGACCAATGCGCTGATGAAAGTAAAAAAGGAAGCAGTCCCCATAAGGAGGCAGATTGGGGTGCTGGATGGGTCACAAAACACGGGACTTTCCCCAGGAGACTGGTGTTCGAAACCGTGTCAAATTTGAATGAGCTTTGAATCATTTTAGGGTATATTGTTTATTTTCCTAAACCTAACAGAGTGTGCATTCATGGGGCAGTAATTTGTAGGATATCATACAAACTGTTGTATGAGAATATACTGAACAATTTGAAATTCAGGAACTTTTGTACTGAAAGATTATGTGAGTCGTCTGCACCTGTATGTTTGAACACTAACTAGTCTGTGAACCACACAGGACCAAATAAACAGTTTGTTCTGACCTCATTCTAAAGTTTGATTTTCAGTCGCCACCTCCTGTTTGGGGTTAAGTGACACCAATTTGTTCAGGACCAGCAGAGTGAATCTACTGAAATACAGCTAATGATTGGGATGATCAGCTTTACACTATCACTTTGTGATTTTTAACGAGACAGGTATGTTTTAAAAAATGTTGCCAAGTGCAGTTTTAACACAACTGAATAGTAGTGTGTGTTTACCTGCGTCCTCCAGGCTCCCAAACTGGCAAATCTGACTGATGCTACTGATCCAGCTGTTCATCTCCTCCTCAGTTTTGGCCACCAGGTAAAAAACACGAGATGAGGTCTTTACCACAAAGAGGTGCTTCCCATGGAAGTCTCGCTTTATCCTGAGCTGCCCGTTCAGCATTTCGACCTCGCACTCTTTCAGGTCAATGGTGCGGATTGGCTTTTTGGAGTTGTTACTTTGATAGTACTCCAGCACATCAGGATTGCCGCTCATGCGACCTCTTCGAAGCACAAACCAGCGTTTCCTCCATGCCTGCAGGAGAAAAAGAGCCAATGGAGTCAATCTTAAGGTTACCTTCATCTTTAACGTTGTAATATTATTCACAGTACCACATCATTTTAACAGTAATGTCGCTCTCTTCCCCATCACCACCATTTTATTAGTCATAACCAGTCATGGGAATTAGATCACAGCTCCTGCTCACAACAGCTAACTTTGCAACTTTAGCTCCTTTTTTTGCTTTTGATATGGTCAGTAAGCGGAACCTCAACTCGAATTTCCCAGAAGTATAGAGAAGAGGAAGTTCACTGTATTTAGCAGAAAATGTCTAACACACCGAAAGAGGTATTTATACAGTACTTGGTCACTGCTTTGTACTGAGGACTTACTGATAACTTCATACTAAAACGGTTAACGCCTGAGCCCTCAGAGGGTGCCAGTCGTCATCCCAGTTGTGTGGGTGTCATATTTCATATTTAGAAATTGCAACGATTGAAACACATCATAAGAATAGCAATGTTGGATGTAAAGATATCGCTTTCACACTTGGTTTTGTGGCTTTATGTTCACTGTCAAGGTGGAGCCTCAGCTGATACTTATGTGGTGTGAACTTAAAACACTTCTTTCCCCTGCATGTGGGCAATCCGCTTCTACACAAGTCAGTTGGTAATTTATATGTGTTTATACCAGGAAATGGTTAGACACGCCACACGTACCGCCAATAACACTGCCAAGTTTAAGAGGAAACCGTAACTAGACAGATGGTTATTGAATATGGAAAGTTTTAGCTTCAAAAAACAAGTTGTTTTGTGTATAGGTGCTGATGAGTGTAGAAGTGGATCCCCTTTTTTTGACTTACTCTTTCAGAAAATAGAAACCAGGTGAGGACAGGGTTTCACTGTTTTCATTACAGTGAACTTCCAGTCTTGTCCTTCTGTTACCTGCAGGCTAAAGCCTTATTTCCCCCGACTGTGGATATGATATATGTTTAATACAAGACCATGGCTAACAAGGAAATCACAAAAAAAAAAAAAAAAAATCAAGCTGAAGTTTGGAGGAAAAAAACAATCTTAACTCACGGTTGTGTTATTAGTTTTATCTAAAGCTTTCAACCGCGTGGCATGGTCTTCCTCAGCAGATGGCGTTTGCTTAGTCATTATTATGTAACCTGAGTATTGAACACACATGGTCAGTGGAGGTGACAACTGAGCACTGTGTAATGGGATGGAAAATCTGGAAAATGCTTGTAATTGGACTTGGCAAAAATTTTCTGGAACAGTTATCAAGCTTAAGTTTATTTTCACAATACTCCAAAACATAATAGACTGTCTTCACAGCAGACACACTGACTTAAAAGCACATTACTAATAACATTAACAATGTGTCTGCTCTATTCAAGTGTCCCAGGAAGTCATGGCAGAGTGAGGGAATGCCACAAATATATTATGATATATATAGATATATTCATGCTGAATGTAGGCAGTGCCTGATGTGATGGACAAAAAAAAATAGCTTGCTAGGTATTGTTAGCTACAAGCCATCAGAAGCGTGTGTTTTATTTGCAACCCTGCTGGCAATGAATGTATTTGTAAGTGTACATTTCACTCATGTGTGACAGTGCCCTGACAGTAAGCCAGAATAAACAATAACAGTACCCTGAAATTCAGTGACTATTGACTTTATTATTGACACCTGTGCTGTTAATACTCTGATATGTCCAAGTGTTAAAAAAGGTTTATGCACGTGTATGTTATGTTGCCAATATCCATTCTCAAAAGCCTTAAAATTATGGTATTAACAATGTGTAGTATCATATATTAGATGTCTATATACATCTAATTAATTTCTAAGATTTGCACAAGTTTCTTGTTCAATACTTTCATTTTACTGAGTGACCTTGAGGAGTGGAAATGACTCATTTTTTGCTATTTTATAAAAATAATGAGAGAGGGTTTTGATAACAAAATATATGTCCTCAAAGCTAGCAATCAAAGGATATGGCCATGATGCATGTAGGTCTCAATAAAAGAAATACAAGCTCTTGTGAGTAAGGGCCAACTTCACCACACACTGCAGTGCACTGGACACAGCAGACAACCGTTAAATGCACATTTATCATGGCAGAAAGTGGAAATGCACCGCTGACAGAAAACGAGACAACAGAAGTCTGTTAATACTTCTGTTTCTGTGCAAGGTGCCACTGTCAAACCAAGAAGCTTCAGCTAAATCCAGCCACTAAACAAACAACTCTGTGAACACTACGGCACTGGACATTGTTTTCTTTCTGCTTACTGCTGTCTGAACATTTTCATTTCATGTGAGAGGACCACAGAGCGAGATAAATTTGACCATGATAATTAAAATTTTCATGACAGCCTGTGCTTGACATTTGAATACTGAGTCAGATAGTGAGCCTGACCTTACAACAATCTGATAAACATGTATTTACTCTGCTCTCTGGTATCAACAGGATTTGCATTGCGTGCCATAATAAGTTTCTATTTCCCGCTCCAAACCCCATCAATGCACACCTCCACCCACCTTCTCCCTGCACTGGTGTTGACAAATGGCCCACCACCTCCTCTGCTCGTACAGAGGAAGTGCAAACAGCCATCATAAAGCTAGACTATTTCTGCTTGTCACTTTAGTCTGTCTGACTGCTGCTCACATTACTTCCCATGTTTCACAATGCACGCGCTCATCACACAAACACATATACACAGAGCAGAGTGAGTGGCCAGCCCAGCGTTATCACATGACTCCCAACAACCACAAAACACTGCTGTCCATGTAAGCAGTTACATATACTTTCTTTAGGAGTCTGTCTGCCCGAAGTACATCTGCAGTTTGTGACATATTGTTATTGTCATAAATAATAGCTGTTGTAGCGATGAAGTACATCCACAAGGCACAACACAAGACTGAGGTGTTATTATACAAATGAGGAAGATGGTATAAAGGAGATTCAATTACAGCTCAGTTTAACAAAAGAATTGAAACCCACAGTATATCTATAAATCATCATTCCACACATAACACACACACATCATAATATACACACACACACACACACACACACACACACACACACACACGAACACAAGCCTCAACAGCACAACCTGGCATCCTACTGCTGGCAGAGGACATAAACAAGTGTCCGGTGTGTACTCCTACTCACAAATCTCTTTAGTTTCTTCTCTGGGGGAGATTTAATGAGCCAGCCTGTGCAGACCACATCCCCAGCACTCATCTTGACTGCAGAGCGTGTTGTCCGTCCTCACGGCTGCTGCTGCTGCTGCTGCTGCTGCTGCTGCTGTGAAACTGAGAGCACTGCGAAGCATATCCTGTGTTCTGGTATTCAGCCCAGCCACTCCAAAAGGAGGAAGTCGAAAAATTGATCACACTGACAGAGAGAGAGAGAGAGAGAGAGAGAGAGAGAGAGAGAGAGCAGGGGAGGGTGGGTGAGAATTATGTGTTTATTTTCTCATGTGCTTGGGGGCAAGTGGACGGAGCTGTTAGCTTAAATACTGCACATAATGAGGTTTGACAGGTTTGAGGATTAAGTTGTATTGATTCCTGTGACACACAGGAGCTGAGTCACACATGCTGTGAAAAGAGCTTATCTTGGTTGGTGTTTAATAAACATCATACTGATTTCATTTTGCTGTCATAATGTGCGTCATCTGTTTGTTTGTTTGTTTGTTTGTTTGTATAATGTGGTTTCTGAGCTCTACAGAAACCAGAAGTGGTTTTAAGCGGATTCAAACATAGACCTCCTGCACCTCTTTGACACTGAACGATAACCTGATAAGGGCTCATTTCCATGCGAGGTTTTAGGGAGGTCTCAGTGCAGATGTAACGATAATAGTAGTAGAGTCACTACACGTTTGCTTTTCCTCCAGTGCTCAGCCCTTGCTAAAAGTAAAAAGCATAAATTAGAGATTAAAGAGTAATGTATTGCACAGGTTTGGAAACTTGATTTTATGTTATAGTCACACTTTACTTTTGAGTACACGTGGTAAGAAAGGTTGTAAAAGCAAACTTGCATACATTTAAACTCTTTGGAGGTTGTTTACCATTTTATACTGTGAATAGTTTTATGCATTCCATAATCTTTTCACATTTAAGCTACTTTGTAACTTCTCAGTCACAAGCAGCCTCAGCAACAATCAAGCCTTTTAAGATGATAAACTACCATGCAATTAGAATTTTACATAGGAAACCGATAAGATCTCAGCAGCCATATTTGTGACAAATGTTATTATATAAGATAATATTAAACATATTCATAAGTGTAAAATAAAAAAAACAGGCTCCTAAGGTGCTGACATGATGGTTCCCTCTAAGGGCCTCTGGCTCAGTACCTCAGGGCGCATCTATAAGAAGCTTAAGTCCTCCCCGTCCCCCGAGGAAACAACATGTCAATTTTATCATGGATCATACCTTTTAACGTCATGTTGAAACAGCTTTTAAAGAGTGATCAGTCATGTAGTCATGAATGATGGTGCTTGTCATCGAATTTTATGGTAATTTTATTGTATCGTTTTTATGTTTTGTGCTGTTTTGCACGTATACTTTCAGATATTTGACTGGCAGATTACAGTAAATTACTATTAGTTGCATTACTTTTACATTAGTAACTGGGAGATCTTTGCAGTAATTTATTTTAAAAACTGTGACTTTACAGTTAAAAGTCATGTCACATTGCTGTGGCAGCACGATATGATAGAAATACAGTAAAAACAGTAAAAGTAATGCAGGTCAGTAGCCTGTAATAAACTGTAGGCCTACATTTACACTTAAAATAATACTGTTAAATACTGTAAAGTTGGCTTTTTCATCGTATGTATCTGTTAACCAAACACAAACATAAACACTGAAAAAAAAAAATCTAATTCAAATGAATACAACAGCAAAACAGTCTTTCACACATAATTGTATGCATACATCTATTTAGTTGATTCATAGTATTCAGCGTTTAAATACAGTTAGGACTGGATACTATATGAATCACCAGTCAACATAGAGGAAATAGATAGCCTATCAAAATGCAAAAAAATAATTTGAATTAATTGCATTAAAAGCTGTAATAGTGATGTTAATCTTCAAACACATATCAATCATTCGGTCTTTTCTAGTTACTCTTACAGCTGCCTGTTACATATCAATATACCATAAGAACTTTATAAGCTGTGTTGTTGACAGTCTGACTTTTGCTGCCCCCAAGTGGCCAAAGAATAAACTCCTGCAGGTTTCAACTCTACTGAGTCTTCTACCTCTTAGCCTACTAGGCATTAGCAACATTGTTTGAAATGAGGCAGGTTGCTATCCAACAGAAGGGCAGCCTTATTAATCCAATAGAGCCTTTCATTTTTCGGTCATGAGGTTCACTGTGGAAAAAGTGACACAACTGCCACATTTCACCAAGACCTCTTTTTATTGTCCTGTAGACACTCAGCAGTAACACAAGAACAGCTGCTGTGACCAGGCTATCAGCAGTCACACAGTAAGCTATCCACAAGCTTACATGGAAGTGATTGTGTTCAATTCAGCTTCATGGATGGATGCTTTTGCTGCCCCCAAGGGGCCAAATAATTCAAATCTGCTTAGTGTACACCCTTATACTGGACGGGACTGAATTGAGATGCTTCTGTAATATCTGTCAAAGGGGCAGCCTTATTATTCCAGTAGTGCCTCTCATTCATCAGCCATGAGGGTCACGTATAAAGTCCCTCACTTTATTCCAGTCACGAGACAGTAACAGGTATGTCTTTCAAAAAGCATTCTGCAGTTGATCCAGTCAATAAATACTGGAAACAGACTCACTTTAGTCTCTTCTCAGATGTCTTGAGCAATCACCAGAGGGCGACATGATCTTGTGCTGTTACAGTCCACATACATAGCCAAACCATGACTGGGTGAAAACCAATGGAAGATTTGTAACATACACCCACAGACATTAGCCTACATTTACAAAACATTACAGTGCGTTACATTATTTCTGTCTTCATTTAGTTTAAATAAAAATCCAATATGAAGCCTGTTGTACACACATTATGCAAATAATATTGAGCACATTTTCCTTGCTCTACTATTTACCTCGTATTTTGGATAACACATATTCAGTAAGTCCTTATTGTTCTTGATATTAGTGTGTTGCCATTTGTTTTATATGAATCATGTAGCCTATTTACCATCTTCATACTATTACTAGCTCTTTTCTGTGATCGACCTCTTTTTTCTGTTTCTTCTCAGTTGACCCTTTAACGTTCTGCTCAACCGTGACTAACTGTATCTTGATGAAAAATGTGTTGAACTCAACCAGATTGAGCTATCTCTACCTATTTGGTATAAGTATGTTTTGCTAAAACAATCCATAAGATGTCGCTGATTCTTTGAATAGAATGCTTTTGCAGTTTGCCTCCTACAGGAAGATAGCAAAAAAAAAAAGTCACTCTGGATATGAGGGCTGTGTGTGATGGGACATTAGGTAGGCTTTCTTTTTTTTTTTTTTTTTACGATGTTATAGTTTCAGAGGTCTTGCTCAAAAGATCTACGTAACTTTACACAAAAATAATAGTCTAATAAAAACATGCTCTATCAAATGGTTCATTTGTCCTTTAATTGTAAAGGTAGTGAAGCTCAGCTAATAAAATTAAAATTGACTATTTTCTACAAAATAAAAACACTTCTGATTATTCATTGTTTTTAAATGATATATTTTTTGTCATCCAGTATATAGGCTAAGTAAATATATCATTTTTTTTCAACTGTCTAAAGCCATGCTCAACCAAACTGCAGAATTGTCCTGTCATGCTCAATGGTAGTGATGCCAAGATAATACATTTAAATTTTTTATAAAATAGTTAAAAAAAGAAAGGTGAACATTCACTGTTGTTAATATCATATATTCAGTGTTACTCCATTATATATTTAGGTGAAAAAAAATTACATCAGTATAGTTTTTCACCATTTCTGAGATGTTTTTCAAAGAACTGTAGTATCTAGAATAAATGCATGGAAATAATACTAGTACAGGTAATACTACTAATGCCAAGGAAACAAATTGAACATTGAACATATAGTAGCATTGTAACAGTATGTGGTTTGTAATTTAGATTTTTTTTTGTTTATTATCTACAATGATCATGATGTGACTTCTTCAGCTGTTTGGTAGAGGCCTGTATCTAAAACATGATGGCATTTGTTACAAAAGCAAACAAACAAACAAATTAAAACATGATTCAATTCTAAAGTGAAGATTGTGCCAAGAAGGAAAACAGGGAAAATGAGGAGGAATGGTGACAAAGCATGGTTGGGAACTGGAGAAGTGACTAACACAGACATTTCTGACATCAGTAAGGGTTCCCACCTCTGTTACTGTTGCCAAGTCCTCTCAGTGGTTCAGTCTCATGCTTCTCTGATGCTTCTCCATCTAAGGTGACCATCTACAGTTTACAAAACAAGGTAAAGGTCAACATGGGTGCTGTTACATATTTTATCTCTATCATAAACACGACATGTTTCATAATATAATAAAATATAATGCACATAACACATATGGGAATTTTAAGCAAACTGTAATCCATAACATTTGTGACTAAGAAATGTGAACACAAAACTCCAGCAGGCATTTTGCTGTTAGACACTGTCCGATAAGTGACGCATTTTATTTAAAATGTGCACAGCTCAGGTCATGAAACAGTTAGCATTGCTAACGTTGCAGCCAACAGTTGTCAGCTAGCTAGATAGCTCCACAAGATGTCGCCCTTGGATATCCATTTAGCTGCCGCCTCTTTCAAATGGCTGACAGACCAGTGTACTGTATCTGTAGGGTTCTCATCTAGTTTGCCAGAGAGAAATAACGTGACCACTACACTCAAATAAAACAACTTTAACGATATGCAATATTTGGTGCCCTATGTTAAACACATTTTAAAACTAGGGAAAGAATAATTTGGGAAATTATTGCGAAATGAAAAGGCGTTAAAACAAATACTAAATAAATACATACGTTAAAGACAGACGTTGATGACGAAACGACGTTGGGATTCTATGGTTGCTGTGGATTTAATATGAATATTGGACGGAGAAATCAAGTTCCTCATTTCACTCCTGTACTTCACAAGCAGAACGCAGTTAGCTAGCTAGCTAGAAAACTCTTCGACGCCTTCAAATTAAAACGGACCAGCAACTGACTTCATTTCAGTTGTTATGCCTTCAGCGTGAAAAATGTAAGAAAATTTACAGTTTAAGATCATTTTAAAACCTAAAAAAAAGTTTTTAAAATAAGATATGCCGTCGACATGAATTAGCTTGTTTCCGAACCTTCATGCTAGCATGTCAGAATCTAACATTCCGTTTCACATATTCAGTGTATAAGTTATCATACTTAGCCTAGGTTTAATCTTAGATAATTAAAAATGCACTTAAAAGATAAAAGTAATTAACTAAAACACTTCGAAAGTCTTTTGAAACATTTTATTCAAAGTCTTCACTCTTGGTACTTTGAAGGTGGAATTATATTTTCAGTGTAACCTTAAGGAAGACATTGCAGTTGAATTAGGACAAAATAACTGGAAAAATAAGAAGAAAATTGTAAGTTTATTTCTTTCCAACATCGTTTTCCCCAACTCGATTAATAATATTTGTTTAATTGTTCTTCAAGAAAGTGTTTAAAATGTAATGACTTATATTTTTCAACGGTTTTAGAAAAGAGCTAACAGCAAGTAACATGTGCTAGGAAAAAAAAAGAGAGCTTGGTTTTTACTTGGTTGTGGTTACAAAAATGGAAGTGAACCATTTTTACCCCTGAAATGCTGCCACATGTGTCCTAAACTGAATTTTTTAAATGATACTGTGAAAGGTAACTGAGTGTAACTGAAGGGTGGACTAGACAAGCTTAGAGTAAATACAGCACAAAATTAACTTCTTTAATTTTATGAAGATAACAAAGTGGGGCGGCAGTAGCTCAGTCCATAGGGACTTAGCTTGGGAACCGGACGGTCGCCAGTTCATGTCCTCGACCGGACCCAAAATATGGAGTGTGTAATTTCTTAAAAAATAGACATCTAATTCTACAAATATATAAATAAAAAATAGGGTGTTAATATGGTAAGTTTTTCATCTCTTTATTAAAATAAAATTATTAGATTATATGTTTATTTATTAAGATACAAGTGTAAAAGGAGAAAAGGGCTTCAGGAGGGTCTTAAGGAAGCGGCCGGCGCAAGCTCCTCCTCTCACGGAGCTCATACTCTCTTTTTCCCAGGTGCCACTGTTCAACACATCACAGATGACATAATGAAACCCTACCCTGAGGTTGGCAGGGCCATCATACATGTCGGTACAAACCAGCATTCAAAAACAGCAGTCTGAACTGTTAAAACAAGATTTTATCTGCCTCTTTAACGTCCTCAAACAGTCCCACAGGAGAGTGTATGTCTCCAGCCCAACACCTGCCCTCTGATCATGGAGTGGGTCGTTTCAGTAGGTCACGCTCCCTTAGCACCTGGCTGTCCTCTGCATGCAGCACCAACAGACTGAACTGTATTGATAATTTCAGCCTCTTCTGGCAGTGTTGCATCTCTTCAGATGGTCTCTATCCAAACAGAGCTGTTGCACAAATTCTCTCTGCCAATCTGGCATGAACGCGTCTATCATCCACCTGCTCCCAAATCCACCTGTCCACCTCATCACCGTAGCATGACCACCCATCCATCCAGTGCTGACTGGTCTGTTACTAATTGATGCTACGCTGATCCCAGTCCCCTATCACAGTGGTTCCACCACACCCACAGACACACCCCTTACTGGACTTGGACCATTAACTGTCCTTTGCCTGACTAAACAAGCTGGGACAGTTCCCTCAAATGAAGGGGAAATTAGTAAGTAAACCTTACCAAATTTTCCCAACAGAAAATCTAGCAAAAATCATATGGGACAGAGAAATAAAGCCTAAAGGCATATTTGGTGGGCACCTTAATGTTCGCAGTTTACTCCCCAAACATGATGAAATTAAAACATTGTTAATAGATTCAAACCTACACTTTTTGTGCCTCAGTGAAACCTGGCTCCACAGTAGGATTCAAACCAGTTGAGCTGATGTTCCTGGGTAAAAAATGCTTTAGAGAAGATAGAAAAACTGGCAAAGGAGGGGGGAGTTGCAATTTACATTTGAAACTCGATCAAATGTACAGAAACTGTTGGATTATGATGTGCAAATTGAATATCTCTGCCTTAATGTGTGTTTATCACACCTCAAATGCATTTTCAGCTCATGGTTTTATGTAATACTCCTGCATGTGACAGTTCATTTTATTAAGTTTAGAGAAATTACTAAAAACAATTGCTCATTAATCAGCAGTTTGAATTTTTGGCAGTTTTAACATTGATTGGCTTGACAATTTCATTTGATTGAGACCTGTGAGATGCCAGCGTGGTACAGCTTATGTACATTAGTTTTATTCATAACTACAGTTATTACGACTGAAAAAAGTGTTTAATGCCTTTGTAATTTGTTATGGCAGTTTTCTGTTACTGTGATTAAACAGTACAGAGTGCATTTTTCAGTAACTACAGAGCACTCATGTTTGGTTTATTTCAGATTTACTGTATGCCCTGTGATGAATCTAATAGGACACTTTGGTGAGTTAGTGTTTCTCAGTGTCATAATAAATGTCAGAGAAAATACACCAGAAAGCACAAACCTCTCATTTATGTTGTTGATAACAATACTATATGTTGGCTGTGGTTTAAATTTAGACCAGATATGCACCACAAAAACCATCAACACACAAATAGCCCAGAGTGTCAGCCTTGTGTGAGGGTGATGTACAAAGCTGCTGTTGTGGATTAATTGGCTTCCCTCGAGCCAAAAAACAGACTGTGGTGTTGATCAATATTCAGTAAAAAATTGCTTCCAATAAAACCAAAGAAAGTCCAGAGCACTGTGAAGAAAATCCAGGAGGATGATCAGAAGTCTGATGCAAGAAAGTTTATTCTATGTTCAGAGATGACTTCCACGTAAACCCGTTTGAGTTGGTGGTCCGGACCAAGAACTGAACCCAAAAGGCTTGGGCACTGCCCCCCCTCCCCCTTTTAATGTATCCCAATTATCCAGGCCAGAGCTGGTGTGTATGGCGCAGGTGCTTGTACCGGCCTTGGGATGTGTGTATTTCCCAGGCCATGCATGTACTATGGTGTCTATTAGCCTGCCAGTGAGCCTAGCCACCCAGTGCTACCCAAGGACTTTGTGCCCATGCTATGGCTGCTCTGCACAGCTATCCCTGGAGAAATGGCAGTCAAAGTTGAAGTAATGGCACAGTATTCCCGCTCTCAACAGGCAGTGTAAAAGAGGCTCCTGCCTGCTCTCCCAACACAAGTTCACTGTGCATGTGCAGTGTGTGCATGTGCATGTGTGCTTGATGTGGGCACCCACACACTATGTGATATTTTCCTCTTAATCCACAGTGACTCAGTAAATTATTATGCCCTCCTGTTCCTGCTTGCCTTTTGGGATTTAAACAGCGTATAATTATCTTCCCAGCGAGCATGTTACCGTGAGTGGAGTCCTTCACCCTGACCGTTCAGACAAGGCTTGGAGCGGAAGACGAAGTGTTAAAATCCTTTACTCTAGTAAAAGTACAAATACCACACTGTAAAAACACTCTGTTACAAGTTAAAGTCCTGCATTCAAAATGTTACTTAAGTAAAAGTATGTAAATATAATCACGTACTTAAAGAATTAGAAGAAAAGTACTGTATTAATTCCCCCATGACTGTTAAAGCCTACTAATACATATCATTTGATTATTATTACTTATGCATTAATGTAAAAGCTGGATTTTACTGTAGCACTTTGAGGTGGTGCTTATTTGAAACTTAACTAATAATTATTTTAATTATGGATTAATCTATTGATTGATTGGTTTGATGAAATTCTGGAAATAATGAAACATCACATCACAATGGCAGAAAGTCCAAAGTGACACCTTCATAATCTTTGTTTTGTCACATAACATTAACATTAATAATAATTTATTAAAGTAATTAGATAATAAAAGGCAAAAGTGGCAAAATTCCTCATATTTGTGAAGCTGGAATTGTGAAATGTTTCCCATAAAAATGACTTCAGTGATTATCAAAACAGTTTCCTATTTTTTTTTTTTTTTGTCAGTTTATTAATTGGCTAATAGTTTCAACTGAGATTACTGCACAGATCAATGCCTCGCCCTTGCTTCACAAAATTCTGTTTTGTTTTTTCCAATTTCTATGCCTCACACATTGCCAGTATACATTGATTTAATAATATCATATGCTTTGCCCCCTACACCACGTTCAGTAACTGTAGAACAGTCCTGTATGCCAAATCAAAAGCTTTTTGGAAGTCAAGTAAACAAGCATAAAGTTTTATTTATATTTTGGCTTATACAGTTCATCAGTCGGGGTATGTTGGGTGTAAATGTGATCAGTTGTGTGATGTTTTGGTACAAATCCAATTTGGTTTCTACTAAGACATTGTGCATTGTTCATCTAAGTCAGCATACCTTGACACCATTATGTTACAAGGGTAGAAGCTGTGCAGAATTTTAATATCAGTCTCTCTAATCTTTTTAGATATAAAGAATTTGCCTTCTCTCACGCAGTGTCACACACTTGTGAGTCCCTGTTGGTGAGATTTCCTTTTTGGAAGAACTTTTCAGTGGTTACTCAAAGACAGGAATTGTTAAAAATGCAGGGTAACATTTCTTTCCATTGCTTTTTTTCTTAGTGTGGACATTTAAGGGTTAAAAAGCTGCCAAGGAAACTTTTCATAACCATGTTACAGTATGTTCAACGACCTATGGAGGGCAGCACTGCAGTGTGGCTGCATGTGACCTGTAGAAACGACACGAAGAAGAACAGGATTTACGGCAGTAACCAAAGAGTCTTGAAGGAAAGAGTTAAAAATAGCTACGACTCGATGTAACAGCATTAAATAACGATCTTGTATATGAAATTACATAAACGTCACTCATGTCGCTGTTGACTGTAGTATTAGAAAAATGTTTTGAAAATAACAACAAAAACAATGTCACGTCGTTGAAGACTTTACAGAACTCATGTTCAACACTATCGCAGATAGTTTTAGCGACGCCATCTTTCTTTCAAGGCCGTTATCCTACGTAGTTTTCTAGTGGTGACCCATCTTACGTAGCCAAAGAGTCTTTACAATTACCCATGACTCCCCTGAAATGTATGACCTGTCCCTGGCCTTGGCGTGTAGCGCGGTGCTGCTAGTTGTCAGTGAGTGCTGGCTGTAGGACTTCATTAACGCCAATTAGCTAGTGTTCCCGTCCGATTAGTCGGCTAGTAAACTGGGAGCCGTTACAGCGGAGCTGAGCCACAATGCTGAAATGTAGAACAGTATGGAAGAAGCTTGCACCACTCGCTCGGTCCTCCTCCACTGTGTGCCGGCAGAATGTGAGAGAGCAGGTAATGTTAAGTTTAGTGACTGCGGTTATGTACAGTAACTTAGTGTCTCCTTGCTAGCTTGTCCCAGTTCTTACACACTTTCCTTGTAGCATGGTGTCGACAGTTTGTTAAACCAGACAGGGTGTATCCTGGTAGCTTAGTTGAAGTATTTTGACCTTCGTTTTGGTTGTTACAAAGCTAACGTTAACTGAGCTAATTAGCAAATGAAAACATGGAGAAGTCAATGACATTTCGATAACTAACCTCAGGTTAGCTTACACCATATTTCTCGTCACTGGCTGTAGCTCTGCCAGAAAGTAACGCTGGTGAATGAAACATAAACTCGTGCCACTGTCACAAATGTGTTTGATACAGTGCTGGCTTGCAGTGCGGTTATTACAGGTGTTGCACCATAGTTTGTTAGCCATGAGATATGAGCATGCTTACACAGGCCGACGTTGATTTGGATCATGGGGGTTTTTCAGCCCCTTGTGACCCTGAAAGATTAACGTTAAGGGACAACATGTCCAACAGAGTCCTTCTGCACAGTGGGCCGACAGGTTGGTTGAATGTGCAGAGGGAAGTTATTCATGAGGGATGGTGATCATAGTGAGGATTCACACCTTTAAACTTGGCTCAAATCGTATGCGCGTGCTCTCTGTAATTAACCTAATTAACAGGCACAAGGGTTCTTGAGCACCTAAGTGGGCCTGTCCCTTCATTTTGGAGGGATCTGGGTTAAAGCTCATGCTGACATACAGAGATGTAATGTAACCTTGCAAATCAGCAGCATATGCTTACAATGAATATCTTGTCGTTAAACTTGTTTCCATTGTCTGCACCCACAGGCATATGCTTTAAAAGTACATTACAGCCAGCAGCATTTACACAAATACTTAAACAACTTTTAGAAATAGTGCATCCTTGTCTTGTTCTTGTCTGCATACTTCACATTTTTACCAGGCTAACAACTCTATTCCTGTAGCTATCATATTAAAGACATAGTGCACCCCAAAATGAAAACTACATGTACTTCCTCTTACCTGTATTTTCAGTTTCCACATTGTTTTGGTGTGTGTTGCCAAGTGTTGGAAATACAGGGCCAGAGACATGTCTGCCATCTCTTGAATGTAATAGAACTAGATAGCACTTTGCTTTTGATTGTCAACGCACCAAAGAATTCGTTTGAAAAACTCAACACATATGACAGCAGTGTCTCTTTCCAGAAATCCCGATTTATTGTGAGCAGTTTCATGTAGGAACTATTTTCTTTTCACCAAACTACACCCTGCAACTGTATAGACACGCAGAAGAAAGCATGCGTCGACTCATTGACGAGACTCTCATGCTCATGACAGCATGAGATGTAAACATTAATGTCTTCCTCCTCAGGTCAGCTGCAACCGTTAGCTAGCTCAGTGGTGCCAGGTGAGCTTGCAGCAAATGCACACTTCCTACTGTGCAGCGATACGGTTGGCAGGTGTAGTTAGGAAGAAAGAATATAGTACCCACATAGAAGTCCTGAAGACAAGGTCTGTGGATCATCTTTAGTAACTGGTCATTTTTTGAAAGAAACATTGCTATTGAGTTTCTCAAATATATTTTCTGGCATTTTGAGCACCACAAGTCTGGTTCCATATTTGAGAAAAGGCAGATAAATCTTTATGTCAATATCTTCAACACTGTGCAACTCACACCAAAAAAATCTCTCCTGACTTATAGCACTACAGGTAAAAGGAAAAATATGTGTTTTTGATTTTGGTGTGAACCATCCCTTTTAATGTAGCAGTCACCTTTATGCTGTATGGCTTCTTATCCAGGCAGCTGCTGTCATGGCTGTGCTGGGTCTTTTTTAGTGGACCTTATAGTGTCATGCTTGTTGCATCTCACTTCATCATTGTTGGTGTCCAGCCAAAAAGCAAAGTGAGATGTTATTGACTGAGCAATGAATTTATAATTTGATAAAGTGGCATTGTCAGTCAGATAGCTGCAACCTTAGAAGCCTATTGAACAAAAACAAAGATAGGAGTGCAACTCCAGCTATGGTTGTCTGCACTAGTTTTGGTGTTTTACCATACTCCATCATACAGGAAAAAGATAAGTTAATCACGAAACATAACACATTTTGTTTATGAGTCCAAGTTCAGTGTATTTGTTAGAGTTGTGTAATACATGGCTTAAAGCTTTACTGCGACTATGACTGACCTCTGTTTGGATCCCTTTTATGAACACTGATGCAGTTTTTTAACAGTCAGACTTTCTGCTATGCGTCAATTTGTTTTCAGGGTTGAACAATGGCAGAATACCAGCATCTGTACCTGCGGCTCACATGTCCACTGGACCTGCAGGGGGAGGTAGGGAAACCCAGATGTACATCCTTCTGGTTGGAGCAGCCTGCGCTGGCGGTGGACTATATGTGAGTTAGCTTCTGTCCTAGCTTCTGTCTTAGCTTCTGTCCTAACATCTAACATCTACATGCACTGAAAATCACAAGTAATAAGTTGCTGTCAGTTTGCACATCTTGATGGCTGAAATTTTTTGTTGTTCACAGGCATACCGAACTGTCAAGGGAGACCAAAAAAGATATCAGGAGCGTATTGATGAAATTGCAGCCAGACAGAGTAAAAAAGCCACAGAAGAAGCAGCCACACTCATCCAGTCAGAGGCTCCTGGTGAGCAATTTTTACTGACTGATTTTAGTGATAATAAAACTTTGACTGCTTACTTAATCCTATAAATATGTCTAAATGTATTCAAGTTAGAGCCACAGCATTCCACTTTTTGATAAATTAAGAATTTCACTGTTTTGATTAGTATTTTGTTGTGTTTTCAGCTGTGGAAGCTACTGAGACAGAGGGTGAGTGATTTCTTTCATTTCTGAGTAGATATTTATCTTAACATTCATAGATCAAATTCCAACTCTGTTAATAAGTGAATGAGTAGTAAAACTTGACCATATATTTATTACAATGAGAGAACAGCTTGTGCAAAAGCAACAAACATCTTAAGAACAACGGGCCTCATTTACAGATTATTTTCTACAAATGTTCTTTAATTTGTTCTTGAGAAAGGAGAAAGAAAAGTCTACATCAGACATTGTCGTGAACATGTTCATAAATGGCACAGTTGTCTGCACCTTTGTTCTTTCGATGATGAATCCTCTTGTCCACATAAATTAAAAGCATGTGCCAGTTGATCTTACTTAGCATTGGTAAAGAGTTGGCATATCCGCATACAAGTGCATGAGACTGCAGGGCAGTGTGCACACAAAAATTGAAAGCACAAGTTGAGAGAAGTCAAGAATGCCCAGAGGAAAAAATAAAGAGGATGGAACATTGGACTCCAGATGTAAAAAACACCCCAAAAAACATCAGTAGTTCTTAAGTGGAGGTACTTCTGCAGGAAATTAACGCTAAATGAGCTGCTGGTAGTGGATATAAAATAACCCTACAAAAACAATGCTTGTGATGCGTCTGTTTGTTTAGTGAAGCTGTATCTTGACAAAAGCGCACAACTGATAAAGTGGAAAAAAAAAGGTTGATCTCAAATCTGAGGCCAAAATGAAAATATTGCCCCACACAGAATAGAGATACTGACTACTAGAGGGGGACAGGCTTGCCCTCATCACTCTCTGCAAATAGATCTATATGGTCCTGAAAGATCATTTCAATCCCTAGGGCATGATCTGCAACATGTTGCAGCAGCAGCAAACATGCCACAGAATCTCCTTGTTTGCATTACCTTAGAATAAGCCATCTATATCTACATATGGAGCAGGTCCTCCTCCACAGAGTCTGCCATGTTGTTTCTACAGTAGTCCAGAACAGACAAACCAAACACTGGCTGTAGATAGGGCCATCTGCATTTTAAGTGTTTTCACATTGGCCACTGTGGTTCTCCTTCCTCCTCGCTTGGCACATGGGAGAAGTATCGTTTGGTTGCAGTTTGCAGCTTCACTGCTAGATGCTACTTAATGCTACACACTAGACCTTTTAATAAGAAACTTCTCCTCTAGAATAGTTTGTGAATGAGGCCCATTGTCCATACAGTATTTGTTATCACTTTTTTGACTGAGAGGTTTTTGTTATATGTCATAGTTAAATGTTATTTAGTGTAAAAGTAGGCATACAATCATTTGACTCTGCAGTGCATGATTTAGCAGCCTCTGCACTGCAATTTTAACAGCAGAGTTAGAGACTACAGAACAAACTGTAATTAGATTATTGATGGACTCTAAACCCTGCTCTCTTTCTGATTAATAAGCCGTATGAATGTCACATTATAAAAAAGGAAAGAACTTTGAATATTCGTCCACATTTATCTCTCATGTTTGATAAATGTCTTAATTTCTCTCTCAGCCATCGCTGAGCCAGCACCTGAAGCAGCACCGTCCCCCGAACCTGAAGCAGCACCATCATCAGAAGAGCCAGGCCCTCCGGCCCCTGATGCAGAAGTAGCAGCCCCCACTGAAACAACTGAAACACCCCCAGGTTGTCTGCATTCTTTTCTATACTCCTACATGCATGTTTAACATGTGCCTCCTGTATAAAGTAATGGGGGAAAACTAGATGTAGAATCATGTGTACCATCCCACTTTTCCTACCACATTTTGTACACACACTTACTTAAATGAGAACTGGTGTGACAGAAATGGCGACACCAACTGGTCAAGTTAGGTTAGTGCAAAAAAAGCAGGCTGTAAAACACACCTGTCTTTTTTCTCTTCTTTATATCCTGTTCACAATCCTCCCACACTAGTTAAATGTTAAAAATACAATTTTATGGTGATAATATGTTTTATACACGAGGCCCTCTTTACGTTCTAAACTTGTCTGTGTGAGTGTTGTCCATAATATCCAGAGGGTGTGAAGTTCACAATGTGCACTGTGACTTTGCCCTTTGGTTGCATGTTTAACTTTCAATCACCTTCCTGTATTTAGTGATGCATGTATCATTCTCAGTGTCCTATGTTGGGTTTCATTTACTGTGTGTTCTCTAACCTTGTATATTAACCCTTTACAGTTTCAGTACAACTTTTGGGCACTCACATATAGTACTCACATTCATTATGTACTGTTAATGTTTCTGTTTTGGGGGACACAGATGTTGGAGTTCTCAGTGTTCTCTACAAATATGCCTCTTGATCTGCTTTTCGTCATATTTGTGATATAAAATGGAACCCCTCCTGTCTGACACTTTCTGAATGTGTTATACTTAGTACTCAAAAGGTTTTTTACTATTAGTGTGATAGTGTTGTTTATAAGTGGAAGCTGCCCTTTTGAAGTGGGTTATATTTCTTACTTGCAGACTTTTTACAGTCTTTGTCTAAAATTTAAAAAGTCTTCACAGCATTTTTTTTATTTAAACAGGACGGCTTCTATTTTCTGGTATAGTATGATATACAGCATATATATCTTAACGTTAACCACAAGATGGGCAGCTTTCACTTGTAATTGTCAGTGTGCATGCTCCGCAGAATGTTCCCAGGGTAGAGCAGAAGATATGCATGGATCCTGATGGTCTTCCCCTTCAATTGTCTCTTAAAGAGTTTAATCTTAACCCATACCATGAATTGCCCCAACAGCAGATGAGCCAGTGGTAGAAGCATCTCCAGAAGAGGCAGCAGAGCCACCTGCTGCTCCTGTAGTTGAGGAGGGTAAGATTTGAGAGGAAAGGACAATTTGATCTAAATAATTGACTCATTCTTTTGGAAATATTAGACTTTAGCTGAAAGTTAAAGTGCCTGTTACACCCGCTTTTCCATCTGACTGAAGTCAGATACATAATACAGCTTAGTTAAAGATCTATTTCACATAGAGGTTATTATGTCACTTTGCCACTATACTGCCAGAACCATCGCTTCCCTCTGAGCCGTCCCCAGCTGAGCTTACAGAGCCCCCTGCACCTGTTGTAGAGAGTGGTAAGCACGCAGTCAGACTTGTGTATGAAACCAGTGATGTACATTATCTGGGGTTTTTTTTTGTCATAACTGGTTCATGCTCCGGTTGTACTAACAGAACCTACAGTAGCAGCAGCAGAAAGCCCCGCAGCAGAGCCAGCCGAGCCTCAACCTGAAGTTGTGGCAGAGAGTGGTAAGACTATAGTCCAGCCTCGGTTGGAATGGGGAAGCGGGCCGCCACCGATACTTTTTTTCATTTTGTCAATGTTAATTTCAAACACCTTTTCTCCTTTTTATATTTTTAGCATTTTTTCCTATTACAGCTTTCCTTCCTGCCTGTTCATGTCTTTTGCACAGTGTTTGGGTTCTTGTAATGATAAAGGTTAATATCACCTGCATGAAAAACTATATGTAGGTTTTTGTACAGCTTCAGACACTCACCTCTATTCTGAACTGTCAGTGTTTCTGGTTTTGGGGGACACAGTTGTTGGAGTTGCCATTATTTTCAACAAATAATGTTGTCTGCCAATGTGCCTTGTTGACATAGTTGTGATATAAAATGGAACTCCTTCCTGTCTGACATTTTGTGAATGTCATACTTTGTGAAACTGTGTCTTGGGATGGTACTCAGATGTTTTATTTACTGTTAATGTGATAGTGTTATTCATAATAATTGGAAGCTGCCCTTTGAAGTGGATTATGTGTCTTACCTCCAGACTTTTTGCATGCTTTGTCTAAGATGCAAAA
Source organism: Cephalopholis sonnerati (assembly GCA_019142605.1). NCBI lineage: Eukaryota > Metazoa > Chordata > Actinopteri > Perciformes > Serranidae > Cephalopholis > Cephalopholis sonnerati. The sequence goes on from JAGQAX010000017.1 coordinate 13,321,145, forward strand.
AAAAGTCTTCACAGCAGTTTCTAATATAAACAAGAATCAGAAAAGGGAAAGGTCCTTGGTACTTATGAACATTAGTGTGCTAAGACGTGCTTGGGTAAAAAAAATACCAGTTATATTGTCATTAACATGTACAGAGGTTACAGCTCTGTGCTCAGCTCCTTGATGGTATACAGCATGTGCATCTCAGTCAAAGCTAACCACGAAGTGGGCAACTTCCACTTGTTATTATCAGTGTGCATGCTCCGCAGAATGTTCCCAGGGTAGAAGGTAGAGCTGAAGATATGCATGGGTTCTAGTAGTCTTCCCCTTCAGTTGTCTCTTAAGGAGTTTAATCTTAACCCATACTATGAATTGCCCCAACAGCAGATGAGCCAGTGGTAGAAGCACTCCCAGAAGAGGCAGCAGAGCCACCTGCTGCTCCTGTAGTTGAGGAGGGTAAGATTTGAGAGGAAAGGACACTGTGATCTAAATAATTCACTCATTCTATTGAAAATATGTTCAGGTGCATCTACATTTGCTTTTCCACCTGAACTGAATCAGATACATACCACAGCTTAGTTAAAGAGGTAAATATGTCACTTTGCCACTATGCTACCAGAACCATCAACTCCCCCTGAGCCGTCCCCAGCTGAGCTTACAGAGCCCCCTGCACCTGTTGTAGAGAGTGGTAAGCACTCAGTCAGACCTGTGCATTGAATTAGTGATGTACATTTACAACATCTGAGGGTTTGTTTTTGTCATAACTGGTTCATGCTCCGGTTGTACTAACAGAACCTACAGTAGCAGCAGCAGCAGAAAGCCCCGCAGCAGAGCCAGCCGAGCCTCAACCTGAAGTTGTGGCAGAGAGTGGTAAGACCATAGTCCAGCCTCGGTTGGAATGGGGAAGCGGGCCGTCACCGATACTTTTTCCCATTTTGTTAATGTTAATTTCAAACACCTTTTCTCCTTTTTATATTTTAACATTTTTTCCTATTACAGCTTTTCTCCCTGCCTTCCTATGTGTTTTTCACATTGTTAAGTTCTGATAATGATAAAGGTTAATCTCACTCACGTGAAAATTGCTATTGCTTTTTCCATTTACTCATTTCAGGTGTATTTTGTGTGCGTCATGGGCATTGATAAGCATCCAGGATCATGCACTGACTGTGTCTCTCTCCTGCTCTTGCTTTTTGCCTTTCTATCTCTCTCTTGCCCTCTCCTTCACTTCCACTCTCTCGTGCTTGCTGTTGCTTTCTTATGCAAACTCCAGGAGACTCAGCACCCGCCATTCTCAAGGTCCCATCACACGCCCCCTACCTCCTTATCGGTGGAGGTACCGCCTCTTTTGCTGCTGCCCGGTCTATTCGAGCCAGAGACCCCGGTGCCAGGGTTAGTCAGGCCTCCGTTTCCACAATAAAAGCCAGCATTCAGTTCATTATTCACCTTGTTAAACCCGAGTGTCTCAGTTTGTATCGTAGTGTAACTGCCTTTTTTTTAATCATTCCTTCCAGGTATTAATTGTGACTGATGAGCCAGACCCTCCATACATGAGACCACCTCTCTCTAAGGAACTTTGGTTCTCTGATGACCCCAGTGTGACAGAGACACTGCGTTTCAAACAGTGGAATGGAAAGGAAAGAAGGTGTGTTTAAGTTTATGTTGTGCTTTTCTCTCTCTCAGTACTGGATCAATTTAAAAATTGTGGTCTCCTTAAGTCACTTACATACAAAAACATGGAACAGGTTTAAAATACAAAAGTTCCCCTTAAACCTGTCTGCACTAAACTCTGTTCCTACTGACTTCCCCTTTTTACAGTATTCATAACAAACCACTGTTGAACAAGAATTGCATCATGTCCTGTGCTGCTTGTAATTTATTTTCTCCAGGAAAGAGCTGTTGGACACAGTGTTGTAACTTAGTATTGTAATAATACAAAACTGATTTTGTAAGAAGAGTTTTCAGTACTTTTATTGTGACTTTTTTGTAAATAAGAAAAATGGTCAAAGAATTTAATACATTTGTGTTTATTTGCCAGTATCTACTTCCAGCCACCATCATTCTACATTAGTGCAGGAGAACTGGATAGTGCAGAAAATGGTGGGGTTGCAGTTCTTTCTGGCAAAAAGGTTGGTTTACATTTGTTTTCCTGACATCATAATTATATACAATATGGGATAGAAGTATTCATACCTTATTGGAAGAAGTAACTTTACTTTTACCATGTTAGGTGGTTCACATGGATGTGAGGGGAAACAAAGTAAAGCTGGACGATGATACCGAGATTTCATATGACAAGTGTTTAATTGCTACAGGTAAGCCTCTATAAAATGAATTTTTTATGTGGTCTGAACCTGGTGGAAGCTAATTTATACTGCTCTCTTTAGGCGGTGTGCCAAGAAATCTGCAGGTCATTGAGAGAGCAGGAGAGGACGTGATGAACAGGACAACGTTGTTCCGCAAGGTCAGTATTTCACCACAAGGGGGCAATAGATTTGTTTGAGTTTGGGTATTTGTGGATGATCGTACAAAGCTCCAAAAAGGTGTCATATTTTGGCTGTGAGATAATAGTCAGGAGCTGACATGATATTTATTCAGATGGAAATATTTCTGTCTCTGAAGAAGTTCTTTGGAAGTGTTGGATAACAGGAAACACTCTAAATGATGATTCAAATTCTCTGGAATAGGTGTGAGCTAAATATCTAGTTTTATCTAGAAAATAATACAAAGGATGACTTTATTCTAAAACTTAACATCACACATTTGTCACACAGCACATTTTCTGTGACATGAACTTATTTTAGGGATGAAAACAGCAGAAAATTCAGATGCATTGGTCCGTAACTCAAACAGTATTAATGCAAGGGTTGTGTACAACTCATCATTACAGTCCCTCGTAGGTGCACAGACATGTTAATACACTCATTTGAGGCTGCTTTAATGTGTTTAACAAAAGTAACTGTGTGACATATTACCACCAGAAAAAAATTGAATTATTTGATGTAATGTTTGTTGCCCTCTATAGATCGAGGATTTCAAATCACTGGATAAGGTCTCCAGAAACATCAAGTCCATCACAATCATTGGAGGTGGCTTCTTGGGCAGCGAGCTGGCCTGTGCCCTCGGCAGGAGATGTAAGACTTCTTGATAACAAATGACAGAATAATTAATACTTCTTATGTGTAACTGAATTAATTTGTTGCTCTGGTGTTGGATCACTCATACTCCCTCTTTTTTTCAGCAACTGAGAGCGGCCTGGAGGTGATACAGATGTTCCCTGAGAAGGGCAACATGGGAAAAGTGTTGCCTGAGTATCTGAGCAACTGGACAACAGAAAAAGTCAAGAGAGGTTAATAACCATTTTGTACTCTAGCATGTCTGAACTTTTGTACGTAGTTTTACCCCTTGAGAAAAAGATTTTTTTTTTTTAATCTCCTCGTTTCTTCTTTTATGGAATATTCTCTCTTTGGTTTTCTAGAGGGTGTGAAAATCATTTCAGAAGCTTTGGTGAAATCTGTGGTCTGCAAAGATGACAAGTTAGAAATCCAGCTGAAGGATGGCCGATTGGTAGGTCCAGGTTTTCGCACAAGCTCAGTGTTATTAAGGAGATTACTCATCAGTTACTGATTATCTTGTGCTTCACCCTGTAGGTGAAAACTGACCACATTGTTGCAGCTGTTGGCCTGGAGCCCAATGTTGACCTTGCCAAGTCAGCAGGTCTGGAGGTGGACTCTGACTTTGGTGGTTTTAGGGTCAATGCGGAGCTGCAAGCTAGATCCAATATTTGGGTGGTAAGTTAATGTTTATAAGATTGTTGGAGTACTTCAGTAGCAGTCATCAGAATCATGACTTTCTAAAATAGTGACAGATTTCGACTGGCTTTGGAAGTTAAAGAGCATGTATACTATTAAGCATGCTAGTATACATAGAATGTGTACTATGTACACTAGCATGCTATTTAAGATTTTCATTAAAAACAGTGGATAGAGACACATACAGTGGTATGAAAAGTTTAGGCATCCATGGTTAAAATTTCTTTTACTGTGAATAGTTGGGAGGTTGGGACTTACGCAGCACGCATCCAAGAGGAAGTTATGAAAATCGAAGACATTGCGCTGTTAAAAGTCAACTCTAGCAAGGCCAAAGCCAAGCGGTTAGCTTTCACTTTCACATGCTGCTTGCTGACAGTGTATAGGCAGTAAGGAAAGTGTTAGCTTGGAAGATTTGAAAATTGTGCCATTTTATCACTCTCAACAAGGTGAAGACAAATTGAGATTATATATAATTCTGCATTTGTACTGTATTAATACATTTATAGATTCATAGTTAGTGTATTATGTACAGTAGATGCAGTCCGGATGCTCTCAGTTTGGAGAAGCAGACAGGAGTACTGGGGCACAGAAACTAAGCAATGCATGGCTAGTTTGGTTCTGACAGACAAAATGGCCCAGACTAGCTAACCAGTCGACGCAGCTGTAGACCAACAACTGATTGTGTTCTGTGAGGTAAAATTACTATTGCTGTCAAAGGATTCTGGTGGCGATGTATGATGGCAGCAACAGAAAGAATTTAACCTCCTAAAACAAAGGACCAACTTTTTAAAAAATCAATATCAATTTAAGTGTACACTATATTTAGATTATTTTACCACTTTACCTTGCTGTCAGACAGCCGTCCGATGGGGAACTGAAGGCATTATATCACCCTTTTCAAAGCCACTAGAGAATAATTTTACCTCACAGCACCAGGGAGTTGCCAGTCTACTGCTGACTTGTTGTTTGTGTCATTGTATGACTTTCATAACCAAACTGATGTGATGTCCACAGCAGTACATGGGTATATGTAGCAACAAAATAGTGTAGAACCCAACATCAGGTAACATGAAAAAACATTTTAGAAGGGCTTGGAAGGACAGCATTTTGACATTAAAATATACGTACTTGGACCAAAATTGGAATTTTTGGATTTGACTACAAAGGGTACACTACTGGAAAACTACAGAATGATATAAGAAGCTAAAAAATAAATAAATAAAACTGTAATAATAATAATAATAATAATAATAATAATAATAATAATAATAATAAAGCCGCCTTTCATTGTACAACACTGGTGACTAAAGTGGTAGCAGTTTTGCTGTTGATGTTAAAACCCATGTGCTAGTTTTAACTGTATGTTGTGTGCTTACAAAGGCTGAGACTCATGATAAGTGGATTATCTTGGATTATCTTTCACTGAGTTGATGGCCCTTAAGTAATATGACTCACTGTTGTTTTTCCAATCGAACTAATGTATTTATGTCAACATGGATAGTCGTTTTACCACCCACTTTTAATGAGTTGGTAATAAGTAATAAAAAAAAAAAGACTGAATTTAAATAAATCCAACAAAAACAAAATTTACTGTGCTGGACTTTTGAGCCTTAAAATGGATTACTCAGTAAATCAAGATGAGTCGCGTACAATATTTCATAAATGTTCCCAGTCTTATATTTTATTATAGTGCTTCAGGCAAATTCAGGTCATGCTCCATGAACAATGCACCTATGTAGACATGTAATGCAATTGTAATGTAATTAGAAATTTTAATCCCTTCTGTCTGGATTTAGGCAGGAGACGCTGCATGTTTCTATGACATCAGACTGGGCCGCAGACGAGTGGAGCACCACGATCACGCCGTCGTGAGTGGAAGACTAGCAGGAGAGAACATGACAGGAGCTAGCAAGCCCTACTGGCATCAGTCTATGTTCTGGTGGGTATTAGGGTAGTTCCTATTTCCTGCTAGTGATGCTAACTCAAGGTTTTCACGGGTCACAAATTTAAACCGTTTTGGAAATGAGAGCTGTTGCTGCAAGCTATGAAACCAGCTTGAAGTGGAAATGAAGGGAAATATTTAAGAAAGTGAGAGCCGGTCTGAATTGTTAATTGAGCAGCTCCACATTCATTGAATTCATTAAAATAAGTGGGCACTGGGGCAGCATGTACAATTCTACAAATGACTCACATTCAATCCTTTTAGAAGTCAGATGTACATGCATGATTGCTTTGAAGTCTTGAATACCATTAAGTTCTAAAATATTTAAAATGCCTTTAGAGGACATTAGGATAGAAGTTTCCAGCAGAGGGCTACGTTACTCAGCCAAACATTTTTCAAACCCATCATAAATGTACTAACTCTGTTAAAAACATCACTGATATGATCACAGCGGGGCCTTTACCAGATATCCAGTGAGATGCCAAAAATTGAACTGCAGTGTTGAATGTGACCTGCACTACACAGACGAGTGATGTGACTACATGTTTTTAACAGCTGGTGAAATATGACACGCTGCTGACAACACTGGTTCATTGCAGTCTAAACAGAAACACAGGGCCATTAGTCAAACTATCATACACATGTAGTCAGATGCTATGTTTATATTCCTATTTCAGTGTAGTGTGTCTGCAGAATCAGGCTGCTGTGATGTGCCCTGCGTGTTACACACAACATCACCTAATGAACCAGCATTGTTCAGTTAGTTCATTTTAAGGTCATCAGGCCCATGTTTTCATATTAACTTGTTGTAAACACAAGTACATGTACATAAAAGTGCCAACAGATTCCCCCAAAATCTTAATGAGCCATCAGTCTGGATGTTTCTGAATGTTGCCAAATTTAGTGTACAGGCTCTCTGGCAGAACAGCCACAGCATGTAATTTGCTAAGGTCATTTCACTGTGACATTACTTCAGGTCATCAGCCAGCTTGAAACTCATCAGATGACAGTGGGGGGTTGTTACTGAAGTTCACAGCTAAATTTTTAACAAGTGCCCTCTCAGCCCTGTTTGTTGTGTGTATATGTCTGTGTGTGTTTAGAATAGGAGCTGTGTGAGGTACACAAACATACAGTGTTTTTGAGGCTGTTTTGACAGTAAAGTTTTAAATCTAGAAGTTGCTGTACCTCACATTGGAGGATGAACTTCAGTAAAAGTATTTTCAACAGAAATGTGCCGAAGATTTTGTTTTTGCTTAGAAAATGTAGTTGACACTTCTTGGCACAAAATGACAGTATGTCTAGCTGCAGTGTCAGCCTGTATTGGCTTAAAGCGACAGCTGGTAACTTTTTTGAAAGGAAGTTTTTGTCATTTGCTGAAACTGTGACTACATCCACCAAGTATTGTATGAGACAGATAATCTAGGAAAAATATTGTGTCCCTCCCTCTTATCCCACTGCTTCTAATAGCATTTGCTAGAATCTACCTCGGTGTACCGAAACAGAACCAATCAGAGCCGAGGTGTCTCTCACGCAGCTGTAAATCATGTCAATCATTGCTCGTTAACTGAGGTCAAACTAAGCAGCGCTGATGAAATATGAGTCAAGATTCTGTTACTGCAATAGTCGAGGGATGCACCCTACTGGCTGGCGCAAACCTTCTCATGTTACAGCTAAACAGTACACTAAAATATGTTTCAGAAAACATTTAAGGCGAGAATTAGGCAATGCAGTAAAGTGCTGCCTAGTTTGACAGTTTGACCGCAGATGATGAAATGATTGATATGATTGACAGCTGCGTTAGGGAATCCTTGGCAGGATTGGAAATTAAGTCTTTTGTCAACTTTCACAGTGGCTGGTGAATTCTAAAATCTAGACAAAGATGGAGGGGAAGAGGGACATGATTTGATTTGTTTCCTAATCTCATTATTTCTAACAGGAGTGATCTGGGTCCAGATGTAGGCTACGAGGCAATTGGGATTGTTGACAGCAGCCTTCCAACAGTAGGAGTGTTTGCCAAAGCTACTGCCAAGGATACACCTAAAGCTGCTACTGAGCAGTCAGGTATTTATAAAATTGTAATCCTAATGCAGAAATAAACAGTGAATTTAAGGACCAAGGCTCAAATTTACAGGTTTCCCACGATCATGAAATTCCTGGAAAAGTTATGAAATTAGAAAAACTTTTCCAGGCCTTAAAAATGTTTTGTAATTAATGGGATATTTTGGAAAAGTTTTAAATATACATAATTTTGCCTATTGTTTAAAAAGTGTTCATAAAAATCCCAGAACATGTCTAACAGTATGCAAAATAAGGCCCTAGTGTTACTAATTTGAAACCTAGTGCTCTGCTGACTGGCATTGTGATCGCCAAGGCCGTGCCCCCAAACAGGAAGTGCTGAAAAGCTGCTGTGAGCACACTGAGCTTTGAGGCACACTGAGCTTTGAGACACATAAGCTACACAAATATTCATTGTCAGTAGCTAATGTTAGCTTGAGCGGGAGGCTGCTGCAGTACAGTCATACAGTACAGCAGCATGGCTGTTGAATTTAATCTCAGCCAAGATCAAGCCATTGGCTATCAACAAGTTGGTAATCTACAGACAACGCTTAGCCGAGCGGTACCTGGTGATTCCATCAAATAAAGACAGTTGATTGAATCACCAGGTATCGTGATCCATGTAAGCAATATCCTGTCACTGTGTTGACTCATTGATCCACTTGGATGGTGGATTATTGGTGGGGCAAGACGGTGATCAGCCTTCATTAATTAAGGTATTGAGAGTGCTGAGGTTCAGGCAAGGTCACAAAACAATTAGACAAGTTTGTTAAAAAAGAAATAGATGCATAGAAACGTGTCAGAATTATCCAAACACACTTCAAATTGCATTGACATCTACAGGATTTTTGGTTTTCTATCCTCCAAAAAGGGGCGTGGCCTTAACATTTTGCAAAGGACCCTTATGTGCCAGTCAGGCCTGTTGGCACAGGCAGCCAGTTGGCAGCTGGAATGTCTAATGAGCAAGTAAAGTTAGCAAGCGCCAGCAGTTTGCTCATCCACATGTAGCTGAGAAGTGTGTTTAAAAATGTATGGCTGTATCGCTCTATAGGCCTACCCATTTTAAATTATGGAAATTGAGTAAAATGTCATGGAAAAGTTTTGAAAATGAATCAGTTAAAATGTGTGGGAACCCAGGATGTAGCCTTACTGTTGCATGTGATGCAGGGACTGGGATCCGCTCAGAGAGTGAAACGGAGGACACTGCTACCAGCCCTGTGGCCTCTTCAACGCCTGCTCCCGCTATGGTGCAGCACAAAGATGAGTACGGAAAAGGAGTCATCTTCTACCTGAGAGACAAAGTGGTGGTGGGCATTATCCTGTGGAACGTGTTCAACAGAATGCCAATCGCAAGGAAGGTACGTGACTTTGTAAGAAACATGCTGTGTCATCGTAAGGATTTAAAATATAGATTTGGTTATTGTAAATTGTTTATTTATAGATCATCAAGGATGGAGAGGAACATGCAGATCTGAACGAAGTGGCCAAACTGTTCAACATCCATGATGATTAAGATGGAGGCTGGCACTCACTGTGGGAGGGGAGTTACGCTTCATGTGAAGACTGAACTTTGGCAGCCATTGCCGCACTCTTGAAGACACAACTGATCATACATACAAACAAGGAGGAATCATGTAAATTATGTCATGTCGCTGAGATATTTTTCATATTTGGAATTTGTATCTGCCGCACCTGCTTTGTTTGTTCGTTCTTTTTTTTCTGTCCCGGAGAAATCGTCTCATATTCCGCCAAACGTTTTGCTCATGTTTTTTAACATCATGGTCAAGATGTGATGTCCTGCTTTTCCCCACCAGGCTGAAAATGCTGAGCATGGATTATTGTTTTCCTCTGTGTGATCAGAGCAGCTTGTCACGAGAGAAGCTGCAATAAAAGCTATTTTTAAAATGGAGTGATCCCATTATTTTCATTTTGCTCCTATTATAGCACTGATGACAGATAAGTTGACCCGCACTCTGAGCTGTGATGCATGTGAAAGTCCGTGTGGCTGAGTTCATCTGTCCTGAAGCATTTTAATTAATGCGTACTGTTTGGCAAACTAACTTCGGTCATACATGTCAACTGTAGTGACTGGACCTTTGTAAACTGAGCGAGGTGATGTTAAAAGGTCTGACCTTAGCTGAAAGCACTAAGTACAGGCAGGCTTGTATAAAGGGCACATGACAAGTACATTTTACAGTGTGTTAAAGTACAATCTAATTGAGCAGAGTCAATGTGCGCTCCAACAAGAGCAACATTAAAATGAGGCTTGGCCTACTTATCCTGTCCGGAGGTGAAAATGTTCAAGCATGCAGAAACATTGGGTTTCTTTTCTCTGCTGTGGGCTTCTTGTTATTAGGATTGCACTCATGTTTTGTATTCTCACACATTTCTTATCGTATTTGACACTGTGGGCTCCAGAGCGAAGTGTGGAACGGCCTTTCAAGTGTGAGGCAAACACGTGCAGCCATAACGTCCCATCGCTTTCTTTGACATTAATTTTACATGAGTAAATGGCTGAACAGCCTCCCCCTCTGTATGGAGGGAAAAACATGAGCTTCCACATTTATATTTGAATCTGCCTGGCTATCTGAGATGAAATAATTAGACCAGAAACACTGGACAGCTCTGCTAAAGATAAATAACCTCTGAATGTGTACTGACACTTAAAGAAATGCATTACACTTGAATTAATTTGAACTTAATGTCCTTCATCCTATTCCCACTTTAAAGGCAACAACAATCTTGTTTTCATCTTTCTTTTTGTTTACCCTTTGTCTTCAACAGGATGTTGTGACTGCATGTAAATGATCAGCTCTGTCTAAAGATCTATAAATACATTAACACCATGGGAAGCTTTATAGTGATGGTACTGGCTAATTTTGCCACACTTGTCAAATGTTTATCACCACAATATGAAAACAAGGTAAACAGCCAAAGTGGGAGATATCAGTGTCGTTTAAATGTATGTGAATGATCTAATTTTAAGGACAATAATTACATTTATGATATATGAAGAGAGTGGTTGAAATTATTTTTGATGTTTGTGGATTTGGGTTACTAATCACTTGAAGTGCTGTGATTGCTCCTTGCAATGTTTGACCCAGTGTGAAATGTGACACATCATTAAAAACATTTTTTTTTTAATCTTTGATTAACAGTTTTTATTGTACTAAAAAGTTTTTCAGCAAAAAGTAAACATTTCTGTTAATCCAATGCTGCCATGGAGAGCAACGCTGGCCACTCTGCTTTAAAAATGCTCCTGTCTCTTTAAATATTCTTGCAGTAATTCCTTGAACATGCATATGGCCATAAAAAAGAGATAAAGCTTCAAGTCATCCACACAAACACGGGCATTTTGAATTATAGAGCAGCAGCTTCCTGTATTTTACACCTGCAGAGAGGGGAGGGAGCCTCAGCTGAGTTCAGAACACACAGCCTTGGCTGCAAGAGCAACAACAAGTTCCCTGTATCTCTGCTTCTTTTTCTTTTTTTTTCTTTTCTTTTCAGTTCCTCCCTCCATCGCTCGTACATCTGTTGTTTCTACTAACTAAGAATGCTAGTGCACATGTTGTGTATGGTGTGGGCTTCATCTATCATTTTTCTGCAAGGCAGGTAAGAGCTGATTTTAAGTAGCAGTCCTGAACTTATTATAAAGCATATCTGTAAATTGCTGTTTGTTTTGCCATTGTAACATAAATGCATGTGTGTTTGACAGTGTTACTACTGTGTTTAAAATGACTTTACATTGATTATGCATTGGGTGATCTTTGTGCTTGTTTGACCAAGAGGCATGTCAGCACTACTGTTCTCTTAAAGTGAGAAGCTTTAAATATCTAATTTCTAATGAAAACACAGTTAATGTAAAACACAGGATTATAGTGAACAGACAAAAAAAGAAAAAGCTTGACTCTAGGTGATAACACACACTGAAGTAATTACACAGATGATTTGACCATTTGGATCTTTGATGTTTAAATATAATTTAATATATCTAATCTGAATACACAGTATATGACATATTTAAATTACAAAATGCATGTGCTGCCACCCAGTAAAAAAAAAAACTGATAGCCATTGTACATTTGAAATGAGATAAACCCTTCCTGGAGGAGAATTGGAGGTATTAAATATTAAGAGAAGAAAATATCAGTACATCCAGAGTTTGTTTTCTCATCACTTGGCAGGTCTGTGCTCTGTAAGGAGATGAAGCTCCCGAGCAGAGCAGCCAAGGCTCCCTCTCCATCTGACTTTCTAGACAAACTGATGGGACGCACATCTGGCTATGACGCCCGCATCAGGCCGAACTTCAAAGGTAACACACTGTGGCGTGCGGTGGGAGGACCTCCTCTGTCAGGACAGGTGTGGGGGGAAAGGGCGATGTGCATAACAATGTGGGCGGTGAAGTAGCACAAATCACTCACAGATGGGTCTGAAGTCAGAGGAGCTGCAGGCTGTGATGTTTTCACACAGAAGTCAGGTTTTTTGTCATCTGTTGAGCTGTTTTTATGCTGACCCACACCCTTAGGTCATGATATTTTTCACGCAGATTTCTCTTTCAGATTTGTCAGAAATGTGCACTTACCCTTGCATGTTACCCCACAGGCCCATTTCAGTCCAATCTTGATCTGTTGTAGTGAGTGAAGCCAGCAGATTCTCTCTGACATACTTCCCCCTTGGTCTCTGGGGTCGCATTTCATATATATTTCATACTTGCTCCACATCCTTGTCAGTGCATGCTGGGTAAATCCCGGCTGATTATCTATAAATACACTAATGTAACTAAAGGAGAATCAATAAATTATTGCCTCTTAGGAAATGAGCCCCTGAAATATTTAAAATTTCGGTGGGCGACAGATGGACTACACTAATGGGAGGGTACTGGAAATGACAACATAATTTCATGCTGGTTATTTTGGATAAGTCTATTTATCAGGACACAGCGTGGCATATTATGAAAAGAGCAAGCAGATGTTATTTTGCCAGAACGCTCTGCTCTTTACCAGCTTTAATACTTCATGCAGCCTCCTCAGAAAACATCATCAGTGGTATTTAAGAAATCAGTGTGACTGTAATCTGTGATGACAATCTGCTTCTCTCAGGTCCTCCGGTCAACGTCACGTGTAACATCTTCATTAACAGCTTCGGATCCATCACTGAAACAACTATGGTGAGAATATTCCTTATAGTCCTCAGTGGCCAACCTTTGTTTGGATGATCTGTTACTAACAAAAATGTACTATGTCATTTTCTGCAGATAAGCATGAACATCTGCTTTTATCATTGATTATTGAATATCAAACTTGGACTATGTCCTCGCTGTGACAAGTGCAACAAATGTTCCTCAGGCTGATAAACAGTATAATTATGTTAAAGGTATCAACTTTAGTGGAGTCAGTAGAGTCTTAAAATATGCATGTTAGTAAAGTCAAGGTTTTACACCTAATTTCAGCAACAGTTGCACTCTACTGTATCTCTTGGCAGTGACGCCCCCAGAAACTTTTCATAGGCGGGCCCAAAAAAAACATTCCTAAACTTGCATACTTTTTCTTTTTACTTTTAGAGCTGCCCTTACGTACTGTTGCATGCAGTATGCACACACTTTTATATCTGTTTCCTTGGAGATAAAACAAACACCACTTACTGAGTTTGCCGAAGATCAACCTGTAGAGCTCTGCTGTTGTTACTTTGCAATGTATGTAGTTTAACTTTAAAGTTATAACTGCACAGATTATAGATTCTAACATATTATACTTGCGACAGTGAAATTACCTCAGCAGCTCTCTCTCATTGTTATTTTTATAGTAATGTCCTGTTGTTGTTTGTAATATTTATGATTGTTTTGTCCACTTAAACAATCAATATTCCTATTATTACCATTCAACTGGTCATCAGTTAATTGAATGTCATCAGTCATTGCGGCTTCTGACGGCTGTCAATATGCTGTCAAACAGCTGTCAACAAGCTGTCAGACTGTCATCTGTTTACGACTCAGTCGATGTGACATATCGTCTGCTGTGCAGGGGATTGTGGGTGAGAATAGCCAGAAAAGCATGATGGCTTGCATACTGCAAATTTGGACCGGATGAAGTAGTATTTTTGACATACTTTGTATTGGGACACACTAAATCTTCTTCTGGCTTACTATATAGTATGGTATGGGTACTGGAACGCACAGATTGTCAGTATGCGGAGTTAAAGGTCCAGTGTGTAGCTTTTAGGGGCATCTATTGTATATCTATTTGTAACTAAGTTTTCATTAGTTCATAATCACCTGAAGCTGAGAATCGCAGTGTTTTGTTACCTTAGAATGAGCCGTTTATATCTATATACAGAGCAGGTCCTCTCACATGGACTCTGCCATGATGTTTCCACAGTAGCCCAGAAATGACAAACCAAACGCTGGCTCGAGATAGGGCCATCCATCAGTTGGCTACCATAATTTTCCTACATGCTTGGCACATGGGACAAGTTTCAGTTCTGCAACCCTCACTGCCAGATGCATAAATCCTACATACTAGACCTTTAAGTACATTTTGAAAAATCGTTACATTGAAAACCTTACATTTTGTAGTGGAGTATTTTCCCAGCGTGGTTTTGGTAAGTTTAGCTGTTCAGTTATAATTATTCTACCACTGTTTATTATCAATGAAGATACACAAAGGAATCTAACATGTAACTCATGGCAGAGTTGTAAATTCTTATGTTTCATGTCACTGCCTAACATGGCATGAACACTAATGTTTACTGAGTGATTTTGCAGGTTTGCAGGTGTATGTGAAAGCCATAGATATCTTCTTTTCATGTTTGCTGCAATGCTGGAGTGTGCAGATATTAATTTTCGAATCATATACATTTTGATGTCTTATTTTACACTTAATGTATTTAATAATCTCATGTGCATAGATTAATACCAGTATGGTTAACGTGTTAGGCTTTTCATTGTTCTTCAAATAGGCTATTGTCCTTTTCAAGACAAACATACAGCTTTAATTTGATGGAGTGCATTGATTATAAGGGGGAAAAACATTTACTGGGAACATGCCTACTCATGTTTAAAAACACCACATTGAGACCTCTGATTTTTTTTCACTGGGTGACCAGCAATTATATCAGAGTGGCTGTGGCCCCCTGGCCACCCCTTGGTGGCACCACTGTCTCTTGGCTTCTGAATCCTTGTTCTTACACTATCAGGATTAGATGAAGTAGCTTCTTAATTACTGAGCAGGATGGTAGTGACAAGGGAAATGAGGTTTTAACCCATAATAACTTTAACAGGAAAGACCGTAAAAGTGATGCTTAAAAACTTTCAGGTGTCATAGTTGCATTATTGTTTAATATCAGTTTTATATTGCTATTTGTAATAAGAATGTGTTATCATAATAAACATGTGCCAATGATGATTGCTGTCACATTAGTAGTTAAATATCATGTCTAAACAGTGGTGGAAGAAGTACTCATTACTCATTACAGTGCATTTTACTTTGCTACTATTTTATTAAAAGTAGTACTTAATAAAAGTAGCAATAACACTGTGTAGAAATACTTTTTAATACTAAAAAATGCATTCAAAACCTAATTTAGATAAAAGGATTAGCTTAAAAATATAGCTAAGTAACAAAAGTAAAAGTAGTCATTATGCAGAATGGCCCATCTCAGAATAATATTAATTAATATTCATTATTACTATTAATATTAATTATTAATTGTATATTTAATGTTGGAGCTGTAGATGGGGCTAAGTGTAACTGCTGGGTTGCTTAATCTATAATAAAACAGTATATCACCATTTATTTGTTGAAGCTGTCAAATGAACATAGTGGAGAAAAAACATTTGTGAATTTATTTAGAGACGTTAACTGTTCTTAAAAAAGCCTCAGCTACTTTAATTTGCTGCCAATGCAGGAACTGCAGCTCTGTTCTTTGGACAACAAAGCTGGTTGATGCTCATTTATCAGATGCATCAGACTCTTTGGTGTTAATTCATCTGAAGTGTTTCTGGCTCTCCTCCCTCTGTTTGGAGAGGCCATTTGGAGCATGTTTCATGATGCCTAAACATACTGTCATTAGATTATGATTAACTGATGACTGTAAACACCATCTTGTAAGTTAATTATGTAATGTCAGATATGATTTTATCATCTCTCTGTCTCTGTCAAATAAGGGAAAATCCTTTATTCATGAGGCCCATAGAGAGTGTTTGGGGACAACCTTGTCTTTTTTTATTTATTTTTCTAGTTTAGAGCTAGGGAGACTCATGCTTTTTCTAAAATACCTCTTGGGAGAGCCATCAAACTTTAAATGATAAAATTGTAAGTGGAGTTTTCTGTCGTTTAGGTTATGGGCACTCAAGTCTGTTTGTCAGTGTTTATTTATTTATTTTTGCTTACAGAGAGTTTGCGTGTGCACAGTGCTCATTGCCTGCTGAGAGACGCAGCAGGATTATTTGTTGCTTGCTTGTGACTTATTACTGTTCACAAGATCTTGGCCCTCTCACGTGGTTTATTGAAATGACACAAGAGTTAGATGCATAGACACATGCAAAACAGCTGAATATTATTAAATAAGTCTTATATAGTGTGGTGGCCTTGCAAGTGCAAATACAAAAAACACAAGCAGATTAAGAAAACATCTTCACCAATTTAGAAACACCTCGCTGGAAATAGAGAAAGTACAAAAACAAGCTGCTAGTAGCATACAACAGAAACAGTTTCCAGGGACAAGAAAGAGTGATGCACGTGGCTGGGACACGTTTGTTGTTGCTAAGTTTATTGTTTTGTAAAGATATTGAAGTCGGCTATCCCTTAGTTCTGTTGGAAAATGAACTAAAATGTAGTGACATTGCTTTTGTTTATTTTAACATTGTTATCACATGATTCAGATATTATTGGAGATATCTGCTGTTAGCCTAGCCCTAGCCTTTTGCTTTGTATTAGCCTGCCTATTCGAACTGATTAAATACACCAGGCCCACAGAAATTCCTTATGAAAAAAAAAAAATCATACTATTTTCATGGGAGGGATTTTTCATTATGAATTGGCCCCAGAAAGTTCTCAACTTTTACCCTTTACGGACGGCCCTGTGTGAAACAGGCTAATGCTAATTTAGCTGGCTTTAGTTATTTTCCAAATTGTCACCAAGTAGGCTAACTTTAAAGGATGGAAATAAATTGCAGATAGTTAAATTTATTGCTACTTGACGTCATGAAAAGTATACCAACCCTTTCTGTAATCAAAAAACAGACATCTGTTACTTTTTGTTTTGTTGCTTGTTTTGCTTTTTGTTAACTGATAGAAAGTGGCATGTTGCATTTTAACTTTTAACTTTAACTTGCTCGTCCCCTATTACAGGCTCTGAAAGTACGTCCTAATGTTAAAGCCAACATACAGAATGTTAACATGTTTCACGATGAATTATATATAGTATTTTTTAGATTATTTAATTGGACAAGCTAATAACAAGTAAAAAGCTAATGCTAGGTTGAGTCAAGTCAACAAACAGTTTCCATTTTTGTTTGTGAATTTGGTTGTGTTTGCTCTATTTGCAGCATTTTTTCTAAATGCTGCACAAGTTGAAAAATTGATTACGTCTTTTTCTTTGTTTACTTGTGTTTACTATCTGTATGTGTCTTACAAGCTTTAAACTCTCAATATGATTCTGCTATGGCATAAACCAGTGGTTCCCAACCTTTGCCTTGAGGGACCCATATTTTTATTTTTTGATAAATGAATAAGCTTTTACTATAACCCTTAAATTTATTTGTTTTTGAAACATTAATGAATTAAATTTTGACACATAACACACTGAAATTATTACACCACTTAAAATCACCCCCGCGGCGCCCCCTTGGTTGGGAACCACTGGCATAAACTACTCAGTTATTACTTGCGGCTATATATTTTGTTTCAGTTACTTGTAACAATTTTAATTACTAATCATGACTTAATTCCATACTTTAGGACTACCGACTCAATGTCTTTCTGCGGCAGCAGTGGAATGACCCTCGACTGGCATATAAGGAGTATCCAGATGACTCTCTGGATCTGGACCCGTCAATGTTGGACTCCATTTGGAAACCTGACTTGTTCTTTGCAAATGAAAAGGGAGCAAACTTTCACGAGGTCACAACAGACAACAAACTGCTTCGGATATTCCAAAATGGCAACGTCCTCTACAGCATCAGGTGATCTGTTTTATTAAATTGCTCATGTGGTTGAATAATGCAGCAGGATTTACTTCTATCAGATATTACAAATCCACTTCCATGGTTAGTCAAGTGGCCAACTGAATATAAACTTCCATCTACAAGATGTATGAGCCACTAAGTATATGTTCCAACAACATGTTTGTTTCACTCCAGTTCAGTTCAGTTGTCATTGTGCTGTCCAGCACCCACTGTGAATAATAACTGCAGGCTAAAACAGAATCAGGTCAGTAATGTGGCACTAAAGCACTGGTGAATTGTAGCGTAATGGTTTTCATTAGAATATAAGAAAGATGAAGCCATGTTTAAAGCTCTATTAGCAATTCTGTTAAACATGAACTAAATGATCAGCTGCCTCTCTGGTCACTGAACCTTAAAAGTAATATCCAAACTTGGGAAATGACCAACTAATTAAATGACCACTAAATGACTTTAATTATTTGTTTCACTAAATAAACAGGGTCAGAAAGTTTGAAAATAAATAAATATATTTATATTAATTTATGGATGCCCTCATTCACTTACTCACATACGGCTAGCCACAGTATCAACTAGACGACACTGAATCCAGATCACTTGCTTTCCTCCTCTCTGCAGTACTGCTCATTCTGTGAGGCTCTTCACTTTGTCCTTGCTGGAATAAAGAGAATAGGGGCCCTTAAAATGAGCGGCAAAAGACATCATGCCTCAACAAAAGAGCAGTGGCAGCAACAGATACTCAATGATTAGACGTCAGTAAAGTCCTTGCCAACACTTCAACTGAGGAATGGGATGTTCTTTTTTCTTGATCTCTATGTCTTGTGAGGGGGGCACTCTTCTATTTTTACCTGATGGTGCTGCTGTGTTCTCAACCCATTTTCTGTCAAGCCCTCCATATAGGCTGACATATTGTCTGTCAGCACCTGTCAGTCCTTTGTGCGGTTTGTGTGGGGTGCAGTGAGGTAGAAAGATGGAAAGGAGGACAGGTGTCAGAGAGGTTAGAGCTGCTTGATGTGACCCTTAATGTAGGGTGAGTGTGCAGAAAGACTTTGAGTGAAACATAAGCAGGAGATGGCCGGCGCTGTGGGTTTAGCGCTGCTGGCTAGCTGGGAATCTACTCATGGGTTGGAGTGTGAGGGTATCACCTTTTCATTTTACACACCATTCCAGTGCCATTACAGCGTTGCTGTCTCTGTTTTCCAGGCTGACCCTTGTCCTTTCCTGTCCCATGGATCTGAAGAACTTCCCCATGGACAGCCAGACGTGTACGATGCAGCTCGAAAGCTGTGAGTTAATCTTTTAAAGCAGGCTTGAAAACATTAAAGAAACTGTATATAAGTTCTTGCAATTGGTAATTTATTTATTTTTTTTATTGCCAATGGGTAAACGTATTGTAACATAACTTAAAAAATGAGACCTTCCCCAACTTTCTCAGTTGCCTATAACAGCTGTGGACTGACTTCTATGTAAAGGACTCAGGCAGATATTTTATTTCCGATGTTTTCTAGGTGTCACTAAAACTTCCTGAAAATCACATACGGCAACTTTAAATATAGATTTAGTCATAAACTCATTACGTACCATATAGTACCTTCTCTCTGTCTCTTTTCTAGTTGGCTACACCATGAATGATCTAATTTTCGAATGGCTGGATGTGGGAGCGGTGCAGGTGGCTGATGACCTGACGCTCCCTCAGTTTGTGCTAAAAGAGGAGAAAGGCCTCGGCTACTGCACCAAGCACTACAACACAGGTACATGACACATGACAACGTGCCAGCCAACATCCTGGACAGATACTGTCAATCAACTTCTAATAAGACTGTCAGTTTGCACCTGTATCTCCTCCTGTGGTTAGGTAAATTCACCTGCATCGAGGTCAAATTCCACCTGGAGCGTCAGATGGGCTACTACCTGATCCAGATGTACATACCGAGCCTGCTCACTGTCATCCTGTCCTGGGTGTCCTTCTGGATCAACATGGATGCAGCTCCGGCCAGAGTGGGACTGGGGATCACTACAGTGCTCACCATGACGACGCAGAGCTCGGGCTCCAGGGCCTCCCTGCCAAAGGTCAGACAGTTTGGTTTGTGACACTTAACAATAGAAAATCAAGTTAGTCATTATTTTTTTATACATTCTGGGATGATTTCAGGAGAAAAGGGTGCTTTGAGCTTTTTTATTTAAAAATGTTTAATGTGTTTATTGTTATTTGGGGCAGAGGTGGTAATAATCCTAAGAAAGTGAAAGTTTAAAAAAGCCTATAAAACAGAGATATTAAACTCACGGCATAAAGGGTGTCACTTTGTGTTGGAAAGTAGTGGGGACATAAGGGGTCAGATGAAAAACGTTTTTTAAATGGTCATAAGTGATTTCAGGCAATGTAATGGAGGGATCGGTATGAGGTCAGAGCAGATAATTACTGCGGGTTGAGCCGCCGTAATTATATCTGACCACTGAATAAGAACAGGGGGTCCAGGGGTCCTCGCCCACAAAATTATGAGTGTCAAACACTTTAGGTCCTTCATTCTGGTGAAATTTTATGCAACAAGTTATAGTTGGAATGTCTTTATTTATATATAGGGAAACACATAATTCAGGCAGCAGATGACAGTTTAAATATGAAAAATGTAATGGAATATCATACATTAATGATCTCAGGAAGTCTGTATTGCTTTCAAATATTCATGTTATCACTGCTGAGTCAACACACATGTAGGCATGATTTACTCTTCCATCCTATTTAGTTTGGGGAAGTAACCTCTTTAAATGTGTATGTGGCACCTACTCACATCAATGTCACATTACATCATTTTAATTAATTTATGAACCTCTGAACTTTAAAGGGATAGATTGGATTTTTTTGAAGCGGGGTTATATGAAGTACTTGTCCATAGTCAGTGCATTACCGACAGTTGATGTTAGTCAGCATGGCCCCAGTCTGGAGAAGCAGGCTAGAGGATCAACATAAAAGCTAAACGATGAAACCAAACTTACTAACTGATCGAGGCAGCAGTAGACCAGCAGCTTCTGTTTTTGTCAGTGGAGTTAGTGGCTTTGAACATGGCAGAGCTGTGGAGCTGATGACTTCCCCACTGGAACGGGCTGTTTGACCGAAAGGTAAAGCGGTGAAAATGATCTCAGTATAGCATACTGATTGTTTATTTTTTTCGGTGGCTAAAATACATTTTATTGCCGACACCATCTACAGTGGTAAATTACTTAGCTTCTGTGTCGGACGTCCAGCCTGCTTCTCCAAACTGAGGGCATGCCAACAGCCATCTACTGTAAGTAATACACTGACTATGGACAAGTACCGCATACAACCCCATTTCTAACATCTGAACTATCCCTTTAATAGCTCATATGTGTCATCAGTTGGACAAAAAGAAACTGTCAACAGATTAATTAAACTGCTGATTGGCACATGCACGTTTTTGGGTCATTTTGGAATCAGTGGGCCAGAGGGGATTATTATTTCTCCTTACCTTTGGACAGCGCACTTTTGTTTTTCTATATTTGAATTGCATTGTATATCTCCTCATTGTGCAAATGATTCTTGATGCAAACCATTTTCCTGAATATTTTTAAAAAATGATGCTTCCAAAAAGTTATGGGGACAGAATCAGCCATTTGATGGGGACATGTTCCCAGCGCCCCCAGTGTAACTGACACTTATGCATGATGACTGCATTTGCTGTGCTCAGTGCTGGCTCTCTAATTAGACAGGGGAACAACTTCAGATTGAGCCATTTCAGTTTTTGAACACAGGTGCATAACTATTTGTTCCAGTCAATTCAATCCCAAATTTTATTCATGATGCACTGAGCCATGATAGGCTGTTTAATGCCCCAGAAATTGAAATAGAAAGAACTGCATGCATGGTTAAAAATGCAGTAAATAAGGGCACAGATCCTTTTCCTTAAATAAATGTAGTAATACCACAATGTGAAAAGACTTTTCAAGTAAAAGCGAGACTCTTGCAAAGTACTGATTATTCCCCATTCTGCATCAAAGGTAAAAGAACAGGTGCAGAGTGTCCCTTTTCAGAGTATTAATATTATTATATATATTATTATTATTGTATTACTGTGGTATTATTATTATTATTATTATTATTACAGCTGTTGCATCTTTATACGTGTTAATGCATCAATAATAATGATGCTTCATAAAAGAAAATATAACACTGACAATCTGCTAATTGTACTTTTTATACTTTAATTACATTTGTTGCTAATATTTTTGTACTGCTATGTTGAGTCTAACTTTTAGTGGAGTCTGTTTACAGTGTAGTTTTGTCAAGTTTAGGTAAGTTATACCTCTTCCACCACTGTTTAATATCAGTGAAGGTCAACATAGTGCTCCAACATGTGACTCTTGACATAGACTGATAATCTCATGTCTTTCATGTCACTGGCTAACATGGCATGAACGCTAATGTTAACTGAGTGACTTCCCTAATTTGATTTTCACGGTTTCGCAGGTGTCCTATGTGAAAGCCATAGACATTTGGATGGCGGTGTGTCTTCTCTTCGTGTTTGCTGCACTGCTGGAGTATGCAGCCGTTAATTTTGTTTCACGCCAGCACAAGGAGTTCTTCAGACTGAGGAAGAAGCTCAAAGAGCAACAGCGGCAGAGAGCTGTGAGTGCAACCCACCCACTCAGCCCCTCGGGCGGCTGTCACCTGCTATTCCCTGCGCCCAGCTATGCACGAGCTACACAACTCAGCTGCATGTTGCACTCCAGCCGGGAAATGCAGACAGCACTGACCTGTAATTAATTCAAGCCATCACCTTATTCCACTGTTCTCAACATCTTGCTGCCTCATGTGGAGAAGAAAAACACAGGAGACAAAATAGGCCAAAGCACCTTTTAAATATAAAATATTTCTTAAATGAAGCAGTGTGACAGCAGCTGCAGGACTCATTAATACCTTGTAATATTTATAACACAATACACAAAACATCTGCTTGAGTCCTTTGTACTTATTCATTTGTTGGGATTATGCAATGCCACTGAAATTAGCTCTGACTACATCTCCAAGTGGTCTCATTTCACATTAATGTCAGACTTGTATTCACTTTGTAAGAAACAGATGATGATTGCTTGTTAATGAGGATTTGAAAGACACATGCAGCATACAGGAGTTGTGTCATGACTTTTCCATCATGCAGTCTGTTTGATGATTCAATGTATGTGCTGCTTTTCCTCCTATCAGCAGGGAAGTGGTGACAGTAAGGTGAAAGGAAAAAACATGTCAGGCAACAATGCTCCTCATGGGAACGTAGTCCAGCAGTGCAGTGCCTGTGCCAGGGTATGTACTGTCGCCTTGTTTAGTTAAACACCAGCCAGCCAATCACTGGCATCAGTGAAGCTGTGTGATTCTCACTGAGAGCAGATGGTTATTATGTGCTGTGTCTTTTTCTTCCCAGGAGGAGGAGCTGGCACAGCAGGGTTTACTCTTCCAGAGTTATGGACTTGCCCTGGCAGCAGGGACCGCACAGGAAATGGATGCAACGCCGGTCTTCGCTGATTTACCTCCTGGTTTAGGTTTCTATGATATTCGCAGGCGCTTTGTGGATCGGGCGAAAAGGATTGATACCATCGCCCGAGCTGTGTTCCCCATGAGCTTCCTCATGTTTAATGTCCTCTACTGGCTTACCTACAAAGTTCTACGACATGAAGACCTTCTAGCCACGCTGTGATGACACAACAACCTGAGGACCATAAAGACACTGGATACCTTTAATTCTGCTCTCATCACTGAAACATTTACAGGCTGAGAGTCCTCAGCTGAGCCATGCAAGATACGTTGTGACTGCATGTCCAATGTCATTGGGACATTCCAAGACATGGAAGAGTCCATCAGTTTCTTTACATTTTAATACCTCCAAAGAATGCACTTTGTCTCAGCACTGATGCTTTATACATTACACCTCAGTGTACAGTACGTGTGTACAGTCAGCGTCTTAAAGGGCCAGTGTGTAACATTTAGGGGGATTTAGTAGCATCTAGTGGTGAGGATTACAGATTGCAACCAGCTGAAAGTGGTTGGAGTTATTTGCAGAGGCCTCTTCCTCTCAAAAACAAACAGACCAGGTGATTTAAACCATAAAAACACTGAGTAAAGCAGTTACACGTTACAAATCAGTGTTTTCCAACGCTGTTCAGCTTTTCAGCTATGGGCCACTAGCCTAGCACCTGCTAATAAATGCTCACTTTTTTCTGATCCAGACATTACAGATGTTTTTACCAGGAGCTGAATTGTCAACAGAGGTCTCCTCCTGTCCAAAACAAATGGACTCCATAATTTAAATTGATAAAAACACGGCTTAAAGTAGTTTCCCACTACAGATTAGTGTGTCTCCAACGCTGTTCGGCTCGTCAGAGACGGGCTACTAGCCCAGCTTTAACATTAGGTATATATATTATATTCCATCTCTGCCAATATAGCCCCATAAATCCTACACACTTGACCTTTAAGATTATCATCTCACACTTTTTTGGAAAAAAAAATATCTGTATGTGCAGTTACTGTAGCTTCACTGTAGCACATTCTTAGCAGGCCTTTATTTTTTTACTGTAATTTTACTGGTGCAATGGTCAACAGTGTTCAGAGCCACAGGTTTCATACTTAACATATATCACTACAGGCAGGAATTACACTGTGAAACAGCAGCAACTATGCTGTGTTTCTCACCTCAAGTGACACTTTACAGGCATCAAAATGTTTTGTTTCTATGCATTCTGTGCAAGCTGCAGAAATCTCAGACTGAATGCTATTTTTAATGGCATGACTATTTTATCATAACGTAGTATTTATAAGTTCACATTTCAGATCCTCTCGTGGAAGCCTATCTGTAACAAAGAATGGACTAATCTGTTTATGTGTTTCAAATTTAAATTAAGGCATTTAATGCGTAAAAAACTGAAGGGACAAATTGTCCAGAAATTTTTAGGCATCACTATTATAAATATTGATATAATGGCATGGCACATACATACATTTATTACTATTAAGCCATGTCAGTCATCAGTTTAAGTCTTCAGTTTCATACTTGCATACTGGCCAAAGATTTATATTATCAAGAGTGCATGAGAACAGTTATCAAAACGTACTGCTTAACTTAAGTTCTCTGGAGGCCTGCACAATGGGTGTTGTATTGATGTTTAACAAAGCCCAACTATGTAACACATGGAGTATTTTTTTCTTTAGAAACAAATGTATCCCTGAAATTACTTGTTGCTAAATATGAAATAAAGAAATGGTTTAATTTGAAATACTTACTGTATCATTGTGTAACCTTTCGTATATATGATCACCGTTTTAAATGATCTGATCATTTTAACTCTGATACGTAATGTCCGAAAATCCAGTGGATAACCCTTAGCCTAATTATCAGCTGTGATATTCAAATGATACTTTCCTCTGTCAAGGTTATTCTCAGTACTCACTCTACTTTCATGGGGCAAAAGTATAAAATGTCACTGCAAATCCTGTTTTGACGTGATCTGCTCAGTACCTCACACTGTTTGGGTTTTTGACATATTTCTAAATTAGCATTTATGTGTACGCATGCCTGGAGACTGGGACCATCTCTTAAAACCAAGTCTCATTTTAAAAATATATCTTGTTATAAAGCTAAGATGTCATATTAAAGATAGCTGTCATATGCATACAGTCATGGGTGTATTACTGGACGGGTCTACCAGGCCCACAGGCTCAGGGGCCCCTAAGCCAGATCCTCTGCATGAAGTCGCTGTTGTTAACTTTGCATTTCTTGTTAAAAGCTTAGTCATCATGTGAATAACAGAGCCCCAAAAGTCCCTAAAAAATAAAAACTCAAAGAATAGCCTAAGACACCATCGTGATACATTTTAAATTAGAGGGTCTATTCCCTCAGTTTACAGTAGACAATATAGAGCAGGAGAAGCAGAGCTGTGTACATAAGCACTATGAGTCTGTTTAAACATAAATGGGTTTTTTCTGTAAGCAGTAGTAAGGACATGATGAGGAGGAACCTAAAATCCTAAAGAGTTTGCAGACATCAACACACAAATAAAAAACAAAACAAAAGGGATTTCTTTTCTTTTAATTAAAGGACTGATTGATTTGCATGTATATGGTTATTGAGGGAGATACATACATCAATACAACGAAACTGTCTCACATGTTTATACAGCTTTACTTTACTTTATTCTGCAGCATTAACCTTGTCTTAATCAGTCAAGAAATTATGAATATTTGAATATGAAAACCAGAACTTTGCCCCTACCAGAGACTCCAGAAGGTTTGATACACTTTTACAGCATCTCAAGGTGGTGTATTCACAAAACCTGACCCTTTAAATCTGTAGCCACAAGAGGGTGCTGTTGACTGTTTTATGTCCCATGTGAGCAGCGTTGCACTCTGCCACACAGAGGCCACATATTATACATCACAGTACAAGTGACTTTTCTTTATACTCAATGTGAAGTGAATATGTGTTAGTAGCTATTTATATGTATGGTATGATATCAGGCTAACTGGCAAAAAGCCCCAATACTTCTACAAATCATTAATTACTATTATTATTTGACCAATATGTCTAATGTCTGATATATATATATATATATATATATATATATATATATGTATATATATATATATGTCTGGGGTGCTTTGCTTGGCCTGCTGAAAATGGATGGAGATATATATATATATATATATATATATATATATGTATATATAGGTTTAATTGCTAGGCTGTCCTAATTGTCAGCCTAAATTATGGTTATCACTCAGTATAAGTTAGTTGTTCTAATCCAGACAAAAGCCTTTTAATGTGCATTTACTCTTTGTTTGACTTGTCAAACACAAGCAATTAAAACCAGACCCACACATTACATCAGAGGGTGATTTCACTCACTTAGTAGTGTCAGAGGACAAAAACTTTAACGGCAGCATGGTCCTGCTGGACATCATAATTACGGGGCAGTTGAAGGAGCAGATGATGCTGAAAGGATTGAAGGAAATGCAAAGCAATGTAACCATTACATATAAGATATATAATACCATAATGACTTACTCTGCCCACTGCTCCACCCAAACCCTAACTGAGGATAAGTGCTAAAATCTTTGATGAGTGCACATGTCTACAAGATAAATTCAACCTCTGTTTATGTCATTTCCAAGTGATATCTCTCCATGTGTCTTTGGATGTGGGCAGACAGTGGGGGATTTGCTTGGAGAGGAATATAACCCTGGCTGTTTTCATTTGTATGTGGTGGTATTTGAGATGGGATGTAAAACTGAGCAAGCATGACACATGGTATTAAAAATATATCACACACCACGGGAAAATGTGCAAGCTGAAGTATGCAGAAAAAGTGCTATCCCTGATGGGAGACACATGTTGCATATTACTTACTGATGTGCACATACACTGATTATTGTGTTAATCTTTGGCACATATGTAGCCCAGAAAACAGCAACATGTTTTCTATTCGACATGTGGTAAAATACTGACAAATAAATAACACATGTTTGAGGACAGATGTATTGAATTTTGCACTAACTTGGTTTTCCATTTTGGGAGTGGGGCTGGTCTCACTGGGACCCTCCACACAAGTGTCCACTGGCTGGAGACGTGGCAGCGCCTCCGGTCATATGATTTTAGTTCACACACGAACCCCACCCCGTTATTGCCCCCCCTGAAAAGATTTTTTTTAAATATCACTTATCCGTTATTTTAGTGTGAAACATCCACCGAGACTTGAAAAGTCCTGCAAAATATCCCCTGCATAACTCAGCACAAATACTAGACACGGGATTTAGTGGCGGTGACCACCCAAAACAGAGCCATTTTTAGACGTTTACTGCTGACGTTTACAGAGGCTTCAAATAGCTTCCGTTTTACACTGGTAGTGATTGGACTGTTCTGTACTTACCCAGTGAGCTAACATATTGGTTGAACAAGTCCGACATTCTACACTTCAATGGAGGAACAGCCCAAAGATCGGGCACAAGACAGACAATACCACCACCACGGAGAGGACAGACACTCTATTCAACATACAACTTGTCCAAAAAATGATCAGAGCCACTTCCAGCGCCAGCATCAGGAAACGCAGACGAAGAAAACAGGTTGGGCCATCCGGAAAAGTGAGCTAACGCTTGCTAGCCTTAGTCAGCTAATGTCAACGAGCCGACTAGCATTTGCTAACTAATGTTAACTCCATCGTGATTTAGAGCTTAGCCCGCTAGCTAGCTATTAATTCAAACTATATGCTGCCTGTTGCCTTAAATGTTTTAAGACACGCTACAGACGGTGAGTAGCTAACCGACTATACTGATAGTTAGCCACTGTCGGAGCAGAATCCAACCATTAAGTTAGCTAAGTTAGCTAGCTGGCTAGCTGACGTTGCGTGACAGTTGTCGCTGGTGGTGGTTTGACATATCGGGGATTGACCTTGTGCGCCGGTTTCACCACCCATTTTTCTTTTGCAAATGCAACTAAATCACTGTAGAAAACCCTACTAGTGTGCATTGTGTTCTGAACTCATGAAGTGTGAAATGTGCACGGCGATTTGCTTTCACAGAAGTCAGATCTTTGTCTTGTTCCTTTCAGCATGCTTGTGTCCAGTTTAGGAAAGCGAGCCGGCTCCACTGGAATGTTCTGAGCTGCCATTTCCTGTCGGCCATGTTAGAATATCACTGCGAGCTAATGCTAAAGTTATCCGGCTGGTAAAGATTTTTTTGTACAGCCACGATACTTTGCAACACTGACATGCCGCTGTTGTCTATTGCTTACTTTGGATGCGGGTGTCAGGTTGCTGTCTCATGGCACAACCGAGTACCGATGGTGCCAGGGTGTGTTAATGCCCAACGAGTCGATGGCTAGTTGACAGTGGCTAACGCTAGCCATCTCTGACAGGCCTGTTGCATGTTGTCCAGTTAACGTAAAGCCACGCAGCAGCTCGGTGACAAGAATATAAAGATTCGGTTTGCTGCAGGTGAACAGACACTGTAATCATCGACCTTACGTTTGCTGGCAGCTATGTTAGTGCAAACAACATGTACGAGGCTGTATGTATGCAGCTTGTGTGTGCTGTGCCCACTGACATGAGGGGCAGCAGCACCATCAGATTGCAAGCCCCACGTTGACACAGCCGTGCCCATGTCTGCGTGCAATGCACAGACCTATTTGTGGTTCACTGCCACTCCATGTCACAAATGCTGCTGATAGCCTTCCTTATACATCTTGCAGCAACTGGTCTTTGATGTCAAATCAGATCATCTCAAGAAAGACAGCATCCAGCTGCCCAATATGCATTTGTGAGGTATAATACATGTCCACAATTTGTTACGGGTAACTACAGTGAGCACCCAGCTCATGTTAGAATAAGTTAGGAGATACATATTCGGGCAACACTATAGCATGAACTAGCAGTGGTGCATAACCTGTCTGGCAACATAATTTTCTCAGCAACATCAATTGCTGCAGTGATTTAACAGAAAATACAGTGAACACAGTAAATGGTTAATTATATTCGGAATAATTATGAATATAAGCATAGATAGATACTGCATCTGAAACATTTTTTCATGTGTTGTGACTTTAGGGTGCTGTATTGCTTATATTTGCAGTACAAATACTAGTAAGCATTTGATTTTTGAAACCAATAAATACTTGCATAACATATTTTCTGAAAGTGAGAAAGGTCAAATGAATTAACACAGCATTTTTGAAAATCTTTTGCTAGTTGGGGCAGTTTTCTAGCGGAAAGAATGATTGACGTGTTGTAAGATTTCAGTATAAACTGATTTTGTTTCCCCTTTCAGGCAATAAAAAAGTAAACATCAGCGAGGAGGAGGGGGAGAAGAATCCACATCTGTCTGATACTGTTGGTATGTCGCATCCCCCCAACAGCAATGGTAACAGACACACAAGTAACACAAATGTGAAGCAGAAGTCTACGCAAAAGCTGTACACGACTGTTCCAAAAGCGAGCAGCAAAGGATTGGACTATAAGAAGAATATGGACCTTAAAAATGACAAGGAAAAGGCTCTGGATTTGAATCATCATGAGGGCCAGCCTTTGGATAAGAAAGACTCTCTGTTGCTTCAAAATGGCGTTGTAAACTGTGGCTTAATTACAAATGGCTATTCTAGCAAGGACAATGACGGTAGCGGCTCCGAAGGTGGATATACTACTCCGAAGAAACGCAAGGCCAGATGTAACAACGCCAAGAACAATGATAATGTGATAAGAGAAAAGGAGAAAGACATGCAGCAGGGCAACACTACACAAGAGCATGGGGCTTTTAATCTTGAGACAGCTGAGAAGGGATTGACTTCTAGACTTGATGGCTTTAGAGCCGCCCATAAAGTAGAAGCTCAGTCAGCAGCTAGACGGGCTGTTGCATCAGAGGCTTCAATGGGTGAATCTCAGAGGAAAAACTCTGATGGCAAAACAGTTGGCACCTTTGGTAAAAAGACTGAGGAAAGGCACAAAGCCAAGCTTTCCTCACCTTCAAAAGAGGACTCGTGGACTTTGTTCAAGCCCCCTCCAGTATTTCCTGTGGACAATAGCAGTGCAAAAATTGTTCCCAAGATCAGTTATGCAAGTAAAGTAAAAGAGAACCTCAACAAAGTAGCTCAAGGTGGAGGAGAATCACTGCCTCCTCCTGTTAGACTGTCACAGGTCCCTATGTCTGCTATGAAAACTATCACCTCAGCTAGCTTTACTAATGGCCCTGTTTCTGGAAACGGAAATGGCTGCCCATCAGTGGGTACCTTCTTTGCTCCTGCTGCTAGTAGTATTCCACCAGCCCCATCTATCCCAAGTGGCGAGAATGTAGCATCACCTTTGGAAAGTAACTGTAGCTCTACAACCAGTCCTGTAGATGGAGAAGCATATGAGCTTAGAAAGTGTACTCTTTTAATTTACCCTTTAAATATGCAACCTGTGCTCCCTAGTGCTCGTCACCTTGACCCACCGGCTGCTCAGACAAATCAGAAAGCCTTGGGAGATATCTTCCAGAATCAGTGGGGGCTTTCCTTCATCAATGAGCCTAACTTGGGGCCAGAAGGAGGAGGTGGCCAGGTGCCTGCAGAGGACAAGACTACTGTGGTCACACCTCAAAGCGAGTGTCAGGCTGTCGCAGCCAAGGCTGCCCAGCCCTGCTTTGATGTTAGCCCATCATTCTTAGAGCCTGGCACTCTGGCTCAAGACCCTGAGAAAAGGACTTGTGCCCCTTGCAATGTGTCTAATGCTTGTTCTCCTGCTTGTGGGATGAGTGAGGAGGAGAACAAGCTGCAGCCATGTGGCCAGGAAAAGACAAAAGCTGAGGCCAAGGGTGCAGGTTCTGCTGTGTCGGCCCCCAGTAAAGACAACGGTGCTAAGCCTGCACAGGGCCAGCTAACCACTGTGTTGTTTGGCTCATCTAAACAACAGGCCCACTCTAAAGACATTGGCAGAAGGTGTAGCTGGGGGTCCTTTGATATTAAAGCTGCTGTCACTTATCACACTAAAGGTAATTTTGACTATCTACTCTGTGTCATATTTGTGTCATGATTGAAGTTGTAATCCTTAAGATTTTATTCCTGGTTGGTGAAACTCATAGTTACTGCTAGTAAGAGCAAGTATGGTTTACTAATACAGCAAACACTCCGTAAGTAGCTACTTTGTCAGAAATACAATGGAAGAGCAACTGGTTCATGTGTTTAGAGTGCCACCAAACAAACTGGCATTGTTGTAGTAAAGACGTCAGTCAATAATAATTAGATCTGCAAACTGATTTCATGCTGTGCAAGACGCTAGTAGTTTTCCCCATGACAGCAGGGCACCGTAACAGTAGTTGGTCACCTTTCTGAAAGTCTGCTGTGCAGCCTGTCGCCTGCAACTCCTCATTTAATAGCTCACCGTGGCTGCTCCTGTTTAATCCATCATAGCTTTGCAAAAATTAAAAATGATCTGCTGATTAAAAAAAAAAGCCAAAAATTTCAATTTGTTGATGAATAATTATGTTTAGCGATAAGCTCTGCTACAAATACACTGTGTCTTTTGTGAATGCTTCACAGTAAAAGCTATCGCTGTGCTTTGGCAGTTGAATGTTTTTAATGTGAAGCATTTGGAAATGTTCGGTTTCTGCGGGAGAGTGAAAAGTAAACAGTGAGGCTGATTTTGATGAGATAAAATTGTACATTTTAGCGCTGGATTACATGCTGCATAGTTGTTCTGTGAATCCCTCGTGTGTGAAGACAGTTTCAATCTAGTGTGGGAACTGGTGGACTCTGCCATTTTGTTTAGCAGGTATCTTAAGGATTATAACTCCAAGCATTGTGAAATTTCAAGAGATTTGATGTATGAAACAATAACTAAGAAATAATGTTTAAATATGTGTTTAGACTATAGCTTTTTGGAAAGCTCGATATTGCAATTTCTGAGAATTTTCTTCTTGACCAATTAATGTTTAATAATATGTTTTGTTTTCCTTCAACAGAAATGGAATTCATTTTCAACTTGCAAAAACAAGGTAAACTAAACTTGTTGGTCCCTTTTCTTCCCAACCTCTAATTTTAGAAATGTTTACGCAGTTTTTACAACAAGAATTGGATCTAGAAATGTTGAAATTATGAAAGTGTAAAAAAAAAAAACATTGGTGAAACATAACACTTTCCAACATTTGTAATAGTAGGAGTCCAGCCCTTTAGTTATGTATATTCATACATGTGCAGGACCAGGTTTATTGGTGTTTTGGTTCTGATCCAAATGGGATATAAATGTTAAAAAAAAACACAAAAGAACTGTTTTTATTTTTCACCTTAGTTTACAGACCACCCTATCATGACCTCGATTACTTGCAGTGACATTTAAAAATACTTTTTTCTTTAAAATGCCGTTGTCTGTTTAGTTCTTGCGACACAGTCAACATTAAAATATGAAGGATCCAGACTAAGCTCTATACATGATAAATCTGACATTTGTTTCTGTTAACAGGGTTATACTTACTCACGATACAGTCTTCATATAGTATGAGTAGATAGCCTGGTATATGTGTGCCTGTGACAATCACATAAGTGACAGTCGCTGTGTTTCTTCTTTTAATGTGGTTACAGTTAAATTATTAGTGTGCATGTACACCTAGTGACTGACCTGTTGTTCATTATAGTTGTAACCCACTTAGAAAGATACTAAAGCTTATTAAGGTAACTCCTCACTATAAATCACTCTACACATATAAAATTTTAATCTAGTGGGGCCGTATGGCAGCATGTGCACAAAGGCTGCATTAATGCCCCTAGAAAGCGTCCAGAGGACACATACCTGTATATCACGGAGTAATATCACATAACAACTAATCCTTTAATGACAAAAGGCCACATTTGTTTTATTACCAAACAGCAGAAACATAAGCAACCCAAGGTAATCACCAACAGAGACACTGTTCAAATGACTGTGACATACTGCTGCTGTATGGTCCTCTGATACTGCAGTCATGCCAGCTGGCAAGTGCAGTGCAGCAGTTATTCCAAATAATCTGTTGGTTTCAACACAGACATGAGGTCAGTGATATTCCAGGCTATGTTAGCCTAATATTCAACCACAGGATAGAATGAAATATGACATAATTACTGGGCTGGGGTTTGTTTGAAACTGTTTGGTACAGTTTCTATGCCAACACCAAAACAGTGTTTGAACAATAGAGGCTGAAGTTGTCAAGTGTTAAGTGAAGTAGCATTTAAGAACTTATCTTAAATAAGATATTCACTAACTGGCAAAATTTTAATTGTGGGAATCACCAGAGACCACATGATACGATATTATCACAATACTTAAGTCAGAATACAATACTATTGTGATCTTTAACGTTTTGTGATATGCTGAGTAAGCGACAACATATAGTGCCGTATATTGCAATTTATTACCTTTTTTAACCACAAATTATGTAACCAAAGGAAAAGTTTGTTGACATATATTTTATTTAATAAGATCAGGTTTTAAAGTTTCTCACCTCAGTCATCTTTATTGCAGGAAAATGTAACTAGTGGACTGATAAAGCTATTGGTTTTAGTAGTCTGTGTATTGATACAGTATTGCCACGCAAAATAATCATGATACTATACTATGTTATATTGATTTTTTTTTTCTCCCCCTCCCCTTTTGGGAATTTAGTCACACATGTACTAATATCAGTGAGAGTGATATCATGTTGAATGATCTAACCCTTTGCCCTTTTCTCCCCCCTCTGCTGTAGATCCAAAAAGAGTAGTGGTTTATGATGAGACCAAGGATGGACCTGATCAGTGAGGTAGATGGTCTACAGTACTTACCTTCTTCTCTTCTGGGTGCTGCGATTATCTACCTTGGAAATCCTAAATCCTGTTGGACAGATAAAGTGACAACTGTGAAAACATTGATAGTTTAGCATGACAGATTTTCCTTGGAATCTCCGGTGGAAAAACAGACTTCTTTGGGGGCATCAGACAAACAAACAAACACACACACACACACACACACACACACACACACACAAACACAAACAAATAAACACACTCACACACAAACACAGACACACACACTCTGGAGGGACGTTAAAGGAGTTGATCGGTGCCTCTCCAACACGATAAATGGAACTTTGGAGCTGTGATAGTTGTTTGTCTCATGGCTCTCTAAGGATGATGTTCGGGAGTTCAACAAAGGAAGGTGTCATGGATTGCACCTCCCTAAGCCTTTATCCTGTTGAACTGCGGCAGCCGTCAGTCTGACTATGGGATGCCTCAGTCGTTTTCTTTCTTCACGCATTCAAATGAGTTCATTGTAGATATGTTAGACGTTATACATACACATCCGTGTGCAGGCTTGAATTCATCGTGGAAGAAAGGAGAACACACTTTGCAAAGAATGCCTTGAAGTTGCGGAGTTAAGATCTTTGGAGTTAAAACTGTAAGTTAAGTGGAAGCTCGTAGGTGAGGCCCCATCCAGGAAGGGAGAACCTTGTCTTAAGTCCTTTAGGGGAAAAATCAGAGCCCAGAAATAAAACGCTTGCTTTTTTTCTTCGATACTGTTTGGTCTGCCCTAACATGATTAGTGTTATCTGCACTGCAGTATGACCCCAGAGCACAGGTACAGAAGTGCCCAATCTGAAGGAAAGCGACACCCCTTCATTTCATTGTTCAATACAGGTGTGCTAAAGATTTTAAAATCAGGTCTCCGTTAAAGGCAAAATCTTTTCATCTTAAAGCTTTTCATACATTTCATGCAGATTGTTATGAGGTCAACACAGATGTTTCTTAA
The DNA here is from genome assembly GCA_019142605.1 of Cephalopholis sonnerati. Lineage (NCBI taxonomy): Eukaryota > Metazoa > Chordata > Actinopteri > Perciformes > Serranidae > Cephalopholis > Cephalopholis sonnerati. The sequence continues at coordinate 13,356,393 of JAGQAX010000017.1, forward strand.
ACTCAGATTCATATCTAATATATGAATCCTGACTTAAGGAATTAACTGAGTGACACATTGTTAAGCAAAAGGCATTGCCACCATTAAGGTCTTCTGCCTTCTGTGTTTTTTTTGTTCAGCAGCAAGACTCAGGATGTCCATTCACATTAGTTTGCTTGGATTTCTTTCTATGTAAAAACTGTTCAGTTCCTCGTTAAAGGAACGTTGTTGCATTTTATGACTTTATTTCCCTTGACTCAGCATTTGGTCTTTACGTTTTCTGTCTTATGGCATTGTATTTCTTGCATGTTTACTGGTGGAAATGAACGAGTCAGAGGTCACTGTTCATCGCCATGCAAAGATAACAGCAACACAACAACAACAACTGCAATACTAATCTCGGTTCCCCCGACTAGCCACTTTGTCAAACTGTGTTGAAATGTGAAGATGAGTTGTACTATTATGTTTTTAACTGTTAACATTTTACATTTGCAAACCAGTGTGCAATAACACCGTGTGATCCATACGATGTGTGAAATGGGTTATATGGAGCTACAAAATCATCACCCCAAGATGCTGGTGTGGTTTGTTTCAAATGTTTAAGGTGCGTTTTCAGTTTGTTGCACAAATTCTTAAGTGATTTTTTTTTTTTTTCTTTGCTAAAGAGCTCACGTTGAAAGATCTAGTTATGAAGTCTAGGGAGCCCAAATTTGCTAACTGTTAACTGGCCAGCTGTGACATCACTTTCATCACCATCTCCAAATCAGGATTGGTTTATTCAGCATAAGGAAGGAACTGTGCAGGTTTCTTTTCACTAGAAGATATGATTTGGTTAATGTGTGGATTAATAGCACTTTATGTAAACTAATTGCTTTTATCTTTTAATTACTAGAGAGATCTATATGTACTGACGAGAAATACTCCTTGAAAGAATGGCTCTGGGCTGTTACTTTTCAGAAAAAAAAACAAGTTGATAAATACAGAATTATTAAATGTAACTCAGGTAGTGTTGATAAAGCCATGACTATGTTAAATATTGTTTTTGCCAAATGGCCCCTGTCATGTAACGTTCTCAAATTGGAAATGTTGAATTGGAGTCCTATTATATAGAGTCTCATATGATGTTGTGACAAAACACCAAATAATTACTTTGGAGGAAAGCTGTCATGGCATGCAAGGTGCTGTCATTGTCATTTTGGGCTCTAAAAATACACATTTTCCAGTTTATTTTCCCCTTTTTAAAAATAAGCACATTGCTCCATGCGCTGTTTTCTATCTGTACTAGACTGTAATCTTGCAATCTTTGATGGTTCATTTTCTCCCTCGTGCGTTTATAGTGAAGCACCTCTTGATTTATTATTGCTGAACATCAGTGGTGTTTCTGTTGGGTAGCTACAATCTGGGTATGAGCTTTCGAGTACACTTCTCTCCACTGTGTCCTGATTAGGCAGCGCTGCAGCTCGTACTCATGTGTGGAGTGGGAGAGTTGTAACTGCGGCCAGTTGTCTTGACATTTAACTTCCACGTTCTAATCTCAGTCAGCTCTCTGGTATTTAAAATGCTTTGTTTTAGGCTTCCATTGTACAGCGTGTGATGGATGAGTGTATCATCAGATGCTGCCCTCTGACTAAGAACCATTGTGTTGGATCTGGTGTATGAGGAAGCAAGGGCATTTGAGGAGATATTACCCATTAGCATTTAGACTTTTATGTTTTTACTGTGCTTGCGGAAATTGACATTTTATCTGGCATAAAGTTACACAAAACTCACAACGTAATTTCTTCCGATTGCCCATAATTCATACACAGTGACATAATCAGGTTTCCATACGGTGAATGCCAAATTGTTCAGACTGAAATCATTTTCTGCGGACAGTGATGCATCTATAGGCTTCTAAATGTAAAACAGGGTGATCAAAATGAGTAGTATGTGATATTACTGTAGTCTTACGACCTTTTTCTTTTGAAATATTTTTTTGTCTTGCTTTTTTGAGAGGATGGTCCTGTACAGGGAAATCAGAGAATCCTCCCACCCCAAGGCTCCTCTGTTTTTAAGCACTTAAATACAGCAAAAAGGCTATGTTGAATATGCATTTATAAAGATAGAACTATTATTTAGCATTGTAGCCTGCAAACCAAAAACAGGTTCTTGAAGCTGAGTAGATGGTTAATCAGTGATGGGTGGGGGGGGTGTTTGAGTGACTGACTGTTGGTGCGTCGAGAAAGAAAAGCCTGATCACGTGGAGTTTTATACCTCCACCCCCTCAGGATGTGCAATCACCTCAAGGATGCTGATGCAGGCTTCCAGGTAGTGAGTGACGAGTTCGGCCTCGTTGTTTTGTGGGTGTGTGCATAGCGAGTTCTTCCTATTATATGCAAGTTCCTCGTATATTTCAAAATCCCCCCCTCCCCAATCTCCTCCTTGTTGTTTCATGTTCAGGTGCCTGTGTGAAAAAAAAATATACTTTACAGCAATTTTGATTGTTTAAAATCTGCTTCCAGCATATATCCGTGCCATTTTTTTGTTTCTTTTTTTTTTTTTTTTGTAACATTTGCAATGCTGTTTAAGTTTTCTTACAGCTAATCCTGATTTCTTCTTTTAAGCGACATGGACGCAGCTGAAAGCAATGAGCATTTTATGTGTTTTGTAGGGTTTTTTTTATTTTAAAATTGTCATGGCTTGTGTGTTCAGAATTGTGTGACCTAAAGCCAAAATCAGTTTGAATGGGACGGACGGATGACGGCCGCTAGCTGGCGTATACCCATGCCAGTCTCATTGTCAAGTTAATGTCTGAAGTAGCACATAATTGATTTGAACTGATTTAACAAGTTAATGTTTTAACATATGTTTTAAAAACGTTTTATTTTTGAGTCATAACCTAATTTATCCATAGATGCACAAGTAGGATGAGACTAAAAGGAATAAATGATACAGAAAATAAAGATGTCTCATTTTTCATGAGTTGTTAGAGGATTTAGTTACTGATAAAGACTGATGTAGACTTATTTTCCCCCCCAATAGCACCAATGTTAATATATTTGAACTCTTTTCCAGCAGATTTTCTACAAATTACTTTAATTCATTTCTTCAGATAGTTGTGATGGAGTGATGAGCATCGAAACACTGCATCCCAGAGTTCTTAATATATTTTTTATTTGTAGTGATGTTGATCATGTTGTGAGGGGGAGTTGAGGTATTAACGTGCGGTTCAACAACTCTGAAATCTGCTTTCGCCAAAGGTACACTACTCAGATATTCAGCTAGTGAATGGCAAGCGCACAGACTGGGGACGTTGTTGATGATGTCATAACCAGCTCCCTGACATCGTGCTGGGTTCAGAGGAGTTTTTAGTGAAGAGAAGTCACTACTGTAGCAGCTGAATGTCACTTTGAGCGTGTTGTTAAACGGTGTGAGAGAGGAGCAATCTTCAAAAGATAAAACAAATACCGAAAGTGCTGCTTCTTCATCCAGTAATCAATCGTCTGTAATGGGAAATGCTGGACTTTGGTGTTTGTGCTCGACTTAAAAACTGTCCCTCCTTTAAACTGTCATTGCCTCTTGTGGAAATGTTTTAATTTAGGGGGCTTTTTTCTTTTAATTCAATGACACATGAGAGGTACAGTGTTTATGATTCCACACATGATGAATAAAGTTAAAAAATAAAAAAAAAGGGCAACGTGTCTTTACAAGGTTCAGTCATGAAAAGAGGCGATATGTTGCGCCGAGTCATCTTTTTTTTGTTTCTCTGTGTCATCTCAAATGGCTGTTGTGCTTGTTGATGCATTTTTTTTTTCTTTTTTTTTTTTAATCTGCTCCTCCTTTTGTCACTTTTACATCTCTTGCCCCCCTAAAATATGAGGCAATAGCATTTCTTTCTCAAATGTCTTACAGGTTGACATTTAAGTTAAGTGAGCAGTCTGATTATTTAATTTTTGTTTGGAATTTAACAGAAGTGTCACATTACAATGTTCTTTTTTTTAAAGCATGATAATAACCCTCAAATTCCAAACAATGTAATAGAGTCGATATAAAAAATAAAAAAAAAACTTCCAGTGTTCACAATTTTAGTTTCCATTAAAATGTCAAATTTTCATGAAGACTTTGGTGTTGTGTATTTGGTGTTGTGCTTTTCTGCTGTCTGATGTTGCTTGAGAATGTTTAGCTTGTTTAGTGTGATCAGTCGTCTTTATCTCAAGTACATTAAACCTGAGACTCTCAAAGACAAGGCCACGAACGTGTGTAAAATAGAAACAGAAAAATAGTCTGCATGCTAAATAATGCTTCTGTCAACATGTGTTTACTATAGCAGGTCTGACCTTAAAGGAATATTTCACCCACAAAATGACCATTAGTAAATCAATTAGTCATGTTACCTGAATTTGTGAAGAAAACCTTTCTTCTCCATGGAAAACGGCAAACATATTGATTTGTTGGGGACTGTGTCTTACAAAAGTAAATCTATCAAAACATCCGCTGACAAACTCACACAACTCGTGCAGTGTGATCCAAGTCTCATTAACCAGTCATATGCACTGGAAAACCTTGGTATGTGAGTCTGGCTTTGAAGAGAGCAGAGACAAGTTTCACTCTCAGTTCAGTTTTAAATAGTAACGTTTAAGCAAAAATACTTGTGCTGGGGAGGTACTGAGCATACGGATAAAGGAGACTTGGATTACACTGCACAAGGTGTGTGAGAGTTTGCTAATAGATGTTTTCATACATTTTTGCTGTTAAATGTCATTGCAAAAAAATGGCTTCCCCCATGAATTCATGATATACTAATTGTTATTTTGTGGGTAAAGTATTTCTTCAAGTCCAACTTTTGTAAAATTGAGGGGTTTGCACTAGAGACTGAACTGCCCAAAAGCAGAGGTGTAGACTCAAGTCACATGACTTGGACTTGAGGCAGACTCAAGTCACAAATGTGATGGCTTTAGAGTCAGCAAAATCAAAACAGAGTTGCAACTTGACTTGGACTTCAACACCAATGACTCATGACTTCACTTAAACTTGAGCCTTTTGACTTGTAAAATACTTGATTATCCATAATTAATAAGTCCAAAGATTACAAATATGGTATTTAAAAAGTGTACCACGAATTAATTAATTTCCTGAATCAACTAGCATTAACACGTTTCATTCCCAGCAAGTCAACACTTAATTCCCCTGATGATCCACTTTGTTTGCAGTCGAGCTGCAGGAGAGAAACATGAAGAACTGGGTTTACATTACTGAGTGCCAGTTGTAAAAAAAAAAATGATACCAAATTTAATTTCAGTGCAAAACCTACACAGTAGTAAACAAAAAACAAACTGCAGTACAACAAACGTGGGTGGAAAATTACAAAGATGCAACAACGTCCAACTTCATTCAAGCTGTTAAATAAAACAGTACATTGGGGCTTCTATTAACATACTTACCAAGCTTAAGCTTCACTAACATTAGCTTAATAGCTTAGTAAGATTTAAAAAACTCGCTTTAACAAATAGATGCAAATTTTTAGAAGCATTTATGATTTTTGTAAATTTAATACAGGCATTACATTTGATGAAGGGTGCATTATGATTTGTTTAGGACTCACAAGTCAAAGTTTAGGACTTACTGTGTGTTAAGTGGTGTAATTAATTTATAACTGTATACATCATATTTCAAATACACTTACAATTTATCTAAAACATCTATTTGGGGATGTGCACCACTAAAAACAAGAAGTATACAGACCCTTTACTCAAGTACTGAAGGTTTACTATTTCTGATGTATTTATATGTAAGTAGCATTTTACTGTTGTCGAGGTGGAGCTCATTTTAACTAGACCAAGTCACAGTTTAGCAACTCATAAGTGAGTTTCAAGTCTTTGCACTCAAGTCCTGAGTCAAGTCCCAAATCAAGATTACCTGAGTCCAGACCTTTGAACCCGCCCGCTCCACTGAGTCCAAGTGGACTGATTCTGATGGAAACCAGTGTAACCAGCTGACAGTTCTGACTGATAACAGGCAAGACTAAGCCCTACACCAAGTCTGGAGCTTTTCAGGGTCCCTGAAATTCTGGGGCTCTGAGACAGTTCCCTGCTTTGCCTATTTGATTATTCAGCCCTGGCACTTATGATAATATATGATAAATATGTCACAGTAAAATTTAAAATATGAAAACAGGTGGTGCCACGTTGACAAACGATACCTACAGCAGAGATTCTGATCATTTGCTGAGTCTCACTGTGGAAAATTGGTGTAATTTGGGCGGTGCTGAGATATCATCTGCTTTGTTGGTTCATGGTAATGTAGAATAACCAACCTGCAGCAAAATCTCAGTGATGAGCTCAAATCAGATTCAGCCATGTGACTTTAATCAGATTTAAATAGTTTATTTTGCAGTTTATCAAAAATGAGATGTAACAAATCTTTTTGGTTACCAACACCAAACAAATCAAAGGTTTACGTGAGCAGACATCTGTTTTTTTGAGAGTGCTCTTTGCCTTTGACAGCATATGTTAGGAGATGTGCCTGCTCGGTGATAGATGTGTTCACAGTCACTTTGTGTTCAGACAAGCTGCTGGAGCAAGGACAGCGTTAGTGGAAGCCATGTGGTCATAATGAGCTTGATTGAAGAGGCCTTGGAGAGCTGCTGTACCATCAGTGAGCAGAGGTGCTGATTGTTGTTCAAAGACGCCCCCTTGTGGATCAAGGATTAGTGCACATTGACTGAGTGCTGAACTACAGAAACGCTGGTTTGATCATCTTTTGATTTCATGAGCAGATGATGTACAACTCACTCAACTCAGATTTAATCTGCTCTCACAAACGTCTTTAAAAAAAAAAGCACTATTTCTAGATTTTAAAGTTCTTTTTTTAATTGTAACATGTAGATATTTCTTAATACATTTGTGATACAAACGGATCATAATGTGATTAGTTTATTATTTATCTTATTACTAGACTTTAGTTAGGACTTTCTTCGCTTTAAAAATCACTGACCCACTGAAAAAAAATATTCACCACACATGAAATATAAAATATATATTCTGAAATGTGATTTTTTTTTTTTTTTTTTTGCCATCTGTGTAAATCCTGAAGCTGTTTGATTGCTGGGGTGACTCTGTGAGCTGTTGACACTGCAGGTGGCGTATTTTCACCACAAACACACACATTTTTTTTCACTCTTTCCATGGAATTGAACCAGCGTTTACCACTTACCCCCTCAATTTTACCTTGATTACTCTGTACTTCACGGAGGCCACATGGGGCTTGATGGTTAGTGCACCGGTGCTTGGAGAGATTGTCCGATGTGCTGGAAGGTCACTAAAAGGTTTGATCTTTGCTGAGGTGTTTCTGGACTTCTTCTCACTTCAGGACTGCTGCAAGAAGTATACGCACAGGGTGACCCCTTTTGGCAAAGACAAAGACAAGGTGACAAGCAAAAAATGTGTATCACTGGATAATGAAAAAAAGTATCAGGCCAGGACTGCCACCCCAGCACCAATATGAAGAAAGTTTAACTGATATAAACTTTTTTTCTTAACTTTTTTGCCACTACTTAATCTTTTTATGATTTATTATATTTCAATACAAGCAACTTTATTTCCACTGTCAGTGAAATAACATCCTGTCAACCTCTAAAAGGTCCCCATGTCTTTATTCAGCAGAAATAATATTTCTGTTGCTCAGACGTGTGTAAATGAATCTCCCTCTATGACTGAGACATTTACTGAGTTGGTAGAAGTCATCGTCAGTGGTGGATGAAGTTTTCACATCCTTCATCTAAGTAAAAGTAGCAGTAATACCACAATATGAAAGTACTACAAATAAAACTCCTGCATTCAAAACCATAGTGAAACCAAAACTTTAGTAAAAGAACATTAGTATGAGCAACAAGATGTAGTTTAAGTATAAAAGTCAGAGTATTTGCAGATGAATTAACCCCCTTTTCTCATTCACGCTTTTGTTTCCAGTCATCTAGACTGCTGCAGCTTATTATTTGCAGGATTGCCCCAACCTCCAACTTGTCCAAAATACTGCACCTTCGGTTCTTACAAGAACTCCAAAATACTAACACATTTCCTCTATTCCTGCCTCATTGCGCTGGTTACCTGTGGTGTTCAGAATTGATTTTAAAATTTTATTGCTCGTTTTCAAAAAGTGGCCTCGCCCCGTCATACATCAGTGACCTTCTCACCCCTTACTCCCCTGCTCGCACTCTCAGATCTGCAGACCACCTGTTGTTATCGGCCCCCAGGGCGAGGATTGAGACAGAGGGTGGGAGGGCATTTGCCAAAAGGGCTCCACAACTGTGGAACAACCTTCCATTGGGAATCAGACAAGCCGCCTCTGTGTCCTCTTTTTAGAAAAAGTCATTTTTATAAACTGGCTTTTTTTAGTTTTTTTTGTTTGTTTGTTTTATATTCTCATTAATTTGCTTATTCTAGAATTTTTATTCATTGTCTCGTTTCTTCATTTCCATTTTTAGCTACATTAAACTTACTTTAATCTTGTAAATGCACTTTGCATTTTGTTTTTATGTCTGTAAGTCACTTTGTAAACTTGTTCTTAATAAAGTTTATTATTATTATAATAATATTATTGTTGTTATAACTAATGCACCAATGAATAAGCAGCATTAAACTGCTGTAGCTGGTTAAGGTGGAATTAGTTTTTACTTCTATAGTTCAGTAGTTTAGTCCTGTGGTTCTCAAGCTAGTGTCAGGGCCAGGCCTCTTCCAAGGGGTCACAAGATGCTCAATTATAATATTTTGACTTGACTGTTGCATTTTTTTTTTTAATCAAAATTGGATAATTTTACCTCACTGAGCATCAAACAGTTTGAGAAGTTCAGAGGGGAAATTACTGCTAACAAACGTAATGCTAACAACTCAGAGATACTGCTGTTATGTAAGGGCATTGGTAGGACAACCAATAATATGTAAATTCATGTTATTTTTTTTAACATTTTAATTTTCATTTCTTGTTGCAGGCCTAAAGTGAAGTGATTCACACATTCTCCAATTGTAAAAATGTGTTGCTATACACCAAATAAAAAATGTTTTGACATTTAGTCAGCTAAAATGTGCGTCATAGGTCTATGGTCTTTGAGCGGCAGCAGGATAAATCCCACCATGGAGTCCAGACACTGGTGGGTGGTGGCTGATGACGTCTGAGGTGTATGTGGCTGATGAATCCATAAAGACAAGATGGTGATGGGGAGGTGGAGGGTGCGCACAACAGCAGAGAGAAAGAACTACGGCAGACATAGAACCATATTTAAATTAAGGAGCAGTAAGATGATTGGCTGACAGAGAACACGTGTCGCTGTGCTATTAGCTGATTGTGAATCAGCTGATGACTCAGTTGACCTTCCCAGGCAATGACACCTAGAGATAGAGACTGAGCATGCATGCAAGGAGTGAATGGCAGGGTGAGAGAGAAACTTGAAAAGTATTTTCTTCCTGACTGAACCTTCACTAGAGCTTCATTAGTAATGTTGATTTAATTTCAACCTTATAGACTGTGTTCCCATCATTATATGACTCAAATATGTTCCACGTTGACATATCTTTAAATTTCAATTTCATGTTGTCATATGCTGTTGTTACATTGTTTAAAAAAATCATTGATTTGTCACGACAAACACGGCTGAAAGTGTCACTGGTCTCTAAGTGGTCTGAAATGTTGATACGATACATATGAAATGTACACATGTAACATGTCTGTGGTTTGCTTAAATGTACAATGGCAACATTTTATTCTGGTGATAGGGCTGGTGAGCCAAAAAGGCCGGGAGACACTGGTTTAAATTTTAATCTTGTGTTGTTTTTATAGGTTTACTGTACCATGCTTTTTATGTTAAATCTTAATCTGAAACATAGTAATAATAGCTGTCAAACTTAATAAAGTTTAAGTATAAAGTAGCACCAAAGGGAAACATTCAAGTAACATATAAGCACCTCGAAATAGTACTTAAATATAGTAGTGTGCTTTACTCACGTTACCATCACTGAGCAAACTGAGGCAACAAATGTTGGCATCAATTAAATTTGATTAGTTCTATCAAATGATTTCTTGATTTTAACCCACAGGATGAAGTGTTTGACACTGACTGACCAGTCTCTGTAAATCTGTGTGTGACTGTGTGTTTATGAATCAGGCCTCATATTTGCGCAACATTGTTCAATAATCCGTGGTCTTATTCCTCTGTCCTTTCTGGTTTGGTTTTGTAAGTCGCAACTGAGGAAACGTGATATATGACATTTCTCGGTTGTACAGGTCAAGAAGTGTTTCAAGAACGGCTTTTCTATTGAAAGCCCTCACACATTTTGATGAGTCCTTACACGCTGTTCATTCTTGACAAGGACAGAAACCAGGGGCAATGTATCATCTGAGTGCATCTCCTGCTTTCTGTGATGAATATATCAGCTCTGACCAGACAGTCCCTGACATTTAGTGATCTGTGATCATCAACATAAACCTTACATCATTAAATGTCAGACTCAAGTACTTGCCAGAGTTTGCAACTGATCTGATGTACATCATGGTTCAGAGAAGAAATACTGCAGGCCCAGTCTCAATGTTCACCCCGAGCCTTAAAACACTGAACCCTCACAGACTTTAATTAACATCTACCTCATGCTCAGCGAGAATGTAAAGTGCAGGGAGGTGCAAGGGCTGAAAATGCTTTAATGGGACAGCTGCCCCCGTACATTTGGGTATGGTATGAGAAAGCTACATGTACACATACAGAATATTAGGCTATTTTTGGAAAAGGGTAATAGACAATTTCCCTGCAGTAAGTTTCATGTGCACTAAAGACACATCCCGCTGGCTGACCTCTGCAGTGATTTCAGAGGACGATACTAACTAAGGTGTCACCTTGAGTACGAATACATCCTCCACATAGCAAATTAGCTACTTGGAGAACTTTGTGAACCGATTTTAAGGTAGCCTATAGCCCCATTTCCACCGAGCAGTACGATATGGTACTGTTCAGTTGGATATGCTTTTTTTCTGTTGTGGATGGAACCAATGAAACTGTTCCGTACAGTCCCCATTTTTGGTACCCCTGGTACTAATAAGTGAAGCTGTGAACACTGCAGTCCGTTTATTGGTCAATAGCGGACTTTCACTCTTGCTCAGGGCTGAGTTGTGGCTGGATTTGAGGCGTATGTAACCACAGTTACAGAGTTGTTAAGTAGACTGTAACCATAAAATGAAAGGATGTTTTGCTGCCTCTTGTAGCAGCTGGATTCTAAGAAAAAAATAACTTGATTCACCGGGCCGACTGTTTCGACTGCTTGCGGTCGACACGCTAGAATCTAGGTACCATGTCTGAAGGGTTACTTTTGGTTCCAAAGGTACCATACCAAAGGTGTTTGGTGCAAATGGGGCTTAAGAGTTAATGTGCTAATGCTAGCATGAACGAATGCACGCAGTGAAATGCTAAAAGTCATTTGTTTTACAGGTAAATATCAGACAAATTAGCTGTTCAAAAGAAATCTGACTGGATTTTGGCTATCGAATTGGATCAGATTAGATCACTTGATTCAGTCTATCTGGATCGCAACTTCAGTATGTGTTGTTCAAAACACATTGCCTTAAGTTTTCAGCACTGGAAGTTGCCTCTTGCTCCTAGATAGCAAAACATGGGCTTTCCAAATCCGGATCGCTCTGGTCCAGATTACATTTTTTGAACAACTGGGACCAGGGAGTCATTAGTATTTATTTTTGTAGGAAGCCTGAATATCTGTACAAAGTTTTATGGCAGTCTATTCATATTTCAGTCTCGACCAAAGTGGGCCAACAGATAGACAGACATGCAGTATTTCTCAACCATTTGTATTGTCTAGTTTATTCAGCATTTCACACCGATCCTGTAACTTGAGTTTGTGTTATTGTGAATGTTTTTCTGTAAATCGTATTGTTTTTCAGAGATGAAACATTTTACGAAGCAAAATGTGATAATATTTAAAAAAAAAAAAAAAAAAAAAAAGTTGTAGCTGACTTTCTGAACTCTAGTGTGGGAAGAAAAGTTCTATGTCAGCATGTCAAGAGAAAACGCCCAAAATGACACACTGGTAACTTTGGACACACTAAGCCATGTGGAGGAGGCACATATACATATGATACATATGGCCTTGTTATGCTCTCATTGAAATCCTCTGATTATGCACCGGACTGTCATCATTCATCACCGAAGCTGTCCTTATATTTAGACTCAGTGGTCTCAGAATCATACAGTAGCCTATGTCCCCGGCTCTTGTCTGTCTAGTCACAAACACCACTTACTTATACTCCGCCTCTATGCATGTAATCCCACAAGGCCCATCATTCATTTCCTGTTTACTTGCACTCCTCTGTGGCGACTCCTCTTGACACTTGTTCATGAGAGAGGGGAAGATGGAGTGAGCTACAAAAGACTGGAAATCCATATACAGAGGCAGACGCCGTGACACAGGTCACATTGTCTGTTTAGCTCTGCACTAAAGAGATCCAGATTTCGATTATTGAAATCAGACACAACGCAGTTCTGTTGGTACTGCAGCTCAAAATATATAAAACAAGTGCATGATGAGACAGCGTGCCCAGTGGTGCATCCACATGATCTCAACAGCAGGGCCACCAGTGTCGCCTGAAGACTGTGGCAAGTGCAGCTGGCCTGCTGATGATTTCTTTTGGGTCATCAGTAATATTCTCTCAGCAAACTGCTGCATATTGTTTGCTGCTAGGTGGAATTAAGCTTTGTGTGCTGGTGGGCTGCTGTGGTGGAGGAGGGGGGGCATTTTGTGTGATATGGGCCATTGACTGCTTTTTCCATAGCTCAGGAACAATAATGAGATTTTTTTTTTCCAGAATATCAGTGCCGCCATTCAGCGCACTGATTGTGTTTATGAAATTGTGCATACATCTCTCAATGCTGGAGCAGGGGAAGGGAAAGCTATTTTCAAAACATTAGCAAATTGTTTTCTGTTATTGTGCAGAGATTGATAAGAGTATGTGTTGTCTAAACACACAGACACACACAGACATACAGGGAAAACACATAAAAAAGCAAAAGCATGCTGCTATGGCTTGAATTTGCCTCCTGCTCTTCACATACACACTGAAAATACTTAAAAACTATAAACTGTATCACATTTTCTTCATGCTGCCATTTAGCTCCAGCTACAGTAAATCCAATTGTTTGCACTAGTTTAGAACTGCTCTAAAAATATTTATTTTGAGGATGGTGCAATGTCATTTACTATTCTCAGTTTATGTGGTTGCTGTTTTTACTTCATTCAAATGTATGCATCATGAATTCAATGTATCATTGCATCACTGTGCTGCTTATTAAATGTTCCTGATGAGATGTAAAAATGACCTTGAGCTTGACCTTTGCTGAAATCTCTGACGTATTTCTCACAAGCAGATATGGTGTCAAATGCCTTTGAGATTTCACACAAATCACCTTTCACCTGATACAAACCTTTGTGTGGCAGCGTTAGCCGACAGAAATGCTTTTGTTCCCTCTCATGCGTAGAGCTCTCGTTAGTGTTTGCAGTGACTTCAGAGGCATCAAAACTGATTTTCTGAGCTTTTCATTGTGTCAAAGAGGCATGGTAATGTTTGTATCATAACAAAAATGATGATACCATATCACAACTGGATTACACTGCACTGTGATATGGCTCTTACCTGACTTTAGAGGTATTGAATTAAATATTCATGCCCCTTTGAGGCTATTTCTCTGACTTGGTTCTTAGGTTTATCACAAATCCTATAAATACTATATGAATTTGGCTAATTAATGAACTGCAGGCCTTTCTTTCTAGTGGAGATTGGTGACATTTAGACAAGGAAATTATTGCGGTGTGATGAAAAAAATCAGCATGAGGTTTTTTTTTATACTGGAGAGCATTTTGGCAGTGCAGGATCTAGCACATTTCGGAGCCTTAGGCAAGCTTCCCCTGGTGCCCCCCGCCCCCCCTTTTACAAATTATTATTATTTTTATTATTATTACTCGTATTAACAGCAAGTAATTGAGAGTAATTACTAGAGAGTAATTAATGAGAAATAAACACAAATAAACAACCTAGTTAACAAACAAAAAAATAAATTAAAGTATAAGGTATGTGCAAATTTGCAAACTTTGTCTTTTGTTTTTGTACTCAAATGTTCTCCACTCTGCCATCTCTCAAATGTTTGATTTTTGAAATATAATTTCAACAAATAAACAGATAAGTGGGAGGGGGTGACCCTAACGCTGACCACTGCATTTTGATATAAAATCTTAAGCCCTAACCCCTAGCCTTTGCCCCTAACCCTAACCCTAATGTCAGGAATATACTTGAGACACATACTCTAACAACATCAGCTTTCGCAGGGCCTCTTGACCTGCTAGGTTATAAACATAGTCTTTCCGCCTACACACATACACATTTATTTCTCATTAATCTAACTGCTGTCAGAAAAGTTTTAGGGATGCCTCTGCACAGGGAGGACTGGAGATGTACTGACATCACACTGGGCATGAAGGTATATATTTTTTCCCGTAGTATAGACTGCAGACTGTAAAGTGCGCTTTAAAAGCCAGAAATTTGCAGCACCCAGCCAAGTAATCATTAATCCATCAGTAATGATCCCATCAACACCATTGCCCCCCCGGCATTTACTTTGTATTTTTGCCCTGTCCTCCAGCAATAATTGACACTCTTACCTGCTTCTACAGTCTGTTGCTCACTAGTTTGCTCTAAGGCAGCTATTGATTCTGGAGCATCGGATCCATGAAGACAATGATGATGAACAATGAACAGACAGCTGCATCCTCTGTGATCTGGGCCAAAACCGATGGCCTTTGTAAGCATGTAATGCCTCATCTGGTGGATAATATGAGAGAAAAGAGGGACACAATATGTGAATTTTCTGAGTCAGTTAGCTCATAGCCTCTCTGGCTTTTCATGCAGTCGGCTACATACAGCTCATGAGTCTAAACATTGGAGCTATAATTACTTTGATTATAAAAAAGACTGCAAGTGTGTCTTCTCTGTAAGACAGTCAGCGATCTGCATTTGACATTCAAAGTATTTTATCATTCCATTTTCATGATAAGGATTATGCTGTATGTGACAACATATCTTGGGTGTAGATTTTGGGAGGGACGCAGGGGACACGTCCCCCTCAGTATTTTGAACATGTGCATGGAAAAACATTAACATTGACACAAATGACGACATTTCCACCATAAATTTGTGCAGAAAAAAAATCCATCCTCACATTAAATCATATTCTGCATAATTTATATTAGGGAAATGATGAAACATCAAAGTAATGGGATTACAGTTATCTCATCCTTTGTAGTTCTGATAAAGGAATTCAAAAATATGTAGATACTGGTCATATAAAACCTAATTTTGATTTATTAGCACCCTTTACAACTAATTAATTTGATGTGCATTCTGTCAACAGGCCACAGTCTGTTAGAAATAAAGCTTAATTTCATGTTCTTAAGATTTTTTAAAAGATATAATACTCAGTTGGAGTTATCTATGGGATTACAGCACTATGTTCAGGATTATCTCAAAGTGTATGTCAGATTGACAGATTCCTCTTACATAATGAAAAGGTCACATGAGCTCAAGAACAATTTCCAAAAAGAAAAAAATAAAGATTAGGACACAATAAAACTGATTCTTCTAAGAAACTCGATAGTCTCACACAACACGCTGCTGTTTGTTTCTTATCTCCACCTTCTCAAAAACAGTCCAGGGACCAGTTTCACATACGAAACTGTCCGCGTTACTGGCTGCAGACTATTTGCCATTCCCAGAAGGTCATTTGGTTAATGCACATTTGAGTTTTCATGGACTCTTAACTAGTTTTTAATCAGCAATTATTAGTGAATTGGAAGGCTGTGCAGGCGCATGACTCTCTGCTGGCGGGAGAGTGCCCATCAATGTCACGTCAATTTCCATGCCAAAGGCTACATTAGGCCTGGAGTCTGGGAGGAAACAGCCACCTGAGTGCCTCATCTCCCCATCCACAGCAGTCTTCCCATCAACTATTGACTCTATTACACAGCTCTGTCAAAAAAATTTTCCGCTTCAAAAGAGGAGCAACCATTACATGGCTGTGCGGGGAGATAATTTAGTGATGCACATAAAATTAAGTGCATATCCATTGAACATTGCTCATTATTGCACTTGAATTCCTACAATGCCAGGCTTCTGTAAGGATCCTGGATGCTTCCCAACCTTTCATTCATTTCCAAGGTATAAACACAGCTTGATTATTTAGGCTGATGTACTATATAAATACCTGTCATTTTCATCTATATCTAACCTACCTGTAATTGGCAATTAAACATGCCAGCATCTCAGACTAGCTCTTAATTACTGTTAATAAATGCTGAGGGGCCCTGAGGTGTCCTCTCAGTGCTGGAGGATGGGGGTGGTGAGTCTGTTGCAGCACCACATCGCTGCATGAATATGCATGGCAGCCAGGTAGGTATTCTTCAGCTCTCTCCTCTGCTTTTCAGGCTGACGTGCACGGAGGTGGCAGCAGACCGCCTCTTGAACCAGCACTTCTTCATTACACCTCCACGGCGGCCGCAGTGTTGTTACCATGCTGCATCCTCGCAGCGGCATTCCTGCACACTGTGGCTTGTTTGTGTTTGCCAGGAGCTGTCACATTCAGCCTGTTAGCACTGGCCCATGGGAAATTTACACAGAGCCGCTGGTATGAGGTGAGGCCATCAAATGAGCTGGTGACATGCTGCACACATATTTGGTAAAGTTTGTGTGTGCAGGACAGGTGAAAGTGCATGAACACCCTAAATTTCAGTGTTTTTGGTTAAATATCAAGCAACATAAATATAAAATGAGTCCACAGGAAATATAGGAAATGTAAGACAGGGTTAGGTCACTTTAATCAGGCAACTGCATTTAATTATTCCTTCTAATCTTATAGATAATAGAGATCATATATAGACGACTAAAGGTGATACATTTTTGTACTCTAGGCTCTGCTGCTCAAATATTTCATAACACATTTTTATTTTAAAACAAACTTTGATGCCACAGATTAATGACAGCTCCCCTTTCTCTGCTGCGAGCTGACATTTAGCTCCCATAATGACTGCTGATTGTCTTGCAGTGTTCCACTGTAGACCTGAATCCTTGTATTTAAGGGCCGACGAGTGTCGAGCTCTCTGATCATAATGGCGCTTTTAATTAGCACTTAATTAAAAGGCAGGTGGACTGGAAAGGTCAACCGGTTGGGCCCGTGAGTTAAAAACACAGACGAGCGCGAGCATCAACCGTTTGATGAATCTGTCTGCTAATTACAGTGACCAGGAATGTGGACAAACTCCTGTCACATCTAAGAAAACAGAAGAGCACAGACATTTTTTCAAGCGTGCTTTTTATCATTTTTACATCTATATTGCTTGAGATTTAACAAAATAAATACATTAGCAAACATACTTTCCAATTCTAGTGTTTATTGTTTTTTAAACAACTATTTCAAAATTGTAATTTAACAAAAAATGTGGAAACACTGGGCATCCAAACGTGGTATGTATTTTTTTTTGTTTAAAATGTTACATGCACATACCTTCTGACTGGGATCCACACTGGTTTCTCAGACAAAGCACAGAAACAAAAATCAAAAGCAGCTTCTGTAGAAGTGAAACAATAGTCCAGACTGTCAGTTAGATTATCATTCTACTCATTACACAAACACAATGACTGCAGCGTGAACTAAACTTCTAGCGCCTCGGCTCTGAAAAACAGAGCTGGGAACAGTATTGATCTCAGTCAGAATTATAGATCACCTTGTCTGAATGAGTGATGAAGCTGTCGGACTGTTGGTCTCACCTGACAAGCACCCGCATTAAAAATCCTGATCCCTGAATTTCAATGCAGCAGTAACATTATGTTTAACAATCACAGTCTATCACAGTCAGCGTGTATAAAAAAGATCTTTTCACTGTGCTCTAGAGCACTCATTACATAATTATAGTCATACTTAGCTATGTCTGTGATTGTCAGTATAAGATATACAGTGCACATTAGAGTCACTTTAGTGAGAATGGAACAATCCAGTCAGAAAGCAGCCTTTAAGAACAGGCGCGATTTTAGGAGAAGAGTCATTGTTCATGTCAGGTAGCAGGAATTCTTCTTTTTTTAGATTTTCTGTGGTTCAATCTTCTGGCTCACCTCAGAAAATGAATCAGATTTTTGTGTTTGGCATCTGAAATTAAATTCTTCATCACGAGAAAAGGCAGGACTAATCACATCAGAGGTAAACCCTAATACTTCACGTGTGTGTCTCTGCTATTGTAGGGCTCTAAAAGGCCCGTCATGCTGCAGCCCTGTTTGCTCATCTCCTCATCACATCCTCAGCCGTTTACACGCTGAGCCTCAGCTAATATTGATACTCTCCATGTGATACTGCTGATGAAAAATAAAGCACTGGTGGACGCCGGGCTTTTTTTTCCTCCCGAAAGCGCTGCATCTTCCCAAGTGCTGGGAGAGACCACTGAGGGGCAGCAGAATTACATGCCTGCACTTGTTTGTTCACCGCTTCCACCCCAAATGCACCGTAGTGCTCAGCCTCTATTAATGCTGCTGACTTATGAGTGACCTGGAAGGATCCTGGCGCCGATATGCTGAGTGTGTGGTCGAGTGAAAATGTGGAATGAAAAAAGAAAAAACCCTGTTGTCTGAAATAAACACAAAGTACACACAACAGTCTGTCCTACACAGACAAGTATCCAGTTATGGGATGTCAGCAGATGCTATACAGTATGGGGAGTGAATGTCTCTTTGATGTGATGGTTCGCCACATAATTACTCATGATATTGAAATGTCAAGATAAATATTATTGTTTTTTTTTGCACCATTTGCAAATATATTACAAAAAAATAAAAATGCAATGAAACAGTGAAAACAAGTAATATAACAATTCAGTTTATTTTATTTATTTTCCAGACAGACACATCAATTTCTGGACCACAGTAGAGGATGGAAACCTTTCACAGACATTTTTTGTCAATATTATTATTTGAAAATACAAATATAAAATTAGACTTTCCACATTTGATATGTGAGAGACCCCCATCCATTATTATTATTATTATTACTATTATTTTTTATTTTTTGTATATTTTACAACAGGGCTTGAGCAAGCCATATGATAACCTGAAAGATGCTTTCAGATGTCAGTCAAGTCTGTCTGTCTCTCGCCATAAAAAGTCGGTTAACATAAAAAAAAGGGGCAAGTGTTAGGAATGGGCAGACAGCAGTGAAGAGAGCTCTGTGCTCAGCCTGCAGAAACATGGAAGCACAGCAGAGCCTCACACTGCCGTCCATGCAGTCTGAAGAGCTTCCAGGCTCCCCTCTAGGCCATGCGGTCTGCTCCAAACTCGACAACACGCCAGGGGTGAACTCTCGTGTTGGTGAACATAAGCTAATAATGGCTATATGAACCTGGGTGTAGCTGTGTGAGGAATATTCTGTATACAGCTGAGGTCTCCAGTCTAATATTGTTCAGTTCAAATGCGTGGAAATTGCAAATATATATTCATCTATACACATATATATTGCAATTGCATGTATATATTTAGTAATGAGCATGGGTGAGATGGCAATGGTTTTGGACTGAAGGGGAAATTCACCCTAAAACACGACAGTACAGTTGAACTTGTGCTATTTCTGTCACCTTGAAGAGTTCAGTCTAGATTTGTGAACATGAACCGATCTGTGTTTTATCCCGAAATGGTGGTGTTAGTGAGAGTCACTTTGTGGTCACTGTGACAGTATCCAGTATCTCTCAGAGATAAGGGCACATTGTCTGGTTTAAAACCATTAGCACCACTATGAATAAGCCTCTTTTGGGTATAAATACTCAAGAACGTTCAATGAGCCTTCAAAGTCAGTGTAATTAATCGGAAATAGAGCAGAGCCCGAAACGCTCCTCGTGTGATGTCCCGGCTTTAGGGAGACAGTTGTTCATATCCATAAAACAGATTTGAATCCAAGACGACAGAAATCTCATAAGTGCGCGTGGTTTCAGGGTGGGATTTTCCCACAGCGGATGGGATAAATTGTTTGGCCATTGCCTAGCACTTGCCTCGAGATTCAAGTTTAAATGGATACGGTAGTACACTACAAATGTCAACAACTTCCAGGTTGACTTTTTTTCTTTTTTGATTATTTTTTTTTCTTAAACCAAGACCCCTCCCCTCTCCCCAAATGGATAAGCTAGTCTACTAAGATGTGTAACATTCATCAGCTGTAAACTGCTGTCAGTTTGAGATAAAATGTAATTACAGCAACAGAGCCATGCTACCTTAAAGTCCAAGCTACAGGATCACAAAACAATAGAAGAGTCCATTTTTTTTAAAATTGTGTGAGGGAAAATGAGCCATTTCAAGTTGTTATTTTCAATCCAAAAGGGGTTCATTATCCTACGAGCCACCAGGCGCTGCAACAGTGAGAAACAAAATAATGTATCTCACACTTGTTGCATTGTGATTTGTTTTTCAGATCAAACGGCAGCAAATTTGGAATCAACTACAGCTCCTGATGAGCCTCTTGTATCGGTCTGTAGGTGGTTTTGAGTTTAGTTTATTATTTGATAAAATATTCAGATAAACAAAGGGACAATGCTGCGAATGAACAGGAAGAACACTTTCTTTTCATCCTGTCTAATAACTGATACACATAACATGGTAAATTAGTTATTCTTATTATACTCATTGTTTTTCTAATGTTGAGATATTTTTTAAAACTATAATGTGCAAATGAGGCGAACATAAGCATTACATTGTTGTTTTTAAATAAATAATCTTTAGTTTTCCTTTGTTAGTCAAATATTATATTTCCTTTAATCCTGTATTGTCCAATATGATTATCATTTTACAATAAAGTTTAATATAATTAGACTTGCCAAACACATGGGACATTGTCTTTTGGGATAATTTCTCTTTGCCTGTTTTTAAATAACACTATGTTCTTTATTCTTGCTGGATTCATCGGAATAATGTCTTTTAGTGCCACTTACAAAGCTGCCATTACTGTACATACTGTATGTAATTTGACAGTCTATACTGGATGAGAAGAACAAATGGACACAAATGGTATTTATTAATGGAACAGTATTCAATTTTAAGACCCCATGAGGTGAAATAAATGAAATAACGGTTATAAAAGCTAAATTATGTTTATTTGAAATTACACTCCAAAAATAACTCAGTCTGCGGTCGGAGTGTGAACACAGCTTGAGGCTTTTTAATAGCTTTGTTTTTGCTTGAAACACAGCTGCTCGTGTAAATCTAACAGGTCTGAATCCTGGACATTCTTTGATTTTTTTTTAATTTTGAGCATTTTAATTCAAATTTTAATAATTATTTTCTGCTCTGATTTAGCTCAGCAATGAGTCACAGCTTTAGGATGCTGGTCCAACGTCAGGGTGTGAATTTAACTGTTTATTAATCAGCCCTGATTCACAGCATCCCTTAACAGCTGCTAATAATCCTTTAGAACCAGAGGTTTCTGTTTAATGGAGTCTTTTGCAGTAGTTTTACTTTCATTTTTACAGTAATGCCTCCATAATGTTAATATGTGTGAACAACCTTGGTTAAAACAAAAACTAGTTCCCAGATTTAAGATTCAAATTATGAGATTTGAGAGAAATATGAGATCAAAAACAGTATAATCTAAAAATGCCAAAGGCTTCTGGGATATTTCCAAAGCGTACAAGCATTAAAGATATAACAGGCTATTTAAACAGCACTATGATTTGTATTATGACTAATGTGGTAATCATTGGTATGTTTCTTAAAAAAATATGATTTTTTTTTTACATAAAATCTTTGTCCATGATTATAGCTTGTGTCCCTCTTAAAAAATAATCAAAAAAAAAAAAAAATAGTTTTGCATATCTAGCGTTAGCATTTAAGGTAGTATGGCACACCCCTTTTAAAACATTCAAGGGTGGGGATCCAAATAATGCCTTGTGTACAATTCCATCTTACAGCAACTGTTTCTCTATTGTTCATCCATGAGAGCTTTGGTTAGCTGAAACCATGTGAGAGTGGCAAAAACCAAACCAAAAAAATAAAACATACAGGGAATAAATTACAATGAACCTCTATCAAAATAATTGTCTGCAAATATCAGAATAACATGATCATTTAGAGAAAGGTCTATCTTGACTGGTCCTAAATCCACTATTCACTACAAGTATTATATAATGAGTCCTATATAACATCTACTTTGTAATTACAGGAGATAGAAAAAGAGCGCGAGAGGGAGAGGGATAAATATGAGAGAAAGGAGAGGTAGAGCAAAGGGAGAACAACAAAGACCACTACACTGGTATCAAAGACAGCACTCTGTTTACAAGTTAACTGTGATTTCTTTACACACTAATGAAATACATGAATGATCAACAAAAGAAGTAGGATCTCTGAGGATGGGGAATGGAAAGAGAGAAAGCAATGGATGCACAGTACATTTTAATAGTATATTACAATTATTAATATATAAACCACAAAGTATCAATAAAACTCTGATTAAACTTGAAATCAGCAAAGAAGCATCTTTCTTTTTTTATAGTTTTGTATTTCTTATTTTCTTTTACATTTGAACATTACAAGGGTTTTTTTTTTCTCTTTACTCTTTAAATTATTACTTGATCACACCTCCATATCATTTACTTTAGAAGTATCCAGCATATTTCTTTACCTGGTTGTTTTGAAATCAAAGAAATGAGACAAGAAGTGGGTAAAAACGAAAACAACAAATACACCTGCAGCAGGTAAAGTATTTCAGAAAACACACCATTCATTCCATTAATGACTTTAAAAACCGGACTGGAGCATATTATTATTATTATTATTATTATGAGTAAAATCATCAACCACACATACTGTGTAAAACCTGGTGCAGCGACAGAGAGTGAATAATTCAGTGTCATCTTTTAACCCTGTATAAATATCCTTAGATGAGACATGGGTCTAATATATAAAGAGATCCACACTGCAACATATCAGTTACTACTTCCCAAGCTGTTAACTCACCTCAAAACTCTGAGGTGTTTGTCTAGTCGAGAATACGTTAACCCCAAAATCCTTCATACTATCCCAAAGCACAGGGCCGTTTTTTTCTTTTTAAAAAGCCGACATATACATGTGCAAATAGGAAAAATGGCCTGTACTTCACTACTCACAGTGCAATGATTACTCGCTTTGTTACCTTTCAGTGTTTTCATTTATTTTGCCACTAGAATAAATTAAACCTGCCAATGATTCCACAATAGAACTCACAAAGGCTGAGGTATGGTATCAAAATGTTTACTTTCCTAATTCATTCATAAAAGAACTGATTCAGAGAACAAGCATTACATAAAAGGCTCTAGCACAGAGCCCAGATATTGTGTTCCGAAAAAAACGAGTCAGGAACAAGCAGGATGAAACAAACAATAACATACAACTAACAAGTTCCTCTCAAGAGTATAAAAGTGTCAGGATGCACAGAGCACTGTAAAATGCCTGGTTCAAGTTCTAATCTTCACATCTAAGTACAGTGTGCTTTGGATTAAATCTCTTTTTTTCTCTCTTTCTTTGAAATGTTCTCTCTCTCTCTTTGAAATGATACTGATATCTTAACAGTTAGACAAAAGATACCAATCAGGCTCTTTTTTTTATTTCTTTAAAACTGTGTTGACTTAACTCACCATTTTGTAAATTTGCTGGTATGACACTTGTAAAATTATTCAGCTTCAGTATTTACAGAGCAAGTGTGTTCTGTTTGTCTCCGGGGTCGTTTATACCGTCTTCCAGCAGAAAAAAGTATAATAATAACTGTTTACAGCTTTTTCTTCTATTCACACGCTATAACATGTTCTTTTGACACACCATCACAAAAATATGCTATTCTCTCACTGAGTTGGTTATATGCAGTGACTGGAATAATATGTACAGCTACATTTCTTTTTCTCAAGTTTGAATTCACAATGTAGTTATATGAAATTTGTTATAGCATATATATATATTTCTAAACAACAAAAACAACACTTATAAAAAAGGACCATAAAAATATTGGAGTCCTCTTTGTATTGCCCAAAAATAGGTAATTATGGTTAACAATGAGACATCACAAGAAATAAAACAGCTACTAAGATTTATTACTTAGATACCCTCTTTAAATTTTCCTTAAAATTTAATTTTTTTTTCTCCGAGTCTCTCCACGCTGAGCTTCTTTTTTTTTTTTTCGCGGAAAGACTGAATGGAACATCCAATCATTTCTCCTTTACACTACAAAGATGAAGACATGACTTGCAGATATTCTTGGCTATGACCCCCGTACTTCAAACGAAAAAAAAAAATCCATTTACACAAATATACTAGAAGATCAAATAAAAGGACACAAAATTAAGGTTAAAACTAAAATGACGCTCTAAAAACTAATCAAAAACAAAAGCTAACAGAGGAAGGAGATTGGTGAATGAAATCGACGTGAAACATCATACCAAACCAGGTTGTAAAGTTATAGGAGGTTTGGATTATAGTACAGCAGTTGTTATTTTTCTGAGATGACTAACGTTTTTCTTTTCTTCTTCATGTGGTTCCGACTTTCGTTCTTTTTGCCTGGGTGACGCTGTAGTGCTTGAAGTTGGATAGCGTCACCTGCACACAAAGCCAATTAGAAACTTCGTCCTGTCTTTCCTGGGCCACCAGATATACTCTGCTGGATGATAAAGAAAAAAAAGGCAAGGGAACACCATTAGAAACCTTTCATTTCACTTGCATAAATCCACACCATAAATACTGTAACATACACGGTGACATTTAATGACAGATATCTGTGGTCATTAATACGGCCTCCAAACAACATACGTTTGTGATGCACGATACAGGAAACAAATGTGACAGCAATTACCACAAACAGCAGCAGGTCAAAACTTGCTGCAGGCGTAACGTATGTACACATAATTACAGTAAAGTACACCCTGTTTAACAACTTGGCGCATGTATGTTCACAATTACAAAAGTCTATACTTCTCAGTTACAGCTATTCTTAACTTAGCAATCATGTTCATGCATGTGCCGCTACTGCCGAGTAAATTGTAATAGCTGTAATGCTTAGCTGGGTAGATTGCTTAGCGGGAAATAACCCATTAAACAATCATTTAAACACACATGTTCACACACAGGCGTAGGTTTCTGTTTAACGTTGTGGGGGACACATGAAAGGGGGGAAATTGTAAGTGTCAAACATTTAATCTGGTGCATTCAGGTGTTTTTTTGCACCAATTTGTTGCTTTTTTTGCCTCAATTTATGGTGTTAATGTCTCTACTTCTGTCACAATGAAAGACCTCTGCTACTTTCATGTTTTTATTGGGAGGGACAAACATGTTCTAAATGTTGAGGGGGGGCTTGCCCCTGAAATCTACGCCTATGTGTGCACAAATGAGTTCAACACACACCACACATCACATCTACAAAACACACTAGCTGGAAGCAGACGACAAGCTCAAGACATTTTGAATGGGTTTGTATAGATGACAGTGGTTCTACTGTACATGTGAGGGACATGTCAACGATAAAGATGAATAACAGAGACAAAATAAACATGATGAAACTGAAATATTTGGTTCCTCATAGACATTTACTGCTTAATTAATATCTAATGATTCAAGGCCATTGACTTGTTAGTAAAAAGTTTTGGATTTATTTTAGTCTCATAGCGGTGAAGAAGTGTGATCAGAGTTCTGTCCTTGGAAAATATGTGGAAGACTTTTTAAAATGGAAACATTTCAAAATGTTAAAAAGAAAAAAAAAAGAAGAAAGAAAAATGGCAGAACCGGTGGTAGATGAGTGTGTGTGACTGAAGAATAAACTTTTCCCACGGCAAGCCGCACAAACAAACAGATCATGATTGAATTTGTTTAAATCGATGATAATCTTTCCTGCCGTCGTCACGCAGACCGCCTCGCCAACAGAGGCCCTCTGATTTATGAAGACATAAACCTTCCGTCACACTCGCACTTTACTACCAGCTCTGTCATTTGGAGGGAGGTGAATAAACAAAGAATGACGTGATGAACATGTATTAGAGAGAGAAATGCACAGTAAATAAAATGCAATACCTCTGATGAGATGGCAACCGGCCACCTGTTCAATGGTATCCATTTGTAAAAGCTGTCGCAATCAACGGGCCCTAAAAGTGTACAGTTAGTGCTTTTGTCAGTATGCATTTCAAGGGAAGAAAAAGTGAGTATCATATCATGACTGTGAACGTTTTGATTCAGTTTGATCATGTTCAGCAGCAGAGCAGGAGACTATTGTCATATACATTATACAAATTCATTGTATATTCTTGTAATGGAGAAACACTGCAAAATGACTACAGGAAGTAGGACTCATTTAATGGTAGAAGATGTTAACAAGAGTTAGAAATACTATTAATACTAATAATGAAGTAAATACAGTGTTAAATCATCCAAGATACAGTAACTTTGTTTGATTCTCTATGTCAGCATAGTTCTTAGGTTGCATAGTGAAAAGAAGTGTAAACACAATATGTGGAGGAGATAATAAAACACACACAACCCCCATTCATGCTGACATACACAGCTGATTGAATCTGAAAGCATGTGGAGAATAGGATCACAAACACCCCTCAGTAAGATCACTGTGTTTTGGTGTATTGAATGGACTTCATTATGTAGCTCACTTATCAGGATACTGTGAATTTTGCTGCTGACAGGTCTGCAGAAATCCTTGGATTGAATAGAGAAGCACTTTCACCAGCCATTATCTGTCTTTATCACTTCAATCAACTAATTGCACTCTAATTGTCTTGCATAAAAAAAATCCAGTTAAGTTCATTACTGCTTCTTCACAGTGGCTGTTTTGATATTGGCTAAAGGGATTAATAAACTCGCTGGAGCGTGAGACCGAGCGACAAATCAGTGACTCTGAAGTCAACCATGAGGTTGTGACACATGATGATCTTACGTGTATTCAGTTCAATAGCATCCTCGGTTAAAAAAAAAAAAAAAAAAAGAATTATAAAGCACATTTTAGTTCTGAATCATTTCCCATTTTAATGTTCTGAATAGAGAGATCATCTCGCTGAGAGCAGAGAGTCGCAGGGCCGCGGCATCACCTCTCTGCTTTATTGCACTCTGTTTGATTCACTGGGTAATTCTGAAGTGGTGATTTAGTGCGTGGTATCACAGGCACAATTTGACATTCTGCGAGGGAATCACAAAACCTGGCCTCTATTATATGGGTAAAATACAGTACATTCTCCACTGATCTCTTTTATGAATCTGCCCTTTTTAAACTGTTTTAAGGTAAATATGATAAACACTTCTATTCAGGATTTATAGTATCTGATGCATTCAAAGACATGTTTTTACATTCTCTATCTCAGCACGGTTACAAACTGTTGCAACAAATGGAAAATAATGGAAACAAATCGGCTCATTTCCATCTGTAAACTATCTGCTGGTAAATCTGCTTTGAAAATGAGCCAGCCTGGTCTTTCATAACAAATATTTTGCTTCCTACGCTGAGACCAACAGATTATTGCAGATAGCCAGTGGAGCTAAAACAATTAATAAGAGAGGCTTTGCTTAGGAAGCAAAAAGCCAATAAAGTGTATTTTTTCTGTTAAGCTCTGTTTTTGTTTGGATATCATAAATCAATTACACAAACTTACTAAAATTAAAATGAGCTATTTTATCTTTTCATGGGCGATTTGCACATTTGCTCCCAGTGACACTAGCCCTGTACCGACAGCACTGCTGCTATGGAAGTCTCACATTCACTTCATCCTTGCTAAGCCCGTTACCCTTCCTGCAGGAGATTCATCAGTTTGTGCAGTGGGACTTTTTCTGAGGCAAAACCACAAAGTAAGTCACAGTTTACCACAAAAGCACAACGATAAATAGCATGATGAAATCTCCTGATAAACATGCCTTAAACTCGACTTTAAAAGATACAAGAATAACCACAAGAACACAGAATGAATTGTTCTTGTACTTTCTGGTTACTGCAGAAGGAAATTCAATAATGATGTGGACTATAAAGTTTGGAAAGAGTGCCTTCACCCTGTAGTCTTGCAGCGCTTGCTCGCAGTACTAATGGGCTTGTTGTTATTCCACCTCAGTTAAGCCACGCATTAATTAGCTTCTTTCAGAAAGCAGGTGTTATTTTCATAAACTATACTGTGTCACTCAGTTCAGTCATGTAAAACAGTGCAAACATGCCCCCAACAAGCCTGGCGGTGAGTGGCGGAGCTTGGCCCCGCTGCACCCTGCTAGGGGCCATAAAATTCACATGGTTAAATTTCAGATTAATTATTCATTGAGGTCCAAGGTAGACCAGCACACGAGCAAAGTAAACAGATCACTGATTGAGTCTTCTTTTGGGGAATCTGAACCTTGTCCCTTCGTTGACAACAAGGTCCTGAACATAGGATGGAATCTCTGAGCTACTGGCTAAGTCATTTACTTTGACTGGATTTAGATACTAATATTTGAATATTTGGGTGACACAGTATGCAGTGTTTTCCTGCTCTTAGACAGCTAATTTAGCAATACTACAACATTTATAACATAATTAGAAGATATTGCACTTAAGTCAGACTTGCCAACCTTGAGACCTCAAAAATAGGAAGGATTTCAACACCAAAGCGAGGTGCCTGGAGGTGTTCCATCACAAAAAACTGAGCTTCAGAGACTCTGTTTCCTGCATTCTGGTGACTTTGATTATTATTTTCATGTTTTTTGCCTTTATTAGACAGGACAGGTTGAGCATGAAGGGGGGACAGAGAGGGGATGGCTTACAGCAGAGGGCCACAGGCTGGGGTCGAGCCCATGGCCTATACATTTAATGTGGTTTAGTTTTTACTTCATGACCTTGACACTCCAGCAAAGTGCCAGGAGAAGGGAGTGAGGCCAGCCTATAGGCTTGGCCCAGGCCAGGGACCCAAGGCCAGCTGTCCTCCCTGGACCTCCACACCCCTGGGTCCTGGATGCCTAAGCCAGGCGGACCGGGAGGATCACAGACTCTAGAACACAGCTGGGTACCTTGTCTCTGTGGAGGAGGGCAAGCTGGGTTCCCACTAACCTCTGAGGCAGCTCTTAAACCCCCGCTAGAGCGCTCTATCATTTATGCACATGTAACGTGGTCAGCACATAGACAAGGTCTCCACCGGCCGCACCTGGCTCATGCGGGCCCAATGGGCGCCGTTCTCTGGAGGGTCGGAGAGGAAGGGAGTAGGGGAAGTGCCAATGGACACTTTTAGAATCTTAGGACTTATACAAGCAGTACAGTGCCAGAAACAGTTTGTGATAACAAAAAGGAAAACAAGGGTGTAAACATTTGTCATAGTTTGGAA
Organism: Cephalopholis sonnerati; assembly: GCA_019142605.1. NCBI lineage: Eukaryota > Metazoa > Chordata > Actinopteri > Perciformes > Serranidae > Cephalopholis > Cephalopholis sonnerati. Next base: position 13,385,756 of record JAGQAX010000017.1, read on the forward strand.
GGAAACCAGAGAGGGCAATAAAATATGGGAAGGCTGGCAAGTTTGACTTCAGTCACTGTTGGCAACACTGAGATAGGATGAATGATATAAAAACATGACAAATATTGTACATTAATAAAAAAACTCATAATGTTTTTATCATTGCGTAAAACTACATGTTTATGTGTTATAAATTACTTATTAAATGTTTACATACTGCTTATAAATGCTAAATAAGGTAACTTCTTTATGTCAAGCTTGGTTGAAGTTACTCCTCAGACGTTTTATAGGTGTTGAGATGATCTCTCCAAGGCTTGGGGTTATAATAAAAGAGGAAACTATTTTGTGAATTATATCTCCCAATCTTTACTATCTTGCCAGGTTGTGTCTTCACTGTCACTGGGGCCTTCCAAGCATTTTTGCAGTGGCTTCGTTTTTGAGGGCAGTGAAAGCAAGAGGCGGGATTATTGACGAGTTGCTGCTCATCAACTAAACTGACACACACAGGACAAGACAGAGTACATTCACATAGTCAGACTGAGAACACCTCTTTGTTAGTGTCACCTCTACTAGCCCTGCTATGACTTGACATGGCAATTGGCAGCTAACTGATCAGCAAGAGGAAAAGTGCAGCAGCACCTGGCTGAGCGACTACACCTGGACAAGGACACCGGGAGAGGCAAAACCTGCTTGGAAGCATTGTCCCTGTGTCGGCGCAAACTCAAGCTCTGGGACAGATGGGCTTCTAAAAATAAAGAAAATTTGTTCTGGGAAGGTGACACAGAGTCTGGAGTGAGGTGATTTGTGCAACAGCTAAGGGGAATAAACATTTGCATTTGACACAGATAACTTTGAGAGCTAAGACGGGGTTTACCCTGATGTACAAAATGCTTATGGGACCTCTGAACCTCAATGACAGTGGGTGGCTCTCTGCAAAGAAATAATCCAGACTCTTAGACTGTACTGATTGGTTGCTTTGCACTTAACTGGATTTAAGACATTTGCTATGAGGCAGGTGGTGGTTATTTTGATCTTGTTAGTTGAGGGGTCCTATAATTAGTAAGCTCTACTCCTTGTGATAAAAAGTCTCAGGTTACAGAACATCACAATCAGCATGCATTGGCTTAGTGTCTAATTTTAGTGGTGGTATTCAGACACAGAACTGAGCTCAAGGTGCGGTCAGACACGACAGGCGGTCTGCATTTGAGTACTCACTGTGATGCTGGGGCCAAACCCAGAGCCAGGCTGAGGACTAGCAGCACTGATGTAGTTGCCCACAGCTGAATCCTGGCTGCTAGGTCCGTACAGGTCAGCCACGGGCCCTGGACTGTTAGCACCAGGGAAACCTCCGGGCCTTGACGGGTTGGTGCCTGCATACAAACACAGCAGGGAGCAGAGCAGATCAGAAACACACAACAAGGATCAGTACACTTCTTAACTTGCTATGGCTCAAAAGGAAACATTTAAATCAAAAGAACACATTACTGGATTCATGTTTGTCTCCAAGGACTTGCTTATAGCTCTTATTACAAATACTTGCTGCTTATAAATTTATTGTGATGGTGCAGGATTTAGGTTTGACATGATTTAAAAAAAAATTAAGGGTGAATCCAGTATGATATTCTGAGTATAATCTACATGCTGTGTGTATTATGCATAGGAGTAACATTCACTTTGTATAATCATGCACAACACAAAACAAGCACGCTGCTAGAAATACTTCCACCATGCTAATAAACTAGTAAGGTTGCAGTGTCAATGTTGCCATGCATAATGTGAAGGAGTACTTGTAAAACAACATTCGCTGCTGAATAAGAAGAGTAACACAGGATTATTATTAAGACTTTAGATTTTACTTGAGCATTGTGAACCCAGACATTTGAAATATGCTACTTTATGCTTTCCTATATGACCTGTGATTCACAGCAACCGGCTAAAAATATTCTCCATAATTTCAGCTCTCCAGTCTGCCGGTGTAACTTGAGGCATAAGGCAAAAGAGGTATGTGAGACAAGAGAAGGAGGCATAAGGGGGAAATATAAAAGCTTGACCCCAGTTCATCTGCAGGTCCAAACTCAGGGGGGATAAAAAAGAAATACTGTACATGACTTACCACCTTTGCCCTGTGAGTAAGAGCAACTCAGACTAATAAAATGTCTTTTGAAAATCTAGATGCCTACTAAAGGCCAATAACACTGGCAACACAGGGAAAAAAAACAGTCTGGGAGAAAGAAAAATGCAGTGATCTCTTAACAGCAATCTCCTCTGCTGTCAGCTTCACATAACCCTCCGTCTCACCCTCATTCAAAGACAGACTGTGAGAAAAAAAAATGTATTAAAAAGAAAAATCTTCCGACCACGGAAAAATGCTCGATCTTGTGTATATATGAGCTTATGATGCCTGAGAGGAAGTCTGTGTAATACAAGAAAAAAAATAGTGCAGTAAATCCAATGTGTTGACAGTGTACAAACTGTATCATTGTCACCATGTTAAACATATCACTGCGCCATCTATCACAGCTGTATTAGACAGGTTAGGTCCATTAGAAGCACCTGAAAACATACTCTAGATATCCATGTAAAGCACTCTAGAAAAATGAAGCCATCTCACTAAAGACACATCTAGTGGAGTTGACACTGCTGTTTAACTTTAAGGACTTCTAACAGTGAGCAGCTAGTGCTCTTATCTTGCCTGCACAGCCCCCAGTAGGCTGGCTTATTATATAATTAAGGATTTTATTCCTATGACTGGTGATTTTTATTAAGAGTGTGTCTCACCCCACTCCCTGTAAAAGTGATTTTTTAAATGTAGGGGCTGCACTGGTTCTTCATTTGACTTTGGGAGCAAAAAAATCTCAAGTGCAACATGGGTCAGATTGTTGTTCAGAAAAGAGTCAGATGTAGCAGGAATGATGGCGCTAAGTCTTTCTCATGCTTCAGTTTTTGGTACTTGTGGCACAGATACATCTGACCGAAAAGACTGGAGAGAAAATCATTTGATGCCAGCAGTGACTTCTGTGTGTGAAGTACTTTCAAAGAAAAATGGGAATACCTGAGTGAGTGAATGTCTAACTCTATACAGAACACCGTGTGCTACATTCCCTGTCTGTGTCTTCCAAGTTGTATTTGCTTCATTTTTTATTTCACTTAAATGTTGTACTGAAGTACAGATGTAGGCAGTGTGCACAAGAAAAGCATTTATTAATGAGATTTGCCTTCAAACTGCATTTATCCTACTCTCCCTTTCAGGCTAGCAACCTGTGCGGCACAATCTTCATCTTCAGACTTTGAGAGGAGCGGGGCTGCTCAACATAGCATTTGCACAGTAATGACATGATAAATGAAACATGGATAATCTATGACCTATGGCTGGTAATCATTATCATAAAGCACTGAATGCACAAAAATCAATTAGACTTCCTGAAAATTATTCATTTCTCTTTCTCTTATCTACTTTAAACAAACATCCAAATAAACAGCACCATTGTGATTCCATTTACTGTAATGTGCTCTCTGATTTTCATATCATTGGCTACAAATATAAAGTCTATTTCACAGACAACAAGCAGATAAATTGTGTTGACTCACTCTGGATTTGAATGTGTCCTGTTAGGTGACAAAAACCTGTGCTTTACCAACCAAGCAAGACTCAAACAAAACAACGACACACCAACAGAGTCCAACAAAGTGTCTTACAGTAGCTGCTGCTGAAGACACTGAGGTGATATGTTCCCTTTCTACTCTTACGCCAACTATAAAGTACAGTAAATTAGCATGCTACAACCAGGCCTCAAAATCAACAGAGATAATGGCGCATAATTAGTGTGTGTATTTGCAGTGATGTAAAGTAGCAGTAATCTTCCCCCTGTGATGCAGCTGTGTATGATATAAAACAGCTTCATACTGCTTAACAGATCTATAGGAAGTTAAGGGTATGGTGGTCTATGTCTGTAGTGCTATCACACGTGTACAAGTGTTGCCGCAATGATACTAAAACTGCAGGCCTGCCAGAGACCCTTCAAAAAAATCACATCTGTGCGGTTATTTCTATGTGTGGTTTTTGCCATTTGCTGAGCTGAAGTTTGTACAGACTGTCTGTAGGAAATGCCAACATCTGCCTGGGGCAGCAGGGCCAACACTTTAACCATTAGGGGGAGAGTTGGCCCCTCACTTACACACTCACTTTTTTGGTCCAGATGGGTAAGAGGACAGGCACTTTTGTTTTGAATATTTCTGCTATTGTGAAGTGGAGGTAGAGACATATTAATGAAGGCACCAGACTGAGGAGTACGGCAGGATTGAAGGCCAGCAGGGCCACGTGAGTCTCCAGAGACAGGGAACCTAACCGCTGTGTGTAGGTCAACACTGTCACCTACAACAAGGCACGACAGCCACATCACATGAAGGCACTCCACTAAACTAGACCTCCTTCACTCACAGCTACTTTAAATGAAATAAACATTGGTGGTACGTCATGCCAGTGCAAACATGATCATGAGCATATCTTTATCAGAATAAAAAAAACAAACAGATAAACACACACACACATATATATGTATATGCAGTATTCCAAAACGTTCTTAATTCTGAAGACTTCTGCCTGCTCTCAAAGAAATAGCATGAATTTGTAACAAATTTTATGCATTGCATGCAGGTATCGAAATGTCAGTGTGCAGTATATTTTAGTGGAATCTCATCCCCGGCTTTTTAAAGCTGTGATTACATAAGGTAGATAAGAGAGCATCAGAAGAAGCACACAACATGAAAATGTGCTTGTGTTGTAGAGTAATGGCTGCATTATGCAAAAATGTTGTCTTTTAAGTGTTTAACATCGTACAGCATTTCCACTGATTTCCTAGTCAGACTTTTACACACTAATAACACAAGCAATCATTCTTACACTTAAAATACTTAAAGGGCTCGGCTAAAAAAAAATGACTCTCACTCCCACACTTAACTCGTGCCTTTGCTGCTCAAAATTCACATAAACTTGAGCTGTTAGAGAGGCCAGTGTACTCTCCGACATCATCAGTAGTTATTTTGTTCACATGCAAATGAAGGATTACATTCTGTATGTGTCGGCCCCTTATGTGCAAGCAGGGGCTGGAACATAACTTCACAAAGAAACAGAAAATCTACATTAAAAATTGAAAGAAAGGAGGAAGAACATGCAATGCTATTTTGTCAGCAAGACGTGTTTTTCTAGGTTTTTTTTTTGAAGGGGGGATTTTTTTCTTTTCTTAACAAAAGCAAGAGAAAATGTATATAGAAAAATAAGATTAGATCATCTGCATGGAATAATGTCATGAATCAAACTGAAAAGTCCAAAAAGTGGATGAGATAGATGCGCATATACAAACCTGGGTTCTTAAATTGATCCGGGCTGTGTAGGTGCTGGAGGGGGGAGTTGCAGGCGGAGGTGGCATGCTCACTGTGCAGCATCTGAGCCGCTTGGGGCCCCAGGGAGCCATAGTCAGCAAAGGAGCAGGGCCCCCCCCTCTGGTCACTGGGCGCAGAGTAAAACCCATAATCGGGGAGGCCTGGGAGATACAGTATAGGGTGGGGAGGGGGAGGGGAGGGGACTCCATCATTGTGGAAAACAACTTTTTTCATTGTCAAAGTCAATGTCCAGATTGTTAAGCATAGCTTGCTGGTGTGTTACACCATTTCTTTATTTTAGAATACATCCTTGAGTTTTGTCTGCTTTAATGCCCCCCCCTGCCCTCCCTCCCCAGCAGCTCCTACCATGTGGCCAGGCCCCCTTGGCATATGGTCCGTGTTTGATACGCTCAGCTGTATCATATACATTAGTACAAATATGGATACATACTATCTCTCCCTGAAAGGATACAATTACTGTGAGACCCCCTCAGTTATGCTGTGGTTACATAAAATCAGGCAGATGGTAGACGGCAAACTGGAAATGATTTTAGTGGACGAGGGCAGACGGTAAAATTAGGTGAGGCCGGCAGAGAATACCAGCAACAGTAACGCTAGACGGCACTGCTGTTCAAAGTTAAAATATCTTAACTTTTTGCTGTCTGCCACGCTGGAATTTACAACCAGATGTTACGTAGCTCCTTCACACAGAGAGAAAGCATGGACAATTACAGGACAAATAGTGAAGACAAAATAATTTCATTCCATGTTAACAATTTGCCCTCACAATATATTGTCATGCGTGTTTTGTTTTACCGTCCTGCCATTCCGTCGGACTGTGCCGTCTACCGTCTGCCTGATTCCATGTGAACCCAGCATTACTCTAATACCTTATCTAGATTCAAATGGACCAATAACAATAGATACAAAATAAACAGTAAGGCCACAGATTTGATATTCTGGATTTTGCACAATTGACCTGTGTCCTCCATATTTTCTTTCAATCATTAAGGAGTGAGATAAAACTGAAGACTCATTAAAACACAGGTCAATACATTTCTCATTTCAGACTCTTCGTCGACACACCTGAAGGAAGCTTTTGTCATTTAAATGAAAAGAAACATTGTGTGCACCAATCAATAATTAATTTAAAGCTTTTTTTTTTTAACCAGTAGCAACAGATGATAAGGTTTTTTATGTGAATGAGATACAGACATTCATGTTTATTGATGATAGGCATTCTGAAGTGCACTAAGTACTCTAAGCACGTCTCAGATTGGCCTCTTCCAATGATTCTCTCTTTGACACAGATGGTGGATTATCAACAGTTTAGAAAATGTCTTTCAGCAATAAGTCGTGCTGGCATTTATTGCTTGTCCTCTTAATCTGAGACAAGCTGCTCATATAAAGAGTGCAATTAAAAGAAACTGCTCCTTCTCACACCTCTTTGATAACAGAGTTAATCTACTCAGGAGGGACTGAGATTGGTGACACCGGCTTTTCCATGCTGGGTTTCCCCTGCTGTGTGTTTGTTTTTTTATTTGGGTCCTGGAGCGAATAGCCATTCAAAGCCACTTCACCTCTACCCATTCAGAGTGAGACAGTCCACTTCTGCCAAATGGAATGTAAGCACCAGCCATGTTTCTCTCCGCCAATGCTTTTTAGCACTCTGATCTCACCACTTGTGGGCTGTCTGCCCACTCATCAAATTATAGGCTCCAAATACGGCAGGCTTCCCACGTACGTCACATAATGCCTGACACATTGAACAAAGCTCAAGAACCAATCATTCCATTTACTTCACTTAGACAAATGTCACAGAACATTGATTGGCCTTGCTAATGAGGAAAACTGGATCAATGGAATAATTATAACAGGGAAAAAACATTTGACAATAGCCCAAACCGTGTTATTGGGAATTCATAAAGAAGCCATTCCAAATATGTCACCAGTTTAGAACAGTGTGGAGACTGAAACCAAACAGGCATTACTTTCCATGTTATAATACTTTCACTATGCTTCATCTATAAATATATATTTGCAAAAGCTCCCTTTATATAATATGTGGTTGACCATGAACCAAGTTATGACAAATGATCAAACATCAGCTTAATAACAGTGAAGGTACAGGTGAATATAAAGGAACTTTTCACATATGAAAAGAGAGGATGTGGTGACAGATAATCCTAATAATGATAATAATGGTTATTACATTTTTTATTATCATTATTATTCTGCAAGTAATTTGTGAGTAAGTGAACCGCACTAAGCAGGGCAGACACTGTGTTGTCTGTAATCCTGTATGTTATGTTAACACATTACAGGCTTTAATTGGCCTTTCTGCTCAGCCAGATCTGAGATTTTTATACTCACACTGTACAGATCAATTGACTGGTCAGAAGGTGCGCGCCTTCACCGAACGCAAACACAGAACCCTCTGTGTTCACTGACAATTTCAATAAAGTTTAATTATAGATGACCATGCCTTTAACAATGTTTGCAAAAAGAGAGAAAGGCAGCATTGATGAAAAGGCAAGACAAAAAAAGAGCTGCAGATGTCTGGAAGATGCAGCAAAGTTTAGTTTTATATCACAGCAGACTAAAGTTTTGGCCACAACATGCTAACTACTACTCCATTAATATTAAATCAAGCTAAGTCATGTTTGTAAGGGATCTTTTGACAGCAGGGATATGGTAATTTGAGCCGTAGAGCTGCTCGAACTGCAAGAACACCAGACGGGGTTTTGCAAAAAATCAGCCTAATTCAAAAATGACGCAGGAACGACCAGTTCTGGGTTAGAATTGGACTGAATCGAAACAAATCGAGACAGAATATGCCCAGCTTTACAAAAGTCCAAATCTCATAAAGGGTCATTTAAACCAATATCAAATTCCCAGGGACAATCAACACCATGCTAATGCTGTTTACCCTTCAAATCTATCGACAACCACATAGTCTCATGTAGACAGACCTTTCTCCATAGTGATGTACAACACTAGATAAAAGTATGGAAGCACACATTATCATTCTGGTGTAGGGGGAAAAACGCTCTGGGATGTTTGCATTTCTCAAAATTAATCACAATCATCTTGGGAAGTGCTAAGCCCAGGATGCAGTCATGGCGCCCTTGCAAAAGGGTAGCATGCAGATAGCGGAAGGGGATGATAAAACTGGTTAAAACAGCCGGCCAATGGCAGGCCTTTACCTCCAGTCTACATCCGCTGCGTCAGTCTAACTACCACATATCAGTGCAAAGGCTGTTCTCATTCACTGCTTGTACATACATCTGTGATAGTAATGCACTATAATTCAGATATAACCCACATAATCGTGAGCCAGGAGCCTGTGATCATGTGACCTATGCACAAGGGTTGGGTAATGTTCACATTTGAACTGATACTGCTACCAGTTCTGGTGTGCTTTTGCCTCCTGTCTGAAGATGAACCCAGCGGCTCTGTGGTGTTGAGGTGCTTCAGCCTCTTGTTTAAACCCAGCATTCTTACTCAGATGTGCTCACAAGTACTGAAATTTGGCACCGATGTATTTAACGTGAATTGATACTTGCTAGTACCTACGTTATGCGGTCAGTACAATTAAAAGTACAGAGGTCAGTACCCATCTCTTCTATGCACTGAAGGCTGTCGTTCCTCATATGATGAGAGCAAAGGAGGAAGTCAGGTGGTAGTGTAAGAGGGACAAAGTGTGCATAGGGAGGCAGTGGGGCTCGATGGACCGATCAAACAAGCACTGGACTTTGACCCAGGAGACCGTGGTTCATGTCCTGTGCGAAAACAAAAGTCATCGTTGAGTTATTTAAAGTCACTTACGTAAGTAACGTCAAGTTACATTGCATCCTGTTGCATCACAGTACATGTGACGACCCCCAACCACGATTCTTTTCCTAAACCTAATATGACCAGCAGGGGCTCTAATTTTGTAAGACATCATACAAACCGTTGTATGAAGATTCGCTGCAGTGTGCAGTGCTAGGTGTTGCGGAGTGGTGACATACAATAAAAATATGAACTGCATACTTTGTAGTATTTCCTCTGCTGAGGTAAAGTCAAGAGATCCTCTTGTATAACATTTGCCAGGTAATGAAATCTGAGACTTTTTCGGACACTGCATGCCGTAGCATTGTCTGCAGGTGCAGCAGGCTCAGGTAAGAAACTGGCTTTGTCTGCCGGACAGAGGCAGCTGGACGAGAGTACTACTCAGACACTCATGCACAAACATGCGGGCACACATTCTCAAAGCCATATATTTTCATCAGTGGCTATCTGATCTGTTATGCAGGATGAGACTGGGCAGAGTGTGCCCACAGCTGCATTAGTATCACCGATCATATCACTGTGCCTCAGACCTTCCCACTATTAATATTCACACAATCTATCCAGAACAATGGGCCTTTCTTGGACTCCTTTTTTTTCCACTGGCCACTAATTGGATGTAATTACTCATCTACAAAACAAATGAGCGTGCTGAGGTTGCCTTGGAGACTAGATCAGGGGACCCAGCAGTGCGAATCGTTCGCAGGGCTTCATTTATACTGGTAATTATCTCCCCTACCCCCACCCTCTTTCCCTTCTGCCCTCAGTGACCAAAGCTGGCTGCGAGGCGACGGAGAGGGGAGTGTCTTGCAGTCATCTGTTACTGACATCATCGGGGTGGCTCTCTTTAAGTGGATAAATGCCCTGCTCTCGTTCCCACTTTGCCAGGTGACTGCCTTTAAGGAGGAATCACAAACCTTGAAAGTACTGCTGCTCTTTTTCTCGCGAGTTGGAAAATAAAACTAATCACGCTGATGATAAAATATAGCGTCACGCTCCCGGGCCTGTTGGGACTTCAAAATGTGAAAAATATTTTCATAAGTTTGCCAGTGTTCTGCACCAAGTTATCCTCATTTGAAATCCCGGAGAAACTCAACATATTAACTAACACATACACACTTTTAAAGGCACAATCCGTGATCCAAATGATAACTAAACAGCAGCCTTACTGGCATAATTAAAAACTCTGCTGGAACCTGCTATTACCCTAAAGTTGATTAGCAGGTCTCGTAGTACAGGGACTTACACAAAACAACAACAAAGTCTGTATTTATAATATTTTGATGCTGTTGAAGGTTTGCTAAAAGCTGGTAAAAATGTATTTATCAGCTATATGTTGACTTTGAATATTCATAAATGTACCTGTTATTCCCACAGTCAACAAACAGGGAATACTGGGAATTAGGGAATATAAAAATCTATTAACATAAGTTATTTTCATTTCTGCAAGGAATAATTTTTCATGCAGTCGCTCCTCCCTTTCCCTCGCGGCACCACTGAGATTCCTTGGTGGCCATCAAACCACATCACTCTACAGAAGATGTCAATAAACCTGACATGCTGCTTCTCAAATTAGCTTTGAATTTTGGAGCTACCATAATTAGCTTTTCCATTTTCACCAATGTCATTTAAAAATAGCGTGAAAGAAACTAACAGCTCTTTTGCTGTCTAGCCTTGCTTTCACTTTCCATTTGAAATAATCTTTTCTGAATGAATGGCTGAGTAATTAACAGCACTAGACACCCTTTTCAGAGAGCACAGACATTTCATAAATAATACATATTTAATGTCTTGTCATTTTGTGTTCAGAGAAGCTTGGCTAATTAATTTTAACAGATGATTTCTTCTTGCATTTACTCACCCATACTCAGGCCTCTGTTATTTTTTTTTAACTTTTCATTTTATGCCTGCTTTTCCCCTTTCTTGCTCTTCTTTCCAGTAATGGACAAACTCAACAGAGCCACTGATTTATATTTACCTTCAACTATGGGTGGGGAACGATTGTGGAAAGTTACACAGGAAGAGGAAATGTGAAGACTGGATCGTGGGTAAAATAATGTGCAACAGTTTAGTAAATCAGTGCACACTTATTTGCAAATGATCTCAATGCAGATTTAAACCTGTGTGGTTTCTGGCCTAGTTGGGACTGAAAAAGGGCACTCAGTTATCGACAGTCGGCACAGATTATCCTATCGTGAGCAGGCTCAGAGCTGACAGGCATGGCCTTTTGGCTGAACACATTTTTTCCCAAACATGTCTGGTCAGGCTTATGTGGTCTAAATCTAAGACTTACTATGTCTGAAATCTGAGAGTGATAATGGCTAACTCTAATGGAAAGAGTGTAGATTTTTTTTTTCAAAATTTGGGAGGATTCATATAAAAGGAAGGGTTTAGGGGGTCCTCCACCAGAGAATTTTGAGCATCAAACACTTAATTTCCTGCACTCTGGTGAATTTGTATGCACCCAATTCTGCCTTTTCTGAATCAATTTATGGTGCAAATGTCTTAAATTCTGTCAAAATTAAAGTCCTCTGCCACTTTCATGTTTTTATTGGGAAAGACAAATTCATATGCTCTAAATATTGAGAGGGATGTGTCCCCTATGCCCCCTCCTCTGCACAAAATCCACACCTATGTCTGATGTTATTTAGATAAAGAGGAAAGGACAACATAAATAAGGTGGAAGAGGAATTATGATTTACAGCAATGCTTAGTCAGATATTGTATCTAATAGATGGCCAAATCTTATATCTTCTTATACAAAATTTCATTTGGTGGCATTAATGTCATAAAGCTGTATAAATTGCTGTCATGTGTTACGCTAAAAATTTTCCTCTGCATGTAATTAGAAAAAAGAAAAAAAAAGTTAATGTTTGTAAAAATGTCCCTTCAAAATAAATGTGCAAATGAAAGAGAAGATCCTGTTCTGATTAGGAAGGATACAGCATGTACTGTATTGACTACAAAATGCCTTACTCCCTTCAGTAAGTTTTCTTTGGAGAGTGTGTTACGTATGCAGCCCCTGGAGGGCAGAGTGGTGATGTCCCTAAAGGCCTGTGCCTGTAACCTCGGAGCATCTGCTACCCACAGCTGTGAGAGCCACTGCTTCGTGGCGGAGGCGCAAAGGGACACTTTGCCCTCCCCGATGTGTCACATCTTTCCCTGGGCCTCAGACAAAAACCCAAGCAGGATGGGCTTGGCATGCCTGCTCATGTTATTTTGCACCAAATACATGTAAAGCGCCTCTGGCCTCGGAGCTGAGCTCGACAGATTAGCATCTGGGACAAATGGACCTGAGCTCACCAAGAGCCAGATTGATTAAGACCAGTGCACACAGCCAATCCCGGTCTCCTCTCAGGCACTGCTGAAGATCACAGAGCTTGTTGGGAGGAAATTGATAGTGATCTTAATTTGGAAATGTCTGTCACATGAGTTTCCTTCTTTTCGTTGGCAAAGAAAAAAGAGGTGGGAGAAGAAGTGAGATGAGCAAAAGAGAGAGAAGAACAAAGAAGAGCAACTAACTCGAGAGGAATGGGCTTTTAAAAACGTGAACACCATCTTGAGTCCCAATAAAACTGGCAGAGACACCTCTGCAATCTAATTTCTGCCCACAGCCACCTCTATTTCAGTTTTGAACACCTGAGTCAAGTCAGACATACTGTACATAGCAAGTACCCAGACCTCTAAAAGCAGCTGAATGGGGCTTTGTGTACACTGCAGGTAGAGCCGAGATCTGAGACTGACATTTGAGCTTTGCAGAAAGCTCAGAGGGACTCAGGAAAACACTCAACCAGAGTAGACTGGGACCTGTGAAGTTCCCTGGACTGTCAGAACCATCTGCATCACTTGCATTTTTCTCTGTTTTTATCTGACAATCCTATAGCACAGGAGATTTCAAATGCGTCTACTTTAAAATGAAGAAAACCGAATGATAACTAGCCTTCTTTTAAACAATAAATAAAAAAGTGCTGTTGTTGTTGGCGTAAATGTATAATATTAGAGTTATGTTCATGTATCAACTACCTGACATTCATTTAAAACGGCAACAGAGGCACATTTATGCAGGTTCATCCTTCATATCAACAGCAGAGGTGGATTATACTTGTCCAAAATGCAGCCCAGGTGCTGGCGCATGCATTAGTCATCTCCAAATTAGCAATTTCCTCCTCGCTGCTTTACTATGCAGATGTTCAGCCCCTCCAACTGATATAAAGCGACTGCCCTTTGCATCCATCAGTGGCACCCTGTGGTAGTTCAAATCAGGTTCAAATCCTTGATACCAGCTTATAAAGCCATGTATGGGCCGGCAGCCCTCTACCTGCAGGCAATGGTAAACTCTGTGCAGTAGCCAGATCTCTCTGATCTGCTTCTCGCCTGGAGCCAGAGTCTCTCAAACGTCCTCACAAACACGCGTCAAGGGCTAGTCCTTGTTTTTGCTCTTTAGTGGTGCAACATGCTCCTGGTGATAGAGATCAGGACTGCAAAATACCTTACCATCTTCAAATACAGACTGAAAACACACCTCTTCAAAAAGTAGCTGGACTGACACCACCTCAGATTCAGCTTTTACTAAATAAAACATATTGACTGGCCTGTTCTAACCACAGCTCAGTGATGGCTGGTACTTTTTCTGGTGTTAAAATGGAAAACTCAAACCTTGCATTGTTTTTTAAAGGAATTAAACTACTGTATTTGTTAGTACGAAAAGTATGACAAGCTCTTCTGTAGTATTTAAATATTAATCTACAGGAGAACTTTTGTAATTGACCACAAGAGAAGTAGAATTTTGCTAACATAAGCAATAAGATGTTCTCTGGTACCTTAAGGAACATTTTAACATAAATGTATGACATATAGTATCTTAGCAAAGTTTGACAGATGTTGCAGAGTCTACATCCTCAGTAACTTTTCTTGTTATGGTACACAACTACAGCTGTGTCTGGGGTATAGTTTGCTGCAAGTGGCAGGCCACAGTGAGAAGTCCAAAATACACCTTGTCATCAGCAGTGGTCTGTCATAGAGAGGGAAGTCAGCATGCTGTCATTTTGTCTGTTGAGCTTTGGGAGTAGGGTGAAAGTGCCCTCTGTCAGGGACGGAAAATGTCTCACAACACTCTCTGTGTGTATCACTGACAAACAAGCCTCACAGCCCAGCAAAGGCAATATCTGCACAAAAAAGGCTTCTTGTACAGGAAATGCAACTAAATAATAAATATGGAGAAAACACTATTTTACTTAGGATTTATTAAGGGATGTTTACAAAGTGGATCTTGCTTTTTTTTTTATTATTATTGTTCAACTCCTGAATGCCACTATAAGTGACACCCCACCACCCCTGTATCCCACCTGCTGGGTCACAGTATATAATATGTGGTGCTCTATGGGAACTGTAGGTGGAGTCAAAGCACAAAGAATCCACACTTACATCACACATAAGGTTTTTTTTTAACAAAAAAAAAAAAAAACCCTGGTCTGCACAAAATTAGAGAATTTAGTATAAAAATAAAAAATAAACCACTAGGATTGCAATTCCTGGGCTGATTTTGGGCTGAGTGTGCTGCAAATTAAATTGTAAGATAGGACGGAGATGCAGCAACATCCCCAGACAATACACAGAGAGGAAGGTCAAGCTTAAACAATCTGTGCCCTCTGTTCTGTCTGTGTCTGTATGGAGAGACAAGAGCGCTGATTGTATTAATCCATGTAGTGGTATGGTATTAGCATCATCACAAACACTTAACAAATCATCGATAAATCATTTCTCATTCTGTCAAAAAGTCACAAACCACAGAATGAAGGATTGCACTTATTATATCACCAAGATGCACTGGGGAAGCTCTTCTGCAGAGCATAGAACAGTTAATAAATAGTGACGATATGCAAAGATACAGCTGATTTAGGTAACAAACTACAGATGTTTTAATCACATTCATATACCAGATTTTCTTATTGTTATTTTGATAATAGTCCTGATTTGCAGACAGATTCTGCCATATACCGAGGGAGCAGGGAGATCTCACTGAGCGATGTTTTGCTGCCTCATGACTGTTTAAGCACTCTAAAACAGGCCCATGATGTCACTGTTACCACTCTAACCCTCCCCCCTCCCCTCACCCCCTGTTCATAGTCATTTACTTGTCTCCCTTCCATTTGCAGCTGTCAGAATTAAACTGTACATAATGGTTGCCATCACGTCTCTTGCTTCCTGGCTGCTGCTAACCCCAAATCAACATTCCTGCTTCTTAGTGATGTTCATTGCAATTGTTGGGCAAATTGTTTGTTTTGAAAATGCAAAAATCAAATAGCCCCGATGTGAAAGAAAGAGCACCTGATTGGCTTCCAGTGTTCCCTCTGTTGATTTGAATATAGTGTAAATGAGGACATGTGGGTGAATGTGTCTGTATGTGAGTGCACGTGTAGGTATATGCATTCACCGCAGGCCGTTTGTATGTAGCTGCCTGTGTGTTCAAGTGTGTCCATCTTCAGGTATCACAGCACATGACATTAGCAACTAGCCACTGGCTTTATATCTACTGCACACACCAGACAACATCTAAGTTACAATTAAAACAGAATTTTACCAACAAGCTTCTGATTAGGAAAGACACTCTTACCTAAAGCCTGGAGGCTGTGTGTTCAGCCAGGGGAGCTATTATTGACAGCTATTGAATGATCTACAGTTGTAAGGGTGGAAAAAGCAGGATGTCTAAATTGAAGCCAACAAGACAATCAATGCCTGTGTTTAAGACAGAAAGAAGCTTGCATCTTGTTTTTGGAACAAATCTCTTGGGAGATATTCGTCTGTATGTGAATAAGGTGTTTGCTGTAATTATGCTGTAACAGCCCAGTCACCAGAGGAAAATGTTGGCACTGTATTTTTCTGCAAACTACTAACACGTTCCATTTGTACATTTCATATGTATCGTATCAACGCTTCTAAAGTGACTGTGGAGGGGACGGTGGATGGTGTGACAAGTAGGTGAGACGCCTGCCAAGCTGCCGACCACTGCTCGAGACCAACAAACAACGAAATCGAGTCATTGCTGTGTTTCCTGCTGCTTTTCAGGGAAAAGTGGTTGCTTTTTAACGAAGACATCGCAGCTTTTCCTGCCGGGATAGTGCCCCCCAAACTGGGTACTTCAAGCCAAAGCCAAAACCAAGTGCTTGTTGTGCCTAAACCCACTCACACATTAACCTCATCGTTGCTGAAACAAGTTTCAACATTTGCAGAAATGCACAATGCCAACATTTTATCTGGCCATTGGGTTATGCTTTAATAGAGTGTTTGTTTTGGAAGTTAATGTCTGAGGCACTGACTTGAATTTTCTGTTTGAATTTCTAAACATTTGAATTTATTCATACACTGTCGGGTAGATGTAAAGGTATAATCATTTAATTATAATTAACTGGTGTAGCGACCACATGGCAAACAATCATTGGTAAAGTGACAAAGATTCATGGTGCTTTGGCTCTGAAATGGTCAGGTCATACTAGATAGATAGAAAAATGAACAAGTAAAGAAGAGTGAGAGAAAAGAAGAAAAACATGACCGGCTGTATTGGCCACTCACTACTTCCTCGCCTTCTACTCACGTACTGCTATTTTAAGGGACAATCCACCTCTATACTTAAACCCTGAGATACTTGACATTTCACTGTAACTAGGCTGGATGGTAATCATAACATACCATAGAATATATTTTTCTTGTCAAAGAAAATCAAAGTGTAAATGCAATGCCTAGTTTTCAAACATTTCTTAATTTTTTTATACTGAAATGTTTGATGCCGAGAGATTTCAAGAAAAAACTCCTGAACTGCTGTAACCTACTTTTAGATAATATCTCACTCATAATCTAAATGGCATAGTATGTGCGACCATATCTTTTTTAATGATTGACTGATAACAGTGACTGAGGTGAAGGGCGTTTGTGTTCAATGTAAAGGAAGCTGTCTATGGACCCTGTGAGGAGGAGATGTCTCTCGCCTGCTACAGCTTCATTCTGAACTGTCGCTGCCAGCCAGAGCACCGTGTCGGACTGTTGCTGCGTCCAGCCTGAAATCTACTCGCACCTTTTAGTTCATCATTCCTTGTGTGTGTTCTCCCTCTTTCCCTTGCTCATGCTCCAGGGGGACTTGTGGATATGAACTACATTGGATGTGTGTTTTATTTTTAATTATCAGATTAAGCAGACATTACTTTTAGACCATTAGCATCCAGGCCAAGACTCAGGCCAGCATTGTTTGATTTTTGGTTAAAGTGCATTGTATTATATTTCATTTGCAGTGTGTGTGTGTGTGTGTGTGGACCAAAGAGAGAGAAGGTTATTTTATAAAAGTGAAATTGAAGGGTTATTTTTGGGGAAATTTTGTGAAAATTATTATTATTATTTTTTTTCAGAAAAGGTTAGTTCTAAGGAAACACACTCAAGTGTTTTCGTTATAAATTGTTTTATTTTCTTAGATATTTTCTATTATTTTTGCACAACAGGTTAAAATATTTCTGTTAACTTTACAGTTTGACAGAAATAGAAATCTGTGATTGAAGATTTGAAAATATTTTTGTGAAACAGAAAGTCAGGACTTCATTTCCTAACACTGCAGAGTTGAGTCAGTCCCTCTCTGACTTTAGTAGGAGTACTCTATTTTATCATATTGGATGGTGCCTCTTTTGTTTGGTATGCTCCCTGTATGTCAGAGTAACCAACAAGTGTCTTTCCTACAGATAAACAAAGAATCTGGAAAATGCAGAGCTGTTGTCTTTGCGTCTACATTTATATCACAGCTGAATGGGTACAGACCAAACTCCAAGGGGGAGCAGCGGGTTAGCATAGCATGGTAATGGCCCCAATTCATTTTAAGTGAAAGTGTGGAAGTTCTGACAGGGTTAATTAATAAATCATAAAGTTTGTTGTTTACAAATAAAACTTTCTCCTCACTGACACTGTTGAAACATTTCAGCCTGTAGCCGATCAGATGATGTTTTACTCCAGAGAGACTAAAGGAATGGAACATTATCTTAATTAAATCACCTAGCATATCTTGAATTTATCAACAAATGTGACAGTGTATAGTTATAATGACTGTGGTCTATTTGTGTATCTCATAAGGAACAGCAGACAGTGGCTGCTGAATGAGCAGCATCATCGACTGGTCTTGATAATGTGACTGGTGCATTCTGCATTCTGCTCTCTCCTCCGCCTGACATACAGCCTCAGTCTGAACTATCCATCCAAACTTTTCAGACTTCTGAAGTGTTTCAAAGACTCTTTGAGAGACTTAAAACAGTGAGGGTAAAACCAACCTGCAAGTTCAACAGCTTGACTTACATTATGTTGCATTATGGCTGTGAATCTTGTTTACTCAAGTATGTGTGTTCATTCTGAGTGTTGCAGTATGAGGGGGGGTGTAGTGTGGAGCTTCAAGTTTTGCTTTTAATGTTGTGAGGAATTTGTTTTGAAGTTCAAGGTTTAATGGACTGCGTTCATAAATGAGACATTAACCTGCACTTTAAAACAGTCACTGTCTCTTTAGTGGTTTGTCATTTTGGAAACTGTGATTGCTTGTAACTTTCTTGAGACAGTCACTACATGTTTCAGTGCTGTGAACTGTCCGTACAGCTTAGTTAAGTATGCTCCAGAATGAGTGTTGTGTGGGAGCTGTGAAGGTTTTTAAATTCACTTTTTTTTAACTAAATGGCTTAGAGGGTAGGTACTTTGGAAACCAATATTTAACACACTGCAGGGTCAAACTGTAATGTTTGTGGAGGCAACTTTTTTTTTTCATTGAATGTCTAAAAGTGCAACAAAGTTTACATGTTTAAGTTTAAATGTACTCTGTTGCTACGATACAGGAAGTTAGTGATACTAACATGAATTATTTCATATGCTTGGTTTTTACATATAAATGATAGTTGTTCTTCTTTATTAAAATGTGAATTATATTAATGTTAAAGGTATACTACGCAAGAGTTTTCCTAAAAAACAATGCATAGACTCATACAGGAATAATCCCTCTCAATCATCCCTTATGACTCACTACAGGCATGTGATGGTATCTGCAGAGACTCTGCCCTCTGCCTGTATTTTCTTATTTTCTTCTTATTACACCAAGTCTTACGCTAGTCAGTGTGTGCCTACACACATCAAAGAGGAAGCCAGTCCCTCCAGGATCTTGCGGCAAAAAAACCTTGTATTTGCAGCCCCAAACCCTTGAATTTGCGGCCGATTTCGTCAAAAATTGTGGCATTTTTATGTGATTTTTTGCGGGAAATTGTGGCAAATGACAAATTTTAAACTACTGCCTCCAAAAAATAAGTCATGTAATCACTTGCTATAATAATCATACCGAATATTACAGCTGAACTGCTGCAAATGTTTCACTTCTCTTCTTTAGTTTTATTTAATTGGTTTCAAAACATGGACTCCAATAATGTAGCAAAAAAACTCCTGAGTGAATATTGTAGCTCTCAAACCAGACAATGTGACTGTAAAACAACATGTAAGCTACATCTTCTGTAAATATAACATTCTCACAATTCAACACTGTATGCATTTAAACAAAGTGCAAATTCTTAAGTCAATACAGAGCGTTTCTCCACACTGCAATGCCATTAGTGCGATTTGATGATGTTGCGGACTTCTGTGAATTTGTGTTAATTATTGCGATCGCAAGATCACGATTTTCTGGAGAGACTGGCAAGCTACAAAATCAGCGGACACGAAACACAACACCAAGTGGACAAACCTTGTTCCAAAACAAGGGTGAAACCTGGGTTGGCTTTCACTTTCACTGGTGAAACGGTTTACAAACAGTAACCATCAGTTCCTGTATAGTATACCTTTAACTAATTATTTAGTGTAGATTTTACACAATACACAAAAAGAGTTGTAAATAAAGTTGAAAATGTTACAAATGTTTTATATAGTTGGTGCAACTCAATTTTCACAGCGATTCTCTTAAATTTGTTGAATTTAATCAACATCTTCAATTAACTTTTACAATTTACAATTAACAGTTTATTGAACTCATTTTCTTATCTTTTTCTATGTGACCTTTACTACATTTTTAGTGTTACTGTTACTGTATATTATTGAGTTTTCCCTGGTAGTTCACTAAACTTAGAAAATATTGCCTTCGTTTTTTGAGTCTGATCAAAGAAACTGTTTTTACAATGTATGAATCATGTATATATAGGGATCTTGGATAAAATCTCTACTGTATGTGTGTACAATGCTGTCAGTCTAAACTGGTTGCAGTGTGTGCGAGGGGGCTCAGGGGACTATGTCTATGGGGAGAAGCAGAGCAGGAGAAGTTGGAGAGAGCAGCAGCCACACAGAACATGGACAGAGCGTTTACCTGGCCCTGTGCTCTGTGGGTACGCCAAGTAGCCGCCTCTTCCACGGGCCCCCCTACCTGAGCCACGCGCTGCTGCTACTGCCGCTGCTGCCACCGGTCCGTACGCTGTCGCTGGGAAGCCTGCAGGCACATACACACACACATACACACACGCATCACTTCCTGCACATGGATGAGTACATCCCAGAGCTACAGGAGAATGTTGATACCAGCACTGAGCTACGGGATAAAACTATAGCTGTCAGAGACGGGGGCTCATGTCAGGGAGACATCTATCAGCAGACTCTTACTGAACCTACTGTGATATTCAAAACCCTGCAGACCCACTGATCCATACACAGAAAGATAGCCATGAGCAACTCACCGGATATCACATTAAAATTTAAATAAAGTACGGCTCCAATGTACTTGTCATGATCATCATGAGGCAAATATCAAATTATATTAAAAGCACAGAACAAAGACATTTGTGATTGTATGATTTAAAGGTCCAGTGTGTACAATTTAGGGGGATTCACTGACAGAAATGCAATATAATATAATAGGTATGTTTTTTTTTTTTATGTATTATCAGCTGAAAATAAGAATAATTGTGTTTTTGTTCCCTAGAGTGAGCCGTTTATGTCTATATAGGGAGTGGGCTCTTGTCCATGGAGACAGTCATGTTGCACCTCCATGTTTTTATAGTAGCCTGGAATGGAAAAACCAAACACTGGATCTAGATAGGGCAATTTGCATTTTGACGTCGGCCACTGTAGTTAGCAGACCCTCTGTGACGAGCAGCATCAGAAAATCACAGATTGTTTAACGTTAAACTGCTTTATTTGCTGTTTTTACTGCTTTAAATCACCTGGTCTTTTGTTGACAACTCAAATCCTGGTAAAAACCTCGTGAGTGCCTGAATCTTAAGCTATCAGACAAAAAAGGTGGGCACACATTAGCAGACGCTGACCTAGCAGCCTGTCTGCAACATGCCAAGCAGCGTATGAGAAACACTGATTTATAACATGAAACTGCTTTCTTCAGTTATTTTACTGGTTTTAATCACCAGGTGTGTTTGTTTAGGAGAGAAAGAAACCTCTGCAGGTGAAAACCTCCTGAACAACAAACACTGAAAGAATTCTAAATAGGAGAGGTTTCAGCTGGTTGCAATCTGCAATCCTCACCTCTAGATGCCACTAAATCCCCCTAAATCTTACACACTGGGGCTTCAAAACTTCTCTAACTAACTTGAAAACATTCAAGTGATTATATTGAATATTAACTAAGATGTAAATTAATATAAATTTTCCTTTGAAAATTTTTGTCTGATAGCAAATTGTTATTCATCTATAAAACTGTGAGTAAACTGACTTTAGCAATTCACCAAGTCCCTGATTATATTAGTGAGAGCATTTGGCTCTGGGGGGTGTTTATGTCACATGCTTTGGATGAAAGATTACAGCCACTTCTGAGCTGCATAGACATGGGCATAATAGCCCTACCTCTGGGGACCATCCCTGCATTTTGTTCGGGAGTGCTCCCAATTACTGCGAGTTTCAGTGGAATCAGAATCATCGACTGTAATACAAGAGGCAAAGTATTCCCCCTTTTTTCTTTGTTAGGCTCCTCAGGTAGAAGATATACAGTAGAAAAATATTCCCCACAATCAGATGGAGACATCTGTTGGATGATTTGTCATTCAGAAGAGACCTCAATCTGTAAGCTTATGTGAAGACTGAACAAGTCTCTTGTGCTTGTTTCTACTTATGTAAATATTTAGAGTACTCCAACGCTGAGATCTGGGAAGCTTTAAAAGCATAAATCTGTCCAAATTGTCAGTTTATGATACACTAATAACTGAAAGGCCTTAATACCATGCAAATATAAATCCACTTCTTTAGGCTCTGATTATTCCAACAAATATCAGCCTAATAATCAGTCTGTAATTAAGCCAACGCAGTATCTGTGAATTGTAATTACATTGTTGGCCTTAATGAACACAGTAGCTAGAGGTGGCTGACAGAGGCTAGTCCATGCCCAGGGCCCGGGCTCCTCTCTCAGCACAGGAATGGCATGTCATTAGTAGTGGTGATGAGATTCCTCACTCTGGGCTCAACACCGTCTATGCCTAATCAGCCTCCTAAAATTATCTCCACAGGAAATGCTTTCCTCACTAGCAAAAAAATGATCTCCAAATTCCCTCAATTGGAGTCTTTCTTGATTTCTCTTTTAGCTGAATGTGTGTGCATGTGTGTGTTTCTTCCTATGTTTTGGCCATATTCTGGAGACTGTGGTTTAGACATTACAAAATGGCACAGGACACCACAGAGGATTATTTTTTTTTTAATGCTGTGGAGGTGAGAGGAGCACCAGCGGGTGACCTATTTTCCGAGTCAGCCTTGTACTGCTATTCCACGAAGAGGGGGCTCACACAAAGGACTGATGAGAGGGAGGGAGGGGGAGGAGGTGACAGGGCAGGGTCAGATGAGCCGCAGCCGAAGAGAAAAACACATAGCTTTTCATCAGCCGGCTGAGAAGGAGGTAATTCACAACTCTGTCGACACAATATGACCACGAATGTGTGTGTTGGGTGTGAGGTGCCATCATGTTGCGACTGGCAGGCAGGTGAAGAAGAGAAAGAAATGGCACTCCCCCCCCCCCACAACTATCTAACAGCTCAGGAGAGAATAAGAGACCGGGGCGGCATGGCGACAGGGGAAAAAGAATACAAAAAAGACGACAAAAGGCAACTAAAATCAGCCGCATTTTGGCTGCTGCTGCTGCCGCACCACACCAGGACCTGATTCCTACAGCTCAAATGATATTCTCCGCCTCTTTTCACAAAAACACAAATCAACTCTGATACTATGCTAATGATGGCCATGCACCCCTGCATTTCCACTTACAGTGTCCCCATGGTTGCTGTGCGGAACACTGTTTCATGCAGCACTCTCCACCTCTTTTTCCTTCTCTCTCTCTCCTTTCCTAAGTGCTGAATCTATCTTCCCCTCGCTGCCATTGTCATGACACCCCCAATAGACCCACTGGCTTGGAAGTTAGTTGCGGGCAAAGTTGTGGTGAGAGATTAACTTTGCAGGATTAGGTGGGTTAATTAATAGATGGCTGCTGCTCATTGTTTTGTGCTCACGCTGTAAGAAGCCACCCAAGAGAAGCGCTGCAGCATTAAATCAATTTCATGGCCCTTTTATTACTGAGGAGATAAAGCCAATATTTAGCTTTCAATTCTTCACAATTATTGGGCCCCTGCTTTGCCACTTGAGTGGCTGCGCTTGGCTGGGGACAAGGACACATCTGTTTATGAGCTGTGGAGGCCCGGGGGCCTTGGTGTCCGGACTCCGGGGAACTGTCCTCAGCTTTCTCTCCTCAAGCCTGTGGCAAAGAAATTCAGCCTTCTTCAGGAGTGCACACAGAAAGGAAGAAAGATTAAACCTAAAGAAAGATGAGCACTGTTGAGAGTCTCATAGATATTTCACCCTCTCTTCAAGCAAAAAGAAATACATTTTCTCAACACAAGAGAAGAGTTTCATATATTTACAACAACAACTGCTGCAAATATCTCCAGGAATTTTCGAGTCTGAAGTATTCTCCTCAGAGATGGGGGTCTTGAGTCACATGACTTGACTGAAGTTAGACCGATCGATAAAGGACTCAATGTGACTTAGACTTAGTATTCATGACATGAGATAGACTGATTTAGACTTATGACAGATGACACGAAAGGAACTGACTTTTGTTTTTTTTAAGTATTTGCTTTTTTTTTCTCTCAATATAGAGATGTTACTTTTTGATTTTGAAACATGATTGTGTGATTTCAAGTGCAATGTGCACAAACCTGGAAGCCTGCTAGGACTTGGCGGACCAGCAGTGGCTAAAGCAAGAAGTAGCTATCATGGAGGAGGCTAGCCCAAAAATATTACATTTGGATTCAAGAATTATGTTCTAATGATAGGAGAAGGAGAACATTAGTTTGCAAGGTCTATAGCTCAAAAATCAGTGACACAACCAACCACAACACCCAACTTCAACTACAAAACCCACAAAGGAAGGTAGGTGAATGTGTCTTTTTAGCTAGCTTATTGGCAGGTCAAATGTTGGCAAATTTTTGTTAATGCTAAAAATTAAACTCAACTTTTTATCACCACTGTCTTTAAACTAATTTAATTGTGTAAAACTGTGGTAGATCATTTGAATTTAATATGACTTGACTTATAGCAAGGTCTTGACTTGCTGATTCTCACCACAGACACTTGGAACTTGCTTAAGATAAAGGTGAAGACTTGAGACTTGCGTGTGACTTGCACATGTATTACTCCCTCTTCCCTCCCCCTACAACAAGCTTTAACTGAATTTGTAGTCTATGTCCCCACAGCTTTGACATTAACTTGCATTTTTTTTTATTAATCTAAGTCCACTGAGTGCAAAAAATGATCTCCAACCAACACTGAGAACTACTGTATGTATGTCTCCATAACCCTCCTTACCTTAAATAAACTCTCAGCTAAAGTAACTTGCCAAACAGAATAACATGTCCAATTCATGGCATCGTCAGTTCTGTACTGAGGGAGCACAATGTGCATTCATAACATATAAGTCTCTATTTTCATGACAGTGCATAGCACATACTGGCGCTTTAAGCCTGTAAAGTAGCATTTTTCTTGGGTGCACACCAGCTCTTTTCTACCTGCACCTGTATTTTGTGAGTCTCTGTGAACTTGACTGTACTGAAGTAGGAGGAGAGACGCAGTAGGGGCAGTGTCACGGTGATCAAACAGCACAGTGCAATTTTTGTGTCAAGGTTCCCTGGGATTTTTGTTTGCACCGACTGCCTGCACAGGCCAGGTCAAAAGCTTTGTTTTCTCTATTATAAAACTGTCAAAGCACTTTGCTGAATATCGTACTGCTTTTAAAGGAGAGAAAATGAGGTGATGCAATTGGTCATATTAATTCTAGCCCCCATCATGACCGCTGATGATGTACTCCTCCTAATGTCAACATGTTTTCCAGTTGCTCTGCGGTTGCGTTACACATTTTTAACAACAAAATTACCAAAAGTCAGTCACCATGCCCTGAGATACCAAGCCCCATATTGCCTGCACTTGCACTATGTTTTAGCTGCTCATCAGAGCATGTGTACTTCATGTAGTTTAGATGTTCAACCCCGGACAGGAGGAAGGTGAATTTTGTTGTATGAGCTTTATTTGTGCTAATAGACTCCTACCATTCTTAACATTAGATCAGATTTTTTTCTGATGCACTATTTCTGATACTTTTCAGCAGATCTTTTTTGGCATGCTGCCTCTCTGGCCACTTTCTGATCCTATTACTCAGAAAACGTCACAATGAAAAGTTGTTGCATTATGCATCAATAAGGTCCTATTTATGTCCTACCAGTCTGACAACAGCTTGACTGATGTTAATGTAATCTGTACTGTTCTTTGGCCCAAAACTGCCAGCAGCAGCTCCCCCGTCATTGACAAAGGAGCTCCATCAGTCACAGAGCACTCCACTCATTTCTGCTATAAGAAGAACTGTCAGCTCTCTAATGTACAGAAGGAGCCCAGGGACAGCTGATACTCTACGGACGGCCCCATGGATGAAGTACCCTATGCCCGCATTTAATATCTCTTTGAAACTAAAAACTAATAGGGCCTCATGTAGTACAGCACTAAGGCTTAGAGGAAGACTTACACAGTGTGAATAGTGTGCAGCATCTAAGTTTTTCTTCACCAAGATTTTAGTTTAACATTATACCAAACTGCCATAAAAAATAAATAAATAAATAGCAAATGAGAAAGGCATTCCATGCTTATTAAATTTAGCATTGGAATGCAATTAACCAGGGTTAGCTTGATGGCTAACAGAGTTTCATGCTACGCTGGTTAAAAAAGAAGCTCTGTTAAGAAGACTTTCAGCCTGAAGCTAGTCGGTTTTGGGGGCAGACAGAAGGAGTGAGACAGATGAACAGTAAAGAGCAGAGATGAGTGAGACAGATGAACAGAGAAGGACAGCAGCTACATCAGTAGAAGAAGAAGACAAAGAGATGAAAGGACAAAGAGAATAAGGAATTGAGGAGGAAATAAGGCCAGGACACAGGTGTCTAATTCATCCTCATGGAATTCTGTGAGGTGTTTTGTACACAAAATCATTTTAAGAAATTAGATTTTATCACACGCTGGTAAAACACAATAGCCACATCTACTATAAAGTGCTATTGTTCTGCACCACCAAATCAGTGGTTATATTACATATGAAAATACTTATTCTGAAAACAAAACAAAGGGTAGAAAAGTGATTTATATTTCTTACACTAGATCATATAGTGTTAAAATACTCACCTAAAAAAAAATTTTTAAACAAACTTTAAAAACTACAATAACCACTTTGCGACTGCATGCTTCCACCAACCAGTCCAGTTACGGTTTGCACCAATGTCTGTCCATAGTCATATGTAGCCACTATGGTTGACAATGCTTCAATTATGGATTTTGCTGCAAATTCCAATTGCTACCAATTCTAAAACATGGATGCTTCACGCACATCTTCAACCCGCCAACAAAGAAGATTTATACAATCAGCACAGCTTCAAGGTGGACAGGTGGATTAGTGTCGACAAATCAGTATCTGACCAAATGTCTCCCATTCTGTTCCTGAGATATGGCATTAAGTAATGAACAGAAAAGTGTGTTTGCAGATTACAGTGATTATGATGTCACAGTGAAGCTGACCTTTGGCCTTTTGGATATAAAATGTCATCAGTTCATCAATTTATCCCATCAGACATTTGTGGTAAATTTTGTCATAATTAGAGTAGGAAAAAAAATGTTTTCTGAGGTCACAATGACCTTTGACTACCATAATCCAATCAGTTCACCCGTGAGTCCAAGTGGCTGTTTGTACCGAGTTTGAAGAAATTCCCTCATGGCCTTCTTTAGATATTGGGTTCACGTGAATGGGACTGATGTACCAACGGACAACAAGCAAACATAATGCGTTTAGCCACAGTTGTCGCCGGCCTGCAGGCATAAGAAAATAAAAGTATTTATTTAAGAATGATTCCTCTCAGAGTGTTAAATTATTGTTAAGATGTAGTTTCATTTCCAACAATAGCAGGCCTGGCAGAATGACTAGCTGCAGTGATGCATAATAATTCAGCAAGTCAGGCCTTCCATGTATTTTGCAAAGTATCTAATAGAGTCTAATACAATGAAAATAAGTAATACTCAAATTTCAAACTGACAGTCAGTACAGTAGCTACTTGCTAACTCTGCTTTTAAAAGGTGTAATTTTAAAGTAAACTGCCATGACCATGATAATTTAATTTAATTTGTCCTGCTACCCTTTAAATGGGCTAACACTTCTGTCTGTTCGCCTTGAAAATATCTAATAACTCATCATCTTTAGATTTTTCTATTTTGAATTTGCTTCATAAGAGCGTTGACTGATCACTCGTATAGGTGTCACTGCTGACTGCAACTCAATGTAGAAAATGTGAGAAAAATATAAGAAATCCTACAGGAGATGCATGTTTTTCCTGTCACTGTATGACAGTAAGAAGGACAAGCCAGCGGAAATAAGTCTGTTGATAAGTCATAGCAGAGGCAGCCAAGCACACTGCCGCCCTCTCACAGGAGGAGGGAGGCATTCTGTCAGAGATGGAAAACTGACTCCACTTCACATTTTGCTTCATCAATAACCTTTGATAAGATGTGCAGAAACACATACAGACAAATAAACAAAACAAAAGAAAAAAAAGATATATATATATTTATATATATCAAAGTTACAAAAGAGACAGGCACCTAGCAAGACATCTTTTCATCTCCAGACTGACAAGTGTCCCATTGTTGTCATCCTTCAGCGCTACTTTGTTGTTGTTGAAAGCATCTCTGGGTTGTTGTTATCAAAGGCATAAATCACAGAGCTGGAGAGAGCCAGGTGGCTTTCATATGAACTGCTGCACACATGCTCATGTCTCACCTCTCCTCTGATCAACGGAGACCTACAGTACACACAGAGATTTCCCCCCACATAAAATACAGAGACTGCTGTCTGGGAATGAGCCAGAGAGAGAGAGAGAGAGAGAGAGAGAGAAAAAGCATTTACATGCACACCAATAATTCAATTATAACCAGACTAATGCAATACGCATATTATTGCAACTCTCATGTAAACACCTTAACCGGGTTATCTTACTCGCATTAAGGTCCTAATCAGAGTAAGCATAACTTGATTAACAGAGCTGGGTTGCTTGTCAATCATTCAAATTAATCTTGCCATGTGTATGTCTGCTTTCTTTCAGTGTTTGGATTCTGTGCACGTGCCACAAAGGTCACACGGTGAGCAGGATGCCAAGTGGTATGTTTGAAACAAAATGGCAAAGATAGTGGAAAATTAAACAAATAACTAAAATAAATTTAACTGTATAATGGCAGTCAAGAGCTAACACAAAGACGCTCTATAAATCCATCCATGCTAATCTGTATTTCCTTTCTTCAATAATTCTACAGGTCCATTTAAACATCAACCTTACTGTTAGACAGCTCATTTAAACTTGAGGTACTGAGGAAGTCAGGTTGCCTTACTTTAACGAAGCAGCAACTGCAGAAGCTGAAAAATGAAGCCAATGCCAAGGTGCCAAAAACTGCAGTTCCTCAAATGGCCTCTTGGGGCTGGCTCCAAAGGCAAGTCTATCCCCATAGACCCCCATGTTACAATGCCCAACTTTACAGCAGCAATTAACATGTTTACAGCCTGGTACAAAAAACACTTTTGGTCTCTTTAGCTAATTCCCCCCTTCATGACAACTGTAAAGGTAATGAAATTTTTTTTTGTATTCAAGGCTCAAAGTAACGCATAGTTAAGTGCATGGCCACTTTGAGTGACAGGTGGGTGCTGTTTGTTGACAAGTCACTACCACAGCAACAATCTTGCTTACAGTAGGTAACCATAGTTAACCCCAGATTAACAAAGTATAGACCTAGCCGAAGCTGTTGCTATTTCAGGTTTATTCAGGTTATGAAATATAAAGTTTGGTCCCTTAAAAAACTCTTGTTTAATATTTGGTTGTACTAAAAGACCCACTATTGAGTCAGGTATTCAGGTTTTCTGGAAAATACTTTTTGTTTTAATGGTTTTTAGCTAAAGGAAATTAGCATTAGCATTATCACAGTTAACAGTTAATAAATGTAAAAGCACCAGGCTAACTAAGCTAGCAGCTAGCAATTGAGTTATCTCAACCACCTCTTCTGGCTCCAAAATTCAGGTTTCATTTTGCCATTTGGCAAAATTGAGGCTTGAAAACAGCAGTAGATAAACCAATGGGTGACTCACGGTGACTACGTCCATTACTTTTAGGAAGTCTATGACTTAACTACACTCTTGAAGGGCCACTCTGCTGATTTTACACATTAAGTCCACTTTACTCATCTAGCCTGATGATGTTATCAGGGTTATCTCGGCTTGAGCTAGGAAACTAAAGATTTTGAACAAAAAGCATGTCTTATAAACAGGAGGTGTTGAGTGTGAAAGACATGGACATTTACCCGAGATGGAGGGTCAAATGAAAGAGAAGTTGCACTCTGGAAATTGTAGGATCTGGTCTTTTTTGGAGCTTGAGAGCGTGGCTTATGAGGAATCAATTTTGACCAGTCTTCTTTTAAATCTGTCTCTTGTGAGTCCACCAAATTCACGAAAGTGCAAAACTGCTGAAATACACCTTTAATCTTTGTATTAAGGTAATTCATAATGCAAATATAAGCCTGTGGAAGTGTTGCAGGTAGAACAAAACACAATAAGACTATAACACTGAAATAATAATGTAACACGCACCCTGAAAATATCACAGAAACATCAAAGCTTATGACCATTATGGCCATTTTAGTAACAGAGTTACATGCCATAGAAGTAATACAAGTACAGCAGCTTTGAAAAGAACTACTGTACAATATTAAGGCCACCACAGATAAAGCTACACTTATAATATTCCGGTATCATGAGACACTGATGCTTAGAAGTGGGTTGACATGTTGGTTAGCACAACAGCTGCTCACGTCAACGACTCAACTGCATTAAGCGTTTTTCCACAACAGCTGACCACATGACATGATGTATGTGTTCACACCAGGAGCCATGCTATGGTTTGCCATTTGATACTTCAGGTACATACATGGTTAACTCAGTATAGGACCAATATACAGGCTCTACAACACCAAGACTCCTAACCTCTACAGTGTGATAAGAATAGTCAATTTTCTGTTACCTACTGATATGATCACACATGACTTCACTACTGTATGTGTATGTTGGTCAGTGTGTATGAGTTTGTTCCTGTGTGTGTCCCTTTGCCTAAGCTGCGGTTCTTTTGTGCCAAATGTAATGGTTTCTGTATGTAATGAAACCATTTGGCACAGTGATCCTTTGCCATTAAGACTTTGTGGCTTCTGACTGGGGAGAGAAAAAGTCAATTACAGAAGTGAAGTGAGCCCAGAGCTCAGCAAAGCCTGGCTTTATGGTAGTAATTGCACACGTATCTTATACCTTTGAACAACATGATGAGGCCAGGAAGGAGATATATTTGGTAAAATTTAAACTGGGTAACCTTTCAGAAGCACACAGAAAGAAAATCCACCACGCTGCAGGAGAACTACTCTGTCCCATTTATAAGACATAGTCATGAACCAAAATTAGTTTGACACATCTAGTCTCATCATATTGTTCACTGTAACCATTACAGTGTATTCTGAATATGCCACACAAACACGGGTGCTAAGGAGAGCAGTGTGTCTTGTAAAGCTGCCTTACTGCGGATGGTAAACATATAATGTGTTTCCTGTGGATTCTCCACAGGAAGGTCAGAGGTGAGCTGAGGCTGATAGAGACCAGCCTCGCTGGAGCTAGTAGGGACTGAGTGATTTGCTCAAGGACACTTCAGCAGGGTGGATTCTTGCTGGAGAGGGGTCTCGACCCAGAGCCCTTCAGCTGAAGAGCAGTCTCCACACTCACTATGTTGTCTGTCAAAATTGGCATAATGAATTGCAGATTGCTTTACCAGCTTCTATATCACATGATGTATACTAGCTAGATAGACACCTTTAACTCTAAATGAATCGATTTTAAATCAGAATTAACAGAAATACTTAATATTTTATAATAATATTGCTCACAATACCCTCAACTTGGCAATAACTCCAGCCCTGAAACTGCAAACTTGGCACACACATCACACAGCTGTACACTGTGTGTGAGTGACTGTGATGTGGTGTAGAGAGCTCAGGAAGAGCTCAGTGTCTTTTACTTCAATTCTCAGTGACAAGAGCGCTGCTTCTTTGTAGCTGAAGTGCATGGCAGCATAGCATCAAAGAGGACAAACTAGGCTCTTTATTGAAGTGCAGCCGCACTTTCGACCTCTTCTTTGTACTCCTTCCCATGCACTTCAGCAAAAAGGAAACGGCTCCTATGCTGCAGAACTGATCTAAACACATTCTGCTTCCACACAAGCCCCAATACACCTCTCAGTCACTCTCTCTCTCTCTCTCTCTCTCTCTCACACACACACACACACACACACACACACACACACACACACACACACACACACACACACACACACACACACACAGTAGTTAAAGAAAAAGGAATGAAGAGCGAAACAATAAGGTGTGGAGAAAAAAAATGCATTTCAAAAAGTGAAGGGGAATCTGCCAGAACAGATAAGGCGTGAAAATTTAAATCCATTCGGTCCTGGAAAACAGTGACACTGGTTTGCGGATGGGACAGGGTCTTGGTTCACAACCCTCATATTCAAGGCAGTTCATGATGGTGACTTAAATAGAGAGAGACAGACAGGGAGGACACAGATGTCTGACCTTGCAGTGGTGCTTATGTAATGGTCTGCTTCAGTGCATTTAACTGCAGTGCTCCTTTCCAACCTGGGATCAGTGAAGGCAACATGTCTCTGCAGTCCAATCTCCTCTGACATCAGTTCTGACACTCAGAGAGTATGAAAAGGTCCTGTGAGCTCTGAGTGAATCAGTTGTTATGGCCCTGCCTGTGTGGTCCCCATGGAGCCAATCATACTAATTAAACTAGACTACTTAAGCCTCCTCTCATTAGTGTCCAAGTAAACAGCCTTAATTTTTTATGCATTTTAATGCCCATCTCCCACTTCTGAGGGTGGTAGTGGAGGGGACAGATGAGTGATGAAGGGGGGTAATTTCAGGTTTTCTCAAACGAAAAGTGAGTGCATTAAGTGTCATTTCACCATTCAACTTAAATATGTGTTTGTGGATTTGCACTGATCGGGGTGAACTTGCTTTCGCAGGAACTACTAATGCAGAGTGAAAATAAAATACAGTGTATTAATGTTAGTCATAATAAGAAGCGGCTTTGCCGACAGTATTTCATGAATATGATTTTATAGCCAAGTTAAAATACTTGCAGACTCCATTATATTTTAGTCGGCTCTATGCACTGCAGTTACACAATCTACCACTGCTCCAGATAGCAGGGGCAAGTAGGGTAACATGTGGCATGACCCAAAAATAGCACTGCAACACTGGCTTCCTCTTGATTACTGGAGCTGTAAACAATGTTTCCACACAGAGAAGAAGTATGCACAGGGCTGTGCACTATGATTATGAATATACACTATGTATGCATGTTGATATATGTATGCATGTGTCCATGCACTAGGGAAAGAGTGGATGAGAGCAACTGGAGGGCTATTAGCACAGTCAGCAGGAGGGAGGAATGGAGGAATAGAGGGAAAGGAGGGGGCAGCTGGGCAGACACCTAGCAAGTACCCAACTTGCTGGGCCTGGAGCTCTCGAACAGTGGGTGGGATCAAAACAACAGGCAGCAGACACCGAGCATGGTCTCACAGACACACATATTGTGCTCCTCTGCCCACTCCTGTGTCTGTGCTCCTTTTCTGTCCTCCTGCTGGTCTCCAGCAGTGTCCGAAGGTGGCAGCCATGTATAAGGCAGGGCAGTTCAAGTTTCATTTCTAGACCAGCAGCTCAATGGTCATAATGAGACATAATGAGCTTTAGCGTTGCCACTCTGCCTCTTACAGCAGCTCATCTTCCCCACCACAGGAACCTAGACAGTGGGTCTCCATGGCAGACTGTTTGCCTGCTTCAGTATGGGAGGATGTGTCTGCTGTCCTAGGGTGAGTTAAGACCTGGGCAAATGAGGTGAGCCTTCTCTTCCACTTTCAGGAAATAGCCAGCCTTTCAGCGTTGCCTGTGTCAGAGTGCAGTGGCTGTTTTTTGCAGAGACAGGTGCACACGCACCCGAGGAGGCACACGTGGATGTGCACGTGACCTGACTTGTATGCATGTGAGCATGCACACAGGCCAGAACACAAAGCGTCTAAACAAAAACATAAAACCATAACAGCAAAGCACAAATTAACAAAAGCACTTGTCCTCCTGTACAGCGCTGAGGGGCATGTTGGTGAAGTGCTGCCACACTTGTTGAATCCATACAGTCCTTCTATTCCATGTCCTGCTAGTCTATAGTGTCTCTCTGACACTAAAGCAAATGCACATAAACCATATTTTAGGTCTGTTAATGGAGAGCAGAGCTGATCTGAGAGCAGTCGAGCTCTATGACTGCACACAAAGAAGTAGACAGGGCGTGACATACAGTGCTGTCCACTGACGTCAGAGCAGCACACTCACTACTGTCACAGGGAACGGAGTCATGGCCCGGGGAGCTCAGAGAGTCTGCATGTGCAAATGTGTGTGTGAGTGTGCAGTCAGCATTGCTGTGGAGACAGTGAGTCAGAGAGGCAGACAGGCAAGCAGAGACAGGCCCCTGGTAAAGTCCCTCCACCTCCTTTGCCTTCATACGCAGCCTTGAAGAGTCTTTGATTGTGTCAGTTTTATGCCTGTGTGTGTGTGTGAGTGTGTCCAAGCGTGTGAGAAAAAGATGCGTTGTGCATGGTCGTTGGAGTGTGCGAGGTCACGACGCTCCTCGTCAGGCCCTATTTTAAGGCCTGCAACTCATGGAGTGCCCCGGCCTCCACAGACCCATTGGGCTAATGATCAGCCTTGGCAATTAAAGTCAATCTGTGAGTCAGTGTGGCATCAGGAGGGCCATCTGCTTCTAGCCCTGTAGCACTCACTCTGGCCTGTGGGACCACTTGCTGGGGTCACAGCTCACCCAGCTTGTAGAGAGATGGTCACAGGATCTAAGGAACAATCTGCTGTGTAACTCCAGTTCAATAGAGACCTGTTCTACAGATAGCACCGCTGTGTGTGCCGCCGTCGTGTCTCAAGAGTGCAGTAAAAACACAAACAGTGGGATCTGTCTTGTGGAGGACAATGTTGCATGCACCCATGGCACAGGTAAGCTCCTCATCAGCCTCAGGCCAGTGATTTTTTCCACCTGCTCCAGTACTGCAGCCAAGAAGTGGGGTACTTATTGTACTGAAATGGGAAATATAAGATGTCTGAATACTTAAGAGAGCTTCAGATCTGCTGTTAATGACTGCACATGGTGTCCCAAACTACATCATCATCCACACAGGAAGTAATGAACTATAGCCAGAAAGAAGAGAGTTTCATTGGACAGAAAGTTTAAAACGGCATCTTCCACACTTTTTTAGTGGGATACTCAGGTCAACTTTGATACAGTGTGTCTGGATCCACGAGACTGCAACAGTTCTAGAGCAAACCAGTTTGTGCATCTGCATCTGGAGACAACATTTCTGAAATGAACATAGCACAGTTCCTGAAGTCAGACTTTAGCTGCATGTAAATACATTTTTAATTTGTCTTTGATTCTAACATTGTGATGAAGTGTTACAGAAAAGACTTTAATGCCTGAGGGCCTTTACTATGAAAAAAGCTACAGGAGTTTGCTTTAACACCATGTTAACAAAGGAATAGCTTTTCTCGGAGGTTCTTTCTTGTGTTCACTTTTGCTCATCAGTAGAGCTCTGTCCTGTATGTCCTTATTATACACATCGTCACCCACCCACCATGCCTTCTCGTCCTTGACCCCAAACCTTGCAGGAGCTACCTTTGCTTCAGAAAGTTCATATCTCTATATAGTCCATGTCAACACCTTTCCATCTCTCAACAGCAGACGGTTGCAAAACCCTGGGAGGCTAACTGGTGGTTCAGGCCAATGCCCTGGATGTGACCTCTGGTGCATTTATCATATGCTTGGCTGGCTCTGCCCCAGTTTATAGGGGCATGCAGCCCCCAGGAACAGTCACTATTATACCAGTTGCACAGGTCAGCAGCTCTCTTTCCCTATAGCCCACCTCCAGAGAGGACAGCTGCTCCCTATATCTTTATATTCCCCTCCTACCGGAAAAGGGGGCAAAAGGCCAGCAGTCTTCATTTCACTGTTACTTACAGTTGCAGAGCGTAACATGCACCTTTTATAGGTTTAACCCCAACCTATGCAACATCTGTCACTCTCTGCAGAACAA
Organism: Cephalopholis sonnerati; assembly: GCA_019142605.1. Classification (NCBI taxonomy): domain Eukaryota; kingdom Metazoa; phylum Chordata; class Actinopteri; order Perciformes; family Serranidae; genus Cephalopholis; species Cephalopholis sonnerati. Next base: position 13,421,746 of record JAGQAX010000017.1, read on the forward strand.
TTCATACTGTAACAATGGTTGTCAAGTTAAAAAAAAAAAAAAAAAAAATAGAATTACCGCCTTGCGGTCATATGTCTCCACCAACCAGTCAAGTTGCAGTTACAATTTACATCCATCTCTGTCCAGACTTGTACATAGCCATGACAGTTGACAATGCTTCAAATACAGACATTGCTGCAAAGAAGCGACATATTTTATCACACAGCTACGTGTTCATGCACATCTTCAACCCGACAGCACAGAGGATCTATACAAAACAACACAGTTTCAAGATGGGAATTCTGGATAGTGTCATCCAGTCAGTGTCTGACCAAATGTCTCCCCTTCTGTTTCTGAGATATGGCACTGAATAATGGCCAAAACCTGTTTTTGCACAACATTATGATGTCACAGTGATGTTGACCTTTGACCTTTTAGATATTTAATATCATCACTTCATCTTATTGTTCTATTGGACATTTGTGTGAAATTTTGTCATAATTAACATATGAATTCTTGAGTTATGGCCAAAAACTTATTTTGTGAGGTCTAAGTGACCTTTAGCTTTGATCTTTGACCACCAAAAACTAATCAGTTCATCCGTGAGTTCGAGTGGACGTTTATGCAAAATTTGCCCCTTTGCTTTTGCCAGCAAAGGGGCATAAAAATCTTCATCTTTTCCTTTTTAGTTTGCATGGACTTCAAATTCTCAGACGGACTAATCATTTTAATAATTTGCTGGTTGAAAATACTCTAACAGCTTCATGTTTTCTGCTCATTAATGTTTCTTTTCGGGGGACTGTCCTGGTCCTCTAAGACCTTGTTTGTAAGTTTTCTTTATATTTCAAAAACTGAGGGACCCAAACATGTAACTTGTTTCCATATTGCTTAGCTTCAGTGGCGGTACTTCTGCCTGCTTCTCAAAACTGAAGGTGTGCCGACCGCCATCTGCTGTAGATATTACACTGACTATGGATGAGTACCTCATACAACCCCACTTCAAAAAATCCAAACTTTCCCTCAGTAACTTGAATCAGGACAACTCAACAAGGGCAGACATGTGGGTGGTTATGGCAGCCAAACCCCTCATCTTCTGCGTATGGGTCGGTCTTGCAGCCAAGCAGGCCACCCTGCAGGTTTTCATACTCACTCATAACCACCTGCTGGGCTGAGTCCTGTTTACATCCACGCAGAAAAAGAAATCTACTCCACACTGATTTAAGGCTTCTGAAATGGCATTTTCTGTCACTTAGATATGATGGAGTGTGCTGTTGTTTCTAAGGCATGGTTGGTTGGTGGAGTTGCAGATTCAGAGGGATGGAGGCTACCGCGGCGCTATCCCACACTTCATATCTGACGGGGAAACAGATCTGACACAGATGAAGCGTGTGACAAGAAAAGGATATGGCAACAAGACAAGAAAAACAGATGGAAAAACCAATCCACCAACTCCAACAAACTTATCCAAACACCACACAAGCATTGGTTATTTGAATGTGTGGTGAGAAAGACATACAAGATCCAATTTTTTTAAAAGGATACTGTTAAGGTAACTGGTAAGCCTTGTGTTCTCACTGCACCCTTGCTACACTTACCGCTGCCCTCTCCCCTCCTTAATCATCCTTTCTCTCCGTTCTTTTACTACTTAAGAGGCTGACTCACTGGACCTGAATTGCTGTTTGTCTGTCATGACATCTGGAGTAGCTGGATGACTGAGTGTTATGTCTTTCTCTCACTCAGTCTGTGTCTCTCCCCTGATGGGACCCCACTGACATCTTCATCCGTGGTTTTTCAGTGTAGCATAATGACCTCCTACTAGCAGCCCTAATGGAGCCATAATGGTCATTTATGCCAGGGGAGGCTCTGAGGGCACGGCTGTGGAGGCAGCGAGTCGCACAGGAAGACGGGCGAGCGGAGAGAAGCTCCTGGTTAAGTCCCTCCACCTCTGCCTCTTCCCTTCATACACATCTCGGTCTTTGTATAAATACAGCTTTTCTGTGTGTGTTGTGCGTGTGTGTGTTCAACTGTGCATTCATGTGCGTGCAGTGAAAGGAACCGATACAAGACTGGTTAACAACAGACAGCACAATATGAATGTATCAGGGGTGTTTCCCTGCTTTTGATGTTCGCTTCTATAGCTTATTCACATGCATAATGCACATATGCACACTACATTTTCTTTTTTAATTACATTTCTGCTCATACAGATGAGCTTCCTATTCATGCATACATCATACACACAATGGAGTACACCACCACTCTTAAACCTCTCCTCTATATTTGCTACCACCACTGGCAGAAACTATACTGTACATAAATTACAGTGCATAAACTTAACTTGCACTTATTGCTATTTTCTTTCTAGCCATTTGCATTTTAATATGCACGGTAAACACAAGGACCTGCCTCTGTATACAGTCTTAGCCTAGGGTAATCTTTAAAAAAGAGTGTTCTCTGTTAGAGAGCAGTTCAACGTACTGTAAGGCTGTGATCAAATAAGATACTCCCTTAAATGTGGCTTTAAACGCCTTAATCATGTGAGGTCCTCCAAACTAGACACCTCATGCTTTAAATGCAGCACATCTTGGGTTGTTCCCCTGGGGGCTGCAAGTTGAATAATACAATAGCACATTTATCAGCTAGCTAATGCTAATTAGACTGTTGCATAGAAACGGGAATAATGTACAGTAATGTTCCTTATGTCCTGTCAGCTCCTGTTTTCTCTGTTTCTAGCGATACTTACACAGCTGTGTTTTGGGTTTAAAGCTACAGTAGGTAACTTTTAGAAAAATAACTTTAGCTGAAACTGTCACTATATCCTGTCAGAAGTACATTAGGCAGACAATTTGTGAAATTATCAGGTTCCTCTTGGAGTTACTAACGCATGTCTGCCACTGCTCATGCACACACTGTTCTGCCAACAACAGTGTTCATGGCAAAGACAAGTAAACAGAAGAATACCGACAATGAAAAGCTTTCACTTTCACTCCTCCTGGCTCTGATTGGTTGTTTACATTCAGGCGCGGTAGATTCTTGTTAACGCCATTAGGAGCACTCAGAGGAGAAAGAGGAATCTGATTTTTTCACAGATTATCTGTCTCGTGTTCTGTCAGGATGTAGTGACGGTTTAAGCAAATATGACAAAAAGTTATGTTTTTATGAAAGTTCAGCTTTAAGTCTGAACAAATAACATCCTATCTGATCTATTAGGTGCCTTCATTTAAAACGTAAAGAGAAGATATGATCATCTTACTGTTGGTTTGACCTCCTCAGGCAAGTTTTATTAACCTCTACTCAGATGGGATGGGAAAAAAACAGACATGGCATGAATTCATGGACAGCGTGAAATACATGTAGCTTCTATCAAAATGGAAAAAAATGACAAAAAGGATCTTAATTTCAACAAAACTTTTCCTTCTCTGAACCTATCTGAAAATCAGTGCCGTCCCACTGTTCATAACTGTAGTATCTAGGGAACGGTGCGCTCTTTAATGTCTGATAGACTCAAAGTGAAGTCCTTTTGTACCTCATTTTGATTCAGAGATACTTTCAATTTTAGTCTGCTCTTTGTAGCCTGATAAATGTTAGCTCTGAAGTCTGATCATTTAAGTCAAGTTCTGTAATGCTGATGTGTGCTGTATTTGCATACTTTGATTTCTGCCCCAGCTGCCATCCAGGATGAGCAGAGCAGTGTATGACATTGTTTATGACTGTTACTTTCAGGTTTTTTTGAGCTAATGTGGACATTTCTCAAAAGCAGTTGCAATTTTAATGCAACTCAGTGAGGGTGTGCAGCAGGGATGATCAACTTGCTTTGCCTGGGGGCCACTTTTGTAAAATGACAGATGGCCATGGGTTGGTTATTAAATAAACATTAATAATACTTATCAGTACATAAAATAAATGAATTGCCTGTTTTAACCTTTTGACCATTGATGTCTTCACTCATCTTTGACAGGAGGCTAATCCAGTCACAGCAGGTCGAGGGAATGCAGGGGCGTGTCTAAGGTTTGAGAGCATTCAGGGCCCAGTAGGGGGGGCTTTATTTTTTTAAATAAACAAGCTCTATTTTGATGCTTTTGTATGCACTCTGTGCTTATTACATTCAAAGTAAAACAAAATTATTCCAGTGTAAATTCATTTATTTTCAGTGTAAATTAGAAAGTGATTGGCAGGCTACCCGGCACCTTACGTTGGGCCACATTTGGCCCACAGGCCACAAGTTGAGTATCACTCCTGGTGTAGTGTTTTTTTGTACATTACTGAGAGGTAAAGAACATAATTTGTTATTTCATTTACATTTATACTGACAGAGGGAAAATGTGCTTCTATTTTTGATTGAGAAATGCCTGTTTAAATTGGTCATATTAGTAACAAACCTTCACTGAGACACACAATGATTCTATAGCCTGTGTGTTTATAAGCAGCTGTATGTTCATAGGCAGCTGTATGTGGGCTCCACAGCAGAAAATGAACTGAGGCTACATGACTGACATGTCAACTACCTACCTTAGCTCAGCCTAAGTGATACTGATACCTACATTTACAGATATGTACTACCCTGACATCACTCTAAAGCTATCTGACAGTTTTATACAGGATACCTGCCAATTTTGTCATCTCACTATAACAGCGTATTTATTACTGCATTCAGTTGATGATAGTAACAGAGCAGCAGCTGTTAAAGGGTTGGTTCACCCAAACTGCAAACAAAGATATTTTCTCACCTCCATAGCATTGGGGGTGGCAGCAGAAATCTCAGAGGCTGATATCTTTAAAGCTAAGCAAATAAAATCTTAAGTATTTCCATGGCTGAATACCAGAGGATATACAGCAAGTGAGAGAATATGATTTGATTGTAATTTGGTGAATCTACCGTTTAAGTAGACTGCTACTGCAGGATGACTTGAGCGTGCTGCTAACTATTGTGCTTCCCTTTTCAGTAATGCAAATATGTCAATCAGCCTGATTAACACTCCTCTAGGAAATGGGGTTTATCAGTTGCCAAACATCACTTTTTTTCCATCCTTTTTTGGAAGCATGTCCTGGGTGTGTGCAAAAGATTTCTGGGAAAAGCAAAGATAATGCTCAATTCAAAGGGAGTGACTGGAAATACGAAGATTCAGCAACAACTCAAGTGTGAAAGTGTCAGAAATATTAGCATTATTTTCTTTTAAAATCACATGATGACAGCAGTGCAATAACACCAGTCTGAGGGGCTGGTGTTATTTAACAGGAAAGGCAGTAACAGCCTCAGCACAACTCTGTGGGTCTTCATCTTAAACAGTGAGGATGTTTACATCCATATAGAAAATGCAACGTGACAACACTCACATATCACATTTCACATGTCACATTTGCATACATACATTGCAGTCCCCTCTGCTTTTATTTGACACTGACATTACCACTGCTTGCTGTCAAAGTCCTGATTGCGTAACAGCACATTCTGAGAAAATGTTCTGACATTTTTTCATCACAATGGGATCAGACAGACAATGACTGTCACAGGTCATTGTGTATCACTCCATTATGAGTCTCTCGTTAGAGATGGGCTCTACTAACAAACAAATCACTGTAAAGCTGAGAGAAATGTGTTACTTAAACATAGTAAACAATCAAGTAATTGTATCCACTCAGAAAAGCTCTGATGAATGAAAAAAAGACTTGTTGTTCTTGTGATGTTGCAAATCATTTGTTACACCTCCTTACCATTTGTAATTCTGAGGTAATGGAAAACATTGCTGCCTTCTTGATTGTCACTACACATGCAGGATGCAAGCATAATGCTGAAACCATGCTGCCACGAGGTAAACAGCGTGTGATTACAGCAGTGAATATAAAGTACAGCTTGAAATTTAAAAACTGAGCAAAAATCAGAGAAGGTGTCTTTATGAAACACTTCAGTCCTCTTTCTGTTATCAGTACGAATACATTCTGTAATAGCTAAAAAAAATATGTGCAAAGATGAGTTCTATGCACTTGTCCAAAACAGAATTTCTATCCTTTAAGTGCAACCAAAAATTTGAAGATTTAATAAATTTCATAGTTCGAGAGGACCTTGTAATTTTAAACTTGCAGCTAATTTTCCAATCTTCAAATTTTCAGCTAAATGCTGCTTGAATTTCTGCTCTGCAATTAAAGGTACCCTGAGGATTTTTCTCTTCAACCAAACATGGTTTTGTTTCTTATAAAACTGGACTGTGTGCAAAAAACATTTGCAAAGCCCTCTGTGCATTTTTTGATGTTGCAAAATCTGCTTTTTTTTTTACCATCATCAGTGTTTTCCTGCTTTACTGGCAAATTAACTGCAATCGCATTACTGCTCTCTGCTGTTTGTCGATTTGTGTCATGTGTCACGTATCTATGATGCCATCGCCATGGTTGTGGCATGCATGTGCATCCTTAACACTATGAAATGTATAAAAATGTTCACTTTTCCATGTTACTCAACTAAAATATATAACAACACTTACCTATAGGTCAGAGAAATGTTTCTTTTTTTAATGGCAGCTTTTCTGACACAAAAATATGTACATATCTTGCGGTGTTCCACAAGGGAGCTGCTTAGGCCCACTTTTATTTTCAATTTTAATAAATGATTTACCATGTAATGTTAAATATGCTGATGTAAATATTAATGCAGGTGACTCAACATTTTTCTGTGCTTCACCAACTTTAGTGGATCGGAGAGAAAATCTACTTGTCGACTTAAATACATTACTAAATGGAAGAGAATTAAATAAGTATCGAACATTGTCAAAACTAAATGTATTGGATTTGGTAGTAGGAATGTTCTTGCTAATGCCACTATACTCAGTTTGTCTATGAATGGGGCATCAGTTAAGCAGGTTACTACAGCCAAACTACTGGGTGTTAAATTAAATAACCAGCTGTCACAAACTGATTAAATTGATCACATTGTTTCCATGATAGGAAAGGGCATTAAAACTGGGGATCCAGACAAAGAATAACGAATAAAGACAGTGTTCAGCATGCTTTCATTTTACTCCACAATTTATGAGTAGCAGATATTGTCTCCCCCACAAAAAATTCTTACAGTAACTACTAGTTTTAACGCACATAAATACCGCTGTCTGAGTTTGCCCTTTAGGGAAATGCTATAAAATGCGATTGCTTGCATGGACAACTTTTCAAAAGATAGAGGATGACCTGATTTACATCACAATATGTGAAGGTCTCTAAGCACAAATAGTAATGATGTCTGTGCTGGAATCATTTTGTAAGCAACTCTCGGCATACAAATACAGACACATAGAAACATACTGTATGGGATCGATATCAAAGGCACTTTGTGATCAATGTTGGAATTAATTGGGAGTGTCACAAGGACCAGAGTGCTAAGTTGTCAGATACTGTTTAATGGCTGTTGAGCCGGTGTCTGCTTTGCATCTAACTGGCTGCACCGAGGGCTGTCTTTTTTTTAAACTATGGTTTGTATATATCACTTTTTTTTAGGTTTTGTTTTCTACACTTGAACTCTGTTTCAGCTGCAGGGATGTCAGCTTTGGTTTCTCTTTTCCTGTGTATGTCTTATTGAGTTTTCTTACTTAATTCAGTGTTTCATCACTGATCAATGTTTTATCACTGTTTTATCTTGACAATTGGACAATTGCCTTACCACTTTTTCCTGTTAACAGTGGACCCCTGAGGTTTACTGGGTGTAAAAAAGCCTTGAAATGCTGCCCACAATTTACGCCTCTTGGATCCAGCCTGCCTGGTCTCAGCTCCATTTATTTATAGGAGTGTTTCAGCGGGGTTGTGTACAGTGAGGGAAAAAAAGGCTTTGATCTTAAATTGAGGATGCTTTCCACATCTTAGTAAGGAAGGACACCAGTCAATATTTGGCCTGGGGTTATTTAATTTGGACAAGGAGTTTGATTCATACATTAAAAATTCCAATTACCCTGTCAAGAGTTGAGCGAGCCCAGAGGAGGCTGTTTTAATCATACAGCTTTATCAAACTCTTTAAATTGAGTTTAACATGGACAGGATCATACATTCTGCCTCGGGGAAGGTGACATCCCTTAATTTGTCCTAAACAGTAAACATTTTAAAAATCCATGTTTAACTAGAATTACTTATACGGAATAAATACTGAACAGGCCTTTTCCTTTTAGTCTCTTCTTTCTTTCTTTGTTATATCCAAGATCATTAACTTTTTAGAGTGCTTTGACAGAATATGAAGGATGGATAAACACTCGTTCTATGTATGCTGCACACAAAACAACCATGTACACTGTCAATCAGTTATCAGGGGAAAGAGTCATTATACTGCTAAATTATTCCATTTTCTTAAAAAAAAAAAAAAAAAAAAAAAAGGCACAGACAAAAATGGCTTAATTCCCACATTTGTATGCCACTCGTGTTCCCCCACATTGATGAGAAGGTGCTATTCCATTTCTTCTGTCAAATAATGTTGTGGTCAGGTATAAATCTAGCATGTGTCTGATCTGCAGGTGGTCACAGCTGGACCTCCTGTCTTACCATTCCTGAATCTATTTCACAAAGATATTACAGAGATCTGAGCTGCTGTCAGATATTTCCCATTCCGTCTTATCAGTGGAAGGAATGATGTCTGGCACGGCAAACAAAGTATGTGCAAAGTCCTTAAATAAAGCATGAAATTGATGGGATGCCTGTCTAAGTGAGGCACCGCGGAGCCACGGGCCCTCTTGCAGCAGACAGGTACAGCTGCTCACCTCCAGACTGCACGCCTCCCATTTGGACTCCCATTAAAGTGCCCGGCGCTCTGAGTCAACACTTTTAATGCAGAAAATGACTTCATTCATTTTCCATTACAAGAACCACGTTTTTTAAAATCTGCCTACACAAAGCGCTGCTTATTTTTCTGCTTCTCCACAGATGAATTTGCATACATTGGGCCGCTGAAGACGGAGAACTTCCCCCCATTTTAGACATTTGGTCATGGTAGTGTTCGAGTACGGGATAAAAAGGAGTAAGCAATTTACTTCACTATACGTCAGCTTTCAAAAGCTAGTTGAGAAATCCAGACACGTAACATACTTATCACCCTGCAGATTATTTGGTGACTGACTTGTATATTGATGAGCGCTCGGGTATGCGCGTGCATGTGTGTTTGTGTGTGTGCATGTATGTCGAATGTGCTGGAGAGTGCATGACAGAAATCAGCTGCAACACTGATATTTTTAAAAAAGCCTTTAACTCACCAGGGAACTGGTAGCTGTAGCTGGGTGCGAATCCAGTGTATCCGCGGCCATACGTTGCCACAATATTAGGGTAACCTTTGACAGAGCAGAAAGAGATTAAAAAGAGTTGAGAACTATTATATACAAATGTGATACACACACAGACACACAGACCAACATTGGAATATGGCTACTTATAAATCCACTTTGAGAGAGAAACAAATCTTAAAAGACTCCACATAAAACTCTTGGGAATCCAGACTACTAAAGTGTTCTCATTTTTCAAGCAAATTCTAATGTTATTTCATACCCTGAAAAATAAAGCTACAATAATCCACATTAAATATGAGCCTGAAATAGTTAGGATTAAGTGTTACATTTCAGAAAAGTACTTTCCATATACAAAGTGTGTATTATGTGTCACCCCTGCTTGCTTTGTTTGGGGTAAAAAAACTGTAATAAGCAAGTAGTGATTTATTTTTATGCTTCAAGCCTAATAAAGAGGTGGCATGTATTTATAGCTCATAATGTTGATGGTAGATTGTCAACTAAAAAACATTCGCTGTGTGTGCAGTTTGACAACAAGCACCACCCTCAATCAATGGTCAACTGTCACAATTACATTAACATCTAATCTTGATCGCGCAGCTGTGGTTGCTTTTCCTACAGGACATATTTTACACAATCTCTTTAAAGCAAGTTATCCTTCATGGATCAATAACCCGTTTAATTATATTAGATTTTAACACACTTAGGTACCTCAACAGGAGCCTCTGAGCAGCTAATAGAAAGTTTGTCTTTTTTCTTTTTTTAAAGTGATCCCCATCATTCACTGGGGTTAGATTTCCATTAAGGTTTGGTATCAAGAACTGGTGCTGAATTTGGTGCTGGTGCTTAACAGGTTGGAATGCAAAGCATTAATAACTTCCCAAAAATAAACAGCACTCCTGATTCTTAACTGTCTCATTCATTTTCATTTTTTAATTCAACCACAAGTTCTCAGGCACTTTTATAGCTCAGTGTAATAACACTTATAGCAGGTGCCTTGAAATGACGTCGGCGTCTGTTTCTGTGCATCTCCAACATAGCACACAGCTTTATGTGTTATTCTGGCTGGATGGTTAAAAAGATACTGTGGGCATGGAAGTGATAGCTGCTCCTCATTTACAACTCTGGCGTGGCATTCATTTGTGTGTTGCTGTATTGTTTAACTGGTTTTAACAAGGTTTAACCAGCAATTAAAACTAATGTGTCATCTATAGTTGTCTATCTTAAGAGTTACCAAGGCAACCAGTGTTATATGGAAATTATAAGCATGTGCTAAATGTGTTTAACCAACCAGACTGCTTAAACAGCATCATGGAGGTGAGAGTTTTGCGCACCTTGTTTGTACCTGCAACACTTCAAATTAGCAAGAGTTTAGCTTCCTCAAATGAGACCTGAGGGGGACTCCAAATTACTGCTCTAATTTAATTTCAATTGAAGGTTGTTTTTTTCCCAAATAATAAAATGTGTCTGAAAATACATATTAACATGAATTCAGCATATTATTAGCAAAGATAAATCATCATACTCATAATTCCCGTTTAATTTACAGTACACAACATTGATGATAGGCCAATTATTACCCATGAGTCATGGTGCATCCTGTGAGCTGGCTAACACTTAATCACTGTACGGCACTGACTATCTATGACGGTGAGGTGAACTAGTTAGCTAACATTTAAGTATTATTGAAGCATATTGGCTGATTAGCTGTATTATTAATCCAAGAGTGTGGACAGTCTTGTGAGTCACAATAGATCGTGTTGTAACAATGCCACAACTGATGTTGAGTTAGCAGCTACAGGTTAGCACAAACAAGATAGGACCCCAAAATATATGTAGTAAGGGGTCCCTGTTCTGGCTGTATTTCAGCTAAGGGGTCCTGTCAACTGTATTTCAAAATGTGTGCGCACAACTTTTTGCATATTGCAAGTTTGCATTTTTGTTGTGTGTACTGTAGATTTGGTGTCAGTTCCGCTATTTTCAAAGACTGGTCTGTGCAGTGTTGACATTGCACAGTTTAACAGCCTCTCTCTCATCATTCCTGCCACGCATTAAAGCTGAGTTATCAACTCTGTCCATCAGCACGCAGTGACAACTGTACTGCCCTTCCTGATCACACACCTCTGTACAGCAGGTTTCTCCTTTAATGTCAGCTCCTAAAATTAGACCTCAGAAGATGTAATTTTTTTTACATTTTTCCAAATTTCTTTTTTGTCAACTCTTTTATCAACAACTTTTTTGTCATCTCCTGAAGCTGTCCATGGTTCTCGTTTTACTGTAGAGTTTACAAAAAATCAGGAGTGCTCAAAGTTTTGGTGACTTAGTGTCAGTTTGGGAAGCCAGCATATGATTGAGGGCTGCACAGGGAAACTGCACATATCTCACTTCTACATTACAATGCAGAGTTGTCCAACACAATCACTAAATTCAGCTAACAGCACTAGCATTTATGACAGAATGCCATTCCTGCAACAACCATGAGGTCCATAGTTGCCAACCAGTAGCTTTTTACATGATGCCATTCCTAACCTGACACTTGTTTGATACAGTAGCGAGGTAGTATATTACATGTAAGCTGTAAGTGACAGTATTAAAAATGGGCCGCAGATGATACAAATATAAACCATGCATGCAGGGCTGCACAAAATGTTTCTCAGGGCCAACATTGGCCCACGGCCTGCAGTCTGGACAACTGTGAAATACTTCGAAAGCACCAAAAAACATTTATGAAGTTTGGGATGTTAACAAATATTTTGGTAGTGCAACGTTTACTTTACATTTCCATCACAGATTGGACCTTTGATTTGATGTATTTCCTGTATGAAAGGTGATATATATACATTATAATAATCAGTCAAATCAATATTTTAATGTGAGATGCTACACACAGTATTAGTAAATACATCTGTGATAAACCAGTACTTGAAACCCAGAAATAGTTAGTCAGGGTTACAGTTATGGTAAAATGTACCCTCAGCCACTGAATTATAAAAGTTGCTGAAATTAGAAAATGTGACTAGAAACTGCCATCTGTAAACCAAAGTCAAAGTCTGTGTGAGGGTACAGGCTTGTTTAGAAGTTGTACGGTCCCTGGATGGATGAGGAGTTACAATGAGGCCAGAAGAGGACCCAGTGTCACTAGAAAAATTTAAGAGTAGCAGATGTATTGTTCATCTGCTGTCATGATTCTTATTACAACCACAGACCCACCAGTTAATTAGCTGGACAGTTTTCAGACAGAAGCAGCTGTGGGCAACATATTGAGAAACGGGGTGTGAGGGAGCAGGCAGCTAGGAAGTGGGATACAGACAAAACAAGACATTTGAGAAGAGTGGGTGGGCGAGCAAGTGAGCCTGCGAGAGTCAGTGAGAATTTGAGCACCATCAAAGGTAATGTAAACATAATTAACCCTCTAATTATGGTATATGTCTCAGTCTTTATCCGTTTTCCTCAAGCTATTATCACCTTCAACCATAAGTCTGGACTAAATTACCTAATAAGAGGAAGTCCTTTAGGCCAGGAATGAATCACTGGAGCCAACCTTGATAACTCTTCTTCACTGTGTGTAAATTACACCTCAGAAACTGACCTTGGAAACCTCTTTCAGGCTTTTGCGTCTTCAGTTCTTGTTAGATACAGTATGTACCAGCCTGATAAATTTGCTGTAGTCACAGCTGAATGTCTAGATTGTAAATTCTGGGCTGCTCTTATAGACAGTGCAGACTAAGAGAGCTTACATTAAAGGGATAGTTTGGATCTTTTGAAGCAGTTTGTAGGAGGTACTTGTCCCTGGTCAGTGTTTTATATAAAGTCAGTTTCTGTCATCACACCCCCAGTTTGGAGAAACAGGCTGGAGCACCAACAAGAAGGATAAGCCATGTACTACTATGAATTGGGAGCATCAGCAAAACATATTTTAACCACCTGAACTACAATTACGACCTCACAGTTGTATACCTCCAAGCAACAGTCATGTTGCAGTTACAATTTAAGTCCATGTCTGTTAAAACATGGATGCTTTACCCAGACAACACAGAAGATGTTTACAATCAGCACAGTTTTGAGATGGCCACCCAACATTTGTGTCACTAATTCAGCATCTGACCAAATGTCTCCCCTTCTGTTCCTGAGTTATGGCAATGAATATTGGCCAGAAAAGTGTTTTTTTGCCTGACATTTTGATGTCACGGCGAAGTTGGCCTTTGATCTCATTATATAAAACGCCATCACTTCATAATTTTTATGCTGTCAGACATTTATGTTAAATTTTGTCATAATTAGTTTAAGAATTCTTGAGTTTCAGCCCAAAAGTAGTTTTGTGAGGTCACATTGACCTTGACCTTTGAACTTGGACTACTAACGTCTAATTCTAATCACTTCATCATTGAGAACATGTGGACGTTTGTTTGTGCCAAATTTGAGAAAATTCCCTGAAGACATTCTTGAGATATTGCATTCATGAGAATGAGACGGACTACTTCACAGTGACCTTAGACCACCAAATTCTGAACAGTTTAACGCTGAGTCTTACTGGATGTTTGTGCCAAATTTGAGGAAAGTCCCTTGAAGTGTTCTGAGATAATGCATTCACAAGAATGAAACAGATGAGGTCACAGTGACCTTAACCTATGACCTCTGACCACCAAAATCTAACCAGTTCATGGCTAAGAACTGGTGGATGTTTTTGCCAAATGTCCACTTGGATGTTTATTTCGCGTTCACAAGAATGGGAGATAGATACGTTTTCACCTACGTACGTACGTGCAGACATGCACATGAAGGGATGTACAGAAAACCCAAAAACGTACTGGCTCCGAGCACGGCTATCGCCGGCACTGAGGCATAAAAATCAATAACAGCTGATGTGAATTAAAATATTTTTACCACTTTTTCTTGATGAAAGACAGCCTGCTCTGACAGAGGAGCTGTTAGAGTCTTCAATTTGTTATCTCCACTCTCGTTAAAGCCACCAGACTACACTGACAAAAACAGTCATTTAAGCTCAGTGAACATGGGTGCTGAAGATCCACTGCTGCCAAATTCAGTTAGTTAGTTTGTGTTATTGTGTGACTTTAGTGAATCCAGACTAACCCTTTTAACTGCCAAGGTCACACAATAACACAAACAAAATAACTAATAGAGGCAATGGCAGACCAGCGGCCCCTTTGTTCAGCGATGTTTAATCACTATTTTTCTCAGTGGAGTCTGGCTTTGAAGAGAGCGATAAAATGGCTTCAGTTCCCTGTCGGAAATTGCTGTCTGACAGCAAGGTAAAGCAGTGAATATTTCACATATAGTGTAACGTAAACTAATATTGCTTTTTTTTAGATTGCCAAACTATATTTGTTGCTGACCCCTCCACAACAGTAGATTCCTTTGCTTCTGTATCAGACTCCTGTTTCTCCAAACTGGGGCCGTGCAGACTGACATCTACTGTAGGTAATACACTGACTATGGATAAGTACCTCAAACAGCCCCACTTCAAAGGATCCAAACTATCCCTTTGAATATGACTAGATGAGATATTTCTAAATAATAACTGTATGGAACATTTAGTGTAGGGTGCTAGACATTTGAACATTTTGTCCAGAGATGGCCTGTATTCACTTGTATGCATGTGTCTGCAGCACAAAGGCGTCAAAACATATTTTGCATGAACGCATATTTGTGTGTGTGAGGATGTGCGTGAGTGTATGTAGGCTATGTGCGTGTGTGTGAGTGTGTGGATGTGGGTGTGAGCATGTGTGTGTGGATGCTCTGTTCTGTATGCCTCAGAGCCTGTGCCAGCTGGAATCAGAAAGGTTGACCTTGGTCATAAATATCTAATCAGTGTTTGCTGTCCATGAAAAAGTTCAATTTATTCCTGACCCAATGGGAAAATGCCTCTCCCAGACCCTCTCCCCGTCTCTCGCAGACAAAAAGAAATGCAACTCAGAGAGGCAGTGAGAGGAACCTTAACCTGGTATGGATAAAGTAGGACGGAGGCTACACCAGGAAAAAAAAATCCTCCATCAGCTACTGATGAGAAGTCATCACCAGGAAGTTACAGATGGATAGCTTTCACACAACCCCTCTTTGTTTGTTTGGTCTGAAAAGAACTGTGATATGATACAATGAAAAGCTATCACCGACTGCAAAATATTGGATATTATGTGTTTGATACTGTCTTACTGTCAAACAGAATAAATGCCAAACTGAAATTGTTGGCTTAGATACCACGGCTCCTCATACTCCCTTATTTCAACATTTTCTGAAATGGCAAAACCACTTCCCTCGTCTGATGTACCGCATTACAATGGGTTTCACATTACTAACCGAAGAATTTTCAGCAAGATGCGTGCACCGAGTGTATGAGGAGAGGGCTATAAAGAGGAATATGAAAGTGTCGGGAAAGTGGATTAAGATACATGCTAAGTTAAGCTACTATCTCATAAAACCCTTAGTATGTGCATACAAACAAGAGTGGGAGGAAAGAAGAAAGACAGAAGAGAACCCACTGTGTTTCCTACCATTTCACTAAATGAAGCCTGCCATTGTGTCTGGCCTGGTGGCGGCCTCTTAGTGCTCTTATTTGCCTTATTAATATGCATGCTAATGTACCTATTTTATGGCTCAACAGTTCTGATTCACTTTAAAATCAATTATCCATCTGGTACACCCATACCTCGCCCAGGCTCAAATGTGTATTAATTTCAGCAAACATACATCGGGCACAACACAATAAAGATAAATGCCTCGATTAGAGGCGGTAAACAAAGGAGCTAGGGATGGCTTTAATGAGATTTGGCACAAAAGGAGCTTACACTTTCTTAAATAATGAGCCTAGGGTCCCCTTTTTCTAAATGCAAATTATATAAAGGAATGTTTCGCTGTCCTTGTTCCAATTTCATTTAGATAAGAGTGTCTCCAAACAAGTTGGCTGTTAATATTCTCACATGAGCACATCACTGCCTTTCCGCCTGCCGTCTCCCAATGGAGGGGAAGAGTGCTGTCCTCTTCACAGACACATTAGTCTGTAATAAGTTCTGAAAAGTTCACTGTGCTTGTTAAATACTTCTAACAGATGAGATGGAACTGAACGACTTAGATAGAGCTGACAGAAGCACTTGGCCAGTCTTATCTACACTTTTAGCACAAACAGATCTATAATCAGTCTCATGGCAAGGTCAACCCTGGAATAACCATGACAGCTTATGCAACTGTATATATATGGACACAAATATGGATAGATACTACAGGTAATTAGTTTACTGCCCCTTAATTTACCTTGTTAAATTTTTTTTCACAGCTCAATAACTGGTCACTGGTTTGTGTCCATTTTTTCAAAGAAAATGCAAAACAAGAAACACCTTACTATGTCGACCTTCAAAGCCACTTTAAGCATTGCGTTGCCTAGTACAGATAAAAATGCATGACTGTGGTTCTGCACCTGCTATGAGAGGGAAGGGGAGGGGGATACTTGCACGGTAAAATGAGTCTCTTACAATCAGCTGCATGTCTCTTTTGCTTTTGAAGGAAAAAATAAATCTTTTATGTGAGGGCAAATCCATTTGGTCGGGTCGCACATACAAATTATATGCATAGGAAATGTGAACGACAGACACACAGACAGACAGATGGACGGATAGGTAGATAGTGAGACAGATAAATAGGTAGATAGAGAGACAGTGGGAGGGTGGGGAAGAGGGGAGGGGAGAGGAGAGAGTGCAATAGTGTTAAATAAAAAGGGCCACAGGCATGGGCTGGATGGTAATGAAGAGGGGTGGGCCAGCAGCTGAGGTCCCTGTAGATGAGATCTCTCCCTGACATGTGTGTCCCCTTCATTACCCATTAAGGGGGGCACAGTGATGAATCCTTAATATGACATTACACCAATTTTCCTCTTCATTTAGCCTGCTAATGTGCTGGTCTGCTCCTATATGCCCAGGGGCTGCCTGTACCAGACTCGACCAGAAATAGACCACAGTGGCCACTGGTGGCACACCTTGAAGCAGCCTAATTAGGGGCAGCGCCCACCTAATGGGGCTATCTAGACGAGAGTTTGCATAAGTTGGTTTTTTTAGAAGGTAGAAATTGATGACTGAATGGCGGGCGTGTCTGACACCTCGTCTGAACCCCACACAAACGTTATGTCTTACATTTTGTTGGTTTTATCTGCAACCTAGTTGAAAATTTGTCTTGTCAGTTTAAAAAAAAAAAAGATTTTTATGCCTAATTTTATGCCTGATGGACCTTTTCAACACGATTCAAAATTATATGTCATATAAAGTATATACATAAAGACAACACATTGTCACTCCCAAATCGTCAAATATGGCAGCTTGTTTGGCGGCCCTATGCTTCAAACTATGATGCACAAGGTACCCCTCGAACATCAGTTTTGGACGTGTCCCTTTTCTGTGTCAATTCCTGCTCGTTACATGCTACAGTGTCTTTCAAAATAAACTACTACACCAAAACTACTTAAGGTTTAGGCAACAAAACTACTTGGTTAGGTTTAAAAAAAAAAACAATCATGGTTTGGGTTAATATAACAACATTTGTTACAGTTACTTCATGACTGTGTCATGTGATGTAGTCCAGTAACTTTGTTATGTGGCTGAAAAAACTCAAGTTGACTTCTGGTTTCACACGGGACATAAACACATATCTCCTGGCTGAAAGTTTGTGGTGTGTTTGACCCTTCACGCCCTTTTTGGACTTACTTGCTTTGTCTACTATGTCTACTTGCTGCAGACGGAATACATTGGAGTTTACTGAAAGCCCAAAAGACTTCTGTGTCTGTAACAGAAGTCAAGGGTCACTGACCAGGCTGCCATATTCAACACCCTGGGAATGAGAATGGGTTGATATAGATCACTTGTTTGGGTATTTGCATATGTATGTGTGTGTTATTGTGTGTGTATGACTCACTCAGCATGCCCATCCCCAGCATGAAGGCATCCATGGTGTAGGGCAGACCCCTGGCTCGCCCTCGTGTACCTGGTGGGAACATCACCTCCTTGGGCTGGGCTTTCTTACATTCTACCTATGTAGACAGACAAACACACACATATGCACGTGCACACACACACACACACACACACACACACACACACACACACACACACACACACACACACACACACACACACACACACACACACAGAGGCAAAGCATTAGACTGTGTAGGTACACAACCAGACAGATCTGACAGGGCTGTCTCAGCTCTTTAAGGTGGTTTTCTATTTGACTTGCACAGCGCTAGATGTTTTCCATAGAGAAAAACAAGACTGAGTCAATCTGAGCACCTCACATTTTAGAGGAAGGTCTCTAAGGAAAACTTACAATCATGCTCCTCCTGCATTAAAGCAAAGGTTATTGCTCCAGTGAGCATGTGCCCAATGCCTCAGGGAAATACAAGCTTAATACTTTCCAAGTGTTTCTGAGACATCAAGGTAGGAGAAGCTCTGTTCTGCAATGCCATTACCGCAGTCCCGCTGTGTGGCAGTATGTCGTTTCTTTGTGAAAGGCAGTTCTTTGTTTAATCCAAACAGAATAATCTCAAAAGCAATAATCTCCCTTGACAAAATCTCTATTTTTCATTTAACTTGAGTCTTGTCAGGGCACTGTGTTTAAAATCTGAAGCTTTCTTTAAAAAAGTGTTTTAAAACTGAATATTTTCTTGTGTTCAACGGTTCTATTTGTGCACTGTGTATTTGTGTGTGTCTGCTGGGCTGAAGTCCCCAGTGCCCCACAGTCCAATTCCACCCGCAGCACCCATCTCTCTCCTGCATTTCTTTCTCTCACTCCAGCTCTCACACATACAGGTTTGCTCATTTCCCATCTTGCAAGACTGACATCTCCTCCTCCTACATAACACATATCAAATGAGGGATGTGACAGGGACAGATGAGGAGAAGGAGGAAGATGAGAGTCCTATTTACCACGTATCTATCCTATCTCGATGAATTATAGAGAAGCACGATCGGCTGACAAGGGGTGGCATGGTCTTGTGTCTGTTGGTTGTTCTTTGGTAGGCTGAGTCTGTTCACCATGCTGCACAATCTATTTGCTCCACTGCCTGCTTGGCATCAGCCTGTCCATCTGTTTGTCTGTTTGCCTCCTGGCTCTCGGCTGCTTCTCCCTACTGCCTCCACTTAAGCAGGGCTTTCTCGGCTGCTGCGATTCACATGTCATCCTGGCCTGCTGCACAAGACAGGCTACTGCGCCAGTGCTGTGTACACCTCAACCAAGGTACAGCCCCGGCATCCATACAAATAGGCTCACAACTCTGACAGGCCAGCAGTGCACATTACTATTCACACACATTCACACATGCACAATGGTACACACAACGTGCCATTGCAAGTCAAAATAAAACTTCACGTCTGTACAAAGTTGCTGTGCTAAATGAATAGTATAACAAGCTCTGTATATCCAGCAGAGAGCTAGAAATGTAAAGAGGGAACACTAATGAAAAAGGTTTCTATCACAGAGGGAAAGTTGCTGCGTTGCAGAGCTGTGATTTGTTGCTGTTAGCAGCCCTTTCATTTGAAGCAGACCAACTAAAGTACACAGTTCCCTCAGCCACTTTGTAGCTGTCACAGCTACTCTGCCCTCCTTGCTCGCCTGGAATGGTTTGACATTGTGCTGAAGAGAGCACAGGCGCTCTTATCGTCAGGGAATGACCCCCGGCGTGGAAGCAGGAACTGGGTGGGACAAATGGGTCGGTTAGAAATCTCAGTACACTGCTGAGATTTTCACATGTTCACATAGCTGGGTGACAAATACAGTCTAGTACAGAGACAGTGTCTGCTCAGCGTCCTCCAGCAGCCCCAGCCACATCCAACGAGTTGGACGCTCAGGTGGCCTGCTGGGAGTAAGACAGGCCCGGGTGTGAGTCATGCCTACATGCTCTCAGATGCGGATCTTTGATATTCAGAGAGAGGGCTCCTTGTCATGGATTTAAAAACCAGCCAGGAGCCAGGAACTGTGGTGGTGTGAGTGTGTGGGTGTTCACCTGCTTCAAACACACAGGAGTGTGTGAGGGAGGGAGGCAGGAGCTTTCAAGAGTGAACTAAGTCAAAGAGAGGAGAACAGAGAGGACAGCAAGACAATTCTGAGCCTGACTGTGAAGCACTGCAAAGGTTCAGCAGACGTGAATGCAGAGAGTTTTACAGACTAAACATTTTGCTGCATTAACTGAGGGAAAACATTTACATTTACTAACATTAAACTTATGTAGCAATCAGTTGAACTGTGAATATTGCGCTTACTTTCTGTGTATCTTGTCCAGAACACAATGTTATAAAAGCAGCACAATGTTGTGTTGGGAAAAGTATCATAATCCACCATTTAGATCTGGTGAATGGAGGTGTTAGAGCATCTTTCTGCCCTGTAGAGAAATGGGGCGCCCCTTTAACCTGCATTGCCTTCCCTGCCAGGAAAGGTACATTGTTTTGTGTGAAAATAGGAGCTCTGAGAGCCTCACACACACACACACACACACTGTTTGCAAGACAGCTGACTGTTGAAGTGAATTCCTGCCACACAGTGTTGACAAGGTATATTTACCTCAACCTGCGTGTTCTCTACATATATCGAGAGGTTTCTGCTGCACTGACATACTGCAGTTGATAGCTTATCTTTGAGATATGTGTCACTCTGTAACCAATGATAAAGTCAGGGAGAAGGAAAACATAAGCCAAATAGTGGAGCCTATACACTCTTACAGAGTTTAATCTTTTCAGTGACTTATTTGAAATACTGTTTGTTGCATGGCTAAATTACACCACCTGGGAACTCTTTACTGTATTCGTTTGAGTGATTGGAGCACTCATTCAGACTCCATCACGCCGCATACGGCTGTTCAAAAAAGTGGACCTTGGATCTCGTCCAAGCAACCTGCAGCCCAGTTTGTCAGCAGTAAAAAGTAATCCAAAGCAACAACAGGAAATGACCCCTAAATGCTGTGTGCTATAAGGAGACAGATGTTGACATATAGCAGCCTGTGGATACTCATGCTTGGAAAGTCTGTCATGATGAGATAAAACAGGCCGGTCGCCTGAAGAAAATGTTGGCATTGTATGTTTTGCAAACCATGGATACGTTACATATGCATGTTTCATATGTAGCATATTAGTGTTTTTAAAGTGATGTATATGAGCACATTTTGTCATCAGAAGATGGAGGGGATGTAGGATAGTGTGTCATCTAAGCGAGATGGCTGCCATGCTGTGGACCACTGTTCCAGACCAACAATACCACCTGTGGTTTTAGCAACCATTTGTGGTGTTCCCCAGCAGTATCTGTGATTCTGAACATGAGTGTTTTTTACAGACACATAGCAGTGTTTGCCAGTAGTGTTTGAGCCACAGAACTTGGGTGTTATTCACCAAGACATCGCAGTGTTTCCCAACGGCATTCGAGCCATGCAACCTGTGTCCTGTCATCAATATATCACAGCGTTTCCTCGCACCATTTGAGCTACTGAACCTGGGTGTTTTTCACAAAACCCTCCCTGCTTTTCTGGTGACTTTTGTGGCCCCCATTGTGGGTATTTTAAGCCAAAACATGATCTTTTCCTAACCACAACCAAGTCGTTTTTGTGCTTAAGCCTAACCAAACCTTTGCCACAGCACTGTTGAGAAGTTTTAACATACCTAATTTAACGTTTAGATTTAGAAGTTTATATTAAAAGTTTAGTCATATGCCCTTGATTGATTAATTTTATTAATTTGTGCATTTCAGAGCACTAGGTAAAAATGGTAAATGGTAAAACAAATTCAAAAGATGTAATGTACTCTAAGTCGGATACCTTGCTACCCTGATTTCGAGGCCCTGTTACTGGTTACGCTTTTAAATTCAAAGTGAAACAAACAAATGATAAAACAAATCAGTGTCAAATTCCATATCAACTTCATCATAAAAACACAAGCATTTCTGTGCCATTGCTGAATATTTCATTTTGTTCCGCCACTGTCTTGTTCTGGTTATAAAATCAGGATTTTTTTTGAAGTTATTATTCCTTCAAAAATAACTCTATCTTCCAATAACAGTGCTTGATATTGAAATTATGAGGTGCACATGCTGTATGCACACAAACATACCGCAATATGCACGGACCTCACAAGATCACACGATTGTGTAGTAAAACAGCCCACTGATGAAGAAAAAAACAAACAAGTGCCTCTGTTTTCATGTGCAGACCCTGTGATACAAAGCAGAGAAACACTCTGGTTATGACCTTTTCAATACATCTCCTATACATATTAACCTTGTAGGTATAACGGGAAGGTGTGGGCGGGATGGACTGGCAATGGCTGTCCTTCAGGGATGAGTGTTGTGGGTGTGGTGTGTGTGTGTGTGTAGAGGGGGAGGTGTACATCTACTATTAGCTTCACTACTGAATGGATTCCATCAGCAGACTGGCAGACTGAAGAAAGGAAACAGTGTGATTCATTTACTCCAGCGCCCACTCCCAGCTGAACAGTCAAAACACATAGACTGCATAGTTAGGAAATGTCACGGCTCTGAATTCACAATATCAGGCATGGTGGTGTGGGATTATTCACTTAAAGAAAAGGCTTCTCACAACCATTTAACAACTGGTTGAGTTAAAGAACAGAGTGACTGATAACTATGTTAAAATAATGCTTTTTTTTTTTTTTTTACAGCTAAATTCTTTAGCGCTTTTTTATGTGAACAAAAAGGTCTAACAGAAGAGCAGGAGACATGCACTCTAAAAAGCTAAGAATGGCAGGTGCGTGCATGCATGCTTGACAGGGTGATGTGGAGGGATTCAGTTGCAGTGCATTTAGTCATATTTTTGTGAGTGTTTGGACTTGAACTACTGAATCTACTGAGCAGCAGAAAATGGGATTTTGCTGCAGGAGTCTTTTGAGAAGTTTCTACAGACAATTTGATACTTTCCTCTCCTTTGAAAACTTGTCACTGAAGGAATCCATTGTAATTCCTGTGATTTCCAGATTACCAGGGGGCATATTCACAGGTGATCTTATCTTATCACAAGGAGTCCTCCTAAATCATGCCAAAAGCTCCTAACTAAGAGTTTCCTTTTAAGAGTAATTCTTTTACTAAGGAACTGAGAGAACTCTTGAGCTGCTACTTGCTATCTATGACATCATGTTTCATGGATGAACTTACTCATTATGTCTACAGTAATTGGTTGGTGGGTAGGCATGTAGACATCATTTAGAGTTTAGGTGTTTTACAAACTATCATGGATTTTAAACATGAATATGTGATATTCAAACTTTCAATGTTGTGCAACATATAGCACCAATTATATCCAGCTATGGCCACAAACCAGCTCTTTTTATTTAATTTACTTTGGGCTGTAGTACACTTATAAGTACTTCCTGAAAAGCAAACTGATTTTTATCTGGAGTCACTGTTATCAAATGTATACCAAATGTAGATATAAATGGCTCATTCAAAGGTAAAGAAAACACTGCAATTAGTTTCAGGTGACTTCACACTATTGAAAACACAGTTATGAATAGTGTATTTAATTTCTCCCAGTATATCACCCTAAATCCTACACACTGGCCCTTTAAAAGTTTTTTATCCTTGTATTATTCAAAGTTATTGTGAGCTGCATTTCCTGAAGCAACTGACTGATTATAAGCAGTCCTCTGGTCTACCTCTTATGTCTCTCATACTTAGGATTAAATTTGAGAGCTAAAATAGTTGTGAATTACTCTCAGAATATTGCCCCTGAACCTCTGTTCTCCATTATAGTCCAGCTACAGATATTTCAAGTCTCCTGCGGGTTAATAACTGGTACTCAAAGGATAAATTTTGGTTCAAGTGTCACTTTAAAACCCCTGTGAACCAGTCAAAACAAAAACTGTACGTCATGTATCTTATAAAATAGGATATTTACGGCAGACCTTCCATTCTGAAATGCTTGTATCCGTGGTCAATAAAAGAACTGAGACACTGAGTCATGGTTAATGTATTATAATGGGAAGAAGTTTTGGGTAAAGCAAAATGATGCCTCTCAATGGCCGGCAATCTCACAGGAGCCATTATTATATCTTTGCATGGTTATGTAAAAGCTACAGAATATGAGGTCACTTTAAGGACCTGGTGCTCCCTGTGGTGCCAAAACTGTTTGGTTGACATGTTTCTATATTCCAAGATGATATTGCCCCCCCCACACACACACACACACACACACACTGAGACACATTCAAAAGCAATACCATGATCATCAAGCTGACGTCAAATGGCTTCCATCATCTCCTCAATCAGCAGATCTGAACATCATGTGTCTTTTATGGGACGTCATGTAGTGCAGAGTGCGAAGTGGATTTCTACCTCCTTCATCCCTCAAAGCTTTCCTTCTTCAATGAAGGGTAAACATCCAATTACTTACAGTCCAGAACCTGGAAGGCAGCACTCCATGAGGGACTGAAACTCCTCCGAAGGGTGGTCCTACTTCCTTATTAGGCACTTGATGTTCAAACACTGTTAAAGATTTAACTTAAAAAAAAAATATTTTCAAAGACATTTTCAACACCCAGAGACTTCAGTTTCTCTCTGCAGAAATCTGCTTAAAATAGTGATAGCTAGTTTATTCTTTGGCTAAAACCAAGTGTGTCCCACAGGGGTTTATACAACATAAGACCTAGGTGAACACACACACACACACACACATGCGCACACGCACACGGACACACTTCATGGCCTCTGGTTTGAAGGCTTTAAACTTTAATGTTCATCTGCAGCGCAACTGATTGTTTTGTAGGTTTGACACACAAACGCAGAGCTGGTACAGCTGGCACTCACAAACCCAGAAGGTGGGCCTGATTTAAAGTAATTAGGTCTGGTTAGCTGATCACACACAACCCACTGCTTACAGGCTACAAGCTACTAATATTATCAACACTTTATCACAGCTAAATGTATATTATCTACCATCTTGTAAACACCACATTGGCTCTTTGGCTGCATTATGTCTGATCTGTTCAAGGGAAATCTTCTCCCTATGTATTAAACAGTACCTTGACCCGGTTTAACAATCAGGCTTGCCCTGATAACTAGGGGTGACTAAATGCTTTTACCATATACTTTGTTTAAAATACTTTTTTTTCCCAAATAAGCCTGAGGCCTCTTTAAACTGTATATAAGTAATTGCTTATCCTTGACACTTTATTGCTTTTTTTCCCACCAACAACATCACTGTCATGCAGCTGCTGGAAATTTCATAACAGCAAAATCAGGAGCTTCACACTCATGGTGTTAAAGTTAGAACAAAATTAGCTGCTTGTGTCAATGTCCATATAAAAGACAACTCCAATTATGTTGACTTCCCAGGGGATTTGCCAATTAAAGGGATCAGGTGGCACTGTAGTGCAGTGGTTAGCACTGTTGCCTCACAAAAACACAGTTCTGGGTTTGATCACACCAGCTGGCTGGGGCCCTTCTGTATGGAGTTTGCATGTTCTCCCAGTGTTAGCGTGGGTTTTCTCCAGGTTCTCCAGCTTCCTCCCAAAATCCAAAGATGTGGGATAGGGTAACTGGTGACTTAAAAGTGGGCGTAAATAGTTGTCAGTCTCTGTGTTAGCCCTGTGATAGTCTCGCATTGCCAGACCCACCTTGAAGTAGCAGTAACAGTTGTATGTCAGTGTGTGATTCAACTTCAAAAAACCAAAGAAAACACAAACATCATCAATCAATGGATCATCAATCAGTGCCCTAGAGGTGAAGCATGACTATACTTAAGCTCATCGGACCAGCTGAAATAACAGACAATTTGCTGGCTGTATGTGGCTCCAACAGAACATTATTACGACAATATCATAGATGCTTGTGTGAGGTGGAACGGATTGGCACACTGGTGAAGTCACTGTAACTGGTGCATGCTGCTGTGACAGTTAAAGGATGTAGTAAATCTACTCAGACTGACGGATCAACATCAGGCACGAGAGTCCTGTGAGATTGAGCCTGGGCCTTTCCGAAGGGGTGCTCAGTTGTTTTATTTATTGCAGATCTTTACATCAATTAACCGACAGTACAAAAAATAAATGCCTTATTGCATGATCAAAATCTTTGTCAAAACTTGCCATTTTCAGCGTGTAAGTTGTTAGCTTGGAGGTCCTGTTTGTTGTTCCCTGAAGCGAAGGGGATTTGGAAATGGTAACACACAGATAGTGGAGGGAAGGGTGAATGTCACCCGAAATCAGAGCTTATAGCCACAGTCTATACAGTAAGTCAGACTAGACCTGTGATAGTCTGGCAACCTGTCCAGGGTGTATCCTGCTTCTTGCCCTATGCAAGCTGGGATAGACTACAGCCTATCTATTTGGGTTGTGGCAAATGTAGACTGCAGTTGCTTTTTATTTGTATATACTAACTAGTCACTAAAGCTTCAGTATCTTTGGTACGGTACTTGTGAGTCCTTGCGTAAGGTCATTAGTGCCTGCGTGGAACTCAGAAAATACTGAGGAGTGGTACTCATCTGCCATCTGCAACATTTCACTGTCCTGAAAGTAGAGCTAGAGGAGTCTAAGCAGACTATAATACAATAGTTTCAACACTTTACAAAATGAGTTTAAAAGTTGTCTCCAAAAGAAATTAGATCATGCAAAAAAGAAAAACTAAAACTAAAAAGAGAAAAAAAAGTTCATTTTCTACAGTAGCCTTCTTTATACTGTTGGTTGTCACTCACCTGTGTAATCTGAGTAAAACTGCAGGTAAAGGAACTATATGAGTCACTACATCAGGTTTTTAAAATGTCTTTTCTTTTAATTGTTATTATCTAATCATATACTTGCAAGGAAGCATGAATTAACTGCTAAATGGTAAATCAAAAGACTCAATTAGGAATCCTAGTCTGTATCCTTTTATTTTACATTTAGAATTGACACTGCATGAGGGAGTAAAGTTAAGAAAAGTCCTATGGAAAATGAGAGAAATGAAAGGAACGCACTATATAGTGCTATTGAAAAGAAAAATGCTGCATGCATAATAATATTACATGATGCTATTTTTCTTTCCTAAATCTGCTTATATCAAAACACTGTGCTGAGTATATGTGTATCTATATAGGCTGATGTATGAATGCGTATCTGTATTAGTATTTCCTCAGCGGCTCAGAGAGTTGGAGCTTATTCTGCTCCTCAGCGCAGTAATTGGTTGGTCATGTCAGGAAGACACAGTGAGAAATTGACGACTAACAGAAAATTCCTCCCTCCTGTTGTGTTCATTCGCCACTGTTGAATATTAAAAATGACACATTAAAGAACATTACCTTGAAGCACTTGACTAAAACCAATGTGAGTCCATTTTAATGGCACACTGCTCGCTCATCAGAGCCAATACTTGATAGGTATTATTATGAATTAGCTGCGCATGCATAACGGCAGGGTGGGGAGTGATAGAGGGACTCCTGTCTTAGGAAATGGAATTCACGACCTTTCCTTAGTTGTATTAGGGTGGCTGTCTTACTACAGTATGATATAGACATTCATATATGTGGAAACCAGGGGGTGTGATAAAGCCACACACATCTTATGCTTATTGATTTTTACTCCAAAATATTTACTGGTTTTAACACAAGCGTAGCTGTGGCTGAAGAATGGTTCCACAATTATGTAGACCCTGCAGCATAATCCATACTTTTATCCCATCCTGCATTTGCTAAAACATCCACAGAGGTGAGTGCAACTGGTGGGGCAGGTTAAGAGCTTCTTGCTAAGCAGCACCCTATTTTTAATTATAAATGAGGCCGAACTCACAGTGACAGAGAGGAATTGCTCCTGAGAGTGAGGCCTCGGTGGCACATGAACACAGGGTGATTGACCAAGTCACTAAAAGGTCCAGTCACTCACATCTTAGCGGGCACCGACCCACTACACTGCCAGAGCCCTTGAGAGATCAGGCAAGGAGAAGGTGGGGTGCCCTGTACATCCACAACCCTCCCAAGTGGGGTGGAATTTCTGTCCGCATCAATTATTCAAGAACCATCTTAGATAACACTCGCGGGGAGGATGGATGAGGTCTATTTCTGTATGGTACTTCATAAGGATGAAGACAGGAGGCATTTTTTATTTTGTGTGCTGGTGCTTCAGACACCGGATAACCAGTACTCTCCTCTGTGCGACTAAGGTAAAACCTGAAGTGCCTTTGAAAAATGCTTTTAACACACTCCACATTCTTCCCTCTTTGCCGACATTCCAAGACGTCAGCGCTTTGTAGAAGAGGGACACGCGGATTTCCTGCATCCAAGGAAATTTAATGTACAGTAGGTGTTGCCAAGAGGGACCCTTATAGGTGACAAAAGCCTCAGAAAACTGGCCCTTGCTCTGTCCTTTCACACTGTACCCCCTCAATAATCCTCATATTTTCTGCTAAGGGACTCCCAGATGGGTTTCCATATGTGTCGTTTTCTTTTATGCGCAACTACACACAGGCTAGGAATACTCTTTTTGCAGTCATCTAGCTTTTGCTGTATTTTCTAACAACACCGTGTGAAGTACATGACACAATGCACATCAGCGTACCACGTCACAGCTGCATGTGGTCATAAGTGCAAGAGACTTGAAGCTTCCAGCCAAAAGGAGCTCCTTTAGTAGCAAGGGTTTACTAAATATTGATAACAATAACAGTAACTGTCATGACTGTGTATACACTGACTGTGAGATGATGCATCAGAGGCAGCTTTGATGTTGTTGGCAAGATACAAGAGCAGAGGGTAAAAGAAAATTATAAATAACCTACAATTTCTTCACTCTTTCTATAAATTTCTTTCTATAAACATCTCTGTTATAATAATAACTGCAGTTGCAGTGCATGAATGGGCGGCAGAAAGAGAATGAATGGAAGGCAAGTGGTGTTATTTATCTTAAATAATGTCTTAAGGCAGAAACCCCTGACAAAGTGCTCCCTTTGAAAAAAGGTGCTTTAACAGGAAGTAATGTTACTGTATCTCTATGCAAAGAGTTCAGTACACATAAGCAACTTTATGGCTACTGGTGCTGCAGTTTTGGAGCATACATGCTTCTCATGACAGAAACAGCCTAATATTTCTCCACTTGCTTATCAACACAACTTTATAAATGCTTTAATAATGCAGTAAAGTAATCCAAAAACACTTTCTAAGCGACATCACCTTCTCTGGATGTAAGGTGTATTTGCAGTGGAAGGAAGTGCCAAAGATTCTCTGGGCTATATAATAACATTATTTGTGACACATGAAGGTTTCACCTGAGCACATGTTTTTAGCAACTGGACCAGCAATGTTCTGTGTACACAACTCACCGCTGAACTTGTACATGCAGATGTCATGTGCTCATTTCTCAAATAAAACCAGTACATAGTATAATATAATAAAGTATGTCGTCAGGACCTTGGGGAAGCTTTTTTTATGTTACCCTTCAAGATAACAGGTATGTGCTGATTAATGCCTTCAAAAAGACAGTAATTATCAGCTTTGTTTTAAGTGCTAGACCATTCCTGCATACTTTCTCTCATCTAATCTATATCCTCTAACGAGGCCTACAAGTTGCACATAATTATTAGCGATGTTTGATCTTCTGTGTTTGACTACTGACAATCTTAAAAGACTTCCTTATTTGTCTTTCTTTTAGAATTCTGATCATTTGCATGTGTCTTTTTAATTCCTGTTTCAAATACTGTGTTTAAAGAATGTTGTACTGTAAAAATAGCCAATGTGTTTAAAGCAGCTATGAGGAGTTTTTAACTGGCTATGACACTCAGCAATCTGAGTTGAATAGTGACGTCTCTATATGACATAAGCAAATGAGACCATCAGCGAGAAAACCGGCTGTTGCTTTATTACTACTTTTAATGCCTTTCCCTTGGTGCAGTGCCCCGCCAAATCTGACAAAACCATTCAAGAACCTATGCTTACATGAGCAGTATGTTAGCCAGTTAAAAGGTAGCACAAGGCGACCTTTATTTAGGGAATTTTATTGTTGATAATTGTTGTAGGGTTGCTCAATTGCCATCTCGCTTACTTTTCATATCTGTTTAGAGCTGCACATGTGCAGTACCAATTGGACACGATAGAGGAAATGGCAGCAGGTAAGGACAAAGTTTGTGAGGGTGAAGCGCGGGCATTTCAATTACCCCAGAAACAAGAGTTTAGCTGGGTAGCGTTATAAGATGTGGGTGAAATTTTAACCATGCATTGCGTAGTTTGCTGCAAGTCTGAGAGTAAGGTGGAAAAATGGAATGAAAAAACAAAAGCACACGCTACCAAGATAAGGGACAAGGGGTTGGTGGGTGGAGGGGCTGCTGATGGAAACAGTACCACCTTTGTCCACAGGGGCGGCGAAAATCTGCACAAAATGAAAGTTCCTTGTAGTTGCTTTAAAGGGGGAAAAAGCATTTTATGAATTAATAACAATTACTACATCATTTAACAATAAATTGGCTAACTCTTTGTTAAGCAAATTTGCATTCCTAATTAGCACTTGTGTTTACAATCCAATTATTATCTAATTATACTTCTTACAAATGGGCTGTGAGTTGGACTTAAATGAGGCTCATTTTTCTGCATGGTAAAAGTTGGAGAGGGACACAGAAAATTACAACCTTGATGTAGAAATGCACTCCAGACGTTTGATATCAGATTTGTTGGTAACGTTTTATTAGCTATTTTTGTACCATAACAAATTGTGCAGAAATAGGTTGTAAATAATGTTTTGAAAGGAAGAACTGACAGAACTGGCAGCCATTGTTTTGCTTTGTGTGCATAAATAGACCCTCTGGCATGTGCATTCATGCTTCATGTTGATGTGTGATATTCGTGTGTTCACAGAGCGCTGTGCCTACATGTCAAAGGATCTGAGACATTTTGATTGTGACCGAATATCTTTCATACGGTTATTTCTGTCACACTCTGGCTTTTTTCGCTGTTGCAGTCCTGAGCATCGTCTGTGATGCAGAGCAGAGACGCAGAGGGATGTATACTGGGGTCATGTGTGACCTGGGCTGGTCCCTGGTGAACATGGTTCTACTACGCTGGTCCTGTCAGTCAGATAGCCACTCAGTCAGTTTCAGGAAGAGGCTGGGAGAGAGTGAAGAGACACACTGAGAGAGAGGGGGCCCCCACTGAACGGCAGTAAGACAAGTATTCCCTCCAGTCAATCACTATCCACAGAACCGCTCAAATGATGCAGGTTCTCTCAAGAGGCCTGCAGGGCGGAACTGGGTGAAGGAGGACCTAATGTCACACTCACTACACTAAAGTCGGCTCCTGTCAATTATCATAAGAGACATGATGACTTGGGAAACTGCGACTGAACTCTGTAGGGTGCTCAGAGATGACCATATTACTGGTGTAAATAAAACAAGCATCACTGGGACTCTGTGGAAGGTGTTAATCCCTGACTAATGAACTCTGCCTCCGCCAGTAGCTTCCCTGTTGCTTCCCTGGACATCTCCACCTGTGTGTGTGTGTGTGTGTGGTAGGGGATTCAGAAAGAGAGGGACAGGCTCCACTCTCCCGTCCCTCAGCCTGACAGGCAGAACTCAGCCACACAATTTCACGGTTTGTGGGCAGTACACACCACTGCTTTCCCATCCCTGAGACCCACAGACCCACAGAGTGTGTGTATGAGTGTGTGTTAGTCTGTGCATATGAACACACACACACACACACACACACACACACACACACCTCCTCCGCTATTAATACTAGGGGAAAGAAGAAATCAAATATTAATCCTTCAACACCCACCTGGAATTGAAAAAAAAATGAGTGGACTTACCATTTTGTTATTGATTTCATGAAAATGAATTTCACAGACTTTCTCTACGATGTCTTCACTCTCAAAAGTTATGAAACCAAATCCTATGCAGAGAGAGACAGAGGAGGGAGGGGGAGAGAAAGAGGGAGAGAATGGGTTAGCGGAGAGCCTTAACAAAACTTCAGGAACTAAAAGAAAAATGCACCACAGGATGGAATATTATCACGAGCCAGATCCAGAAACTATGCGAGTACATCTGTGGAGATTGGCTTGGGCATGGAAAAGAACAAGTGAACAAGACAGACATTGTCCTCTTTAAATCAGGAATATGATGAAATCTGCCACATTATTAAGGGCACTCGAGGACCTCTTCTACAAAGAGAAGATGGAAAAACAGCACAAAGCTCATTTAATGAGATTCAGAGAGCTAGGGCCCAGCATCTGAATTTCATTAAATGCATTTTGTGTTCTTTTTATTGAAATCTCACTGTATAACAAGCCCTCGTTTTTATGTTAATGCAGGCCTTAGAATGAATGCGTCGTTGACAGTGGGATTTTCATGCCATATTTATAGGATAAAAGCTTAACCCCTCTTTTAACACAAAGACAGAGAGACAAGATGGTTTCAGACTTTTGAACACAAGTGGATTGCAATGCTCTCCTCTGTGTTTTGATGGCGATGCACAAAGCAATCTAGCGTCTGTATAGCCGGGGTTGAAAGGAAAACTGATATTCTATCACTTTTGCAAAAGAGGAAACTGCACAAAGAGAAACAGTTAGTGAATAAGGCAGCAAGTGGGACTGAAAGGAGATGAGTTTCTTTTCAAAAATGGCAAACACCCCGTGATGAAATAAAAATCACCTCGGATTGAGCTTAAACTGCCGTCACTGCAGACAACATCCCATCTGACTAACACACACTCCGCAGACGTCACCATCAATTTAATGTCATGAACGTCAGAGCATAGAGTAAAAATAGTCACCTAC
The DNA here is from genome assembly GCA_019142605.1 of Cephalopholis sonnerati. Classification (NCBI taxonomy): domain Eukaryota; kingdom Metazoa; phylum Chordata; class Actinopteri; order Perciformes; family Serranidae; genus Cephalopholis; species Cephalopholis sonnerati. Next base: position 13,454,678 of record JAGQAX010000017.1, read on the forward strand.
TGAATGTGAAAAGGTAATGATACACTAATGGGAGACAACAGATCAAACATTACCTGTTGACTGAGCTGAATAGTGAATATTGTCCTATTCATACAAGTCAAGACAAATTCATGTGTTCAAGCATCAGCTCACAGTCATCATCCACTTCACAGGACAAATCTCAAGGTCAAAGACTCGAGGGAGAGCTTTTCAGAGCCTAGTACGCTGCACATGTGCACATATTCACACACCATCACAGATTTTGTTGTACTGCTTATACCAGGGCAGCAACTAACGATCACTGTCATCATGCAGATTATTTTCTTATTCAACTGATCAATTGTTCGGTCTATAAAGTGCCAGAAAATAGCGGAAAATGCCCGTCACAGTTTCCTTCAGTCCAAGGGGACATCTTCAAATGTCTTGTTTGTCCAACCAAAGCAATTCAGTTTACAAAAGGGTAAAACAGAGAAAAGAAGAAAATATGTGACAAGGTGAAACCAAAGAATGTCTGGGGCTTTTGCTTGAAAAAATATGCAGCAGTCACTCATCTTTCAAATAAGTTTCCTATTTTTTTTCTGGTGATCAACTAATCAATTTATCAACTAACCATTGCAGCTCTAGTTGATACTGAGATAGCTACTGTAATATCTCACATCTTATATCTCTATCGAGGGGTGGAAGAAGTATCCAGATATTCATTCATCTAAATAAAAGTAGCAGTAATACAGTTTAAGAAATACTATGTTACAAGTTAGGGGTGTAACGATCCCTTGATCTGGATCAATATATTGATTTAATCCAATCTGATCCAATATCATTGATGCAAAGTGAAAATATCGATCCATAGTCATCTTTGGCATAGGCTTTTATTTTGAAAGTCTGTGTCACTGTCAAACAGTGGCAGGCAGATGGCAAACAGCTGAGAGAAAGACAACGAGGATAAAGTTATTTACTCAGGAATAAATCAGCAGCATTTTGGATTTCGGAGAAAATACAGGACAACATACAGAGCACATGGCGTAGGTAAACAATGCTGTTGCGACATAAAATACCACGTAATTACCTGCCTGGACGAGCGTCTAACTCCGCTAGCTTCTTGCTTTAGCAACATTAGCTGCTCTGTTTGGACAATGTTAGGCTAAAAATACTTGCATGCAGGCTGAAATTCAACTGAGCTGTTCTGTCGGGAGATGCAGTGACTGAAACCATCGGTGCGTAAGAAACACAATGATGTTACATGTAATTTGTTAAGCTATGAGAAGAGGAAAAATGTCCGCTAGCCGCTAGGCTAGTTTACGCAATGCAAACATGCTAAAGCTAATAATGGGTCACTAGCAAAAAACAGTTGACATGTCTCTGAACCTTGACAGTTATTACTGAGCTGAATATTTTACTTTTGTTGAATGGTCTTGTTGATTTGAATTTGCTGTTTTATTTGTGTTGGTAAAGTCAGTTTTAAGTGAACTTTACTGTACTTATTATTTATGTGTTGTTTATATGTTTTATGGCCAAAAGTAAAAAAAGAAAGGGGTGGCAGCCTCCTCTGTAACAGACTGTGTTAAATGGGCATTTAATATCGCCTGATATCGATCACAAGCCCCTGGATCGTATCGAATCAAAATCGTATCGTGGCACACTTTGTAATATCGGAAAATATCGTATTGTTGTCCAAAGAATCAATATAATATGGTATCGTGATTAACTGGTGATTTACACCCCTATAAGAAGTACAAGTAAAAGCACAAAAGTATTGGCATCAAAATATACTTTAAGTATCAATAGTAAAAGTATTCATTATGCAGAATGGCCCATTTCAGAATTATATATATATTACATGACTGGATCATAAATATTGATACATCAATGTGTAAACATCACTTTAAAGGTTCTGTGTGTGCGATTTATTGGCATCAGTGAGGTTGTAGAACTCAAACTTCTCCTGTATGCCAAATGTGTAGAGAACTACAGCGGTCATCACAAAATCCTATCTAGAGAAGGTGATTGAATTGTCCGTTCTGGGCTACTGTAGAAACAACATGGCTGACCACGCTGACTCCTACTCGGTATGTAGATAAATATGGCTCATTCTAAGGTAGGAAAAACACAATTCTTAGTTTCAGGTGATTATAAACTAATGAAAACATAGTTATGAATATTAAATTCCATTTCTGCCAATATATCCCCCTATACATACAAACTGGACTTTTAATACTGCAGGTGAAGGTGGATGCCATTTTAAATACTTTATATAATGCTGGGTAGCTTAAAGTAAAGTAATGCATCATTATTTATTAGTTGATTTATATTTTATATTAATAAGGTCAATCTGAAAAGTAACTAGTAACTAAAGCTGTTACATGCATGTAGTGGAGTAAAAGTACAAAGTATCATAAAATGGAAATACTTCAGTAAATATATTTTGTGACATACAATCACTGTTTGATTATGTAGGGCTGTTTTATGGCAGTACTGAGTTCCCAGGATTTTTAAAACTAATGTAAATAATATCTTAAATGGCCTTTTATTTTTAAGGTATATTTAATTCACTGGATAAGCCAATTCTTATTTGGTTAGTTTATATACTCACAGTTTACTATACTGATCATATCATTCTGATGTCTCCATGTAAAATCACATATATTACTTACATCCTACCATATATTTCAACTATATCACCCACCCCTACTGTATGCATGTTGTTTGATAAATATCAAGCACCTTCAGAGTCTTCATATTCGTACAAATATTCAGAAGTGGCATAATGAAGTGTACTACGATAGATTAGTATCCTAAGAGGCTTATTCTATAAATTCATCAGTTCATCCAGAAAAGTACATATTTATTTGTTACAGGCTGCTGCTTACAAGCCAGCCTATCACAAACACTGCCATCCATAGTTTTGTCCTAGTGTCTGTGTCTCTCTCTGGAAGGGCTGTAAAAAATATCGAACAAAATCCTGAATTTCAATAAAGTGATCCATACAACTAAATGAGTCAAGTATGTTTGTTATTACTGCATCTACTTTTGTTAATTAATAAATGTAATTTTTGGTGCTCTTGGATTGCTGCTAGACCACCCTGATAATACATCGTTGTGTGCGGATCAAACAGTTTTTGATCATAGTTAAGACTGTTGATTTTGAAAGGCTAAATGCTAACAAATATGAATTAAAGCACAATATCTGGTTAGACTGAGACATGTTGGAAATTGTGGAAATGATTACATCTATCCTCTTTCAACACGTTTTGACTTTTGAACTTACTACAACACTCTGGAGTTAATAGAAATGTTTGGATCACATGAGCTGGAAACACTCCTGGGCAACCACCACTGGAATCTGATTTTACAAATAGTATAATACCAATTTATTAGTATTAGTAGCTAATATATGTTTAGCCTGATCTTTATCCACAACTGTGCAGAAATACCGGGATTAAACAGAATGAACAGACATGCAAAAAAAAAAAGAAAAAGAAAGGAAACGTATACAGCATTTGAATGTTGATTTTCAACGTCAACATTAGGAATGAGGCTTCAATGAGTCAAATGGTACTATTTGGTACAGCCCTAATCACTGTCAAATTTCTTTTCTGCTCCTCCTCCAGCTCCTCCTCCATAAATAACAAAAGATTCTCCCCAACCCCACTCCTGCTACAGACACAAGCTAGAACATATCAAAACAGCGTTGTCAAAAGATGGGTTGGAAACCTAATGTGTGAGCTGATTAAACACGGACAACAGGGAGACAGAATATCAATTTCCACTGAGACATCTCAACACCGAGCTGTGGCGACACACACACACGTGTGAGGAGGGGGGAGACAAGGGACCGGTGATGACGACAGGCAGAACAGAGGAGGTGGCTGCACCCTCTTCTCCTGCTCACCCCACCTTCATGCCAGCGCACGGAGCACTTTTGACAACCAACAAATCAACCGCCAGGAGTAATTTGTCACGGAGGAGTGTAGGTAGAGGGAGTGGAGTCTGGGGGGAACGAGGGCGGAGAGGGAAGGAGAAAAAGGTGTAGATGAAAAGAGAGGGGGGATGGGGAGAAAGACAGAAAAAGTGACAAGGAAAGAGGTTAACACACATGGCCCCTGTCGCCACACTCCTTCCTGCTGCTACAGGCAGCTCCTCCATCAACTGACAGGACATTTTCCACTGCACCATTATACCCACTGGGGTCAGGGCCAAGCCTACCACAGCTACCACCAGCAGGGCCCTTCCACCCATGACTGGATCTGTTTAAATGAACAAAAAGACATTTTGCTGTAGTGTACAAAACTATTGGAATGTGTCCTGTACACATACACACACAGAAAAACACAACAAACATCCCTATTTTTCTCTCTCATTGGCTCAGCACACGCCTTCTTGGTCAGTCCCCTGTGGACTGTCTGAACTTCTGGCCCCACCATTACAGTGCAGTCCTTTGCTCTACTATCCTATTTTACAGACCTTACAGACAATTACAGGCCACAAAATAGCACCAACAGAAGCATTCCTCTCTCCCATCCTCCTTCTGCAGGGTGTCAGCAGAGCGAGATTGTCCTCATGCATCCCGGCCCTTTTCTTCAAACTATCCACACATGGCAGGAGGCTGACCTCAACGAGACTATTAAAGACTGTCAGCACTGACAGACACAAGGAGAGAGGTGTCAACACGCTCACACTGAACAACCTTCCCACACACAGCTTAAACAATACCCTGTAAATGGAAACACATGGATTTTTTGGTAGCAAGGCTGATAATAGGTGTTGTGTGGCTACTGGCTGAGGCCTCTTGGCTGCACTTGCTCACACTTATTAGCCAGGACTGGGCTCGGCCTCATCTCATCGCTCCACAGAATCGGCAGGGAGCCTACTTTCACGGCCTTTTACCACCTTCATCATACTCGGTCTTTATTTCACACTCATTCCAGGTTTCTCTGCTTCTGTTGCTCAAACGCTTTCCACCCCCCCCTCCTTCGCTCACCCTCGGCCCAACCCAACCTGGAAAAAAAAGCTGATTCTGCCAGAAGCAGATAATGGAGGAAGTTGCAAATTGATGCAGCAAAATTTGACTTGAAAAGTGGCGTTGCAGCTGTAAATTAAGTTTTAAAATTAACAGGCTTCTCTTATGTATTAACCACCACTGTAAAGTGTTGAAATGCTTTTATTATGCTTTCCTTTTGATGGCCAACATGACCTCCACATCCTCCACATGCACACCACAGACATTTTCTAAAATATGTACCTGCAGTAAACATTAAAATAAGCAGACTATCACTGGGTTACATGTTCAGAACAAGTCTTTTCTTTCAGTGGTGTTTATTTGTCATAAAATATGAGCTAGTAGAAGTAGAGCTGGCTGTAGGAGGAGTATTATTATCAGCAGTACTTTTAGTTATTGCTGTAAAGATATTGTGAGAACATGAGGCAGAGTTAAGGGTGATATAAATTTACAACTGCAGGCAGCAGGCATCCCCTAACTCCCTAATGACTGCAGCTAAGTACATTGCAATAAATAGATGAGAGCATATGTAAAGCACATATGTATTACCTGTGATATACTAAGCATAGACCCGGAGCTTATTATCCACACCTTTCTAGGTCAGTGTTGAGCATGAACTGAATTTATAGGAGTTTTTTTTTTTTTTTTAAAGGAAAGCTATTCGATGTAAATAATCCTATGTGCTCCATTTTATGCCTGAAATGCTGAAATGTAAAAATAGCTGTGTACATATAGTCATGTTATGTGTTTGTGCCCTAAAACTGTAACCATTAAGCTGCTAGTCCGAGGCAAGATGAAGAAAATATGGTACTGGTACTTGAATACAATTCTGAACATAGGCACAGGTACACTCTTAGAGTTGTCTTTACGCCACATGCCTAACAATATTACAGAAATGGTTAGATGAAGAGCCCACTGATGTTTTAGCATGGCATAAAAAATGTATGTCCATTTTACCATAAGGAAACCATCATATGTGTTAAAAGGTACTCTTGAAAAGTTTCTCAGGGACTGATCCATAATAGCTGTCCTTGAAGAGGAATGGTTTTGGGCCTAGGTCTTCAACAATGGGTCCGCGATCCCCAGAGGTTCCTCACAAATAGCGCAGAAGGGTCGCCAAATCACTGCCTGACAATATAAGTTTGTTTTCTAAATTAAATGTGTCTGAAAATACACTTTTTTGTTTTTTTAGAGATTATTTTTTGGGCTTTTATGTCTTTATTAGACAGAGCAGATTAAACAAGGGGGAGAGAGAGGGGATGACATGCAGCAAAGGGCCGTGGGCTGGAATCGAACCCACTGTTGCTGCAGCAACCTGAAATGTGTCTGAAAATACACATTAACATGAATCCAACATATTATTAGCAAAGATTAACTCCTAGTTCGTTAACTAACAGTTACGTACTATTGAAACATATTGCCAGATTGACAGTATTATCATTCCAAGCGTACGGACATTCTTATGAGGCATAATGGATTGTTTTGTAACCTTTTGAGCAAGAGACTCTGATTCACCGTCAACCTCAGAAACCACCAGTGAAATAGCAGAGGGTGAGGCTAACACACCTTGCTGTGCTACAACCACTGCTGACATGGCTGCAGGCAAGCGCAAACAAGAGCAGACCCAAAAATATTCAGGGAATTATCTCAAGTGCAACTCAATTTTACACAGTATATGTGCAGGGTCCCTGCTCCTTCTGTTGTACAGCTGAGGGGTCCTTGGCCTTAAAAAAACGTTGAAGACCCATGATTTAGAGTAATGAGTTTCGGGGTAACCAGTTTAACAGAATAATTATATACAAAGCGAATGTTGTTGTGACTACTGCTTCTGCTGATTTTTCTTGTTTTATGGTTTTGATTATATCTTGTTTTAATAGTCTTGTATTGTATCATATTATTATTGTTGAAAAAAAATATTGAAAGAGAAGAGGAAGTGTCTTATTAAAAGTGTAAATGAACACAAGTTATGGCAGAAAATGCCTTACATATCCCAGCATATACAACTATAACTGTAATGCTAGTTATGGGCAATAAATAAATGTTCAGCGTTATCATCTGAGTTGCTGTAGCCTCTTAATCATCCAAAACCCATAAATATGTATATCTAATGCTTTGACAATAGGGGCTGGATATTGCTCCTGATTAAAACTGCATCTAATGAGAGGAGCCTGCTGCTGAGCTGTTCTGACTGCCGGCCCCGTCAACACAGAGTAAGGAAGTGGGGCAACCTGGAGGAAGTGTCAGACGTGTCCTCTGGGACGCAGCAGGAAGGAAATGGAGCCCCCCCGATGGGCACTGCACATGCACAAATACAAAATACAAACACACGTGCACACAAAAACACACACACACACATACTGTGCGTGTGCGCTTGGCTGCTATAGGTCATTGGTGCAACCCTACCTGCAGCAACAACTGCTTCTCCTTTACCTCCCCTACTGAACTGGTTATCCTGCTCTAATTATGCATGGTCCAACCTTCATCTGTCCAATCAGGAGAGGGTCTACAGAAAGCTCCTGCACTGCCTGTCTGCCTGTGTGCCCAAGCTTCCAAGCCCCATCTTCTTGTAATGCAGAGAAGCAGACAGAGGCAGTCCGAACACCCACGGCACAGTTAGAGGCCTTTGATCAGTATTTCCGACTGCTATTACTAGAGACCCAGAGCCCCGGGCGTTAATCCCCTGTTTAATACAGTTAACGGCATGAACTCTCTAACAGCGCAGGGCATATACAGCAGAGGAAAGAGAATAGAAGAAGAACAAAATTGGGAAAATACTTCATTCATTCTTCATTCTAAAACAGTGCTTGAAAATGCTGAAAATTATCCAGCACATTAGAAATGTATTTGTAAAACAAACACAACACTGAGAATCAGTATGGACATACTAACACTAATTAGGATTCAGAGGGTTGGTAGATAAAAGCAAAACAAAGTTTAGAAATCTATAAAATTTTATTCAAATTCAGATCTGCATTTATGAGGTTTGGTACATGTTGGCTGATCTTTCAAAGTCTTTACAATGTTTTAAACAGTCATATACAACTCTATCAGCTGAGCATGACCTTTTGTATTGCCACATGTACTCAATAAACATACAGTACAGATCATGTGATCATATATATATCATAGCATTGCAGAAATACATACTGTGTCCATCAGCACATGTTCAAGGATCAACCTATCAGCTCTTACAGCTGCTGGAAAGGCACCTCCACTTTCCCTGTGGTAACTTATGGGTTGACATTGAATAAAAAAAATGTAAGTATTTCTCATTATTGGTTAATATAAAGACAAACCCACAGAGAGGGATGGAAAGACAGATACAGAGAGATAAACAAACAAATGTGGCTGCTTGATGCATGTGAGAGGAAAAGTGAAGATGGACGATGTAAAATGAATCACTGAAGTGTACAGTGGTGAGCCATGAGAACCGTTTCAGATGTACAGAAGACTGAGATAAGATGTTGTTGGTTTTGCAGGAAGATCACATTATAAATATGTTCTTTATTTTTTTTATGCATTTATTTTCCTTGTTATGTATCCAGGGATATGGTTGGGTCAGAGCTTGAAATGGTTCCAAATTTGTAATGAGAGCTTTGATATGAAACATGGTTTTCCATACATATGGTTACGCATGTGTTTAAAATATGGCAGACCATCATTTTAATGTGCAAAGCAGAGCTAATGAGAGAGAGTGAAGGTGAGCATGTGAGCCATGGACAGATGGCAATGTGTTGTAGGGAAACACTAAAAGATGATGAAATATCTTGCCCATTTTTTTTTTTTTTTTGCTTTCAACATATTTGTGATACTTTCCTTGCTTAATATTATGCCAGAAAAGGGAAATAAATCAAAACAATACCTATAACTTTAATCTATCTGGACTTTGCTATTTTTTGCCATTTATGTGAACTTGTTTATTTCAAACATACTGAAGTGGTCCCTGACAGTAATGAACACAAGCCAATCACCACAAAAATGTTGGCATTGTACGTTTCTGCAAACCACTGATACAATACAATGTGTGTTATAAGTTTAGACAAAAAAACCACTTGGTTATGGTTGGGAGAAGATCATGTTTTAGTTTAAAATACTGTCTTGAGGATACGATCCCAGGGAGAAAAGAAGTGATGTCTCACTTTTTGTGGCACCATCCCCACTGACAGGTCACTACAAACATCCTCGTTTGGAGCTTAAAAAGCAGCTGAAAACACTGCAACAACTCGCTAAATCACAACTGGTTTTGCTGTTTGTCGGTCTCGCACAGTGGCTTGCAGCTTGGCAGGCATCTTGCCTTAGTGACACACCATCCACCATTCCCTCAACCTCTAGATGGCAAAGTCAGCTCATATACTACATCACTCTAGATACACTGTTATGATTTGTAAGAAATGTAACATGTTCATAGTTTGTAAATTAAAAACATTTTCTTCTGGCGACTGGGCTGATAAACATCATTAGTACAAGAGTAGCAAAAGCTGCAACTGGTAAACAGATCCTATACATTCAATATGCTGAATTTCAACCAGTGAGAGACTTAAGTATCACACTTTATTAGCAAAACTAATCCACAAATAAAAACATAAACAGACTCTATTGATTACTCTAAGCATGCATTCTAAGAAGAGACCCAAAGGATTTGCATGTGTGATATAATTCTCCAGGTAACTAACAATACAAATCATGGATTGAGGCCATATTGTATCATGCTAATGAACACTGCCTTGAGCATTTTATCTACTATGTAATAAGTGTCTGACTCATCTGCTGAAGCCCTGTTAGCCTTAATATTAATCAAATGAGCCATCAGCCTGGGCTAGCTGTGTCTCAACACTGTAATGTGGTGTTAAAGGCAGAGTGCTCGACAGATGTTGTTGTAAAAAGAACTTTTTCTGATGAGAAGTGGACAGGTTTAGTATGTTGAGCAGAATATATTTCATCTTGTACAACAAAACACTTTATGTAGGTGTGCGAATGCAATAGCCCCCTTGGGACTGCACCAACGCTAATCTTTCTTTGGACTTGATCTGCACAGTGTGCAGTTAGCCCTCAATTTGACCGAAACATAAAGGTGATGATTATGTGTAGGTGGCTGAGTGAGCAAGCATCAGGTGGTAGAGGAGCTGGCTTAAAATTGGGCCACAGTTACCACACATGGCGTTTTAGTTTGTTTTGCAGCCGCTCAAAAGCTTTTAAAAGCTGGAACTTATTAAACAGGACAACATTTTTAAAGGACATCTCATTACTGATTGCTGAGAAATGTCACAAAGGAGCTTTTAATAACAGGACCGAAATAAAGCGTCAGGCCAGAGAATAATTAGACAGAAACTGTGTGATTATAAATTGATGTAATTTGATTTCAGCGCTTTGTTTTCTTCATGCTTGGCCTTCATCATTTTATGGTGCCCCATTGAGTTTGTACTAATCAGTTCAGAGCCACTTGTTTGGACATTGTTTCAGAAATTCTGGTCAGTCAGTTATATTCCTGAATTCATCTCGAATTCTGCAAACTGATAGAAAATAGGACCTCTAACTAACACTGAAAAACAGGTTATGGAACCAAAAATAAAACTGATAAAATTCTACTTCACCTGGGAACAATGCAACATACTACTCTTAACATCGTGGCAATATTTGCATCTAGCCACTTACTGTAAGACAAGGATGTGAGACTTGCAAAACTGTATGGAGGGATCTACTGTATGCTTTTATTAAATGTTAAACATACAATATGCCTGCTTTCTCTGCATTTTCTGCAGAGCAACTGGGCTCAGCATGCTTGCTGAGGGAACTAGTTTGTCTGTGCCTCTATGTAGGTCAGCTTTCAGAGTTGGCCATCAATTTCTACTGTCCTACTTAAAGAGACACCCCGTCTCCATACAAACACACACAAACACGAACACACACATTTGTAGCATTTATATTACATATGACGACTGTAGCCTGGACTTGAGCCACGTCACTCATTTGATTTGTGCTCTAATTAGAGACATTTATTTAAACCTTCAGCAATGCTTGTCCAACATCATCACTAAACAACTGTTAACTTTAACACGTTGGTGGACACAAATCTAAGTTGTCAATACATGCCCATTGTAGTGTGGTCAGTAATAACAGGCATATCAAAAGCCACAGAAGGGGCATGCTTGTTAAATGAATGCAGCTCTCTCCACCTCTTCTGTATATTTTCAAACACTCTCTACCTCAAGAAAACCCCTCATTAGTGCCAAACTATAGCCATAAGTGTGAATTTCTCTCCTTCTATATGATCACAAGGCTGCTCTATAGCAACAATCGAATGGAAGTAATTATCCATGGAGAAGGTGACTAACTACCCCTTTACTCACTAGCACCCAGACAGCAGGCTAAAAGAAGCAAGCCATGAAGAGCTTAAGAGAGCACAAGGGGTCAAATAGATCTAAGAGAAAGGAGAGAATTATCTTTTAATAAATATGGAGAATATAATTTAGATTATTTTGAAACTACACACTTGTAGAATTATCGAGGTATAGGCAACAAGGTGTGCACTGAAATAAAAAGAAGCGTGGCAAACTGCAAGGGGAAGTAAGTGATTATAGCAGAGAAAATGTGATAGGGACGTTTAGCTCTTTTACCCGAAGGTGAGCTGCCAGAGAGCCGAGCGTGTTCACAAGTGCCTATCTGTGTCATCAGATGGAGGAAAATCACCCTGTGGGTCAAACCTGACAAAGACCCTCTGTCCATTTGTAAAGCAGCCGCAGCTCAGGACTTGACCTGACGACTGAGCAGCCTCCTTAAAAGGCGCCAGTGTCTCTATGAAGCAAAAAGGTGAGACAACAAACTCTCCAGGCCTCATGCTAGACCTTTCATCAGCTTCATTGTCATTATATGAGCTCCATGTGTATTTTTCTGAATATCATTCTCCTTGTCCCTGCTCTACAACATGAAAATGTAGTGGCAGAAGTGGCAGTAAAGTTCTAGGATCTTTAAGATACATGATCTTTAAATAATGATTATTATTATTACTAATTAGGGATGTTCCTAACTACTAAATTAAAATAGAAATTTAAACTTAGACTGGTCAACTAGTCTAATAGTAAGAAATGACTAAGAAAACAGTCAAAATTAAGGCCAATTTTTATCTATAAGGTTAAACATTGTTCAAAAAACTATTGTGTGTATTATAAGAGCCATTTGAAATTTTGTAATCACATTTTTCAATAAATACGTGTATCTCGAAGGCCGCTGAAATTAGTGGCTCTTTGCACACTATCCTATAAAACAATAAAACAACTAACTAGCTGATTAAAACTTGTCCTTTATCATAAGAGACAAAAGTCAGACAAGTCAGAGCAGACAACATATGGAAGGCATACTGCATACGGCATCACTGTGACTGGCACTGTTGTTTAAAATCCATTTGATTTTAGTAGCATCTCTGGCTGAGAGGTTAATGATCAATCACAATATGATCAGTTTCATATTCCACTTCACCAAGTGACATAGCAATGAGCACATTTATGAACAAAATACACACGTGACTTAACACTTTGCCATTGGTACTGGGACTGAAACTAGAGCTCAATGTGGTTTTTATGCTGGTAAAAACATGTTCACGAATTCAATGTAGCCCAGAAATGTCAAATAATGGTCCCTGAGATTTTGAATCTGACAGGGAGGTTGGGCTCTAGAAACACATGTTGGTAATGCAGAGCATGTCACTTTACAGCAAAAATACAGTAACTATTTTTGCAGTCTGTGGCAATTAGGTCATGAGAATACTTGAGCTGGTTCCCAATAAGCTCAGTCCATTTGGGAAAGGAAAAACTGTTCGCTCGTTCTCTCTCTCTGTAACTTTCTTCCCCGCTCTCTCTCTCTATTTATAATATCTCACAATAAACCTTCTCTTGGCGCTCAGTGTGTGGATGATGATTGGGTTAGCTGCACCCAGTGGATCCAGCCTACAACATTAAAGCAACATCATCATCCAGTAACATTCAAGGAACAGCACAGAGGTTGCTGTTTCCATGGAATTTTAGAGTGCACTGACACACCAGTTACATTAAAAACTGTAAAACAGACTGTACTTCAGCTGGCTTTAGAGTACTTGTAATTTGCATTTTGTTAACTATTAATCAACAAGGTTTTCAAGAGTCCAGCTATTTGGTTTCAATACAAAACAGACCCATGGAAAACCTACCCAAACCCACTGTGCAAATATCCAAAAGATACCAAAAACCTCTTCCAAAAGAAAGGGAAGGATATTAGACCTGATCCACGATACAGCTGACCAAACCAAACAAAATGCAGAGAGAACACCAGCACTGGCAGCCCCATGATGCACCACTAATTGATGAGCAGCAGCAGCCTATGTAGTAATACATTTACATACTGAATTAGAACCCCATTGGACAGAATATAATTTGCAACTTGGTGGACCAATGACGACATTCAGCCTACCAGGGCACTTTCCTTTTAGTCTGACGCTCCATTATCTCATTAGCTTTAGTACAACATTTCAACACACTAACTATTTAAAAGTAGAGAAATTTTAATGTTTTTTTTGGTATAAATGTCTTGCCTTTTATTTTATTTTTGCATTAGCAGGAGGAATATGCCATCCTCTGCCCACTGTCTGGTCTTAATAGGTCAGCTAGCCTTTGCCACTCAATATTGCCTACTACTTGGGTCAGGAAGGAGCTGCTCATTTGGAGATTAGCACTGGCAACACCCTCCTGGCCCATGGTGACAGATGAGTGAGTAAATGGCTTCATTTTGAGCCGCAAACCCCTTCAGCATTGTTTCTATTTTAGCACCATTAGCTGTGCTGGTACTGTTAAAGGTGCTAACTGTGCTAACAGAGATAACATAATTGGGGGAGACAATGCAATGGCAATGGCATTACCAGCAATAATCACCAAATTAAAAATGAATTAAGAATGAAATGTGTTAAGAGACCTTGCTACAGCATTAGAGGTGGGATGCGGTTCATTCCTACAAAAAGCTGCTCAGTGGCGCATGAAGCAAAAAAATATTGAGCTGTGTATAAAATTAGACACCTGGTATAAAATTACCAGGATGATCTGCACTGCTTCTGTATCACTGGGCCCATACTACAGGGGTTTTCTATGTTTGTCAGGCCAAGGACCACTCAGGTGAAAAAGAAACAAAGCAGGGACCCCCTACTATGTTATATATTGTAAGGAAATTGAGTAGCTGTTAAGTCAGCAGCAGTTACAGCATGGTGAGGTAAATTAACCTCACCCACTGCACTTTCATCATGGGTTTCTTAGGTGGACAGTGCGTCAGAGTTGCTCAGAACATTACAAAAAATCTCTTGTGACTCCTAAGAATGTCCACACATTTGAAATAATAATAGCTACAGCTACTTGGCTGATTTTCAATAGTATGCAGCTGTTGGCTAACTAGTTCACTTCACCATCATGTATAGGTGTATGTATAGCTAGCTCACATGACAGCATAAGGATGATAAGAATAATAATAATAAGAATACATGGGTAACAGTTAGCCTATATTTAATGATGTGTATTGCATATTAAATGGGTTTTCTTAACAGGCTAATTTATCCTCGCTAATAATATTGGATTTATGTTAAATAATACACAACAAAAAAATAACTTGTTTTAAAACTAAAATTATCAACCAGTAATTTTGCATGCCCCCCTGCAGTAACTTTGAGGACCTTCTAAGGGTCATGGACCCCTGCTGAAGACCCAGGCTATGGAGCAAGCGCCACTGATTTAAAGAAGCCTCTTTCACAATGTAAGTCTATAGGAAAAACTCTTTTTGGGCTCAGCAGCATCACATGACACACTTGTAAGATGTAATTCCACTATTTGGCCACTACAAAAAATTGTCCTCAAAGTCCGGTACACCATCAGGGGGCTTGGCCGACCTGAATGGTGTGCAGTGCGGAAAACTGAAGAGGAGCAAAATTAACCTATAGACCGACATGTGTAACTGGTTAGAAATATTCTCAGCAGGTGAGCGATTAACAGTTAACTGTAGACATCCCTATAGCCTCGGGTACACGCTGGTAGCTGCTGCTGAGCAAATTAGAAATATCCTCTTCTTATCTTTGTTTAATTTCTCACTGTGGCATCACTGAAATTTAGTTTGACAGTGTTATAAAAAAAAAAAGTTACTGTGAACCTGAGCTAATCGATGAAGAGACCTCTATCCATGATAAGGTGATGGAAAAATTAATGTCTCTCTTCTGGCGTAATCCAATTCTGCTGGCTAATATCCATAACACAAACACACATCGCCACACACATACAGACAAACAGAGACAATGGCCATACGAGGAAACCACACATAGCCACTGAGAGAGTGGAAGAGCAGCCACTGTGCTTTAGCCACTGTTATCCCTCTATCTCCTCATGAAGCCACTGTACTTGCCTCAAGACATATTGTATTTGCGTGGACTAAGACAGCAGCACATCTCACATGCTGAACGCACACAGTGTAAGTAGCTGCAGATGAAGAGGCCAGAGGCAAATACAAGCGAGGTTAGGTAAACACTGCTGAGGGTAAGACAGCGAGCCGGCAAGACAAGTGGTTAGAATATGAGTTACAAAATGGTGAAAAACCAACCTGAACATAATTGCTCACACTGATAGAATTTCTTTAGTACAAATGGAGTATGGGTGTAATGAGATCCAAAGGTTTGAACCACACGGGGATTCTTCATTCAAGAATGTCAGACTCTTTTGTGCCAAGCAATAGGCCGAGCTTAATAGATGTCTCAATTTCTATCACATACAGTAACAACCAATGCAGGGGGGAGGTGGTGGGAGGTGGGGGCAGGAGCCTTTGCAAAAGGCTTTGAGGCAGTGTGATGAATTTCTTTTGAGGTGTGAAGCAACGTGGGACTTGGAATGAATGAAACAGATATGCACCTTTTGTGTTTTCTGACCTATTGATATAGATATCAATTTCATTAAACTTAATTAGCATTTCTCATTCCTGACGAAGGTGGAGAATCAGAAAAGGGGAATAATATGGAGCGAGTGAATGCAGAGACATGGAAAAGCAGATCGCTCACAAGTTTGTACATGAGGAACTGTTTTTTTGGTCTGAATAGAAAACCTGGCAGGATGTTGTGGATGCCAACACCTCCCACCAGAGCCTCTACAGGGGAATTCACTCAGGGACTAAAAGCATTTAATCAAAATAATCCTCTGCAAACAACAAGGCTTTAAAGCACTGAATTACGTGCAAGGGGGTTGCAAAGTAAAATTGATTTAAGCGAATTAGGCCTCTCATCGCCTGTATGGCCAGATTGTTATTAGTATTTAAGCATGGGGTATATTTAAAGGCGTGACACAGTAGCAGTTCATCTGAAATGAAGAACACTGATGATGCCACTTTGCAGAGGCCCATTACCATTTAGTAGAGATTGCTTTCATTGAGTGAGCCAAATGCTTAGAGGCGGAACTGCCACTTGTGTTTACTTTACAGATGCTTTTATGGTCTTACGGTGAAGAAGAGTACTGTTCTCACAGAAAGCCTTTCCCATTCTCCACATGTGCACACTCGCAGACACACATACGCCAGAGCTCAGATCATGACATCATGGACCCATCGAGTGATGCGCGATGATGTCATTCTGATACTATTGACCCTTGCAATCAAGGCAGGCTTCGCTGCTTCATGAACAACCTCTCTTTCATCAAACGTCTCTCTCTCACACACACTCACACACGCTGGCACAAAATTAGAGCTGTGGGGTGCTCAAAGTATAGCAGCGTAGTTCAATTGCAGACAGAATCTGCTCACAACATCCAGGCTTCGTTTAATTGCTTACTTGCACTATAATTGGGTATATAATCAAACGATAAACTGAACACAGCGCAGCGTCTTCATAACTTCAGAATATCCTTTCATCAATGCCTTTGGGCAGTGATTAGCATAGATGAGAAAGCTCCACAGACGGCCATAACCATTGCTTATTTATGTCTTTGTTGAAGTCATTCATCTCAATGATTTGTGTTCATCTTTAACATTAGTTCTTCTAAAGAACACCTGAGGAAGGGTAAAGAAAGGTCATGATCTCATATTAGCACAGACACGAGGGTTGACCTTAAGAAGTCAAAACAAATCTACTGTCTCTTAGAGCTTTGGGGGGCTGTGGAGATGTTCTACCTGCAGATGAGGTGGGCTGCTCAGCCCACAGATGAGGTTTACGAGACCTGGACCACCCACACTCCAGCCTCTTTGCTTCAGCTCTGCTGCTGCACACAACACAATAGAGCCTTGGCTGCTTCTTGGCTTGGTTTCCGTCATTTATAGGGACAATTCACCCAAAAAACAAAAATACATATTTTTCCTCTTAGCTGTTGTGCTGTTTATCAGTCCAGATTGTTTTAGTGTGAGCTGCCGAGTGTTTGAGATGTCTGCTATAGAGATGTCTGCCTTCTCTCAAATATAATAGAACTAGATGGTAGGGCTGTGCGCTGAAAGTTGAAGATTCAAATCAATAGTCGGAGAACCCTCAGTTGACTGAGTTTTCTTTAAATTGAGCAGTCTATTTTTTTTTTCCTTAGACAGTGTACTTCTGGGGATGTTACGGTCTCCAGATTTAGCTGCAGAGTGAGCACTATTCACTTCCACGCAGCTCAGTTCTCCAGTACCGGCAGCTGCAGACCCAGACTGTATCACTGCGCAGAAGGAAACGTGCATCTACTCATGGACGAGAGAGCACGAGATGTAAAGCAGATCAAGGAGATGCACGTTTGCTTCTGTGCAGTGATACGGTTAGTGGGTGTAGTTCGAAGGAAAGAAATAGTTCCTTCATGAAACTGCTCACGACAAGGTCTGTGGATTATCTTGAGTAACCTGATCATGATTTCTGGAATGAGACATTGCTGTTGAGTTTCCAAATGCATTTTTTGCTGATTTGAGCACCACAACCTGAGCATCATCTAGTCCAATATACTGGAGAAAAGGCAGACATCTCTATGACCAATATCTTTAACACTCTGCAACTCACACCAAAACAATCTAGACTGATAAACAGTGCTAAGGTAAGAGGAAAATATGTATTTCTGATTTTAAGGTGATCTGTCCCTTTAAGCAGCAATCTACATCAAATCATGGACATCTCTGTGGAAATGGCATCGATCTTGGTCATTCCAATTTGATAGTGTCCACAAAAATATCATGGGCTACGTCAGACAAATAGAACATCTGCTGACCAAATGACTGGTTATGACACAAAAGCACAAACGCCATAGAATGTTTTTCACCGTAGGTGTGGTCCTCCATTATCAACAGTATTTCCACACTCACTCACTTAAGCCCTTGGTCAACCACACACATGTTAAGCCACACTCTGGCTACACTCATGGAACTGAAAAGACTTTGCATCTCTGTTTAGTTTCTCTCTTCCCCCTCTCTGAAATTTCCTTTTAACTCAGCCTCTTTGCAGAAGGGGAGCTCATTTCAATCTCAAAGCTGACATCTGTGGAAGCAATGCAAGCTCTAAATGAGTGGATTTAATCCTGTGCAACAACGCTAGAGCACAGGAAGTATTCACGCAAGAAGCAGGGAGAGAGGGAGCAGGCTACACAAGAAAGAAAACGGAGAGGGGGGAAGAGTGAAAAGGCAACAAAAAAAAGAGACAGAGAAAGAGAAAGGATTTTGTGACCTCCGCTCATATCTTTCCATCTGCAGCAGGGCAACTGTTAGCTCATCCAGGAGTAAAGAGGACAGAAGAGGGAAGGGACAGAAGAGAAGCTTTACCAGATAGAAGTTAGACATGTTTATTCATGCAGTGAAACAGCTGAGGTATTGGAGAGGGCTTCAAAGCAGAGTATGGCTCCACGTCCTGCATGGCCTTCTCTTCTGGCTAGGCTTTCTGTATTTGGCCTTTGAGTAAGGGGCTGATCAATCCCCCAGCATGTTGCCAGGCTCTGGACCCCCCATTACCAAGAGGCTGCTCTTTGAACAAACCCTGCCAGGGGTCACTCTCCCTGCGCTTCATCATCTTAAAGGTCAGACACAACAAATGGCATGGAAGACAGTTCTGTCCCTGGCTGTAAACCCCATAGCTGACCACTAAGAGTGACTGCAGTCAGGACAGCTTGCAAACTGGGCTGCCGTTGTCAGAGTTGACCGGACAATTGGTCAAGTTCTATCCAAGAGTCGCATACATTTTAGGCAAATTTACAGGCTGGTATTTAAATAATGTCTGGGTCTCATATGTTGGTCGGGGTGCAGTCTGCACAAACAGATGAAGGCCAAAGACATACACCAACACTACTTATGCTAGAGGCTGGTGACTGTCATGGTAGCATTCTTTACATGGTATTTGTGGTGTGAAATTCTCTCTTTAACAGAAATATTTACCAGTCTCACTCATCTGGCTTAGTAGTTCTTTTTCCATTTTAAGCTATGGTTGAAGAAATCCAACACTTCCTGCAGCTGCTTCACAATAAAAGCCTTGACAGCAAACATCACCATCTGCAATTTAACATAGCAATGGGAGCAGATTGGACAATGGAGGGGCTTCTTTCAAAAATTTTGTGAAACTTATCAAGCAGGGGAAATTAGAAATAAAGCCTGTCTCCTCTAATAATAGCCTGTCCTCTGTGCAGTTGAGCTAAATCAGCCACCATTTGAACATTTATGATACATAATTAACGGAGGGCCGGTCACTGTTTTGTAACTCTGGTGCATCATGACTCTTTCATTGCCACTTCACACCTAAAATTAAATGTTGTATAAATTAATTAATTTCTCCCCTCTCTCCCCACATGTGCATTGTGCAGTGGGTTTTCAGCCATGTTCTTTTGTAGGGGAAATTGAAATGAGAAGCTGCAATTTTTTTTATGTCATTATTTATGGAAAAATAAAATCTTTTTCAATCAGGTAACATCACATGGCATCTTTATTGATATACCACGCAAAGACAATATTATATTTAATTTCTAGAACTTTTTAATTTGGTATTTTTGTGCAAATTCAAAACGTGGGAAAAACAGCAGAAGAAAAATGTAATTAATGAGACTGACCGTCAGTACAATGAGGAGAGATTCAAAGACAGGCAAAACACAAGTCACTGGATATCACTGACATTATGGGACTATTATACTAGACTAATATTTTACACGCTCCTCCATGCACCCACACACATTATGCACTAATAAAATACTTCATGAAAGAAACTTCTGAAACAAAATATGCATAAAGAAAGCAAGCTGCGGTGAAAGAGATAAAATCACTCTTCATCTGGACTTGCACCTGCACCTTTTCAGGGAAGACTGTTTGCTTAAAATGACAGGCTTTTCAATTTGATGAAATGATTGTGCACACCTGATCTCTGCCACTCAAAGCAGAGATCAGGTGTGCACTGAGTCATTTACATACTTAAGCCATGAAGTTGTTCCTTTGAAAAACAAGATGCATCAAATGGGCCTTCACTGTGGTTTAAAAACACTTGAAATCTGCCACAGTGAATTTCTGTGATATTCTTAACTGAGGGATAAGCGGCTGATATACAATGTTGTATGCTTGTAAATATATACAACATTATCAGAAGATGCTGTTTGTTACAGATTTGTATATGATTATCTGAGTATGTACTGTCTCATGTAGAAACACTAAATTGTTCACAATATGTTGTGACATGCAGATGGCTAATGCTGGCCTTCCATCAGACAATTTTTCAGATTATTTCACTGTTGCATACAAACTTCTAATGTCGGAACTAAATCTGAGTTGTTGTGCACTCTCATGATCTCGATGGTTTGGTGTAAGGTGGTCATAAAACTCGGTCCTACCTGTCTTTAGTCTGTATTTTTCTCTTGCTGATGTTCCCATGAAGGTATGGCTTTGTTATTATCAGACGTTTTTAGACTTGTCTCATGCAAATACTGACGTTCAATGACCTAAACAATGTCAACAACCACTAGCTGAGCTTTTTCAGGCACCAAACAGGAAGCAGCAGCCTGAGTGGACAGCAAATATGGAGGGCATTCTGGAAAGGCGCAAGAACGTGAACAAGTCTTGATTCTCTTGTAGGAATAAAAAGGAGAAACTGGTGGAGTTGTGAAGCGAAGAAAAGTCTGTGTTTAATTCAGCAGGTATCTTATCCACCAACCTGCTCATTTTAGTGAGAAAACATTATTTTTCAAACAACTATCCTCTCATTCCAACAGTCTCCTCCCACTAAAATAGTGCAGCTAACCAATGGAGGCTGGTGGGGAGTTGCAGTGAAAAAAATCCAAAGTACGCAAATACAGTTTATCTTTGAAAAATTGACAAAAATAATGTAAAAATATTACCTTTTATTTTGGTCTTGTAGAGTGTGTTTTTGTGGACTCATAAGGAATTGTTAATATGTCATATTTCTTTAAGGGAGTTTCATGTGATATATTTTACCAGGAGCAGGATGGGAAATAAATGCAAAAGAATCTAGTTGTAGTCTTGTTATCGGTGACCCTGCATGATCTCCAGTCGTTGTAAAATCTTAAACTGTGTGACCAAGAACTCACGCTGTCTTAAGATTTAAGGGGCTGTCAGACTTTAGTCTTATAAAATATTTTCAAAATCTTTTCAAGGTTTTCTACTGTATGCTAGGCTTAGAGTGACATATTGTAGCTTTGGTTTAAGTACACATTTTCAAGAAGAGGTCTAATCAGTCAAAGTAATTGAACACACCTGTGTGGGTGTACAGGAATGTGTTGGGACTTCAAGGGTCCTGCACACTGACACAAGTGTTTTCACTTATTCTGGCTGATTAGACCTCTGATAAGGCTGAAGGTATGTGGAGCTAAGCAGGGAATAATGTGAGGTCACAAACTACTTGTTCTAATAGGAAAGCTACAGTAAATGTGTATGTTGCTGTAACAGGTGCAATACAGCTAGCTGGATGCTTAATGGGATGCCAATCAAAGTCTAATCGAGCGCAATAACATAAAATGCAGGTGGACCGTAAGTGCTTTTCCACAGTGTACATTTTGACTTGTCATAACAAGAAAAGCACAGGTGTAAAAATAACATTAACGACGGCTCGGTTTCATTGCAGTGTCTCAGTAAACCGTGAAAGTAATTGGACTGCAGCCATTATTAATGTTATTAATTGCACCTGTGCTTCTCCTGCTGTGACACGTTGAAATGTCTGCTGTGAAAAAGATCTATTGAGGGGATGAATGTATGTCACTTTTCCATGTGATAACCCCCTCACCATATGTGAGTGGCCAAATTAACCAGCAGGTGTGTGCTAAGCTGATATCAGAAGAGAAACACAAATGTTTAAAAGGTAGAACCTATCATTGTGTGGTCTGAAATATTGTCAGTGAGTGCTGTATGTATGCTGTATATGTAACTACAGTATATACAGGCTAAACAAAGCCTGGAAGCATATATATGCCTGGTCCCATTTTAAAGCAGGATTTGTCAGCTTAATTAAAACACAAGGACATCAAAGACTCTTCTGTTTTATTGTTGACAGGTTTTTAAAGGTATCTGGCTTTTATTACATGTTTCATTGAACAGTGCGCTTGGTTAGTTTAACTTACACAGCTTCCTTTTTCTTTTTTTCTTTGGCAGTCTGTGACAACCTGTATAATCATTTGCAAAACAAATGCACACCATTTCAGTGTTTGTTAACCTGGAACTGGCTCCAGGTTATGGAACGCAAAAGCTAGGTGCAATCAAACATATAATAGAGAAACACCAGAATATACCTCTCTTACTGATGCAAGAAAAAAAGACGGTGCACAACTGATGAAAATATTGCCATTTCATTGCTACAAAGAGCCTCCATGTGACATCATAAAAATACTCGCTTTGTGTAAAATACCATAAAATCCTCTGGTTCATCAGCTGCCAAGGATGAAAATCTATTGGCAGTGTGCTGCATGAGCTTTGACAAGTTTGGCCATCTAGAAGAGATGTGTGGTGATTATCTGGATAGGGCTGCTCTGTCTGTCTGGCTGCCCCAATAAAGCCATGATGCCAGAATATTCGCCTCTGGCTCCCAGGTCTGAAATGGCCTCTAAAACTGACTTTTGTAACTGCTGCTGCACAGTAGTGACATTAGACAACTTCTAGCACACACTCCATAAATTATTTAAACCATCCTTGTAAAAAAAAAAAAAAAACAGCCTGGGTTTCCACATTTTCAAGTAAGATGGAATCTACAGTAATCTTGGTGGGGATGGTGGTGGCATGTGTTTGTGTTTCTCAGTGTCTGTGGGAGTGTGTGCCTGTGAAATGGGCATGCATACAAGTGAACGAGACATATCAAGATATGTAATATGACATAATGTCTCCCCTGCTCGAACCCCCAGCTGCTCGCCCACATGCCACAGATCCTGCACCATGTCTAAACAGATGCTCTATCAATAATGCTTGCTTCAGTGCCACACACCTCCCTGGTGGCCAAATTGGGAAGAGGAGAGTGGATGCGAGAGAGAGAGAGAGAGGGAATGAGTGAATGAGTCAGTGTTTGGAGGGAGGACAAGAGGGAAGGAGAATGGGCAAGAACCCAGAAGCTAGAGTGACTACTGGGAGATGGATTGGCCACGCCAGAAGAAGCCAAAAGACCAGTGAACCTGGGGATGAAGTGTTCTCCTTGTCCCATCTGCTCCAACAAAGGGCAGGAGAAAGAAAATTCTGTGTCATTTTGGGTCTACTTGTTCAAGTCATCTAATGTTGTTGGGGATGCGCTACAGTATCAGCCTCATATCGGAATTAGCCGATATTCTCCTTGCTGACTGCCATCAGCTATTGCCAAATAAGATAACGGGACGCTGTTGGGACGAATGAATGCAGTAAACTCACTATCTATGGGTCAGGGGATGCAACCCATTGTTTCCCTGATAATGCCACATTGCAAACAACAAATCCATGTTGACACTGGCAGGAGGAGAGCTAGGTAACTTTAGCTGTTAGCAGCCAGTCGTAGGAACTAACTGCTGATGGAGGTTTCATTCATTGAGTAACATTTTGATGCGCTAAAGCTCTCTTTAGTAAAAATGAGTATTGGGCGAAGGGAAATCATAACGTTTTACTGATATGTTCAAATGTTATCTTGTAAAATGTAGTTTTTGGCAAGAA
The DNA here is from genome assembly GCA_019142605.1 of Cephalopholis sonnerati. Classification (NCBI taxonomy): domain Eukaryota; kingdom Metazoa; phylum Chordata; class Actinopteri; order Perciformes; family Serranidae; genus Cephalopholis; species Cephalopholis sonnerati. The sequence goes on from JAGQAX010000017.1 coordinate 13,478,721, forward strand.
ACTTGAATAATAAAAAAAAAACTTGAATAATTTCAGCATTTAAAAATATATTAGAGTGCGTATTATGAGATGTATCTGTTAAAAAGAGTTTTTTAGACAAGTTTTTGGTCTCCGTGGCACAAAAGGGGGAATAAATAAAATAAAAACAAAATAAACAACAACACAACAACAACAAAAATACTGGTACCAATAAAGCCCCCATTCTAATTTTAATCATCGGTATTGACCCAGAATTTCACAATCAGTGCACCCCTGATTAGTGCGATCCTGCCTTATTGAGAACGGGTAGTACAGTAGTACATAGATGAAAAGTAGGAACACAGGTAAACATAAAGGAACACAAGAGAAAGAAAAATACAAAAAGTTCCTCTTAAATCCATTCAGTAATCCAGATATTTTGCCATATCCTGTGTTTTAGCCTAGAATATCACAAGTAAACCTTGAGTGGTATCAAGTGGAAAGGATTCAGATTCAGTCCTTTATAACTCTAGTGCTGTTTCCATTACTCACACTCACCCCAAAATGGAAGGTGTAGCTATCTGATAAAAAGGCTTCTCCCTCTCCAAACACACAAACCAATTTTAAATCCCACCAGCTTTGGCGTTCAGATGGATTAATATCCCTTTATATGTGCTTTTCATAGATTAATACTTCAGTGCTGTGAACACTTCTTTGGACTTTTACACTGCACATGTGAACAAAGGCCGCTCAATTAATTTACTTTATTCTGACCCCTGAAAAGTAAAGGCGGCATGTGGTGGTCAGCAGTCTTGCGCAGCTGTTCAGTTTTCACCAAACAATCAACATTTCCTTTTCTGTTTTTGGTGCTTTGATATTGCCTTTGATAATGTTACATTTTTCTTTTTTTTATATTAGAAAAAAGGAGACTCAAGCTTTAAAAGATTGTAATCAACTTTTCCTCAATAAACTGATTAATTTTTTCCCTTGCCAGCGGAACTATTCATGTTCATGGCATGAAACTGTATTGATAGGAAAACAGCAAAGCAATGAAATGTAATTGTTTGGATTTGGATAACTCTCCCCAACCAACAAGCCGTGAATAACACAGGAATAGTATTGCAAAAGCAGATGGAACGGTAAACAACAATAATGAATATTATTTTCTTTTCACGTGTGAAAAAAACACGGAGATAAGTCCTTTTGGGCCTGGTGGAGATGAGGTCCTGAATGAATTTCGTAGGTACGAACAACATTTTAACATACCCATCAGGCATCTCCACTCGTGTGTGTGTGTTTGCACACCATCAACCAAATCGCACCACATTAGGTGTACGTATTAGTTCTTGCATGAGCAACAAAACACATCAATGCTCCTCCTGCACCACCCCTGTTGTCATCATCCATCATAATCTAGCCCTGCCTTCCACTAGCTGTCAAAACTGCTCTGGACAATTCACTTAGACAGTGTCAGCTGAACTGTAATATTTTACCAGCCACTATAATGAGGACTGGCCTCCAGACTCATGGAAACAAACACATGGCTCCCCGCTCACGCCTTGGTGGTTGTATCCATGACTTTGCCACAGTCATTCCAATTTTCCTGTTGCTGGAGGCAATACTACTATCCTAGCATGGTCAGCCTTTGCCAGCTGGGAACCCAACCTGTCAGCCCATGCAATATTGTCCTTTGTCTGAGCTCTAACATTATCTCTAACCCGAGGAAAGAATAATCCTTTTGTGGTTATCTCTCGCTTTCATTAGATAGGTTATACCTGTAGTCCAAGACACAAAAGTTACAACCAGGCGCGCAATAATTAAGTCTGTTGCTTTTGGGCAGCAACTGATGTTTATGTTTAATTTTTACCAGCTGTGACAACGTCGTGATGGCTGGTATTGTTTTCACCTCATGAGTCTGTACGTGTGTGTGTGTGTGTGTGAGAGAGAGTGCGTGATCATAGCAAAATGTGGTCCAGGTGACACCAACTGTAGCTAGGACTTCTACGGAAGCAGTTTTGAGTATTTTGCCAGGTGTTTATATGTCTGTCTGTGAACAGTCTTTGTAAATGTGGCCAGTGTCCCAACCATGAAAGATGCAGTCACAAAACTTTCCAGGTGTGTTGTCGATCTCAAAATGAAGGTTGAATTGAAGATGGGTGTATTCTGAGTAAGGAGGCCTGACGTAGGGAAGTAGGAAGCAGGGGAAGAGGCCACTGGCCAGCCCACTTTACGCCCCTGGCTCACGAAAATTGACAGATATGTAGTGAAGATCATAATGAAGGCTGAGTTCGAAGATGGGTGTGATTCAAACAAGGGAGCTAAAGGTAGAGGGTAGGAAAGTAGGAAAGGGGCCACTGCCCCCCACTTTATGCACCTGGCTTACATTTGTTTTAAATTGCGGAATTGCTGTATGGTGGCTGGAGTGACTCCACTGCAAGATGATCGCTGGTTGATGAATTAATTAACTTAAGATGTGTCAAAAAAAGAAATGAACACACTTAAAAACATTTTAAAATGGATTGTTTTGTCCAGAGAGTGGATGAAAATCCCCAAACTATCTCAATCTACAATGATACTAAACAAAGAAAGGCAGCAAAATCTCATTTTTCTCTCAAACCAGCAAATATTTGACATTTTGGCTTAAAAATATAAAGAAAAACGTATCGATTTTCATACTAATCAGTACTTTTCTGTCAACTGACAAATCAGCACTGCATTGCCCCTTCACTCAAGTCATGTAAACCATCCCATAGAAATTTAAATCTCAATAACATCGTAATTTACCGTATAATAGGTGTATAACATTGCTGTATCCAGTCAGGCATTAAGTAAGTTCTTCCATAACCGCATATGTGGGAGTGCTGGTGTGTGTGTTTGTCAGCAAGTCTGTGTGTCCTCGGTAAGTGCCACATCAACAACATTAACTTGGAGGACAAAGGAGGGCACGGAAACACAGCGAGCCACACACGTCAAGAAAGTAACAGAAAATAGATGGAGTAGCAACACACACTATTTTAATTATCCTCTTGTCTAACCTGCCCTCCAATTACAAATAGGGATGTATAATAATCCATCTATTGATGCATGAAAGACAGGACAATAACACAGAAGCTGAACACGAGCAGGATAAGAAGTGGTTTGAAAAATGAGCTCAGAGAGGCTCAAACTGAGGTTAAGCTAACTAAAATAAATGGAATATCTCTGTTCAAATTCAATAAGATACACCATCATTTTTTAATACTTAGGTGTGTACTTGCATATTGCTAAGGACTATAAAATAGTTTAGAGGCGGTGTTTATCACCGTCAGACGCTTCCAGATAAAATACATGATTACATTTATGATAGTGCAGTTAAACGATAAAGACACTGCAGTGTACGCTGTATTCCACTGAGAGATAGGCATAATGAATATGCTCTGGCTAATTTATGCCGGCTAATTTGTCTACATTTGGTAAATCTTTTTAAGATTGATTTTCTCAGCAAATACAAACTCAGCTCAACATTAAGTAAACAGCAGTGAGGGGGTTTGCTTTTATATTCTGCTACTTTAAATCCAACGTTCTGCGACAGTTCTCTTTCCATATAGTGTGTCATTTCAGGCAGACTTAATGTGTGGGGATTAACAGGCTGCGCTGCAGACACCTGCCATTTGTCTTCCTCCTGCTCATGAGAATGCTACTTTCACCTGAGTACCACATGATTTTGTGTTTTATTAGAAGTGGCACTATGAAAGATGCCCATATAAAACACAATGTAAAAACTGCCACATGCTAAAACTAATAGGGTCTGGTGGGGGGAAAAAAAGGGAAAGTAAATAGCCAATTTTGCAAATAGCATTTTGGACACCACACACACATTTATAATGTCTGTCCTCCCACATCTGAGTTTTGGAGGTCTCTAACAGGCTTTTGTCCAGGTGTCTTGGATAGCTCTCTTTTTACATGACATGTTGCTTGTCTGTGCCGATCCTATACTGCATACATTCAACCCCTTCTGCTGAGACAACAGCTTACAGAACGCAAAAGTGCAGCATGAACACATTCTCCCACAGAAAGTGAGAGATCGAGAGCCAGCACGTACTATTCACTGGTCAGATAAGCTCCAGAGGCACCGAGGACAGTTTTGGGCTGACTGCAGCAATGGATACATCTGAGTGCCCAAGTTCTCCTGTCAAAATTCTTGGTTTGCATTGTTTGTTTACAAACAAGTAGGGCTCCCCCCTGAAAGTATATGATTTGAATCACCAATTGGAGACCCCTAAGTCAACTGAGATTCTTCAAGTCGAGCAGTTGTTTTTTGGAGGGTTGTCAGTGTGCAGTGTACTTCTGGGGACATTCTGGTCTCCAAAAGTAGGTGCAGAGTCAGCGCTCCTTGCTTTCACATTGCTCTACGAGGTAAAATCCTTACACTACATCAAGTCATTTTGTCTGCTTGGTGAAGATGACTGTGACCGGTAGCAGCAGCTGCAGAGCTGGACCCAGGGTGAGTCTGTGATGGTGAATGAGATGAAGATGGCTGCCTAGAGGAAGAGAGGCTTTGCCTGGTCAAGCTCTGAGATAACGTCATCTTTAACCTTCTGTTAGAAGTAGTGAATTTATAGCTCACAACAAATTAATATCATACAGTTTTCTGGTTTTTGTTTGACATTGTGTTGGACAAAAAATGATGTTGCACATTTCTGATCTGTCATTACCATAGTTAGCATGCATAAGTTCGAAAGGCTAACTTTTCTTGTTTACCATATTATGTGAATGTCGCTGTCACCCTGAACGTCCCACCAAACCCTGTTCAAAATCCTAGCAGTTCAGTAGTGTTGATTCATAGTCTATATGATAGAAAGGAACACAGTCAAAGCTGATTCGATTTTCAGAAAAACTGAGTCGGGTACAGCTAGGGTACAGTATCCTTAAAATAAAACAGATATCAATAGAGTACTTAATTTGATACCTTTTTTTCTTAAATCTTTACTCATCCTGTGAATGGAATTATGTGTAGTACAGCCATACTTTTTTAACATTTCAGCATCTCAGTCATCTCAGCACACTAAACTGCCAGCTCTGTCAAATACACCGTAATCAACTCCACCACACCACAGACTGTGTGGGTTGTAGCTGCTTGTGGTGACTGGCTGCAAACCACAGAAGCTGTTATTTTTTTCTAGCTCTAGGTACATAAGCTTTGAATGCAGGTATCATTTGACTGACGACATTTTGATTTTACATGGGTTAGTACTGATACCCAGCCCTGGGTACAGCCTTGGAAACAAGGATCCATGCCTGCGCATGTTCTTCCACCCTAACAATCTTATCCTCCTGGCTCAGATTAATCTGTCTGCAGGTCTACTTGCTGCATGTCCGTGTGTCCAGTTAAATCATCAATAAAATCTCTCAACTACTCATTCTGGTTTAAGACGGCTGTGGATGACCCCAGGACTCTAAATTCATTCTGTTATGCTAGGTCTGACTATTGTTACACTGCGCTCGCAAATAGGGATCGCTATCTTCTCTGATACTGACCTTATTAAGCAGATGGGTTATTGGCCACAATGTGACTGATTTACATTCAATATGGTTTCTTTGTCAATGTCATGATAAAATTTAGGGTTTCCACTATCAGTCACAGTCATTCAGTCGCAGCAGGCTGCCAACTCAGTTTTTACTACCACAGCAGTCCCTGGGCTCATCTTACCATCATCCATATGGTATATACTACATATAAAGGACTCCATGCAGTGAGGAACACAGTATAAATGTGGGGGGAAGAGAATGTTGCTATCTGATCTGTACTCTGTATTGGCAGATATCCTGCGTTAGATTGGTGCATCCTTACTCATAACCTGCCTTTCCTGGATCTGGATCTACCCTCTTTAACTCCGCATTGACAACTTTGTGTAGCCTCTGACTGCAGATATGATCCGCCACAAAGACTGAGTGATTATATTTAATCATCGTCTCTTGACTGCTTAACTATTCCCTTCTTGTGTCAGTTGATATGCGAGTTCACACACACCCATCCACATGTGAATACAAAGACATGCGGTGAGCGGTGAATGTTTGGGGCAGGAGAAGACAGCGGAAGACTTAGTGGTCCTTCTCCATCCCTGCAGGCAGTAAAGCAGGCTGCATGGCAGTCCTGTCTCCCAAGACAAGTTAATAAGATGGAGCAGTCCCCGGGGGCAACAGCCGGAGAGCATTATCACTTTGAAGGCAGCCAGAAAAACTGACACATACAAGGAAAGAACTCCCAAAAAGAAGCTATTAATTACCCCCTCTCACTAGCCACTGCTGCAGAAAAAGTTAATTTGACAATTTGGAAGACAGGGATTGTTTCAAAATAAGGGATTTTCCCTCCCACTTGGTCCAACGAATCTCCTGCAATTATTTTTTTGTGCGGCTCGATTCGTACGTACTTCTCAATTTGCATTTTTTCCCCCCACTATATCTCCTTCTCTCCTTCTCACACATGTATGACGAGGCAACCCTCTCAAGTGTGAAACCACAAGGAGGTGTGGGGCAACACAGCACATATCAGCACGTGTGAACCACCCAAAGACCACTTCTACAGACATGTGGTGTGATGAATAAATCATGCTGCATAAAACCAAAGGGGAGAGAAGTTCCTCTCCTGAGGGCCCACATTCACTTAGAGCTGCTTGACTCAAAACACAAGTATCTCCCTGCCATCTAAATGAGCCACACATGGCCGTGCGGAAGCAAATAAGAGAAAAACTGTCACCTCACTGAAGAAACATTGATCATTACACAATTTGTTCCCTTTTATTACAGCCATTGTAATTAAAAATAATTGAGTAGTGGGGTGGGCAGGTGCTCCCATCAACAATTTTTTTTCACCAATTAGCACTACAATAATATTGCCCTGGATATTGCAGATGATATTATTAGCATTTTGATGGAACACAAGTGCCTGCATGCCTGCACGCCAGAGAACTGTTCTCAAGTGGAATCTTTTCACTGAGATCCACCGGGGAAGAGTCACTTCTGGTTCAACAAAAACAGGCTCAGAGACAAGAGAGAGAAGGCGTTATATTACAGCGCTGCATAAAGTGTTGTGAAGAGCCTGTTAAAGATTCAAAGAAAGACCACCAGCAGTGCATGCAGAGCAGAACTAGGCCAGTTTCATCTGACCACAAGCATAATCCACATCAGATACCATAAAAAAGATACATTAAATTGGATTTTGAAGCTGAGCAGTTATGGTCACAAGATTTACAGAAAAAAAAGGGAGCTGAACATAAATAAATTCGCTCCACACAAATCTGTATTTTAACATCAGGGGTAAGACCTGTATGTTCTCATATAGCCAGCTCGTCTGTTGTCAGAGGCCTAACAAATTGGTTCTCCGGCCACTTGGGAGCATGTGTGCAGCGTGTGATGCTTTACCCCGCACAGAAGAATCAGAATCAAATTTGAAGCATTGAATTTCTGTGATACATCTCACCAATTTCCTCTAAAGCATCCAAGCTGGATCTGAGCGTCTCTCTGTGACAAGGATTATCTCACGAATGCCAGAGGGGAAAGATAACTGACAATTATTCTGGGTTAAAATGACTTTTTTTTTTTTTCTGTGCTTGCTGGCTATGCAAAGTGAGCGTAGATGCTAATTTGCAGTCTTGACCAGTGGTATCTAAGCTCCATGACATTAAAAAGGACCTCACATACTGATTGGGCTGTTATTAGTCATTCTGCAGGTTGAAATATGAAAGTTTTTCAGACAATACAGCGCTAGTTTCCAGGTGTTCCATGAGATGTGTGTATTCTGAGAATGGGTAATTTTACTGGTGTTCCCTTTTTTTTTTGTTGTTCAGCTCCTCGTGTCTAGTTAGAGATGTCTGAACTATTCTTGCTTTCAATTAAACATAGCTTAATGATAAAATAAAAAAATCCTTCTAAATTTGATTCATCAACTGAGGGAGACATGAGGCAAGAACGATCCTGATACACAAAGGGCTAAGTGTCAATACCAAAGTTCATGCATGTGAGCAGGAAAAGCAATCTGATGATTGGGGTTTGATACACACAGACAAACATACTTTTGTGCCATTATTAAATAACCTGTATGTAGAATTTAGTGGCATCTAACCATGAGGATTGCAGATTGCAACCAACTGAAACTTCTCCCATGTGCCAAGCCTGAACTTCAGGTTAGGATTCCTACTGTGCTGAATGTTCAGGAGGTTTTCACAGGGGGCTGAATTATCCGCAAGCCTCTCTTCCTTGCTGATCCACAAAAACACTGACCAAAGCAGTTTCATATCAATCAGTGTTTCTCCGACACTGTTTGGCTTGTTGCAAAGGGGGCCACTAGCCCAGCACCTGCTAATGTGTGTTTACATTTTTTCTCTGATAAGTAAAGATCCAGACGTTCAGGAGGTTTTCACTGGAAGCCGAATTATCCGAAGAGGTCTCTTCCTCTCCAAAACAAATGGACCCAGTGATTTAGACAGGTAAAAGCAGTGAACAAAGCAGTTTCGTGTTAAACATCAGTGTTTTTCGGGTGCTGTTTGGCTTGTTAGAGAGGGGTTGATATCTACAGTGGCCGATGCAAAAACGTGAAAACACAAATGGCTTCATCAAGAGCAAGCGTTTGGTTTGTCCATTTTGGGCTACCATAGAAACACGACGGTGCAACATGGCAGACTCTAGGTGATACACGAAAGAAAACATACTTATTATATTAAATTCCATTTCTGCCAGTATATCCCCCTAAATCCCATACACTCTCTGATTTAGCAAAATACATCACCTGAAATTCAAGCCAATATGGCTTTTCACAATTGCATGGATTCACCTGTGTGAAGAAGTAGAAGGAGAAATGAAGCAGGGGAGTGTCAGAGACAAAGACAGAGAGACGGACACAGAGAGGGAGACTGAGACAGAGAGATCAGAGAGCTGGGGACAGAAGAACAGCGAACGATAAATGAATTCCCAAGAGAAAAGGAGGGACACGGAGAAATTACAGAACAAAAGGAGAAGACAGAAATGACATTTCTTAAGGGACTGCTGTGTGGCATTTGTAGGAAGAAAAATGAAATGTGAGGACCAGAGAGAGATGGAAGGCGGGAGAGGGCACGGGGAGAATGGAATGAGTAAGAGCAAGAAACAAAAGAGAAAGTGTGTGAGAGGTAAGACTAATTTATGAGAAATGAGGCAGGAGTCGGTGAGGCCGGCTGCTGCTGTCTGATGGATTGGGTGGGGGTGGGGGTGTAGGTGGGGGGTGGGACTGAGGTTTTTTGCAGGTTGGTGGACAGAGAAGAACCTGTGATATGGATCCTTTGAGGCGGCATTTAAAAAAAAAGTGAACTCTCCAGAAATGGGACATGAAAATAAAACAAAAAAAACATCACTTCACTTTGGAAGAGAATCTCCCTGGCAGGTAGGTAGAGCAGACAGAGGCAAAGGTGAGAAAGAGACTGGGTAGGAAACAAAGAGAGAGAAGCACAAGGGAATCAGCAAAAAGGGGGAAAAAAATGTGTGAAGTGACAGAGGCGAGAAAGAGTTAGCGAGGAAAAGATGACGGAGATAAAGTGAGATGAGAGACAGCTGCCTTTGATGCGACTGCTCTTCAACTGTGGCAGTTTGGAAAGAGGGGTGCACACGTGTGCATGTATGTGCGCGTGCATATGTACATGCATGCGCGTGTGCAACCCTCTGAGTGAACGCAAGTATCTGTTATAATGAAGTTCACATAAGCGTGAAAGGCGGGATTGATGATAAGGCAGCTGCTCATTTGTAGTGCGTAAGGAGTCGGTTCCCACATGCTCCAAGTACACAAACACAGAGAGACACAATCGCTCACACACAGGCAGACGGAAAAGCTGCCTCTGGAGGTATCGAGAAACACTCGGGGCCTACAAAATATTCAAGGCTCTCCTCTAGACAGAATCCCCTCCCAAAGCTTGCTGACAGAGGAGCGCAGTGAACCTCCTCTTTCAAACAGCGCACCGTCTTTATTCGCCCTAGTCTTACAGCATGCTCGTACTGTATCAAAGCCAGGACACACGCTGCTGTGTGAAGTGCCATCAATGTACACGGCGACGCACACCTTCTCCTCCTCACACACGCTCGCGTTCTCTTTATGTCTCTCTTTCTATCGTTCTCGCACACACAACTTTGAGAGAACAGAGCGGGGAGCAGAGAGGGGCTGGCAGCAGCGATGAAAGACAGTGATGAAGGTGCAGCGGTAAAACACACTGTAGACGTCATCTATCTACTGATGGAGGGAACACATCACACAGACACGCTGTCTTTTAAGTTCAGTCTCTCTCAGCATGAGCCCAATAAAGATCAGGCCCAAAAGCACAAATTTACAAGACCATGTGGTTCATACATGAATGAACACAAACACGTACAAACAAACACATAGTAACCAGGGCTGCAAAGGTTGTTTATTTATGCTAAAACGCCACGGTTCAGAGGGTCACAGTTCGGTTCATACAGCCACATGCAGAATACAGAGTATGTGGCCCGATACATGTAATGTAGAACCAAATCTCTGAGGCCAGAATTTTACCCAGAAACTTTTAGCTGTAGATCGTTAGCAACATAAACTGATGTTTGCACAATGAGCGAATTAGCGTACGAGTCAGTCCCTCTATGATGAGTACAACTGAAATGCTGGAAGACCTGCTGCGGGTTCCTGACCAGCTACAACAGCAACTGAGAGTGAGTTGTGTATAATGGCCGAAATACATTGGAGCATGAACGCAGCGCAACACTTCTGGTGCATCAGTGCGTTCAATGTAATCACCTGAAGCTGCCTCTTCACCAACAGAAGCTACACGCAGCTACATGTCCCTCCAACAGGTAAAAACTACAAAGACCTGTGTAATAAATGAGTAGAATCTCAAGAGATTAGATGATGATTAGAAAAATAGCTCACTGTAACAGAGGTAATGCGATGCAATAGAGTAACCTTTTTTACATTTAACATTAAAATAAATTCATCAAATCAATGTGTCCTGTAGTTAAACCAATCTACTCTATTATTTTCAGCACCAGTAAAAATAGCCTATGCTTCCAAACCCTGCATTACCAACTACATTATCACTTGGCAAACGTCAGTATGCACACAGTGAAACTGGCAGCAACGACTCGCTACAAAGACATAGTCTGTGTAGCAGGTAAAAAAAACAATCCACCCACACGACGTGTCACATTCATGCCTCATCTATGTTACGTCGTTGTAGAGTTTGTGAATGGAAACAAACTGAACTGCTAACGCACATTTGACATCATCACCCAGATGTTCCAATCACCAACAAGAGGGTAAAACAATTCTGATCCCAACTCATTATCCCCGCTGCTGCACACTGCCTTTAGATGCAAAAGTGAAACAGGCTGAAAAAATTCATGAAGATTTTGCCATTTACATTGGCATATAGCCAGCGTGGAACTATTTGTGGCACTCCTCCAAATGCAAGGTTTTTTTAAAATTCTATTTTTAAAGTATTTTCAATCCCATAGCATGGCAAGAGATGCTTTCAGTATTATGGCCTATTGCCATCAGATGCCATTTAGGAAGGTGTGTGCACAGTGTTATACAGAAATGATCAAAATGTTTCTTGTTTTTATAATAAAAATAGTTTACCAAAGGTGACGGTGGGCAAAATGCTCTCAGTCCACAGCAGGAGCTTTTCATCTGTCTTTGATACTTGCACTAATGTCTGTTCAAAATAAATTAAAAGAAAAGTATCCTGGTATGAACCGAACCGTGACTTCTGTATACTGTTACACCCCTTATCAGTCCCTCCAGAAAATCGTAATCTTGCGATCGCAATAATTCAACAAAAGCATTTCAACTAAAGTCCGCAATATTTGCAAGGGCTTGCAATTTTTCAAAAGTCCTGTGATTTTTACGCATTTTACGCATGCAGCGTCTTTTGAAACATCATCAGACACATCATCAAATGGCACTAAAGGCACTGCAATATGGAGAAATGCTCTGTATTTGCACTTTGTTTAAATGCATACAATATGTGTTGAATTTATTAAAATGTTATGTTTACAGAAGATGTAGCTTACATGTTGTTTTACAGTCACATTGTCTGGTTTTAGAGTTACAATATTCTCTCTGGATATTTTTGCAACATTATTGGAGTCCATGTTTTGAAACTAATTAAATAAAACGAAAGAAGAGAACTGAAACATTTGCAGCTGTTTTTGTAATATTCAGTATGATTATTATAGCAAGTGATTACAGGACTTATTTTTTGGAGGCAGTAGTTTAAAAGGTCAAATTTTTGTCATTTGTCACAATTTCCCACATAAAAACTCTGCAATTTTTTTTTGCAATTTTTGACAAAATTGGCCGCAAATTCAGGTTTTTTTTTTTTTTGCCACAGAATCCTGGAGGGACTGCCTTATAGTAACCCTTTCTCTCCAATTACACAGCCAATTCCATGGAGGCAAATCGCAAACAAAGGCAACTGAGCAAAGGACATATTAATGATATCATCATCCCACATGCATTCCTTTGTAACCTCATGAACTATTGATGGGCTGCCATGTCAAGGGTCTCTTACAGCTGTGCAGTTTTGCTTGGGAAAGCTCCATTAGCCAAAAAAGTGAGCCAAATGATGTCAGGTGTCGGCCCTAACCCCTATAATTTCACAAATTCAGATTTATTGCAGATCGTTATGCATTATGCCCGTGCGTATCTACAGGAGATGTGCTGTTTGCCTGTTTGTTTCAGTATAAATGTGTGTGTAGTGGCCAATGTCATTTAAAGAGGGTGGCTGGCTGAGGGCCTGTTCTCCGTGGAACTCTACAGTGGGGCAAGCGACATAATACAGGGAATGGGCCCCTAGGCAGCCACCCGTTTTATATCGTATTGTACTACACACATGCACACACACACACACACACACACACACACACACACACACACACACACACACACACACTCAAACACACAGACACACGCTCCCTTGCATAAATAAAAACACAGCACACCTACACAGAAGCGCACAGTTAAACACAGAAAGACCGACTTGGAACCTGTCAAGTGCGAACAAACTGATGACAAGACGGCGACAGATGGATTCACTGAGGAGAGACGAGCTACGCATTCAACTCAATTAGCAACGTGCTGCTGCATGACGCCGATGGGATATGGAATCTTACCATGACTGGCAACCTGTCAATCGAGCAACAGAGCCGCAAAACAAGCATCATGCAAGACGCAATGAATTAAATTTAATAAACCAATAAATAAATTAATTTATGAATAAATGGTATAAACCCATGGAGTGGCAGCTCTGCATCGAAAAACAGGGCATAATGTGACCAGGGAGCCTAAATATCCCCAGGCGCACACACACAAAGAAGAAACTGGCAGCGGGGAAAGAAGAGGAGGAGGAGGAGGAGGAGGAGGCAGCGGGGAGAGACAGAAAGGAGAGAGAAGAGAAAGAACAATGGCTGCTCCCTTCTTTCTCTCTTGCTCACTCTCTCCTCACGAGCTCTGTTCATACATTATCCTGCCATGGTACCTAATGAGCCAGGCATCTCCACCCTGACACTTACGCTTGGCTAGGCAACCCTTATTACAGTGTGGAGGCTTTCTCTCTCCCTGTCTCACACACACACACACACACACACACACACACACACACACACACACACACACACACACACACACACACACAAAACACTTAGAACTGACCATCACAGGTCATCACAGCCTGCTGTGTAATGGGGTTGCATAAAAACATTGCTTGTCACTTGTGATGTAAAGGAGCTCGCCATATTCAAATGCATCTTTATTGTCTGTCGGAATACATCATCATATAATGGTTTAAGTGTGTTTGTGTGTCAGTTGCAGAGATGTCAAGTTCCTAGTTTTTACGAATACATGAAGCAGCCTGAAGGCTGCTGGTGAATATGGGGACAGACACCATGTGCCCCTTCTGAGTCCTTGGTTATTACCGATGCTTCATTGTTTATGACGGCAAACAAAATTGCTCTTTTTGCTGCTTTTTTCAGATACGCACTTAAAAAAAAAAAGCAAGTCTATCTTGTCTGGCAACATACCAGTCAGTGCCAGGATGCACCCTGCAGTGCTATGATTGTTTTGGCTGCTTCTGTATAAAAAGCCCTTCCACTTCAAAAAGAACCTCCCACAACTGTTTAAGTGGTAAAGCAGCAGGGCTGTGGGAGGCCAATCAGCTGCAAGTACAGTAGGGGCTACATGGTAAAAGTTGGTCAAATAAACATCAAACGCCACAACAGCATGCCAGTATAGAGTGGAGGCGGGAGGATTGCTTTGAACTGGGGGGATGACTGGCGTGTTGGTTAAAAGCGTCTCTCCAGTGTGTTTTGGCATTTTAATGATAATTCATATTTTCGGAGTCATTTCCTGACAACGCTGATTAGCCACAGTGTTCGCAAAAAAGGTTCTGATAAATAACAATTTTGCGCTCAAAGTTTAGAAGGGAAGGTTGTTGCTAAAACGGGGTGATGACATATGTAGAAGCTACAGGCCGTACGTCATCAAGGCTTGCGCAGGTGCACTGTTATACCTCTGCATCTGAGCAGCAAACTGATAAACGCTGTCGTGAGCTAGCACGTCATGTCATGAGCACAAACCCACATTGAGCCATGACTCGGAGTAACTTGTTCATGAGCACCAAGCGGCAACATCCAGAGGTGAAAAATTAAGCAACAAAGAAATGCCAAAAACTGCAGTTCCTTGAATGGTCACTTGAGGCTGACTCTAAATGTAAGTCAATCCCCGCAGACCCCCGTGTTAAAATGACCAAATTTACATCAGAGATAAACATGTTAACAGCCTGGTCCAAAGAACAGTTTTGGTCTCTCAAGCTAGATTCCCCCTTCATTACAATTGTACAGGGGATGAATTTTTATATAATTCACCTGTTTAAATTTTATCAAGACTTAAAGGTCCAGTGTGTCAGATTTAGGGGGATACATTAGCAGGAATAAAATATAATATTCATGACTACATTTTCATGAGTGTAAAATCACCTGATCCTAAGAACAATTGTGATTTTGTTACCTTATAATAAGCTGTTGATATCTACATATCAAGCAGTTCCTCTTCCACAGAGTCCACCATGTTGTTTCTACAGTAGCCCAGAATGGTGAAACCAAACAACAGTTCTCAATAGGGCCATTCATGTTTTTCACGTCAAGAGAAGTTCCAGTTAGTTGCAATCTACAACCTCACCGCTGGATGCCATTGAATCCTTCACACCAGAGCTTTAAAATAATACATATTAAGGACATGGTCACTGAGTGACAGGCTGTCTGCTAGGCTTCTGTGTCAGGAGCACCCCTCACTTCCCTTTAGCTTCACCTACCTGTCCAAATATGGTCACTTCTGGACCTAAAAATTGCTGCTGCTCAGCAACACTCTTCTTCAGTGAGCTAAGCCAGCAACACAAAGCACAACCACTGAGCCAGTGAACAATACTAATTCAAACTGAAATCGCAAAAGCTGCCTTTGTGATGAATATTTTGCTTGTGTTCATGACTGCTGTATGTAAAGAGTTCAGCAACTGGATCAAGTGTATATGGTCTGATGACCCTCGGTTCATTGGGGTCCTGGTTTCTGGAGGGGAAGAAAAATCCTGCATCTCATACCTCATATTATGTAACCACTCAACATCCATGTAAATATGCATGCTACCACTATCTTTGCTGATGAAGTTGACCTTGACACGTACGCCAGAATGTCAATCTGGTTGCCATGGCAATGGATTATATACAACCATCAACAACACTGCCTTTCTCTGTTTGAGAAAAAACTTTAACTGCAAAACAGGAAGTAACCCTGGCTGGAGTGACGCTTTAAACCCTTAGAATGACATAAGGCACTCAGTTTGACCCTAAGAGCACAAAGAATAAAAAAAAAAAAAAGAGTTAGAAAGAAACCAGAGATTGTTCTATGATTGTTCCTTTTAATCTAAGATTAGATGCCTGGACTGGAGGTGATGTAATCTAATTCAATCTTTCTGTGAGAAGTGATTGCCGCGGCTCAGCAGCTGATTGTGATATACAGCCTTGTGAGTTGGTGTATTTCCGACCACCATTACACTCAGACGGACAGTAAAAACACTAACTTCAAAGCAGCTGAGCTGAGACTTGATAGTTTTATGTTGGCCTCTTTAATCGGAACTTGATAGCTTATATTGAAGTTATATTTAAGCTGTGTCCCTAAAAAAAAAAACAACAACAACGCATGTATGATGCTATCATATTAAAATTCAAAGACATATCCCTGAACAAAACAGCCTCAACTGTGTTTTCTTAAAAAGGAGCAGGAGGAATAATTGATTTTTTTGTGACTGGTTTTAAATGACATCTATGAATGTAAATTAATCTCCTTTGTCTCCAAAGTCTATTAATCAGAGACTATTCATCAGAACACAGTGCTGAAATATATTGTAGATGTATTATGATTTATGTATATCAGCATCAGGAACTGTTGACAAAGACTGTTTCATGTTATACAGCTGTTGAAATTTTTATGTAAATGTATCCATAAACTGGAGGCCAACTTTTTTACTGCAGTTTTTACATTTTTAATTTACCTTACCTAAACAAAAGTAAGGATATTTCTCTTATTTAATGATGAAGTAAATTCCAACAAAAGCTGCATCAGAGCCACTTTAACATATCTATAAATTCAGTAGCAAACAGTCTTAAAAGTGATTTACTCCTCACAAGTGTAAACTGTGTGGAGTACAGATGTTTCTGCGGTGCATCTGTGGGCGTGGAGGCTATCAAAAACATGTCCTTGTGATCAGCATGTTTTAAAAATCTTACAAAGACAAGAAGCGACATATTTTACTAACACTGCACAGCAGACACTTAGATAATTCCCTCATGTGCTGCGCTCAGCTGTAAGACGCCTGGGTAGGCACCAATCAGGCTGTAAAAATACAGGGGACAATGCAGAGGGAAGCTTCCCCTGTCTGTCTCCGTAACACTCTCATGCACATTAGATGCAAACACAATATTCCTGCGGTTATATGAACCTCTTCCTATATCATTGTTAAATGTCTTGACTTTGACACTTTGTAATAGCTGCATATTATCCAGCTTAAGGTGAGCTTGTCCATACATTCAAACAAACTCACATGCCTATGTGTGTCTCACACAAGCGATGTGTGTGCATTGTGTCTGAGCATGTGTGCGTACTTGTGTGTTAGTGGATGTAAACTCAGTATTCCAGGTCACGGTGGCTGCAATCTCACAGGAGGTTTAACCTTGGCAAATCCACTATTAGGTGTTCTGAGAATGATGATGTGAGCAGTAGATCCTCCCTGATGGTTTCACTTTCTAAGAGCATCCAGCAGGTCACAAATAGAGAAGCTGTGGGGGTATTACAAGGTCAAAGGTTGGCTAACTCTCAATATGATGACAATTCCAAGCTGGCATTTTCATTTCCTGAAGAGACTGATTCCCCATGGCAGCAGCTGAGGCCAAAGATGTTTGCTTATTTTTGTTCAAATAAGTTCTTCTCTGCTTTTAAGAGAGAATATATACTGCAAATATGCAGTACGGACTCACTGTGTGCATAACAAACTTTCCACTCACATACTGTATACTGCATATCCAAGAAAAATTATGATCAATATGGCTTTCAAATGCATACACACACACACATACACACACGCAAATCAGACCTTGCCTATCATACACAAATGTGCCTTTCTGCACATTTTCTTTTTGTCCCTTTCATTTTGTCCTTCAAACGTCTTCAGAGGTGCGGCCGTGCAGCCAACCAGTGGGAGTAGCTGATGTTTTTAATGGCACATGGTTTGTCTCCTGGTGGTGAGATAAACATGGGGAAGAGATTAAAACCCCAGGCTTTCTTCCACAATCTCCTGCCTTCATCCTCCTTCCCCTTGCAGTGTCCATGCAGGGCCGGCACAGCAGACTCTAATTCAAAACCAAACCCGACCGGTCTACGATGCACACGAGAGCCTAAAAAACACACACAACTAAAGCAACATTCATAGAGGGGCAGATGTCAGCAGGGGCAGGAGAGAACAGACAGGTGACAAGAAGAGGAGGATTCTCCACTGTTTAATCACCTACCTGTCAAGCATTGGGCTCACTGCAGAACACTAGTAGGAATGTGCACAGCTACGACTGTAACGCTGGTGTTGATTTTGAGGGGAGTCTGTCGGGGTCACTGATGTCGGGATGTGGATCACAACAAACACCCTGAGGAGGAAAAAGCAGGGCCAGAGGCCAGGCTCCCTGCTTCACGCTACGCCTCCCTAGTGAGGCGCAGGTTGGCCACAAAGCCGGCTCGTGTAAGAGCTGATGAGCTGAAGCAGTTATTAAGAGTGGCTAAACATATCATTTCCTTTGTCACTGTGATTAGGCCAAGGCGAGGGGGCCCTCAGGTGGAGGTAGACCCAGAGTGTATGATTAGCTCTGCCATTTAAATGACATTCACACTAATCGCTAATATCAGGTCTGTCAGGGTGAGAGAATACAATAAGGGAATATGTCAGCTCATGTTGGAAAGCTGAAGCAATGCAAGAAAAAAAAAACGGACGGGAATATCTGATTCCACTTGATGTGAATGCTGTGTCAATCAGTTAAGTCAGGCGGATTGTTTTACTCTGCATCAGTGCTGCTGTACAGTAGTCACAGAGCACAGAGGAGCTGCGATCTGTAAACACTGCAGCTCCTGTGGAACCAATGGGGGATTCAGTTGTTTAAAAAGGGATTGGCAGTGGGGGGAAATTAACCATCAAAGAAGAGCTGGCCCTTGGAAAAGTGCTGGTGAAGTTCTGCTCAAATAGGGTTTTATTCTCTTGTAAAAACAGCACTGGCCATTTGCTTACAGAGCTGTTTGGATGAGAAATTAAAGAATTGGTTAACTTTTCTTCTGCTGGTGGAAATTCATCTCTGATGTCGCGCCATCTTTAAAACTCAAATGACCCTGCTCCCTCTCTTGCCTGAACAAAAGAAGGCATTATCAAACCTCACTCTCAGCAGTGCTAGATCCATTTGGTAAACAGCCTGTGTCCTACAGTAGTAATCAGAGGGTATTTTTGAGGGATTTGCAGGCTGGCCAGGAGGCATCCGCTGGAGTGATCTCTAATTGCTAGAAGCGGAGGCCTAGACTGCCTGGCGCTCTTTTGAAGCCATCGGCAGCAGCTTCCAGCCAGAGGAGCCAGCAGGGGGAGGCTTCCCACTGAGGCACTCCTTTTTCTTTATTTCCTTCTCTTTCTCTCCCTCACCATGCCGTCATTCTACTTTTCGTGCTTTTTCTTGTGCTCAGTCCTCCTTCTTTCCATTCTCTTCTTCTCCTTCCCATTTCTTCTCCGACTGTACATGTTCCCTTTCTCCGCTCCCTTTCCTCCCCCACCTCCCCTCCTCTCCTACTCAGTCAATGAGCCAGCAATCACTTTGCAGACAGACATCCTCTGCTCAGTCGGCCATGTTCAATCCCTAGCACCGGTGGCTGATGAGGCATTGTGGTGACGTCAAACACCGGGGCTTTTCAGGGAGCAACAGTTAACCTGTGGAGGCGCAGCTCTGCTTCCCAGGTTACAGGACTCATACTGGCAGTCTTTGTATAAAATAATGAATGTAATATGCCAAAGAGATGAAAGATAATGAGGCCAATTATTTTTTTCTTCTCACCCAGCGAGGCAGGAGAGGCGAATTTATGTCAAATAGTTGGTGTATAATGACACCTAATACCTCTCAAGCCTTTGTTGCTGTATGAGCTTGTGTATCCTGGGGCAAAGACTTTTGCTCTATAGTTTTTAAAATTGTGACAAACACACGAAACAGCACAACCACTAAATAATAATATCATACTGTTAGAAAGTTAGAGTGCATATTCATAGGCTTGGGAATGTTGTTTGCATTGCTTACAGGGGCTGTAAAATTCATCTATGAAATGAACAAAGACACACGGATTGAAAAAAAAAAAAAAAAAAAAGCTGCACGCCGTCATCCACACACAGTCTCACAGAGACACAACCAGTTTTTGGTTGTTTGGAAGGCAGCTCGCTCAGTGTGACATTGACTCCTCAGTGCCAATTCCACACTGGGAGCTGCACTTGCTAGCTTTGCTGCCAATCCAGGTAAAGAGATTACAGACACACACAATGCAGTCTTCTGTTCGTCTGCCAAGAAGAAAACCAGCCCTTTAAGCCCATAGGAAAAAAAACGGCTATACACAAATTCACACAGCCTCGGCCCCGTCCTCGCACAAAAAAACCAAGAATCCCCTTCTTCTCCAGGAACACGGCTTCTAATATGGGCCTCGCTCATTTGGCTCTCTCACACAAAGCAGCCTTGTGACTAAAACAATTCAGCCTTCACTTCTTTATCCCGGTCCCCAACACTGTTGCGCATTACTATTACTTGCATCATTCAAATAAAGAAGGAATTTGGCTTACGATCAGTCACACAGTCATTATAAAGCTACACTAATGGGTGCTGTCTGCTTACAAACTATTGTAAAACAATATGAAAGAAAGTTACACTAGGATTTCATCATCTTTCTTAATGGTGTAATTAAAAAGGTGGAGGAGAACGCGTGTGTCACCCGAAATAGATATAGGTGCCACCTTCAATATTTTAACTCACAGTAATTAGCTAAAAACTTGTTAGAAGCTAAATACTTGATGAAAACTGCAGGGATGACACTGATTTATAGCAGTACAGATTTTTGCAGAGCATGAATCAAACAATCACTGTGGCACACAGTTTTGACCCAATTAATCAGCTACTTCTAATCGTAAGAGTGTAATTTAGCTTTGGGATTGCAATGCACTAATTTGCATTGTATGTACTTATCTTTTTTGGATTTGTGTGGATGACACGTGATGCCAAGAAGCCGCTTGTGAGTAATCAGATCAGAGGGAGTATGTATCTATACTATACATTTCCCCTTGAAAAGTTCCTGCCTGGATTATGTGTGTGGAATTATGCTACAGAGAGATGTGTTGATGAAGACAGTGGTAATGTGGTGGAGAAGGAGGGCTAATTATGGCGTGGCGGAGTAGCACTTAATGAAGGATGCAAATAGCAAGACAAAGAATCCATCTATCATCTACTGTACCTTTAAGTTACAAATTAAGCCCTGATGCTTTGGCGGGTAACGATGGTTGCCATTCTGACACTCTTTCATCATAGTCTCCATCCCCTCCTCTAAGAGATGCCATTTGTCTCACCTCAGCAACACTCTGCTTGGCACTACCAATTGTGTTTGACAGTAAAATCACATTTTGGATCATAAATCAATTGTCAGCGTGCAGGACGGGAGTAGGCAACAGATGACAGAATGATTTTGACTCAGGGCTATTCCAAAAGCTTTTATTTCCCACCCGTGAAGCTCGTCCTGTCATCCAGAGGTGGCATGTGGAGTCATGTTGAGGGTGGCGAGAACGACGACTGGTATGTGTAGTCCGTGACTGATGTGCTCATGGCCTTGTGTCGGGACGTGGCCGGGGTTTTAGAGCACACACACTGTAAACTAGGACCTCCTGCATTGTTGGCTGGACAGCAGAGGTGAGGTCCGCCCTATAAGTGCAAAAGTCTGTGAGTGAGTGACTAAAGTGAGTGAGTGAGTGAGTGAAGTCACACCACTGGCTGGAGTGACTGATGACATGAGTGTTGGTGTTTACCCATCGGCTGTTGCTCTTCCATAATGAACAGGCACTGACTGAGCAGTGGACGCTGTCAGTCCTGTATTACTGAATTCCTCATTTTCTGTAACTAGTATGGCATGGAAGTCCCAGTGGAATTAGCAAGTTAGCTAGCTAACTAGCCAGCCGCTACATGACTAGAATTTAACAACTTAATGCTTCATCAGCACACTCTTGTCACAGCGTAGAAAAGCACACTGCTATCATCGGCTCATTTTCTGTAATCACCGTAAAGCAGGAAGCAGGTCCCCTCTGCTGTGTGACTGCGTCTAAGCGTACTGTCATCATTTTAACGTGCATTTTCATGGGGTTTTGATTGGACCTATAGGCTGGGCCAGTTCTGGAAGCTAAAGTCAAGGCAAACAAAAGTCCTTAATTGGGTGACTGCTGGCCTCTTCCGGTTTCAAATTAAGAGTCCTTGTTTCAAATTAAATCCCCTTTCATGTTTCTTACATGATCCAGCCATATTCTAGGTTTTGACCTGGTCTTGTTGAATAAAGCATCCAGAAATAAAAGAATAACTAAAAAATACAAATAGACACAATCCTGATTTTCTCTTTTCTGTCACAAAATGAGTGTCAGGAGAGGAAGGGAACCTTGAAGGGAGGCGGTGTGATGGGGACACTGCAGTAGAACATGGAACAATAGGCGCCCTCTGGCATCAACCTCTGGACAGCCCAAGCTGCTCACCAAAGACACTGAACTCACCCACAATGAACTGCTGCAGAGGGAAGGGAGGCTTTAGAGAGTTCAATTTCCAACACAATTGGCCGTATTCTACTCCTTTAAATGCCAAGGAGATGGTGTGCAGCGTGCGCCTTTGTGAGGAGCTTTGCTTACAGCGAGTGTCCTCTAGCAGGAGAGACAGAGAGAGAAAGACGAGAGAAATGGAGAGATGGCGAAGACAGGCAGGGCGGTGGGGAGATGGTGTGAGGACAGAAATAGTGAGACTGTGTAAATGAAAAGGAAGAAAGGATAAGACTGAATGACTGGGCGAGATAGAGAGTAGGAAAAAAAAGAGTACAGAGAAAACGAGAAGGGTAGAGAATGTCTCCTCTGGCTGTCGTTTCGCCAGCCTCGCAGGGACCGTCTGAAGGACAATGCTGCTACTAGTGGAGTGTGACGTTTGTCCTCTATCCAATTCACCACAGCCCCAAAGAAAACACACTTACAATCAAGTGTCGATCATGCATCTCATACACAATAAACTCTTCCAAACAAAATACAATGCATTATAGTAATATACAATACAGCTGCTATGTAAAAAAAAAAGCTTAATGGGAAAAATAAAAAGGCTCTGAGATAACATTCAAATGAGGTGATGTGAAGTCATTGTGTGCCACAGCAGGCCTAACAAGAGATCACATTTAACTGCTGTGAATTCTACCTCAGACACCCATTCCTTTCTTTTTTACTTTGCACACACCTCTATAATATAGTCTTCTCTACAGTGTTTTTAATTTGCTTGTAGAAAGTATTATTTAACCTAACACAAGCTTAAGTAAATATAAAATGCTCACTGACCTCAAGGACGTTTCCTTCTTCTTACTTTGCGACATTAAACTATAGTCACGACAGGTCTTTTCACACCAAACACAAATAAGCAGTGTGAATATACTGCACGGAAATTAAAAAAATTCGAGCCCATCTACCTCTATGAACCTATCTATAGAGGTCTTTCGCTCACACAATCAATAGATTTTTTCGGACATCATTATTCTGTGGATACTATCACACAACAATATGGATACTGATCTCACAAAACAGTGAGTAAAGACAAATTAAAGCCTATAAGGAGAACATCTGGGAAAATGTAGCGGCTGAACTTGCTTGTAATGGTAAAGGAGGGGTAGACATTCTTTGCTGTCAAGGTAACGTAGGTTATACCCAGTCATTTCCAAGTGCAATAGCTGACGTTATGCTAAGGGCATTTTACATATCAAAAATAACATGTAGCCTAGTCATTGTGAGAGGTATATTATATAACTTGACCATCTAATCTATCATCATTGTTGTTGTTGTTGTTGCTAATACCAGCAAAGGAAGCATATGAGCTCACTGTCTTTCCTTGAGAAATCCACTGAGCCCTGGAGCTCTGGTATTATATGATGACCATTATAAACTGACCATTAAGCCTTGTTTGTATCACAAACACATAGCCTGCATATAATAAACAAATCTGGACTCTGTTCAGTCCAGCCATGAATGATGAAAACCAGTGCAACGAAGCTCAGCATTTATACTCGTTACAATAACATGACGCCAACCACAGGAATGCAACCACATTGTTACTACTACACGGTAGACTTAGAATCGTGAGTGTGGGTTTATTTTTGTAAAAACAGTGATGATTGTGTGACTATGTGAAACCCATATTTTCATCCGAATGCACAGGATTAGAATATTCATGTTGGACATGGTTTGAATGCAAAAAAAAAATCATCAACATATAATCCATATTTTCATTTTATTTTTTGTTTGGTCCCCGGTGTGAAAAGGCCTTAACGGCCCCCCTTTTTTTTTTTTTTTTTTTACAAAAGACATTGAATTTTAGGCTGCTATTATGCTTTACGGTCAGAGCAGATTTAAAATTTGGTTGAAATGGTAATGCATAGCTGGACACCACATCTGTGAAGTACAGCTGTGTTACAGGTATGACAGCATTCCAGATTAACAAGAAAAAAGAGGGTAAATGGAATTAGTTTTTGGAAATATGCTCTTTCCTGCAGTGCTTTGCAAAGCATTAGAGACACTAAGTGAACTGTTACTTGCAACTACGAAACAGGCACCATGGTTTTTAGAAGAGCTGCAGTGTGTAACATTTGGATGTTAAATAAAGAATGTGTTATTCTTATCTATTGCAGCGCAGCAGACAAATCCAGAATTATTTTTTCATGAATCAATCTGTAAGATAAAAATGAACACAGGTGGGGAATTGATTTGGACTGCAGGCTGCCAGATGCCCATTTCAGGATCTGTAGGCAGCGGTAAGGTGGGCCCAGGCACTGGTTTCACTGATAATATATTCAATGTCCTTTCCTTTGTGGTCACGGTGCAGCTGAGCCATTAATATTACACAATCACACCAATGGCACTGATCAATTATTCAATTTTTCTTATGGCTCTGTAATATTCTATGCAATTCATCTGGAAGACCTGTTGTGTTTTTAAGATGAAAGCAGCAACTGTCCACTGTTTCAAATTCAAACTGGAACAAAATATCAAAATGCTAGTTAGAAGACACAGCAACAGCAGAAAGCACTGCACCTGCCTCCTGCCTCAGTGTCACACTCAATATAAATACGTCCGCTGTCATCAGAAAAATTGCCAAGGAGGCTGTTTCTCCATCATTGTCTTCATTTGAAGGGCATTTTGCTGCCCAAAGGCAAACGCCTAACACACTCCCCGAGCGTGGCGCCCATCCCCTTTCACAGAGGGGCTGGCGGTGCAGCAGACAGGAGAGGGAGAAATAAGAGAGAGGGAAAAAAGCCTTCGTCTCAAAGCAGACCTCACACTGGGTTCTGTCACTACAGATCAAAATCCCCTCAAAGCCATAGATCACTTCCACTACAGTTCACATGTTCCACACTTAGAAACTGTTTACCAGACTCAAAGAGTTCGTCTCCACAGCGTACACACACAGAGTGCGCACACAGGATACAGTAGGAAAAGGAAGAGAGTTTGCACAAAAAAACAATGCAGCCTTCGATCTGTGCCAACTGCACTTAAACATTTATACAGGTTGAGGGGATGAGTCGTTCACTGCAAACAAATGTTTACATCTATATGGCAAAACAGCGCTCAGCCCAGTTCAGTGAGAGGGTGCGATGCCAGCTCTGCCTACAAGTGAGCTGACTGGTGTGACAAACAGAGAAGTGTCTGCTCCTTTCTCTCGTGGAAATACCTGTCAGTGCCTGTCGACTACTCACGCACACGATATATATATACACACATACACAGCCGGGGACAGTCTGTCTCCTAAAAGTTCCTTTAACGTACCTATGTGAGGATTCATAGCCAATAACAGCCGTCGCACAGAGTTCTGGATAAGTGACAGCCGTGTATGGCGGTTAAGTCAGGCCTGTGAGCATGCAGCTTGGCTAAAATACACACCACTGCATTGTGGCGCAGAGGAGGAAACCTGTCTTTGGAAAGTCCTCTGTATGAGAGAGAAACGTCCCCTCATCCCAGATAAGGAGCCGATGAGAGATAGCGATAAAGTCAGTGCTTCTCCTGGGCCTTATCTGATGCTGTTATCTGACTGCACAGCACCCACCATCTCGCAATCTTTACACCCTTTAAGCACCTCTCTGAAACACTCACACCAGCATCATCACAGACACACACACACACGCTCAAACATTCTAAACACCGTACCAGCTTATTGATTACTTTGACACGCTCCCATTGTTGAGCAGATGGTACACCTAATATCATGTAAGATTGGAACTGTTCTGTGTTATCTCATGGGGAAAGGACATAAAATGACTATTTTCTCACCTTTCAGAAAGACGGAGCAAAAAATTTAAAAAAAAAAAGGGAGAAAGGAGAGCAGACATTGTGCACTTACCTCTATGTCTGTTAGTAGTCTTATCAAACATAAGCATGGCATCATCAACCTGGAAGACATAAGAAAAGCACTGACATTAGCTTAATCTTTTCAGCAAGTACCTCACGTCACCTTCTCCCTATTGAATCACATCTCATTCTTCTCACTGTAATTATTCTTAGAATATATATCCGCACTGCTTTATACTTACTTCTTTCTAAGCACCTCTCTCCTACATTCTCTCCTACATAATCACTCTGCGGTCACAAGATTATCGTCAGGTTACCGTTTCCCTTTATGTCTGTAGCACCTAATTTTGATAATATAGGAATTTTAGCAGTGGTTTTTACTCATTGTCTGGATTAGATGTGCCAAAGATGTGCGTTAAAAGTAGCAATAGGAGAGAAAATTAGCAATAATCACAAGCAGTGGGAAAAAAAAACGGAGAACTGTGTGGACAATATGTTTATTTTGATGAACACCAATGTCCGGTCTTGGGGAGAGTGACAGATAGACACATTACACTAAGCGAGCGTGAGACAAATGGGATCCTTCCCTCATCTCACAGCCGCAGCGGCAGCAGCATCTACCATAATATCATCCCTCATCATGTCCAATAAAGCCACACACAGACAGACAGCATTTTTTTCCTTCACACATCCCTGAAAAACGGATCTCTAGACACACTCTGCTTTCTATAACTCTGAAGAAATGCTTAAAAAACAGAGTGAGGCATGCTCATTTAGCCTGTGATTTTGTCTTGGGAGAGGGAAAAAAAACAAAAAGAAAAAAACAGAGGGGAAGACAGCAGCAGCAGACAGAAACAAAGAGGGAACACTCTGCACCATTCACTCTCTGGTTATGGTCTCTAGGTAAAGTGTAACGGTGTACCGAGGAGGCTTGATGCTATGCAGGGGGGTGGGGGGGTGGGGGGGTGCTCACAAGCATGCGTCTGGGTTTTTTTTTTCACGGGAGGGTGACAAAGCTTCGGGAGGAGATGGGAAGAGACAAGAATAGGGGTCTCACTCAAGCCGAACTGTCTGATTGGATAAAGAGAAGTGCCTGGCAGCCAGGCAGACTAGCGCTGGCACACTGTTCATGCCACCCTCTTGCCACACATTTGGCACACAAGACGTTGGCACAGCTTGTAGGGCCCGGTTACTCACTGCACGGCTCATGGGCCACATGCGGCTCACAGGCACTTTATTTGCACCTCCCCAAAATATTTCCAATTTGCCAAATATAGCTAGCAGCAATCATATGGATTTTAAGTAACATATATTCGAGGAATACTTAGACTTAACCTCTTCCAGTCCCCTAGGACACCGGTGTCCTTAGCTGACACTACTGTCTCTCAGATGTCTGTAGTGTAACACTGGTGTCATATGAAAGTAGACGACCTAAGGCATCCATGGGTATCAACCATGGCAACCATGCCAAGATGCTAGCTCCATGCAGTTTAGGGCAAAAACCATGCTGGTTTTGTCATGCACTACAAATGTGTTATTTCCACCTATTCTAAAAATGGTGTATTTGAGCCCCTAAACAGTCTCGGAATAGCACAAATTGAGTACAACTGAATAGCTGAGACTCTTGTGGGTTAAGTACGCTAAATGTTATTCATGTTCGATAATGTAAGCCCCCTTAGTAGCCATACCATTGTACTTCAGTCCTATTTTAAAGAAACACACATCACTGTATAAAATGACCTCTTCTGACCTCTAAGATAAGCACAGCCTCATGAAACTGTACGGTCACAAACTGAAGACCTTGGGCATTCAGAGGATGTATGGCTTTCCTAGGTATATTGACAACAGGGGAGTTTTTCAGGCAGTTTCCAGAACAAAAATGTCAGAAGTATTTGATACAAAATCCCAACATGGATTTTTACTGTGGTGTTCATCATGGTCTTATGGGGGTGTTATGGAGGGATTTTTGACCTTTTTTTTTATTAATTCTCAAGTGGTCAAAAATGGTTTAATTTAGCAACAAATTTGTGCAACAAATGGTATCAACCCCAAAAACAACTTGTTAGACATACTTGAGCATGAGAATGGCCTTTCATATACATCCATTATAATGTTCTAAGCCCCTATACACTCTAAATGTTAAAAGTTTGAATGGGTGCCAAACCAAAACACAATATTTATTGTATATTTATAACTAGAAAAACTTGACACACGAGCTGCAAACTAATCCCCAGGTTCCCTGCTTTCAGATGATGCATACAATATCCTTGTGGCATATACTGTTGACCTGCTATCTCCCTGTGAAGGTCCTCTGTTCCCTTCTAAAAAGACAAAACTTGGTCTAGGGTAGAGAGGAGGGGAGTGGAAGAGGTTTCATTTCAGTCGCTCATTGCGGACAGTGTTGTTACTACTTGCAAAAGTACACAGAAGTCAGCACCTGAAGTGGGTGGAGAATCAGTGCCTTCAGGTGGATGCTGACATGGGGGCGGGGCTTATAAAATCCTATAAAATGCTTGCATCAAAACAGCTGGAAGAAATTTCACCATTAACAACATGAACACAGCAACCTTACTGAAGCCCATACCAGAGGGAAAAGGTAAGCAGGCGGTCTATGTGAAGTTAACAGTAAATATCTTAAGGCCAAACAGAAATTAACTGTTAATGGCGAGTATAAATTCACTAGCGCTACAGTGGTGATACGATAGCTTGCACTTCTGTAAAACCACTAGCAAAGTCATTAATTTTCTCATAGTGTTTCCTCTGTTGAAGACCACATGAAAACAACACACGCAGCAAGAACAATGAAGTTTGCCGTTTCTCTGACAAATGTGCTATCTGATGATTGCATGGTGGGAAAAACATATAAAAGTGGTATACAAATAAACAGGTGCCAAACAATATCACCTGCAGCAACAGTTTTATAAACAGACATTTATAATGTCAAGTAACCTAACCTCTTGTCTCATGCCAGGGGAATCTAATGAAAATCGCATTAAAGAGAGAGGAAGTGGGATAACTGGAATTTGTAGTGCTGTGGGATGTGATTTCATTGCCTGAGTTTGAAGAACACAGAGTAACTTCTGGATTGTTTTTTCCTGCAGTACAGTAATGCTATTGTTACATTAAGTACCTAGCCAGATAATTACACTGTGAGAAAATAAATGTGAGAAAACTTCTTTTTTTTCTCCTGAAATTCTGCTCCTAACACCAGAAACAGTTTATAAATGTCTCCATGTCTGACAGTGTGAAAGCTCCGCTGCAGAGCAGAAGATGGACTGGCATGTTTACCAACTATGGTAAACGTTTAATTTGACAAGTGTGGCTGACAGCCTGTGATCATTTACATGGGAGACAGAAATTTATACCATTTGACTTCTGTCATCTAATATCAGTAAGACTGAAACAGCCAAAAGAGTCGTGACGCCATGCATCAGTAGACAAAATGGCCAGCGAAGAATATTCTGTTTTCTTAAACACTCAAAGAAATGGAGGCCTTCTTGAAATACAACTGTTATAGTATGACAAGGATTGATTGGTAACAATTTTGTGAAGCCTACTCTGTGATTTAGAAGTGAGATGAAATTCATCAAAATGTAAAATGATACCACATATAATGGACACAACAGAACACTAAATGAGATTTCTGTACAAAGTTTGTTCTGTTTGGTAGCTCAATATAATCACTTAATTTGTTGTTGCTATAAGAGTTGGGTCGATATCCGGTTTTGCCAGTCCGGTCTGGTGTAGGAACTAAAATCAGTTTGATTCTATACAAACAGGCTGAACTGGCATTTGTCACTGTGACACATTCTGGCAAATTATAAAGTAGTTTACATCAGTAACCTGTGCTGATGACATCATAGCGCTAAATACAACTTGTGTTGCATTAGTAATCAGCAATATGACAATGTGATTAACATAATATCATGTTTGTTTATAAACTGACTGAAGGAGCCGCAACTGTCTGACAGGCCGTGACATGAGGCCGGCAACATGAAGGAAATCAGATTTCAGTAGAGGTAGAAGGGGGGAAGAGAGGTTCACGTTGTGTTTGTTTACTAGAAAGTTGTTGTTTGGGGTGACAAGACAAGACATGACAGTAAGTCTCTAAAGAAAACAAGATCTTAGCCAATATGGCAACATTTTAGATATGAAGCTGAAGAAAAAGATGTTCTAACCTGCCGCCAGTGACGTGGTGCGTCACTTTGAGCTTTTGTTGGAAGCGCTGCTCCTATTTATTTATGCTGCTTGCTTTGAAAATGCAACAATCAACAGGGAACAGCTGATTAGTGAAGTTGAAATGAGGAATTACCTACACAATTAGACCTCTTTATTTTGCTAGAAAAAACAAAATAAGGTGCAGCTGGCTGGAGAGAGATTGCCAGTAGGGTTGGGTACTGTCCACACCTGAACAGATACCATTCCGGTACCTGGAATTCAGAGCTCTGTGGCTGGCTTCCAGGCTTCAGCACGCTTTGCAGCATTTCCACGTCTTGTCTACGCCCAGCGTTTTCACCCAGACATGCTCTCAGGTACCAAAATTTGAAACAGATGGATTTAACATGAATTGGTGCTCCGTAATGCTAATGTTAATTGGTCAGTGCTCTTAAAAGTACCGAGTTCAGTACCCAACCTTAATTGAGAGGGAGGTGGAGTAGCCTCATCAAGGGAAATGACCATCGCTAATAACAACCTACATGCTACTGGCTATATTGACTGCCATTTCCAGTAAATATCACAACATAAAATGAGTGTTTTAGAGTTCACTTTTAAGTGGTTACGTCTCCGATCTGATCTCAAACTGATATCTGGTTTGTTTACATGATGTAAGAGAGGTGCATATTTAACAAATGAGTGGACGAAGAGCTTCGACGTTACACAATAGTTGGACACTCATTTATTGTTGGGACAGCTGCTGATTAAAGTGTAACTAGATCCAGTGGTAAAATCCCGTATATCAGTCCAGTCCTGCATTTGCCTTAATATCAAACATTAATATCAACTAGGCCCAACCCTAGTTGCTATCTGCAAATCTGGCTTGAATTAAAAGAAACAACCCACTGTATCATCAGCCGTCAACCGGCAGCCCTTCATGCAACATGACATTCAAATATCTGCGCCCTGATATTGATAGTATTGCTACTGTAAAGCCATTTACTGCCTGAGAGAAGAAAGACTGTTACTTTGTAAAATGAAGTGAGGTCTATTAAAGGAAGTGTATTATATAAATGTGTGAACTGTGTTGTTGTGACATTATTAGAGGAGGACCATCCTGTCAGCGAGACCCATACAACAAAGAACACAGATTCACAGTGAAGCACTGATGGGCACTTTAACAAAGAATGTGCACATCATGTGAGAGTCACACTCCAGCAGGTCATACAATACAGTCTCCCCCTCTCTCCCTCACTCTCAGTCTCTCTCTCTCTCTCTCTCTCTGCCACTTGCAGAGTCTATAGAACCATCTCCCGTGCTTCAGGGCTTTTCAATGTAGTTATTCAAGCAGAACACAACTGTGTGCCTCCATCTGATAGAAGGTTAAGGACCTCTTCACTGCTCACAAAAAAGCCCGCCACACAGAGGTGAGGCCGGGCTCACCTCAGGGAAGAAATCTTTCTCTGTCCTCCTCCTCCTTCTCTTTCACTCTTCCTTTTCTCCTGGCTCGGTGAAAAGAAAGGTTCAAAGGATAATGGCTGTCTTATCACTATGTAAAAGGGGAATGGGAACTCCAGCGAAGTGCCTGGCCTTTTGTGACAATGAAGAAAAGAGCAAAAGTCTATTTCACTGTGGTATATGCACTGGAACAGTCCATGACCACTTAAAAAAGAGAAGACTGCTGGAAGACAGTCGGGGGGCGAGAAGGCCGGGGCAGCTCTTTAACTAAACCCGCAGCAAACACATCTGAACCAAATAACCTCCTCTTTAAAGAAGAGCCGACAGGAGTATATTAGGTATGCGAATAGTTGGCCTATCCTCAATTTCACTTTTATTCACATTTCAGAAGGTGCTGATTCAATTCTAGTGTCCGTTTTAGTTTTGATCCCACTCTTAAAATCCCAATTGGATTTTGATGTATTACCTAAGATTATATGTCCATTAAATAACTGTGTTATAATACTCTATATTTATTTAATCTTGCTTCTCTATGAGGTGAGAAAAAAATTGTTGGGATGTTTCTTTCATACTGCTCACAGTCATTAAATGAAACAATAATTTTCCATGTTTAAATGTGTAATCATGCCAGCCTACACATTGCTGTCAAGAGTGTTGTGAGAGTCTTGACAGTAGTAGTAGTAGTAACAGTGGCATTGGCAGTAGAAGTGGTAGTGGCAGTACCAATTTAAACTTTTTAGTGCTGGCAGGCAGCGAATGCAGTGGAAGTGGGTGGGTTGGTAAGTGAGCTAAAGAGTTTGGGTGGAATGAGATGAATGAGTATGTTTTAGACAGACTATTACTTCATGTTGTTTAATTTCTTGGCATTGTTATGGTGTTTATTCATGCAAATAAATCTTACATTAGAGAGAGTGCTGATTTATACTCATAAGATGTCCCTTTTGATATCTGGTCAAGCAATTAATCAACGCTAAATTTGCTAAAAGGGTTAGCAGACTAGCTGCAGCCTGCAATGTTGGTGCTGCAACTAGTTGCCTTTACAGGTGTTTTATAGACCAGTAGTGTTTCTGCAGTATGCAGTGCAGCTTTGGAAGGTTTACAGACTGTGCTTAAGTTTGCAAACTCAGAGTTTGTCTTATTTACTTTGGACTATGGCTGAGCGATTATGGCCAAAATGATAATCATGATTATTTTTATCAACACTAAGATCATGATTATTCATCAAAATAAGTCCTTGATTTTAAGGACAAAACATTTTTATTGTACTTTCACATTAGAATGAACACTTCCACTTCCATGTTGTACTTAATTCCTGCTAATATACAAATCTTTGCATCAAAGTAAGACTTAAAATAAGGTTCTTTTCAGCTGAATTCAGTGCATCTCCTTCTCCTCAAGTCCAAAATATTTCCCAACTAAAACTACATCTGCCAATAGACAGCGTGACCAAATGAAACAGTGTTTATTGGAAATGTATTTTTGGTCAAATGGAATGCAATTGCAATGGCTGTTTCAGTCTGCCTTTGACAGCTGTATGGATACAGTGACGCACTGTATAGCGGTCTGAGTTGACACTGGAGAGTTAGCAACATTATTCTTTTTGGCCTTCATTCAGTCATCATGCTGCAGTTTGTGGTGTTTTTTGAGGTGGTGGAACAAGTTAGTTGTGTTGTTTTGCGGCACAGATACAAGTCTCATGCCCTATTCACATATGATTTGTTCCTGAATCTAAAATACTTCCAAACAATGGATGATGATCCCTTCCTAGGGACTAGCTCTTCACCATCACCTCTAGACATTTGAGTTTTTTTTGCCCTTCTTCAGCAGAAACATTCAGGAAAGTTTTTTTACAGGCTGTTGCTGCAGGTTGCATGTGCAGCGGCATGACAGCTCCCCAAAAGTGGAGGCTGGCTTTTAGTTTAGAAAGAGCTTGATTGGATATGTAGCAGAGTTTTCTTTGAAAAAAAGAGATTGTGATTGAGATTAATATTTCTTTAATTGGATGCCCTCTTTGTTTCTCATGTTTGTTTACGAAATGTAGCTTCAGTTAAATTAGTTTCCTTTACTGTTACCAGTGAAGGTACACAAGCTAATGTGCTGCATTTTAAGAAAATGTTAAACTTTTTAGGAGTGTAACAATTTGTAATTTTGACACATTCCAATGAATGATTCATTAGGTAAATTTAAGGCTGTTTGTGGTGAACAGAATGACACATCTGAAAGTAACGCAGCTCAGTGGAATATGTTGGATGACCCCAGATGAACTCTGTGACTCTGCGTAAACCTCAGCCCACAATGCCCCCTATGTTCTTGTGCCGGAAGCCATATCATACCTCATTTATTCAATCACAGCTAGAGAGTGTGAGCTTTACAGGTAATGCTGATAGATTCAAGCTAAAAAAAACTGCCTGTGGTCAGTCAACTTGGGAACAAGGTGACAGTGAAGCTCTATATCACTCTGATCTAACACCCTGGAAAAAAAGACTTCTCCTGTTCCTGTCACATAGTATGAGACCTAACTCTATACCAGGTGCAACCTCTTTGTCTGTATCAATCCATATGTTTGAACAACCTCAGAAAAATACATGATAATTCGAAAAAAAGGGTTGCTGAATGATGAATTATGTATCAAAGGACAAAGGCATCAATAAAGGCTAATGTGCTCTGTTTTTGGACAGGAAAACAGCGGAGGTGCCAGGTGACAGGGAGAGATTTAAGAGCTCTGGAAATGAATTATGACAGCGATTTAGAAAGGTGTCAAATGCACATTTACATTCAGCTCACGGCTGAAGGCTAGCACAGGAGCTTTCCTGCAATTTGGGGGTGACACTGATATAGATCATATCTGATGCCAAAGGAACGGAGACCTGAGCCACAGATAGTGACCTGGGACTGGTTGTGCCCATCCTTTTGTCGAGGCTCTGAGCTCTGTTCTTGTGCTGGCACCCGGCAGTGTTTTGTGCTGGTTGTATTGTGTGCACAGAGGTTTGTCTCCTGCCTTAATTCATTACACTTGCTGTGAACTTCACTTTTAGCCAAGTGAAAAGAATTACACTGTGGGTGTGTAGTTATTAAGCTATTTTGGTGCAAGTTTTAGCGTCAAGGATCACTGGAATTTGTGCTTACACCACCAACACCAAGGCACAGTCTGTGTGTTATCTGCATGGGTTCAATAGGTGATGCTCAAAAGAGCAGATCACTGTGAAAAGCTTAAAAACGACTTGTGTCATTATATGGCTAATTCACCTTCAATAAATCCTGTTTTAAATACCACAAGTACAAAAAATAGCTTTCATTTTTATTTCCAACTATGACTGTGGTACTGCATGAATTACCTTCACATAAAATACAAGCTATGCACAAATGGCACACCAGCTGCCCTCTGCTGTGAGATATCTACATGCCTGGCATTATCATTAACCAACGAGAATCATTCAATTGATCACAAATACATACCGGCAATGTAAAAGATGACAGATCTGTGGAGTAAGCTGAACAGAGGGTGGTGCCATTTGTTGAGTAGGGGCAAAAGGGAGTAGGAGCATTGTAGTTTTAAGTGAAGGCATTTGTTATTATAATTTAAATCCATTCAATTTATTGCTAAAATATCTGATTTAGTATTTCTTTATTTTCTTTATTTGGCAATGACCATAGTTTTAAAACTTTGCTACTATGTATGTTTGTTTTCACATTTATTTATTTACATATTTATTCATTTTATTGATGTGAATTGATTGAACGTGGTTCCAGATTTGTTTGATTGCATTCCTTACATGATGGCACGGGAAAGGCTCGGACCAACTGAAGTCACAACATCATAATTGACAGTCAGTTTAGTTTCACTGCATTAATATACCAATAACTTCCATTACAGCCTTCACACAGAATGCTGCTTTTCAAGGTTGGACGATTTAACTAAAAATCAAGACGCAGAATTGTTCATGCTGATTAACACTACCCTCATTACACTGTCCACTCAATAGGCTCATTAGACCATTGATTCTCAACCAGGGGTCCGTGGAACCCCAGGTGTCCTTGAGGGAGTTCCAGGGGTCTCAAGAAAAATGGGGATTATTTATTTTCATTATTTAATTCTCCAAAGAAATGAGCCCAATGTGATTAAGAGCCGTAAGAGTGACTATTCTGATCATTTACTTCCTCCGCTGTTATCTCCCTAAACTGCAGTTGACAGCTATAGAATCCTGGTCTTAATCATATTTAATCAACCAAATTCAACCAAAATATTTTCAGATGGAGATCCCTAAAGCAAGATCTTATCAAATTGGGCACATGACCTTTTGAGTATTACTTTAGGGGTCCTTGATATGAAAAGGTTGAGAAGCACTGCATTTTACTTCCTCTTCTAAATGTTGCTTCAATATGATGAATACATGCAATAACTAGACAGATGTAAATTGTCTGGGATTTCGCCAGCAGCCAGTGCCAAATATGTAGATGGACTAATGTACAGAAAATGTGCAGTAGGAGGGCTGAGGGCTTTGTATGGGACTAACTTCAAGGTTGTAACACATATTACAAAATAACCTGTGGAATCCCACATCAGTTGGATTTATGACAAACACTTAAAAGGGCTCTTTGACTATAAATAATAATAATAATAAAAAAAAAGCCCACCTCAATATTGGCGGGAACATCTGATAACTAAGGTTTTCTACTGGCACAGCCCAAACCTTAGGAATCACAGAACCACTTTGAACCACTTCTGTCCCGATATACTCGGTAAAATCACGTATTGAGTAGAGAGACCACTGTTTAACTGGAGGACCCAGTTTTAAGCCCCCTTGTTGGCAAGCATCCGTTTTCCTTAAGTGTCCCTGAGGAAGAGACTGAATCCATGGCTTCTTAAGGCCAGTAGTCTGTAGCTGAACCTGCACCATGGCCTCACTGTGGAGGGGTAGAGGGGGTAAAAAAATCCCTACAGGGATCAATGAAGTATCACATTATTATTTTCATCATTACCATTAGGAGAGATATGGGTCACGGTCAAGGAGAAAACTCAGCTGGCACTGGCCCTTCATCAACGCTCCCTTTGCAGTGTAGAGCATCTAATATTCTATTACAATGATGGCAATTAACAGAGAAATGATAGCGACCCAGTGACAATGGACAAATTTGTGACAACCCTTTCAATTGTTCTTTTGTAGAGGAAATCTATATCATTGTCTGGGAACGTTGAGCTGCAATGTGCTGCATCCACGCTTGAGCGCTTTTACAAGTGGTGGTTTAACGAGGAGCAGAGGGCAAAATTTTAGCTCCCCATAAGCTCTTGCAATTACACAAGGGGGCAAAAGGGACACTGTTCTTAAGCGCGAGCCTAGATGGACGAGCAATTTTTTTCTTCAGGTCCTCAGCAGAGGCCAACCCAGCTATGTTTAATCTGGAACGCAACCTCTCTCTTTCCCAAAAGGAATAATGGATGAGTGGCAACCCTCAGCAGAAGTGATAAAAATGCACGGCGAGAGGGCAAACTTAACACACACATACACATCTCTCTCACACACACACACACAAAGCGAGAAAAATCACAGAGATCTGGGGTGAAAAGGTGTTTATCTGCTGTCTACTCCATCTACCCCATTTTTCTTTATTTTTCTTTCAGTAAATATGTTTTATAGATTCGTCTAGCAAAACTGAATTCTTCACCTCTGTTGTAACTAATATTTTTCTACCAATGACAATTTGCATGCATGAGTATGGCCAAAATGATAAGCACAATTATTTTGATCAATATTAAGATCACAATTATTTATCACTTAATATTAAAAATAGTGATTTTTCAACGTGAAACTGCTTTATTCAGTGTATTCATCCTAACCTTTGTGGATAATTAAGCGATTAGTAAAAACCTCCTGGTAGTCTGGATCTTAAGTAATTAGAAAAAATAGGTGGGCAGACAGCAGGTGCTAGGCAAACAGGCCGTCGCCAATATGCCAAAATGCATTGGAGAAACTTTGATTTGTAAAATGAAACTGATTTATTCAGTGTTTTTACAAGTTTAAATCATCAGGTCCATTAGTCTTGAAAAGGAGAAGACCTCTGCAGATAATCCAGCTTCTGGTAAAAGTTTCAGTGGTTGCATTTTGCAAAGTTCACCACTAGATGTCACTAAATCCCCCAAAATCTTACACACTGCTCCTTTAAAATAAGGTTCTCATTTACTTGAATTCAGTGCATCTTGAAGAAGCAAAATATGAATTAAGTGTTAAATGAACACATATCTTTGGCCAAATGGAATTCAGCTGCATTGGTTATTTTTGTCTGGATGGATACGGTAATGCACTGCCCAGCATCACAGGATGTCTGACAGTGGATAAAGAAGGGGATTCAGTGAAGTAGCAATAGCTATTTCTTGGCCTTCATGCATTTGTCATACTGCAGTTCGTGGTGTTTTTTTAGGTGGCTGAACAAGTTAGTTGTAATGCTTTGTCGCGGACACAAGACTGATGCACCCTAAATCTGAAAAACTTTCAAACGACGGATGATCATCAGTATAGAGGGAATAGTTCTTCACCTTCTGCTCTAGGTCTTCTGCTCTCTGTTGTATATTACTCTTCAACTCTGGACTCTGGCAGCCGTAACATTTAGTAAAATTTTTCATAGGCTGCCGCTGCGTGCATGACAGCTGCCATGGCTGTTAGTTTAAAAAGCACTTGATTTGATATGCAGCAGATTTTTTATGAGTGGAGCACGCAATTTAATCATCAATATCGCAGTCGA
This sequence comes from Cephalopholis sonnerati, assembly GCA_019142605.1. Taxonomy (NCBI): domain Eukaryota; kingdom Metazoa; phylum Chordata; class Actinopteri; order Perciformes; family Serranidae; genus Cephalopholis; species Cephalopholis sonnerati. Next base: position 13,517,216 of record JAGQAX010000017.1, read on the forward strand.
TCCCCTGCATTTAATTATGGGAGCCAAAATCCTGATCGAGATTAATATTTGATTAACTGTGCAGCCTAATACTGATTTAAATACATTCATTATTATTTTTGGATAACTGATAGTATAGAGAAAAGAAACACAAGGAGGCATAAGGATGCCCCAGCAATGCAACCTTTTAACTGCCAATGGACAATCACATATTTGAGAAATGACTGAAAATCTTATCTGTCATATAGTACATTATATATGATTACAGTATGAATAAAGCCCCGTAAGGCAACATGGAGGGAATGAGCTTTGAGGGTTCATGTCCACAATTCATCTATATTTTATACCTAATTACCGAAAAATGAGAGCGACAGAAAAACGTGATTCAAGTGGTTTTCAGCCGTCATCTGACAGAAATTCTTGTGTATGTAATTATTAATGATATACACCATGGGCTGAATGTCAACACTTATTCCAGTAACTTTCCTTCATGTTGACATTAACAAAATGGCTTGAGAGGAACACTTGAGGAAGACAATTCCTCAAATCTGTCAGGATTACATATTTATGAGGTCCCCTGCTCAGCATGCAAGGAGGTCGCTATGGTGATACAAACTGATGTATATTCTAACAATGAACTTTGTGTGTCAAAGAATGCCTCAGAGCATTGTTGAAATGGTTGGTACAGATCTCTACCACGGCGCTCTGTGCAGCTTTCAGATCAGCAAATACACAATTAAAAAGGCAGTCATGCTGCGGCCACTCTAATCAATGTACTGTTACAAAGAAATGTAATGAAAGGATGATGGAGTGATGCCTTCAGGAGGCTGCTATATTGTTAGGGCAGACCGTAACACTGTTGTGGCAAAGCAATATTTTATTAGCACATCTCGAGCCATGCCCAGACCAGCCTCAAAACAAAAAAGCTGCTAAAATGAATCCAAAAACAAGCCATATTTCTGATATGTACTATATTATGTCTGCTGTACTCTTAAATAATGTCAATAATGCATTAAACAAATGTAATACCATCAGCCAAGGGATTCCTTGTTACCTCCTGTTTCCTTACTTTGAGGTAAGCAGGTGTGAATTAATGCACAGGCTGGCCTAGGCTGAAGTCTAGAAGCCCCTCATGTGCAAGGGCCCCAGATTGGCCAGAATATTTGTAATTATTTAAATTTACTTTCGAGAAGAAAAAAAACTTAAGACTTCTTTTGGCTCTTGATAAACATTGCCCAATGAACCTGTCCACATGATGTCAGGTTCATTAGATCGATTTGATTTTCAAATTATACTTCACAAAGACAGCATAGCGGCAACATTTCAGTAAGAAGATGATAGAGGTGCACAAAAACAAAAACCATGACAGTTGAAAGAACACCATGACCAGGATGTACAAAAGAAAATACAAAAATTGCCTAGATATTTCAAGACTGCCAAATCTTTATCTGGTTGACAACTACAAAACGTGGATCTACAGCAGGGAAAGCGCCATTTAAGGGGTGACATCAGTGTGGCTGAATCAACTGCAACAGGATCCCAAGCTGTAGCTGCAGCTCAAGCCGTGGCAAAGACAACAGCCAAGCTCAACCGTTCCTTACCATCTAGCTCACCCAAGACACAAGTGTGTTGTACCAACATCTTGGACTAGCCTGGGCTTTGTGATACTGCTAACGCGCTTCATACATGGCACTAATTTACTTTTTTCATGGTGTAGTATGATGAATGGGGCAGACAAAGAATAGCCTAGGGGCCCATGATGACCACCTTACTCTGCCAATGGAGGTAAGATTATAATTAAGGTAAATTCTACCTGGCTTCACAGTCCAAATCAGCCATCTGTGTTACAGAACACATTGTATAATTTGAAATAAAGACGCTTGAGGCTTTCAACATTACAGCCATCTCAAGACAGCACTGTAACTAGGCTTAGATGTGATCTATCGCAAGTTTAAAACTGCCACTTTGACCCTTTTACACAAAACAGGAAACCATTTATAAGGTTCTTCCATCCTATATGAATGGGACTTCAGTATGTTGTGGGGTCTGGCCTTGCGTTTGGCCTCACAAAGGCATGTCCACACAGTTGAGCTCAGTATGCTTGAGGAAGTAGGCCTTGGCCTCGTCCATCAATCCGCCCGTCTTCCTTTGCCAAGCTGCAGGGAACTACCCATTATGGAGTCATTTTATTAATAGGGCCCCTTTCCTCTCCGCCACACTCTTGCAGAGTGCCTCCTCATTCTGTCAGAATGGAGTATGCCTGCAAGCCACCTCCATGAAACTGCTGCACCAGGGCCCTCCCTCATTCTCCCATGTGAAAGCTCAGGCTGGGAAATATTGTGCTTTCAAGCTAAAATAGTATTTGGAGAGGTGAGCAATCCCTAAGCCCTAGAGCAAACAGTTTAACATTGAGGACTTATTTAAAATGATGTCCTTCCTCCTGGTAAGCCAATCAGATTTCTCTTTTAGTATACACACACACACACACACACACACACACACACACACACACACACACATGAAACACCTTTTACATCATCTGCCCCTTCTTCCCTCCTCCTTCCTAATGTAAATATAGCTGCAAGCAGCATTGACTGGAGGACAGAAAAGGGTCAGAGGATACTATGAATTGTCTGGGGAGACTGTGTGAAAACATGATGCCGAGGGTGAGGAAGATGTCTGGGAAGAGGTTTGTTTAAATGGGCAAATGAGCTGAACGCGTGAGGAAGTTGCAGAGGACGAAAAGGATTAAACTGGAATAGCCTTTGTGAGGTTAGGTACACAATCTTTATTAGACACGCTGCCCTTTTAATATACAATAAGGTCATCCATTTCTAATAATTCCCATATGCCATTTATAATCTAATTGGCTTTATTCCATGTTAATATTTAATTGCTTATTTGGAATTTAAGTATTCTTACATCCCTTTTGCTGTCTCTGTCATCTAGTCTTTGGTGATGTTTGCTTTTTGGTTTCAATTTATCGAGCAGTAAGAGCATACAGTAAGGGAAATTTCTGCTGACTGACACCTAAGGGTGCTACAAGTGTTTAAACCCTCTGCAAGAACCCACATATCCCAATCATGCTGAGATAAATAGAAGACGTAGTCATATCTTTAATGAACTCTTTCTACATAGAATCCGATGTTTGTTTAATTGTCACTCCCTGCTTGCTCAGCGTATGTCTAACTCAGTATTTATGAGGGTTCAAACTTTTTATTCTTGTCAAAATCTACATGCAGAAACTAAGCGTTGTGGGTGAGTCAGAGGTATGCTTCAGCGGTTCACAGAAAAACTGTCTTAGAAAGTTTTCAGCTTGTTCGCTGGCCCACTCATCCATCCATCCATCTATCCATCCGAAAGTCTTCATTTAATTGTCTGCATGGTACTGGGTAAAAGGACTAACAATAACAATGCAACATCAGATTTAAGACTACATGTTGAGAGTTAAAATCAAATTTTTACCTTGATATGGGCCACTGTGTAGGGTTTAGGGGCACCCATTAGCAAAATGGTATAGAATATTCATGACTATGTTTTAATTAGTGAATAATCACCTAAAGTAAGAATTGTTGAGTTGTTGTTACCTTACAACAAGCCAGTTACATCTACATACAGAGCGGGTCCTCTTCCACAATGTTGTTCTACAGTAGCCCAGGAAAACCAAACCATACACTGGCTCTGGCCATTTGTGTTTTTGATATTTTCACGTCAGCCATCACAGTTCTCCTGTACCCTTGGCACACAGGAGAAGTTTCAGTTGGTTGCAATCTGCAACCTCACTGCTAAATTCCACTAAATCCTGCACACTGAACCTTTAACATATCCATATGATGTTTTCTTTTACACTACAAGACATAGCATGAGCAAATTAAACAGTCAACAACATGGCTGAGCATTTTCACCTTGCAACTGCAGTGAACCAGTGACAGTCTAGTTGCTACACGGATTCTGACTTTCAGGATTTGTTATTTAACAAACCTAAGGAAACAATCCCATACAGCGAGCTCGGCTCTTCCTATAATTGTGAAGCAAAATTCACCAAGCGTTGGATTGTTCACCCACTAATAGGGAACGTGTGCTGGGCTTAGACTGTAGTGAGACAGGTTAGTTTTACCCTTGTTACCCTAGAACTCTCTCTTCAAAGTTCTTTTCAACTTTCCCTTAAGGTACTTGTCAACTATCGGTCTCGTGCCGGTATTTAGCCTTAGATGGAGTTTACCACCCGCTTTGGGCTGCATTCCCACACAACCCGACTCCGAGAAGACTGGACCATTTTTTGTAAGCCAAGTTTCCCTTTCACTTTCACATCAACTTGTCAAAGCTGGTGATCGGGAAAAAGGTTTATCAGTCATTAGTAACATGTTATTAGTTGTCAAAGTTAAAGGCTCATGTAAACTATTAACATTTAACAAGCAGAGGTTTGTATGTCTGATGAGCAGAATCAAAGGTGTGCAAGCTCAAGCTACAGGTAAGCAGCTGGGTGGGACTGATTTGCATATTCATAGATCCATGCATATTAAATAAGGCAAAGGTGTAGGGTTACATCAAAGCCATTTTGAGACATGAAGGAGTTTTTAATGTTTTTTTAGTTTTTAGGGGTTTAATCAACCCCCAGAGAGAAACTTTAGAACCAGTGTTGGATAGTAATGCGCTAGTAACGCGCTATGGTAAAAATATAACTTTCCCAGTAACGAGTATTCTAACAAATTACTGATAATATTTAACTATTGTTACAGTTAACCCCAAAGCAACAAATGTGTATAAATTTACATTTATTGTCATTCCCCTACTGATTAATCATGTCCCCGGATTTATTTTCCTAATTATTGTGAATGCACATCACAAAGCAGCAAGCTAGCTTATTTGAGGGAAACCAGACATTCAGCAGCTGAAAATATTCCTCTCACTTTGACTTTGTTGGGAGGAAAGATGACAAGAACATTATTGTTGCAGGTAGTGGTACTAAGACTGTTTCCAATGCAAAAAACACCACCTTAAACCTCTTGAAACCTAATATGACCGACAGCACGACAATGTGAAGCTCATGGAAATACACCCCACCAAAGATGGACCCTCCTCATCTACAGAGGATGGCTGGAGCCCTAACTTAAAACAAACAAAAACTGGATTTCAATTGTGGACAGCAAGCTACAAGAGACAAAGAACCAATGGAGCGTGTGGCTGGATATGTGGTGGAGGAAATGTTGTCGATCTTCACTGTTGACTTTCTGTTTTTCAGACAGGTCCTTGGCAAAATCAAAGGTAAAAGGTAAACAAAGGTAACAGAAGACCCCCAGGTAAAGTAACTGGTAATTCAGGAGAAAGGACACAATTACCAATTTTGTGGGATGTAAAGAAAAAGTAAAATAATGAGATCACAGGGAGCATTAAGTAAAGTGCTCATATTGCTTTTCAAAAGTATAAAGAATAATGAGTAATAATAACATTTTTTGAATAATGAGCCCAACACTGTTAAAGACAAATAGTGAGTCTTAAAATGTACTATATTATTTAAATATTTACCATTATCAATACTTATTAATAACTATGATAATCAAAAACTATGAACACTAATATTATTATTAAGTACTAACACTAATACCGTTGCTTACAATAATTAGGGATTTTTATTTTTTTCTTAAAACCAACATCGCACCGTTTGTAAGGTCTTAAATACAAACTGTAAAAAATATTTCGAGGATCAAGATCAGTCTTGACAAAGGTCCAGAGGTACCGAAACATTAGTACAACCAATAAATTATGATGCAGAGTAAGAGCAGTGTACTGGATCTTATTTTCAAGACTCCAGTGACACTCTCCAGCCCACCTGCATCTGAGATTGTTGGCTGTGCGAATATCTCCCTTCAAACAAACAGGGGACAAGGTTTTTGAAATGGATAGCCCCATCAAACCCAGTAATTTTGAGGAGATGTCTGCTTGTAATGCCTAGGCAACAGGGGAAACCCATGCAGCCTCAGCAAAACACAGATCATTTCAGTCACACAACGGCAGGAATGAACAAACATGTTCTGATTCAGTCAGCTTTTTAATGAAATGGGAAGTCTCTGCAAAGCTTAGCAGAATACACACACATGTGAAATACTGATTTAACTTTGAGTATTTTTCCTCAGAGTGAAGGAATGACCATAGATTAACCCAGTCTGAAAGAGAGCATGTCATTCTCTGTGATAGCAATAGTTTCTTTGCTCTTTCCCAACCCTGAATCTGAGAGATGGCCTTGAATTGGGGAGGTCGATTTCAGCTCTCTTTGTTGGTGATGAGAACACTCAGGAATGCAAAGGGCAACTGCTGCACCTTTGCGACTGCCTGAGCTTTAACTAAATGACACAGCTAGTAATACCTTAGAATAACCATCTACAAAATAAAATTAAATAACAGACTTTCTGTATTCATGAATCAGTGAAGGCGCTCAATGACAGTATGCTCTAATGTTCGCAGGTCCGATGAACATAAATCTCTCTTAGGAGACAAGGTGTGTATTATGTACTTTGATATCAATAGGTGAACAAGAGGGATAAAATGAGCCGCTAGCTTGAGTTGAATAGCATTCATTTCACTCACAATGGCCACCGTCCCTAATACCTGCAGTGTTTTACTTAGATTAGGCTTAAGCTTTTTTTAAAGGCCATTTCAATAATTTGACATTTCTCCCCAGAATGGGAGAGAATGAGTACCGATAAAAACTTTTTTTTCCTCCTCCTTTTCATGCAAAACACTTTCATCTGTCATTTCGTGATAGCCCGTCTCTCTTTGTCAGCATAAATACGGGAGCCCCTATTTGAATATGGTTACACATCCCTCTATTTATTAAAGCTTGGATTAACATGACAGGAAGTTTTGTCTGGGGGCTCTTTAAGATGGCTCAGAGAGGCAATCTGGTGACAGTAATAGGATCCAGCTAATATACTTGACTGATGCTCCTTTCCCAGTGTTATAAAGCAGAACAATGGGAGAGGGGTTCTGGGAGTGAATACATTGTGTTTTGTAATAGTGTGTGTGTGTGTGTGTGTGTGTGTGTGTGTGTGTGTGTGTGTGTGTGTGTGTGTGTGTGTGTGTGTGTGTGTGTGTCTGGGCGGACAAGGGTGCGCTAATCAGCCAGAATACCATCACTTAGCAAATATAAGGGCTGAAGAAATAAAAATACTAAAGGTCACAGAGCAATTCCATCAGGACAACTATGCTACAATTAACTGAATAGACAAAGGCTCTGACATTAGTGAGAGCTATAATAATGTTTTACTCCAGTGTCTGGGACTTTGTAGAGGTTTGTTAAAGGTTGGCTTTAAAAAATAAACACAAATTATTTTCATTACTTCTCTTCTTTCACCAGTGAAGTCCTTGTTGAGTTGTTATTTTTTTGCTCTGATGTAAGGTGTTCAGACTGGTACCACCAATTACGGGCGTTTGTGCTCTGTGTATTGAGGCCATTTTAGTGTAGATATTTTTACTGTTTTGATGTTGTTTGTTTGAATAATGATGTTGTTGTAAAACCTACAACAAATCTGTACAAAAAAATATTGCATTATTATTACATTATAAAACATGAGCTGAGTGTATTCGAGATCTTCAAGGGTCCAAAATTACGGATATGAAACCATAATGGGCCCATGAAATTCTTTACAAGATCCAACTGAAACTGATAACTTTTTAAAAACGTATATACCAGACTTGGTTTTGCCTGAGATATTATAGACCTGACCTGGTGCATGTCCAAGAGGAGAAAGACCCAAGACCCAGGAAGGGTATCCATCTCATCTCTACTCCCTCCAACTTCCTGGCAATGTCAAACATTTTTTTTAACTTACGTTCACTCTTGTAATCTGATCTTAAGTCAGCTGAATCAACACACACGTTACAGACAGACAGCGTTTATACATTTCTAACTTGATCACCACTGGCCACAGGTCTTCTCAGATGAACTCGGGTATTACACATGATGTCAAACAGACCTGGAATCTGTGGTAATAGAATGGGACTCAACTCGTACCCGACTGATAATACAATGTGGACAAAAACCTGTATGGGTCAGGTCTCAGCTCATAGGGCCCAGGGAGACCCCGAATAGGCCTGTCACAGTAATTACATTATAATCTTATCATACCATAAATGGGCATGACCTGGACCATCCTGTTGACCTCCATACTGCCCGATGTGTTTACCTGTGTGATTGTTTCCCTAAGAATGTTTTCAACATTTTAGCCAACACGATGCCAGAAAAAACAGCAGGGTTTATTCATATGACCATTATAATTATATGGGTGTGGCAATTCTTCCTTTTTACTCTCTATTTCCACCTCCTTTAGTGAAGAAGACACTTCAAAGACGACATAGTGTAGCTTACAGTAGACTGCAGCTGCACTTTAGGAGTGGAAGAGGCACAGTCCTGATGGTCTTTAGCTCACCTGCCTGTGGCAACAAGCTAAAAAGTCTGTTGTTTGTGGTTTTACCCTCCAATAACTTCATCTTTACTCTCAAAATCAGCTGCCTGGCCTCCAGACCATGCTAAGCGTGTCTGTTACCTGCAGGGGGCCTCACCTGGTTTGGTTTATATTGGCCAAAGTTTGGCCAAAGTCTGAATTAAGTCTCAAGCTCCTATAAAGGTATAACCACTGTTTTATGTATAATTTCTTGTATAAGATTGATGATTTAAAAAATATGTTTTACTCCAATTTACAATGTCTAAATATTCTTAAAAAATGTAAGTCAATTGCTATTTGAAAGGTAGTACTTGCATAATTATGCTGTTATATTATCACTAAATGAGTGGCACAAAGTGGTCTCAAAATGACAATATCGTTTCTAGCAATTATTTCTGGGCCAATATATCATTTAAGAATTAGTTATTGTGACAGGCGTACCCGTGGAGACCTCTATAGTCTATCACTCCTATGGTGCCAATAGTGCATATCTGCTTATCTTTTTGTTGTCTGTTTGTTATTGTCATTTATTGAATGGCTTTATGATTTTTCTTTGGCAGGCTCTCAACAGGCCTCACTATGATCCATGTTTTTTTTGCTGACGTTTTTCTGTGGTTAGATCTATTGCTGTCAATATCAGTATGCTGAGAGGGACTTGCTTATAGACATTTCCATATGTCAGGGAGCTGCTATGGATGGACAGTGTGTGCGTGTACGTAAGTGTGTGTGTAAGCTGGGTTAGCGGATCAAACACACATCTGTTTGTGAGATAGAGGGGAATCTGTGCTTCTCCCCCAAACCTCTCAATACTAATTAACGATCCACTGATAGTGGCCAAATGCCAACTGTCATTAGCGCCCAACACAACACAAGTACACAGATGTAGACGCACGCACACACTCAAACACAGATGCTATGCGGTCACCCACACCAGACCACCACGAGCCATCTGCGGATAAGATACATAAACACAATGTTCTCTATATCAAGTCACTAAGTGAGGTAAAAATCAACCTGTGTGAAGCAACATGAAAAAACAACACTAATAATACCATATGTAATCAGATCTCTATATTGGAATTTATTGTAAGTGATGCCTGTTAAACAGACCGCTGGCACTTACGCTGTATGCTTAAAGACATGAATGACAACCTCAATTCTCGAGTAGCTGTGGACCTTTGACTCCTTCACTGATAGTGCCATTTGCGTGCTCTCAAGCAGTGTGCTCGGTAAAAGCATCTGACAGCTATCTTTGATTTTATTTAGCGAGGATTTCAGCTATGCCTGTATCTAAAAGGATATGCCACCCACTCTCTGTCTCTTTTCGCTGTTTCTCCCTGCGTGTATCTGTCACTCTCTGCCTCGGTGACAGGGTCAGATAGAGAGAGCAAAGTGGTGAGAGGTATGACACTGTGAGCAGATGAGGGGTCTCCCCGTATGGAGGCCCCCAGCGTGACACCCATCACAGCTACCCAGACAGACGCCAGTTGGTCTGAATAATGCCACCCACAGTGGCTCTAGCAGGGAGTCCAGAAGCCTGGACCACCAGGAAAAGACCAATATTTCAGTCCTACTGTTGGTGATCAAACAGAGCCGTCATTGACGTCCATTAAAACAAAACATTTCAGTTATGAAACATTTCATTATATAGAGCACATACCATACTGACGATCATATCTGCTTTGTACATTTCTAAGACCTGTGCCTACAAATGACAACAGCTAAGGGGAATGAATCAAACTGAAATTCTTCCTTGAAAACCAGAGTGGAGCCTTGTCTTGTCTCGTCTCTCCTCCTCTCTCCCTGTGCAGCCTGCCTGCCGCCATCTCACGACAGCATCTCTCCATCTCTCACAGCCCTCTGATCTCTGTGTCAACAGGCGACACCAGCAGCTCACACTAACTCAGCATGCATCAGCCCATCTGCAAGGCAAACCGGCTACAAATGCATTTAGCATAGACTTTGGATACGATTAATGGCACGGTTAGCGAAGACTGTAAGTGCTGATGTCTTTATACCTGACAAGGTACCACTTGAAAGATGCCTTCCCTAGCAATAAAGACAGCCAGTGAACCCTTCTGCAGATATTCTCCATGAGGCTGGGAATTTACGAGCAGCAGGTAGGAGATCAAAGCCGCTGTTGACAGACTCTGCAAACACAAAGATTTATTCAACTCATCAAGAATTGTCGCAATGTTTTCTCAGCGGCCTCCTATCTCTGTGTGTACCTATACTGATGGGGGTTTATTAGTTGTCAGTGGGCCAGGTGGGAGGCTGCGCTGTTGTCCAGCTCAGGTCCAAACTCATACAGAGGTTGTGATGACAGGATCCGAAGCACTCTGTGGTTACTCAGTGGAATTCAAATGCCAATCCCCCTGCCCAGCACCATCTCCCCTCTCTCTCTCTTTCCCCCTCTCTCTCTCTCGTTTGTCATCTCCCCCTCTCTCATCCCTCCCCTCTCCCCCAGTGTTTGTCAGGGTTGGTGATTAGCTGTCACCCTCTGCAGAAGCAGATAACACCCCATACAGCCTGTTTCCCCTCTGGGAGCATGCACACACGTAAAACAGGAAAACACACAAACAAATACACAAGTGTGTGCACATGCATGCAAACTAAAGACACTTAAAAGCTCTCACAAATGCAAAAAAATAACATTCATGGCATTTTTGCACGCATTTAGCAGGACTTGAGTCATACTCATCCATATAAGTTCTGGGGTAACTTTGGGTATCGTTTAGATTTTATCAGTTTGGGTTTAGATTAATGGTCCAGTGTGTAGGATTTAGTGGCATTTAGCAATGAGGTTGCTGATCGCAATTAACTGAAACTTTTCCGATGTGCCAAGCATGTAGAACTATGGTGGAAAACGCGAAAGACCCTATCTAGAGCCAGTGTTTGATTTGTCCGTTCAGAGCTACTGTAGAAACAACATGACAGACTCGATGGAAGAGGAGCTGCTCCATATGTACATATAAATGACTCATTCATAGATAACAAAAGCACAATAACTTAAGTTCCAGGTGACTAGAAAGTAATGAAAAAAAAAATTATGAATAGTTGATTTAATTTCCGCCATTATATCTCACTAAATCCTACAAAGTAGACTTTTAATATCAAATTCATCACTTACAATTCTCATCAAATTCTGGTTCCAATTTCTTTATTTTCAGCAGCTATTAGAGGTTGGGGGTAATCAATACAGCAAAGTGTCATGATGTCATGCTTGGCAATACTGTAGATACACTGACGCAAAGTATTGTTTTTTTTATTATAGAAATGATCAGTATCATAAATACAAATTAAACATTTAATGGCCTGCAACAATACTAAAATCAATTGCTTTTTTAGTCCACTAGATACATTTTGCTTCAATAATAACTGAAAACCAACATTAACTGACAGACTGAAAACTTTATCAATAAGACAGTGACAAAGTTTTCCTTTAAGGATATCTGCAGTTTGAAAAAGGTAATAAATCGAAATATATCACTATATATGTTATCACAATGCTCAGCACATTGCAAGACGTTTAAATCACAATTATATTTTATCGGGATTAAAGTATTGTGATAATATCGTATTGTGGAGCCTCACATGATTCCTGCCCCTATCAGCCATAAACAGTTATGTGTTACAACTTGTCCTAAATGTCTTCCTGGTAAAAAGACAAAATAAAAACATTTTTAGCATGCCATGCACAAGTCGATTGTTTTCTTGTTCACACTTGTGTTAGAGACACTAGCATTAGCTGACTTTGACGCAATATGACTTTTCATCTTTAACTACGCTGTGAATGAAGCAACGTCTTTCCTTGCAGGAAATAATTTTTGTGCATCCACATGTCTGTGAACTGTACTGTAGACCGTTTTGCACATTTCCACCCTTTGGTCACTCACTTGAGCACTTGCTCATGTCAACCTTGTTTTAACCTTGTTTTAACCCAACTCCATTGTCCCCATTTGGGAACAACTATCCCAGCGGGAAAAGCAGGGATGTCTAGCTATTCGTGCCAAAACACCAACGAAAAAACAGCCACAAGTGGCTACAAAACACTCATGTTTGGTGCCTAAAAAGCTGTTGGGAGCACAGCAATGACTTGTTAAGTCGCAACAGTTTTTTGTTGGTCTAAAACAGTGGTCTGCAGTGGGTTTGTGTAAGCATTATGGCATCCACCATCCTCTCCATCTCCCAATGACAAAGTCAGCTTATATAATACATCACTTTACAAACGCTGATATGATACGTATAAAACTCACAAATGTAATGTATTCATGGTCTGCAGAATCGTACAATACCAACATTTTCATGTGGCTACAGGTCTGTGTAACTTGAGTTCTGCACTTGTGTTGAAACTTGCATAAGGAGTAACAGTTCCAGACTTTGCCTTGAGGAATCAATAACTACAGTCCTGTTTTTTAACATACCTGGAGTTCCTATTGATGTGGAACCGGTTCCAAATGAGAAATAGTTTTTGATATCCAAACCTAGTGGTTATCCAGTTTATAGTTATAGCATGTCTAAGTGAGTAATTATGTGTGGAAAATTCCAAAGTGTCACAGTGTCAGGGAGCAAAGCCTCAAAGATAAAATGCCCCTCAGTCTATACCCACTTCATTATTGCGTGCTCTTTTCATTGCACTCTGATCTACTTGTGTCAGAGTGTACTTTGACTAAAAGCTAAAAGCCAAGTGGCTCATTAGCAGCTCTCATGAATCTTTCCAATTCCAGCTAGCAGTGAGACTACTTTCACAACTTCAATTCTGGAGATACAAACAAAGACATATGGTCTTCTAAAAGTTGCATAGTCGCAGTGAGTAGGTATATCGGGATATTCTCCACCTCCATAATGTAACACAAAGATGGAGCTTATAGCCTCTATGTCCACTGGTGTACACTTTCTTGTGGACCTAAAAGAGAAAGAAATGCCCACTGCTCTAATTTAAACATGACCTAAAATATCCAACATAAGCTTTTTACGAGCAAACACAAAGCAAAGACCTGCACAGTTGAAATGAACTTAACACTAAAAAAACATGCATAAAAAAAGTCCTTCCTTGAATGCTTAGAGAGCACTTTTATGAACACAGCACAAGCTGCCTCCTCATTCATCTCCTTCCCACACTTTATACACAACTTCATCTCACACATAAGTCACTTGAATTTTTGAGGAATCATCAAAAGAGACAGCGTAACCAGGACACACAAGAAGTGCCAAAAAAAAATCAAAAATGTGCTGAGTCTGACAGACCACTATGCATCTAGTATTAACAAACGGATAGAGCTTGGATGACTAAGGGTTGCTATTTTTGAACCAAATGTGCAGAGCCAGACAGTATTCCTCCAGTGTTACTCCAGGTAACCAGTGCCCTTTCCATCTTGGCGACAGGTGCTGCATTAGTTAGACAGGGTGTGCAGTGATATAATAGGAATTAATTTTTTCTTTATTAATGAAAATGAGTGGATGCATCAAAGTACATTATTGTCTGCATGCAACTAAAAAGTGTGGAAGAGCACATTTATAATATTCACGACTTGAAACAAATTAGTTTGTACGCCGTGTCATCCAATCTCTTCTAAAGGCAAAAGTTCAAAATGGCCACACTCGATTATAGAACAACGTCATAGCCCCTCCTGCCTCACACTGTCTACCTGACCTCTCTCAAAGAGCTCTGGGGATAAGGACACACACTTTTGGACAGTCATTCCTCCGTAACATTCATGATGTTGTACTGGGCGTACAAAAGTGATGCAAGTAGGTGTGTAAAGAACCCAAAAAAGAGAGCCTGAAAAAGAAATCATGACTCGCTTTTACACCTCCACACACCTGGCCGACCACTGTGTAAAGAGTGAGTGACTGTCGCATTGTCTGTTTCAGAAAGTTACAAAAAAAAAATCTCTGGCCACGGCCCTCCTTTTTCAATGTCAGAAAAGGAGAGGGAAGAGGGATTTCAAGCATACTGAGGCACTAAGGCAATGTTAAAATGCAGCCCACTAATTCATTTAAATGAAGCCAGTCAGTAAAGCAGGGGTGCAAACTTCAATGGCTTCTGAAAAAATAAATAAATAAATAAAATAAAAACACATTTATAGATATAATTAATGCCTCTCCAGGTATGCCTCCACGCACCAGTCAAGTTTCTCTTACAATTTGCATCCATGTCGGTGGAAACATGGATGCTTGGCACACATTTTACCCCCATCAGCACAGAAGATCTATATAATCAGCACAATTTCAAGGTGGGCAACAAAGATTAAGTATCTGATCACACTGACCTTGAACTCTGACCTTCGACCACAGAATTCTAATCTGTTTATTTTTCACTCCAAGTGGACGTTGTGTCAAATTTAATGAAATCCCTTTGAGGTGTTTTGGAGATATCACATTCACAAGACTGAGAGAGATAAGGTCACAGTGACCTTGACCTTTGACCACCAAAATCGAATCAGTTTATTATTCAGTCTGAGTGGACATTTGTGCTAAATTTGAGGAAATTTCCTCCAGCTGATCTTGAGATAATGCGCTCACCAGAGTGAGATGGATGCAAGGTCACAGTGACCTTGAGCTTTGACCCCTGGCCAACAAAATCTAACCAATTCATCCTTGAGCCCAAGTATACCTTGGTGCCAAATTTCGAGAAATTCTCGCAAGGTGTCCTTGAATTATCACGTTCACAAGAATGAGACAGACAAGGTCACAGTGACCTTGACCTTTGACCTATGACCACC
Organism: Cephalopholis sonnerati; assembly: GCA_019142605.1. Lineage (NCBI taxonomy): Eukaryota > Metazoa > Chordata > Actinopteri > Perciformes > Serranidae > Cephalopholis > Cephalopholis sonnerati. Next base: position 13,532,361 of record JAGQAX010000017.1, read on the forward strand.
ACATAGACATTTCTGCCAAATTTGAAGAAATGCTGACAAATTGAAAACGTAATTCCTCTGGCCATGGCTATCACTGGCAAGCATAAAAAAAAGCAAGGTCTCCAGACAAAACAAACCTAGGTATGCACAAATTTATCACCCAAACATCACTCTTGGCTGATATACACCTCGTTGACTGCAACTGAAGACATTCACCAATGGCAACGGTCAATGTGTGTCACATCCATATGGCGCAGACTAAAAAGCAGTGTGTGAGACCAACGTCATCCCATTGTTCAAAGGACAATAGAAAGCGGGACACAAAGAGATCTTCCCCTGGACGTCTATTTTTTCATTGATAATACTACATTATGAACAACAAATCTGTGTTGACATCAGCAGGAGAGAGCTGGTTAATTTTAGCTGTCAGCAGTTGATGTCCGAAACTAAACAGCTGGCGAAGGTTGCACTAAGTTGTATTATGATGTGTTTAAGCTTTTTGGTAAAAATGAGTATTGGGCGAAGGTTAATAACGTTATCATGATATGTTCAAATGTAATTTTTGTAAAAATTCGTTTTTGGCAAGAGACTTGTATTTCACAATCAGTGCATTCCCCATTAAACCTCACCTAACTTTTGATGAACAACAACAAAACCTCATTCAGCAAGGCGTCGCATTAGCCAATATAGTTTATAGTGTTTTAACACAACTGCTTTTAGTTTGTACTCCCACTAAGAATGACAGGAGAAATAACTCTATATGGATATTCAGATAAAGTCACATGCATAGAGATACAGCTCACAAAGATTTAATTAGTGGTTACTAAATTTTCAGTATTCAAATCTTAATTTCAAAGTTATTTTTAAAACGAAAAAATACTTTTTTGACAAAGTCAGGACACCCTTATTTACCTCAAATAATATTACAGTGCAGACAACATGTTGCCAACTGATTTTTTACACTGTTGTCTTTACAGAAAGTGTATATACGGTATTTAAAGGAAATTCAGAATAAGAAAGAGTCAGAAAAGAAATACCAATGGTCCAATGTTCCCATGCCGCCGGGAAGGGCAAAGAAGACATGGTTTTTCAATAAACCTGTACGCAAGTAACAACAGTCAGCAGGTACAAAGAGCAGAAAATGTCTAAAAAGAGCCTGCTCAGATCTGCACTGACTTTCCAAGGACTGCAACAGGCCTGAGGTGTCTCAAGAGTTTGATATCATTTCAAACGAGCAACGTAGCTTCAAGCTGATGCAAGCATAACTTGCAGCCAGATCCATTCAAATCCCTCCCTATGACACCTCTACTGAACCCAGCAGTATGCTTTTCATTATTTAATAGGAAACACACTCTGATTTGACACCAAAGCAAAGGTAACCCTGGCACAGAGTATAATTCAACATCAGGTGTATATTTTGTTTGATTAAGAGGTAAGGCAGTAGTGCCTATGTCCAGTTCACAGTCCAGCTTTCCATTCCCATCCAACAAACAGTAACACCGGTTTAACTTCAGATGAATATAGCAGGATAGAATCACCTTGCCCTCTTCTCCTCGTATCATCGCTGCTGTCACAACACAAAGAAGGATTGAAATGTAGCAGATAAATATATGGCGTAGCTTTATCTGCTGCCCCTAAGCAGCTTTACTCAAAGGAAAGCTCAAACAATGTTGGCTAATCATAACGTTTTAAGAGTCAACGTGCCATCTTGAAATTGTCAAGAACAAGAGGTGATTTCTTAGGAAGATGACAACCCTGTTATGGGTGCACAATAGAAATGTAGGGTAACCGAGGAGCAAAGGGCTGAAGCAGCGATGAAACAGAGAGGAGACAGAGAGAGAGAGAGCACACAGAGCACAATAAAGACAGCAAGACAAACACAGACAAAGAAAGACGTATGAGATCGTGCCCCTGCCTCTGTGTACATAATGGCGAAACGTGCTGGAGCAGAGAAAGACCAACACATTGAGATAAGCCCCTGTGCTCAGGCTTCCTTTTAAGGGTGATTTGGCAGCTCGGCCTCATGTCTGTTGGCAGGCGGCAACGTATGCCCCCAATCATCTGCTGATCGTTGAATTACGGCATGGCTTTTTTTTTTTTAAATTTCCATTCAACACTATTGAGTGATTTGCTGAGGTGCTTGGAACACATTCGACAGGAACAAACAACTTTACAATTACCACTGACATATAGCTGGCTGGTTTTACAGGCAGGTATTCAGCTTTATTGGCACAGCTAATCAAACTCAACTCATTTAACAATCCAGTTCTTTTCTCATTAAAGCCGTATTATGTATTGTTTTCACGATAACATTTAGCAGTAATCAGTGCCGTCTCAACATCAAATATGCCCTGAAGAGAGTCCTGAGTTTGTTGCATTCCTGCCCGTGTGGTCAGGCACTGCTTCTTCTGAGCATATACTGGAAGTGATGCATTTACTGTCCCATATTAGGTAACTACGTCAATGAAATTACTTTACCGTCAGCAGGCTTTATTTATAGTAGATGCACTGTATGGCAGAAGCAGCTCCACAGGAGTGTCTCCACCAGTCTGCCAGAACAAAACACCATGTCTTTTCAGAGCCAGTTCTTTTCAATTTTATAAGCGAGAGAGCCAATTCATGCTTTTCTTTGCATTTAAGGTGGCTCTCTAAATGTTAGGTACTATTTGAGCCTCATGACAGACCATCTGTTTTTTGTCTTTTTTTATTAATCTATTTTTATTGAGACTCCGGCCACAGTTACATATAGTTCCAGTTCCAAATATATACAGAACCAATTTTCTCATAGTTTTTGAATTACCTAACAAAACACAAAACAAAAAAGCCACATGGCAAAATACTTGCATTAAAATATTAGGATATGCTGTAATCAGTTGCACTGTTAAAAATTAGATAGAGTCCTTTCCAGAGGGGTCCGTCGTGTCCAAGACTGGTTGCTATATCTTAATAGATTCCTCAACATTAGCTATGTTTACATGCGCACTAATAGTCCACTATTATTCCAAATTTGACAATATTCTGAGTTTGATATGGGTGACGTAAACAACACATTCCATTTAGATTTTCCAAAACAGGTCTTTTCCGAACTTAACATTTTCTGATGACAATGTGAGATATGCTGATATGTGCATTTTAAAAACATTCTTCAGACATGTATAAAGCACATCCAGTGGTTTTACAACAGTTTGCGACACACAGCCAGCCTCTTGACTGTTTACGGTTGTCATGGATATGTTGTACACAAACCAACTCGGCAACAGTTTCTAAGGCAACGGTAGAGATGCATGCCCCAAAAGAAAAGCCCACATTTCTGGTTGGACGAAGAAACATATCTACGTGAAACATTATGAAAGACTTGTATATCAACAGTTTTTTTTGGAAATGTGTAAATATTACAAACTGACCTTTTCAAGAAGGTGGCTAAAGGAATGAAAGAGGGAGGGTGAGTTTGTACGGTGAAACAAGTCAGCTGCCAGTAAGAAACTCTAAAAGCAACCCCCGCCATTCCACTTTTATAAATTTTGATGTGATAAATGACATGTTAGGGCACATTTAAATGGCTGCATGTAAACGTAAATATTAGTGAAATAATCCTTTTCATTAACCATGTAAACTGCTTATCTTTTTCAGAATAAGGGCCAAAAAACGCAATATTTTGTGCATGTAAATGTAGTAACTGTCGTGGAGGGTGTACGTCAGCTTTTCTAGAGGGAATTTTCTCACTATCTCCTTATACCAGTTGTCCAGTGCAGGGATATTCTCAAAAATCAAAAAATGATTATTAAAAAAAGGATTGCTGATTATAATATAATTCAGCATTATGGTTGTTCCTCCTTTTTTTAGATGACTATATAAATGTGTCACACAAATACCTACGGACATAAACACTAAGTGATGCTTTCTGTCCAATGTTCTGAGGGCACCTGCCATCAATGCTCCACCATAACAATATGTAAGTAAGGAATACAGACTCAAGGGATAAGAATGAAGTGTGACTGTGACCAGACAGGAAAATAATCTACGTAATCCAGATCGAAGCCCTAAAGGCTTTTATAGATCGACAGCATAGATTTTCTCTCTGTCTCAATTTCTACCTGGCTTAGGTTTAATTCAACTCAATTAAATCAACTCGTGAGCCCAGGAGTTTGCAGAGAAAGCAATCATTCATCTTTGTGGCGAGCCACTTCATCCGAGCAAAAAAAAAAAAAAATGGCCCCTACTCTGCTTTTTCTCCATAGACACCATTAGGGCCACTCAATATAGTTTCACCCATGCCAGCTCTGTTATAATTACTGCAGTTGACATCTAACAAACAGCTCTTTATGGATGTCCTGGCCTCACTATTACTTTAACAAATCTGGTCATTCTGTCGTAGGTGGCTGCTGGTGTCTGTTGTGTGTGTGATAAGTATTACATTTTTCCCTTTCCACCAATAAATGAGGTGGTTAGGTAGCTTTTACATTTAGAAAAAAATAAGTTGAAATGCTTATCTTTCAACATGCAATGTGAAAGCCGAAAAAAAAAGTTATCCCTGATACAGAAACACACCTTGAGGTAAATCTGTTATCTACACTGCACACCACAGCTTTAATGTGAGACAATCAACGCAACAATCACCACAACCAAAACAGCTATAAGGGATTGTCCTTGAGTGACTGGCTGCAACTGCCACAGAAACCTCTCCCTCATCATGACTATATCAGGCAGCTGCTTACACGGACACCCATTCAACAGATACATATTTCATGAGCTATGGTAAACACACTGCTCTCACCAATGCCAATCTAGCATTGAATAATACATTCATAGTGGATCGGCTAATGAATTGAGAGCTTGCCCGAGTGAAAAGAAGAAAGCAAATAACCAATACTCAAAGTAGAAATAGAATTAATGAGCGGTTGTGAATACTCAAACACTCGCTTGTGAATGCTGCTCAGAAAAAAAGCGGGGACCATTTCTGTCCTCCACCTAACCTTTGTCTCTGGTCAAAGTTCCACATTAATGAATGCAGGAGAGGTTTCATAGTCTTCTCTATGATTGTGCATTTCACAGATGTGTAAATGATGCTACGTGAGATGCTGTGAGTGAAGCTTTGATCTGCTATTCCACAAGCCAGGTTCTACAACAAAAGGCGAGGAAATCCTGAGCTCAGACAAGCCTTGTGTAATCTAGTAGAACCTCTCTCTATGTCTGATCCTCCTCCGCTCTGCTGGCCGTCTCGGCAATCAATCCAGCTGCCCACACTTAGACGTGCCCCATTGGCAAGAACATAGACCACGACTGGAACCTCCCTTTTCCTTTAACATATGGTGTAGAGTATACACTGAACATTTAAAAGCCTATTTAGCTGTGAATGTAGCGCATAGATAACTGAGTGAAGTGAAAATCTCTGTTAACCCAAGACTATTTACAACCATGCACTCTAGGGAAATATATTATTCTGCTGTCATGTTTTGAATATTTTAAGTTTAAAAACTTCATTTGCACTCAGTGTAAATGTTGCCAAAAACACATAATTTATTATTCAAAGAAAAACAACAAAAATACTGTACAAAGTCCATTGATTCCTAAACTCTATTAAATAAGCCATTATGCAAATACTGTGTCAAAACAACAGGAAGAAAATAATCAATAGGGCAAACTTTGTGTTTATAGTATAATTCAATTATTATTCTGGCTGAACCTGCTCTGTACCTGTAGGCTGTATTGTCCAACAAACTGCACGAGGATGAAATTAACTGGATCCCACAGTGAGATGTTCTTGACAATGTACAAAACAGAGTCAAAGAAGCACCAAAAAATTCACAATACTGAGTCAAATTCTCATATCAATAGTTTCTTGAGTTGAAGAATCAGCACCCAACTGGGGCTGCTTGGCACTTGTTCTCCACATGGGGCCCAGTGATGCCTACACACCTGTAAGGGGATCCTCAGGAAGTTGCCTACAACAGTAAGAGAGACTGTGTGTTCCTTTCAATTGTCCCATTTTCTTAACTGATATAAAATTCTGTTCCTTCTTTTTTAGATTTCTTAACTTGTGGGGAGAGAAGGATGACACACAATAAATTATTTTCTCTAAATATAAATGCAATAAAGGTAGCTTTTAATTATCTGAAAATGAAACACTTTGCTTTAAGTGGAAACAGACAACTCCCCCCTAGTGTTTCCAAATGGTATAATTGCTGGTGCTGCTGTCGCAAAGACAACCGGATCACTCTCTGTTTTTCCTCAAAGTAGCAACTACCAACAACACAGGACAAAAGCATGTGTTTATTCATTCATTTAGTCTATAATGGAGACATAAAAATTAGACAGGCTGGTGCCCGACTAGCTTGCCTTTATTTTCTGGGAGACTTTGTAAGCGGTAGCAGGCAGAATCTTAGAGCTGATGGTGTTAAAATTTTATAGCCCTTATACTGTGCAATAAACATTTACTTCATGCTTATACATTTGAGTCAAATCACTGTCTGTTGCCAGTTTAAGGGAAATTATCTATATGATTTCTAACTACTAGTATTTAATACTAAGAAAATAACATCTGACATCATCGTTACATATTTTGAATTATCTTATAAATCATCCTGGTCCTCTGAGCCTGGTGGTTTAGTGGGTAGAGCAGGAATCCCATGTACAAAGGAAATGTCCTTACTGCAGCCACCGGAGGTTCGATTCCAGCCTGCAGTCCTTCGCTACATGTCATCCCTTATCTCTCCCCCTTTCACGCTTTAGATTGTCCTTTCTCACAAAGCAAAAAACCATCCTGGTCCTATGTTCTGAAGTTTATAGGTTTACCTACTTAGCTGCATTTCCCTATCTGAAAACACTGTGCTTTCACAGAAGCATGTGCAGCATAGTTTCTGCGGCAAATGCACCTGACCACTCTGCCCAGTGGTGGAAGAAGTAGTGAGATCTTTTACTTCACTAAAAGTAGCAATACCACAGAGTAGAATTACTCTATTACAAGCAAAAGTCCTGCACTCAAAATGTTACTTAAGTAAAATTACAGTAGTATTCCCATCAGGTACCAAACATACTCATTACACAGAACTGTCAATTTTACATTATGTAACATGATTACATTTACTGGTGCAATAATGTGTGCATCACTTTAATTTTGCTTAATCTATAATAATACATCATAATTTATTTGATTTATATTGTATATGCAAATGAACTAAAGCTGTCAATTAAATGTAATGTAATGTTTCCTCTGACATGTAGGAGTTCAAATATATATTACTATAAAATAAAGATACTCAAGTTAAGTAGAAGTAACTTTCTTAAATTTCTTGGTAACTTTCCACCACTGACTCTGCAAGATCCTCAAGAGAAAGAGGGCAGAGAGAAGTATTTATTTTGTAGGTCTTCACCCACCCTTGTCAAGAGTACAGTAACCCTATAGAGAGGGGCATACATTAGAGGTGAGAAGTGGAAGTTGCATGTCCATCAGCTGCACAAATACCTTCATTACAGTGGGAGGAAATGAAAACCTACAAGTGTACGGTGGTGTGTCTCGGGGAAAAGCCGGGGCAGTTTAGACAAAAGAACAGGAGCTCTGGTCAGCCGGCAGAGCGACAGCGTGGCAAGTCTCTGTAGGTGTCTGACGAAATTAATTAGGAGAGTGAAAGGAAAATGTCTGTCAGATCACAGATCGTGCTGTGAAAAATACCTTCCCCCGCTGTGATCTATCGATTGCCATTAAATGTTCCAGCTGCCACTCTATAAAATATTAATATTTTAAATCTGACAGCTATATAGTGAATTTCTTAGTTTTATTACCTAAATAACAACTTACTGAAAGGACATCATTAAACACAGGGAGCAAAAGAATTTACAGCAAGAAAGGAAACCCCGTGTTTCAGGTTGTAGTCGCATGTCTCTTTCGAGCACGGATTTATTTTAACTCACATTGCACCAGAATCTGTGACAGCTAATTCTATCACTCCAGTTTGAGAGGACAGACACTCATCCCAACGGGCTCGAGGGAGGGAAAGGAGGGGTGGACTTCAGCAATCATTCACTGGTCACTAAGCATATAGTAGTATTTAGACAGCTTTAGCATAATGCCACAGCTTAATGCGTGTTGGCTAATTTGCCAACAGGCTTGATGTGAACAATCTCTCTGCATGTTCTGGTTGGGCGCATGGCCTGATGGGATGGCACACCATTAGCCCAGTCAGACTGCAGGGCCCCGCTGTTAACATTACAATGTGTAGTGGAGCATAACAAAGTGAAGGAGGGCTTCATCTTGCCATATTTGTGTGCTTTCCCAGCACGTTATGGTCAATGTGATGATAACACAGATACAAAGCAATGCATATTAGTAAAAAAAATGCCTTGCAATTAGAGCTATGGGGTATTAGTATTTTCATAACACCCCTATTATATATTCACATTCTCTATCAGGGTTGGTAATCACTTGTCTCAAACAGTTTAATTACAGCTTGGCAATGACTACTTAACGTGATTAGATGTTATACCTTATTGTTGCGTGTGGCATATTACATCAATTATATTAAGAGTTATTATTTTCATGAGGGTGCAGTGCTTGCATTTGATACAGGATGCAGTGAGGGGCTGAGTGACAGCGACTTCTTAAAGACTTAATTTTACAAATAAAGTAATCAATATAAGCTACTGCACATCACGTCTCACCACACAGTGAGCTGTAAGGTCTTTTGCATAATTGCAATAAAAAAGTGTATTGGCCTGACTGATTGAATTCAGTCTTGGTAATTGCAGCATAAACAATGTAGTTGACTGTCACAGCTCCTGTGCCACTATGCTGTCAACAATCCAGATATTTTTTTCTAGTGTCTACTATATCATGCAGATCCACAGCCTGCCGTGTAATGAGTATAATTACATGGTGCGCATGTGTTACCTGTGGGGTAAGGCATACACACATACGCTCTCACACACATGTGGAACACAACACATATTTTTCCATCCCTACGACCTGTCACTCAAAATCAGCCTCGATGGAAAAGACGCCCGGCTTCTCCATGCCTCTCAGTCGCCGCCATCCACGGAAAATTCCCCTCTCTTCCTCCTCCAAAATGAAAAAAAAAAGACTCCAACATTAAACCTGCATCATTTCTAATAGCCACCTAAATCCCTGTTGATGCTGCTGTCCATCAATACGACCACCCGTACTCTCAGCCCAGCCCCCACCCTTTGATCGACATCAACTTCGCAGCTGCCCACCGAGCGCCTCCCTCCATTCTCAATCTTTCTTTCTCGCCCCAGTTACTCTTCCTCTCTACCAGGAGAACCTCCGCATGCTTCCAGGCAAAGTCAATGTCTATCTCTTGTCTCCCTTGTGCTACCCATATCCAGTACACTGCTCCCATTCCTCACTGTTGTGTCTCGCACACATCTAAGGCATATCCGAGTTGTAAATAGAGTGGAGCTTAAATGACAACAGCCGTGCTTTTCTGGGGATTTAGGGAGGAAAAAAGGAGCTGATTTGTGCGAAAGACTGCTGGCGAAGATAAAATGTTAGGCTTTGGATCTAAATTCCACATGAATGCCTTTCCCTTTAGTGTGCATTATGATGGCAATGGACCATATCATAGTATTTGTTTTGCTTTAGAGCTGTCCCCTGTGATTTATGTTCCCCGAGTGCAAATATTTCATGTCACTATACAAGCAATGTTTCTGTCATGGAGAACGCAGGGGGTATTCAGGGGCTGAATATGAGAGATTTGTGTACACGTGTGCCTGTGTGTGCATGTGTGGGTTGGTGGTGAGGCACTTGTGGCAGTGCCAGTGTGTGACCGCAGGCCCCCCTGGCTAGGGAGCAGCGCCTGGAAAGGTTACCCAGCAGAGCGGCTTTTGTATGGTAATGTGACCTCCAGCTCCCTAAGGAGTCCCAACACCTGCCCAGCACCCCCCACCAGCCTCACATCCCCAACATGTTAACTGTTTTCCCTGATAGGAACATAACTGCTGCTCTGCTGTTGCTTTGTGATGTTATTATTTATAGGATATTTACATTACGGCAATGGTACCGTTTGCTAAATGTCTTTCTCTGGCTTTGAAGACCTGAAAGAAGATACTTGACTGAAATATTACGATAAATTATTTGAATACAATTTATGTTCAATGTCAGTGCAGGAGGTTATTATTACTTTAATGGATTAACCTACTGTGACACCCACTATACCATTAACAGGGTTTAAGTTCTCCTTCACTGTGCTGGAATTCAATCTTCACGCCATTTTAAATTCCATAACAGATTTATGAAGATAATTATATCTATGGAACATATTCTCATGAAGGCTATTTCTTTTGTGTTTCTGGCTTATATGTATGTATACAGTCATAGGTTGCTCTATATTTTTATTTATAAAGTAGACTGATGATAAAATGTAATAAAAACATTTATTTACACTGTGGGGCAGCGAGGTTTCAGCTCTGTAATGTGTGCAGCAATACGATGTTGAAAAAGCACTGCAATGAATTTTCATTTTTGTTATCATATCATCATCGAAATCTTTTGGGCTGGACAGTTGTTGAACAACAGTATTATGCTATATTGTGGAGAGCCAAGCTATGAAAGGTTTTAAATATACTGGATATTCTTTATGGCTTATGAATGTTGCACTTAGATACAAATACCAGACTATGGTTTCTGGAAATAGTGAGTTACATTAGATTTTAAGGCATTTTTCTGCTATTCGAACCTTTAAAGCTACTGTGAGGATTCATGTTTGGAAATAATTAGATTTGGTATTATTGTCTTTCTGGAAAAAGTCTTGTTTGAGCCCCACAGCGGTCAATCATTTACACCTAGCTTGTGGCTATGTTTTTAGCATCTGGTGGCAACTTAACATTTGCAGTAAGCATTATAAAGTCCACTGAAAGGGCTACATGTTCTATATACGCCACACAGACATTCATGGGCTCAATAAATATATGAATTAATTATCTTTATTTGCCATTTGATCGATTTCTGGCATAAGTTTATTTTTTTTATAGTTTAATGTAAAACCAATACACAGTCTAGAAAGGACTAAGAAAAAAACTTAAGAAAAAAAATAACCTTGTTTATGTACACTAAATTAAAGTGTATTTATGTTTCTAGTAAAACAATTAACTGTCACTGTGGCAATTCTTGATAACCCTTCCAGTGAAGGTGCCAATAATTAAATAACAAATAATAAATAAAGTCTAATGATTCTTAATTACAGAACTTATGATCAGTCAGGAATAGGCATGCTTTTAAATAATAAAAGCTATTTACAGACTGTGTGGGCTTAAATGCACAAGAATCCTCCTTTAAAATGATCAACTGCATGTTTACAATCAGGAGGGCAAACTCATTATAACATGCAATAATTAGGATTTTTGTATATGATGGAACAGTGGCATTAGAATGTGCCAGAGGCCACATTTGGGTTTTTACAACCAAATTTTTTCTCCAGGGGGCCGTGCCCCTGCCTCCTCCCCAAGCTGGCGTCTTCATGTCCTTGCGGAAAGCCAAAGTAAGCTATCTTTAACATCTATCATTGATGTGTTCTTCATGCTCGTAAATGGTAATTTCTTATTTTCATAAACCCCCCTTCCCCCCGTTTTCCACCTAACCCCTGAACACATTTCAGGCACATTTTCCTTGCTTTAAGCCCTGCATTAATATTAACAGAATGGTTAGCATGGATTTGATGCTTCAGGTTTGGACACAATAGCTGAGAAAAACTGTGCAGCGATATGCATGCAGACAGGCCGACACCCCCCTAAACCTACAGACAACTGGCTGAGCATAGAGAGAGGGGCTCTAAAGCAATTATAGCAAATTAAATGAATGCCCCCAAGTTAAATAGTGTTAATAGTGTTCAGGGAGACAAATTTGAGATGCAACTCACAGTGTGATGGCAAGATCTACTTGGATTGCTGAGTAGCAAACAGTAGCTTTAATTATATTCAAACCCTTTTAACAGAGAATCAATTCATAGCATGCTGTGACAGGTTGTTCGCTTCGGAAATGGACTGAAAAGCAGTGTGCATCTGACTCATTTTTGGTGACACCTAAGTTAGCTTGTCTTATGTTATAGAGAATAAACTGAGAGATGAATAAGTGATACGTGAGAATTGTTTTGTCCTGGATATAATGGAAAACAATGAAACAACTGGCAACTCGTGACACCTTCAGAGTTCTGCTCTGTGATTCAAGATGACAGTGATGAAAATGAAGAATAACATACGCTGTCAGGCATGAGATGATAAAAAGATATCACCCAAAGGATGAAACCTTGCACACAGGTTCCACTGCATGTACAAGGCATGTCTATATTCTGTAATACATTCACTGAAAACTCCATACGTCATATTAGGGCTCATTGCACGGTATTTCAAACCCAAATCAGACATGCTTTCAGAATACTGACTGTGCTCCACACTCAGACACCCACTGTGGTTCATGTCCTCTCTCCAAGCACCGTAGATCCTAACAAAAGCCCACTCTATCCTTCCATTCAAGGTCTCAGAGCTGCTACCCCCGGGCTGGTGCCTACACTTGCGTAAGTTGCCCGACCACTGACCTCTATCCCCGAGGCAGCCCACCTACTGAACTTGTTTCTCCATCTTCTTCCTGCTGAACAGCATCACTAACCCTCCCCTCTCACTGCACTCACTCTGGACTTATATATGCATTAGCTTTGCACTGGCTATGGTTTCCCCCTCATTAAATGCATACTTAGGCATTGTCATGAAATATGACTTGAAGCCACATCTATATGTGTCATGTAAAAACCCATTCCCCTACAACACTTTTGTCTATTTATTTATCCATTAAAAAACTTAATTATGAATGAATGCCACATTGAATTATTCATGTGCACCCCAGTGCTGCAAATAAATAGCTAGTACACCTCTGCTTCCTCCCCTTCAGTGTTCCTTCGACCCTTTTAGTAGCACCATGCACTACTGTAGGTTATTGGTCTTTCTCCCTCTGGAGGGTTCTCGCGCACTTAGTCCTTATTAAAATCCCTATGGCATATAAACACACACATGGTGACACATGCGCGCACACATACACACACACACCAAAACACACACACACACAGGCCAAGGACCGTCTGCTGGTACAAACCATTTATTAAAGCTCCTGTGAAGGTCCTGGCAGTCAGCCAGAGGGAGACATGACTTTGGATCCCATTCATGTCCACATCAGCAGAGTAAAATGTTTCTAGGTGTTGATCCATGACAGCCATTATTGCTGCAATCCAGTTTTATCACTGTCAAATTCTACAAAAGGGAAAATAAGCCCTTTTTTCTGGACTTTAACAGATTGTCAATACAGTTCAACCAATCCAAACAGCTGCTGAGGGAGTTTATTTGCTTTTGAAGAAATGTTTTGAATAGGCAGGGGAGAAGCCGAACCATTGTCATCATATCTCTACAGGGCCACAACCTCCCTGAAATTGTATAATATAATGAAAAAAAAAATGTAACCTTCAAATAGACCTTATCCAAAACACATTACATAATTACTTTTCAATTCACAATGCTTGGAGTAATATTGAAAAAGTTTTCCCACAAATACAAAAAAGGAAAACTGAATTTCATATGTAACATTGTTTGCCAAGTGGTGCAAAGGAATGCTACAGGAGCAGCTAGGCCGAAGTTAACACGGGTTGTCAAGGGTTTCTAATGGTATCAAAGCTAATTCATGGCTGTACCACTGAGGAACTTTCCTTAACTCAAAGCTTAGCGGAGTTAAGCGTGGATTTAACCAAGAGAAAGACAAAGAAAGGGAAAGACAAAGCAAAGAGGAAGTGAGACAGATTATATAACACGGTAGTGTTAAAGAGATTTCTGCGCCAAATTACTGCTGGACTATAATTAGTAATAACATTACCATTTATCAGCTTCCAGTGAAATTCTATTATCTTCATATGTGATCACATTGTGTCGTAAACTTGACAAAATAGTTGTTAAGGCATGTTTGTCTAATGCAAAGCAAAAATTTTTTAAATTTATATTGTAAATATTAATCTCGATAGTATGCATGACAATTCTTTCAAAATATACTGTATCAGTGTTTCCCACAGAATTTGATTTTATGTGTGTCGGTAGCTTGGGAGTAGCCACAATATGTGGCTGCAATGTTGACAATGTAGCGGGCTGCCACAAGTAAATCAATGTGTGGGAAACCTTTTGTCTATCTACTGTACTGATCCCTTTATCAATAGCTGTATCTTGAAGAAACTTCACAATCTTGGCATTATTTAAAAAACAGCCTGGTTTTACCCCCAGGGTGTCAAAAAACGCTGCGTGGCCAGTGGCCCTCTGTATCAGATATGGATGCACCATGCAACATTTGGTGTCCACAAGAGATGCATCGGGATTTCAACCAACTCCACAGTAAACCCATCTGCATCATTATTAGACACTCAGAGCAACAGGCATTACATAAAGGGCAAGAAAGTTCACTAAGGGCCATTTGGATTGGAGATGGAAGTTTCAACAAGCACAGGACTTTGACCCAAGAGACCGGTGTTCATGTTCCATATGAAAGTTTAAGTCAATGTTGATTTTTTTTTGTCAGATCAGTCGTTAGTCACGTGAATCAACTCACATGACCGACATCAACCGTGATCTTTTCCTAACCCTAATCAAGTAGCCTAAGTCTAAGCCTAAGCCTAACCACCTATTCCCTGCGTCAGGATACGGCACAAAAGTCGAGGTACTCTGCAGAAAAATCTTTACTTAAAAAACACCACAGTAGTGGTGTCAAAATATCAATTTATCCTTACATATTGGTTCTGGTTAATTGAAATGGTTTCAGTGCTCATTTTCAGCTGTGCTTTCTCCCTGTTTCTTACAACTAATGCTAACTACAGTCATGCTGCTGTTCCCTCCTACTAACCAAGAAAGGAGAAGTGGCCATGTTAATAGCTTCAATATATTTATCTTTTAATTAAGAGTTAAAATTGTATGCCCAATGTCAAGTTTTCCTTGTGGTATCAAAATGGTATCAAAAATCAACATTTTTCAAGGTATTGTTAAGGTTAGACATTCCAGTACTGTGACATCGTTACACCACAGTGTGTCAGAAATTACTTGGTGCATCTGCCGTCAACACACACAAACAGCTAATTCTGATACCACAATTACCTCAATAAGAACTGAATTGCCCCAAATAGCTAAACAGCACTCAGAAGCAGTCCCATCAAACTAACCACCTCCAGTTCCTTCAGCTCTCTGCTCTCTGAAAAGATGCAACCTTGCTCATTGCCCACATGCCATGCAGAAAAAGTGCAAAGTGGTCTGAAGTCTGCTGTGTCATCACCATACATTATTACCACGGGTGACATCAGGTAATACCATCAATTTATTCTTCATTCACTGACAGGCATATATCGTATTTAATTCAAAATTGCAGAGAGGGAGTGATTGTGCAGCCCAGGGGTGCCGTAATCATTAAGGGGCATGAAACTATACAATCCTAATTTACAACTTCTTCATCACCTCCATTCTGTGTAGAGGGAATGATCTACAACAAGGTGGTCTGTTTCAGCGGTCAGAGGAGGTCTAATGCATTTGGTGGAGGCTGATAACAGTGCTTCACTTTCACACCGTGCACTCGGAGGGAATTACAGGGCTGCGGAGAGGAGAATGTCTGAGTGCTTTAGTTAAAACCAGGGGTAAATGCTATCTCGTGCTTACATACTCCCTGATCCATGCACGCTGAGGCTGCCTGATCGTTTCAGAGCTCGGCCCATTTACATTTTCACTTGACACGGTCACTCTTACTGTATATTCTGCTTTACAGAAATCGATTGCACAGCCAAAGGCCTCTCCTTTTCTACAGAGCACTGGTCTCCAGCCAAGCCTTACCTGGATAGAGAGATATGAGGATGAAAGGATTGGGTGCACTGAGACCATAGCCGTGGGGGAGAGATTTTAGCGCGGGGTTGAACATGTTCACGTAATGCTTTACAGGGGATGGGTATGGAACCTCTCTGGGGAGGAGCACGGCAGCAAATAATGTGTGAGTATCTATTAGCTTTTTGGTAACTGCCGCCTGCCATCTGAGAGGCTGTACGAGCCCTCAATGGCTAATCTATCAGTCGAACATAAGGGGCCTGCCACACAGCTCTCTCTCTCTATTGCCCCAGCTGAGACATGTCTGATTTCTCCTCATTAGGAGCGCTGTTCTTTTAACATGCCTACCCAGCAAGTCCAACACTAGACCCACAAAGGACACCCTGACCAGTCGCCCTGTCACTTTCTTGCCCACTGACTACTTCCACGCAGGAGGAGAGAAACTGAGCCAGCGCTTCCCTGCGTCAGCGTGGCACAGGCTCAGCCAGCCACTGTTCATCACCCTCACAGTGAAGGCTAAATATGAACACACATATGAATATATGAATAACTGAACAAGTGGTTATTGTTATTCACCTGCACGCACTCTGCCGAGCCTGCAAAGTCTTTTGTTTGGAGCCCGTAGTTCTGCTGAGCATGGGCTTTCTGACAGAATGTCTGAAGTGGGGCAGAGGGGAGTGGGAGCACAGGTGTTACTGAGTGGCTCTTTTACAGAGAAAGAATGACCTGTGTCTGCAAATGCCCCCTCTGTCTGTCTTCGGAGCTTCCTGCTATGCCCCCGTGCCCTCTTTCTGCAGTGGCTACCATGCTGGCATAAAGACCTGCCATTTGCCCAGATGGTGGACAGCAGGGGCCCCCCCACACTTCCTATGTCAGTGAAGTGCTGCCCCCCTGAGTGTGTCTGAGATGCAGCTTTGGCCCATATGCCCAGCTGAAAAAATGACTAGAGTAGAGAGATGGGCTTCTGTACTGCCCGAGACAACAGACATATAAAAACATCTGACCTTCTTGCAGCCTTCATATTGTAGCCTTGTCTTTGTTATTCTATCTCAAAACAATGTCATCTCAACAGCATCCACAACAGTAACAACTGATTTGAAGGATCAACAACAAGTAACTTCAGCATAAATCTTGAGAATATATTCATCCAAACACCTGCGACTGGTTTAAAACTGGCATGGTGATACTGGTATCAAGGGATCACCAATATGTTAATGATTTAGCTAAGTAAACTTAAGCAAGAGACACTGTTAAAACAAGTCTTCAGTTTATCCTTCTACCACAATGTTTCTCTGCTTTGCCCTGTCAGCCACATTCTCTTTACAAACTACCCCTTTTCCTTTTAGATACGCCTATGCTGTTGCCACCACTGCTCAACCTCCGCCTCCTACACCTATCTGTTTTGGAAAGGCGTACTATAGAGTAGTAAGTCTGCATATTGCAAAAGGTGAACTCTTATTCAAATTATCAGGACATACTTTGGAAAGAAAATGACTGCACTTGAGTTCCTTTACTCCTCCTTTGGTCTGGTTATGTTGTTAATTTACTATTGTATAAAAGAAATGCACGTGTTAACAAAAAAAAAAAAAAAAAATCCACATAGGCATTTTAGGCCATTCCTGTGCATTGTTCTTAGGTATATCTGAGGAAAATACTGGACCAGAATATGTTTTTAACCCAGGAAATATTGAAGGCTGACAGGACTAAAGAAGAAAGAAGTATTAAGACTGAAAGTTTGCTTCAGGAGGTAGGTTGAGGTAATGAATGGGTCAAACAGACACAGGACTTCCCCCAAGGACGGCAGTGTTGATGTCCTGTGTAAAACCAAGTGAACTATTTGTGAATTATTTTAAGGCACATCGTCACATTACATTAAGTATGTAACATGACGATGTCCAACTACATTTCCTTTGCTACACCTAACCTATGTAACTTAACGTTAAGCACACAACTTTACGTCAAGTACCCAATGTGACGATGCCCAACCACGTTTCTTTTCGTAACCCATAGCTATGTAACTTTACTTTCCTAAACCTAATCTCTGTAACTTCAAAGAAAGTTCGTAACTTCATGTTAAGTATGTAACGTGACAACTTCCAACAATGTTTCTCTTTGTAACCCTTACCTATGTAACTACTTTCCTAAACCTAACCTGTTACTTCAAAGAAAGTTCGTAACTTCATGTTAAGTATGTAATGTGACAACACCCGACAATGTTTCTTTTTGTAAACCTAACCTACATAACTGTACTTTCATAAACCTAACCTATGTAACTTCACGGCAAGTACATAACTTTATCTTAAGTATGTAACGTGATGACGCTCAACCACGATTCTTCCAAAACCTCACCTAACTGGTAAGAGCAAGCTAATTCGTGGAATGTCAATTTCTTAGATATCACATGAAATGTTGTGTGGATATACTGGGCATTTATGTAAACTGTAAGACAACATGTTTATGTGCAGTCTTTGGCACTGTGTTAAAATGTTTTATTATGAAATTCAGTTTTATTCAGTTGGTCAAAACAAAGAATAGCACTATGAGACTGAGACTCTACTGAAAGCCCAAACAATGAACCACCATGGCTCAAAATAGAATCCACTGTTTACATGCATTAGTAAATATGGAGTGAATACAGTGCATACCATTTTTGTGCCTGTCATTTCACTTATTTTCTGTAAGTACTTAGCTCGGCTAGCAGTGCTGTCTGTTGAGTATGGGATGAAAGCCGGGAAAAGTGGCTTTGTGCCTACTGCTACACATCAGGCTCTTCAAGTTCATAATGTCATAGTGACACCAGGAGACAGGTAGTGCCAGGGGTGATGCCCAGGAGTGAAGGGAAGGTCAGCGAGGCTTCACAACCGAACTGGTGCTGATGCCACAGCATGTATGGCTCAAGTGCTTGGCAGTGCATCTTAACAACAAAATGTGACATTTTCAGAAGCTGTCAAATTGTGGTCTAAAAAGCGGTCTTGACTGGGGACCGGGCCAGAGCACCGCTGCAGGGCTTTCAATCTGCCCGTAATGGGAAAGATGGAAGAAGATAAGATTCCAATTCAGCCATTTCTGCACGGCCCAATGTGATCACACTGCAATCCGACAGGGCATTTGGGGAGTTGAGAGAATTCTTAAAGAGACAGAATATCTTTAAGTATGGCTTGATACTCACACAAATTCCATCACTGCTCCTAATTGTTCAGCTCACTCAAAGTAAGTGATATAATCTGGTGGTGCTACCGATTCTGTTCTCTATCACAATCATACAGTTTAGATGACAATGTCACTGCATGGGGAATATTACACCACAGTGACAAAGAAAGAGAACGGCACATATTCACACCATAGCAACAGATTATTATATACTGTAGTGCTACATTATTTTTGAAAAGAAAAATTAGTTTCTTAAAGCTTATTGAATATTGTGTACTTTAATAATGTCAGTCTGGTTTCCACAAGTAAATCACAATACTGTTGTAGATGCAATATTCTTATTTGTGTCAGTGCAATTGAGTTTTACCTTATTTGTTCCAATATAACCAGAGACAAAAGTGATTTCAAACACTGCAACAACTAGAGCACAATTACATGGACAGAGAAAACTATCTGCAACATGTTAACATTTTGATTTTGATTACCACACTTTGATTAAACCATTATAACTTTTATGTTATAAGACGTAGCGTATTCAGTGTCTCATATTTGTGATTCCACTCTGTCAGTATTAGCTAACCTGAGGAGAGTTGCCAAGTTACTATGGAACCATGGTGTTCTCACATTAATGCACTCTCAGTAATGTTGTTTTTAGATATGTGCACACCTGTGGAGAAATAAATCCAATTGCACAAGAGTAACAGCCTCTATGGTCAAAGCAACAACATGTGGCTCAGTTTAAAACAGACAATCATTTATCCAGTACAACCATAATCATATGAACACAAGCAGCACTCTGAAGAAGAGTGTTTTATAAGAGGTTATAAAACACAAGATGCACAGCACTGCCTTTTTTGTTGAAGCCAGGCTTCTGCATCAGGTCAGGTAAGTAACTGAAGTTCATTTCAAGGTTCTGTTCCGCATAATAATCAAAATATGTGGGTAGGAATGTGGATGTTGGGGAAAAATATATAAAAGTAACATGAAAATAATAATAATTTAATCACATTTTTAACATTTTATTCCTCTGACTGCTGACTTTGGAATATATGGGGCTCGTGTCTATGGGACGGGTTGGGTAGCAGAACTAATTGGTCATATGTGCAGCTGGCGTGGTACGTGGCAGTTCCAGGGTGCTAGTGGGTCTTGAAAATCAGACCCATGCACGACTCTGGTTGAAGCCTACGATTTAAAAAAAAAAAGAGCAGCTTACTGTATCTTTTTTTTTCTGGGTTACCAACGAATCTCCTGCCCTTAACCTATCCAATCAGATAATAAGAGAAAATGCAAAGGACTTTGGGTGCTGTGAGCTGCTTTGAGTTAAAGTTTTTCAACTCGAGGCGTTCGGGGCGCATCTGCAAAAATGCAAGAAGCATAGAGCGGAAAAATGCAGGGCGCACAGCAACGCGATAGCAGCAAGCAAAAAGCTTCATTCTCACTGAAAACAATACAAAAAGCCGCCCCAGGCTGCTGCAGCGCTCTGTCTGATCAGGGCCTAAGGCAGCACAGCCTGAAAACTGTAGCTCCTGCTATAATGTTGTCATGACCATGCATGTAACATGGAAATAACTCTTCCGTGTCCCTGAGGAGATGAACATAAAAAAAATATATATGTCTATAGTGGCGTAGCGTGTGGTGCATAAAGATAAATGCATAAAGATACACACCAGCTACATTGTGCAGATAAAGGAAGAGTGTTGGTCTTGACTTGAAGCAACACTGCTGAACAAAAACAATGCAAAGATGTGAGGGCCAATTCAGATTTTTTAATTAGCCACTCAAAGAATAAGCAATTACATATATTTGTTGTCTTTGTACTATTAATAACACAAAAAAAACTTTGCAATGGCACTCTGCCAAACCACACCATCAGGGTATCATGCCTCTCAACTCCCCATGCACATATACACGCTGTCTAAACCCCCATCAACTATTTTTAATTAATCTTCAGGATTCATTTTGTCGCCCCAGCTTGTCTTTATAAATGGGCCCCGAGAATGGGCCTCAAATACAAAGAAAAAAGAGAGGGGGGAAGAAAAAGATTTCTTGTTTCTTTTAGCCAATCTAAATTCTCACATTTTTCTAACAAAAAGCTCATGAGTCGCTGAAACAATACCCTCTTATCTGCAGGAATTGGGTGAAATTTCCGCTCTGTCTCTCTTTTATTAGACCATATTCAACCTGTCGCAATTGAGAACACAGCCTGCACAGCTGCTTTGTGCTGCGAGGAGATAGTGCTACTGGTTGCTGTTGGTTTTGGACTCACCCTTTTTACCTTTACCCATCAAGTCTAGTTTACAAACACCAACAAGCCATTGTTTCATCACTCATTGTGGCATTTCTGTGGCGTTGTTAGCTTAACACGGCCCGCTGTTTATTGCTGCTTGGACAGAGTAAGACAGTTAAGACAGCGGTGTCCAGTCGCCTGGCAGTATAGTACACATCAGTGCAAAAGTCTGATGAGCGCTGCCCAAACATTTAGCGAGGAGAGAACAAAAGGAGGAGGAGAGGATAAATAGCTATTTGTATGTTGTAGAAGGCTTTTGTTGACAGTCAGCATCAAAGGATTTTCTTCCATGTCCTCTCAGCCCTTGTCAAATTGTCATCGAACCTTCCTGAAAATCAAAGAAACCTTCCACACACTCGCTGTGACATCAACTCTTTCTCTTTGTCTCTCTCAATAACACAGACACACATGCACATTTCATCTTGAAAGAAAAAAAAGCCTGTCTGCTATTTGGGGGCTCTCCAAAGACATGCCACTGAACAAACTGAACTACATTCAGCCTCCTGCACATCTTCTCTCTAACAGACTTTATTCTCTGTTAATGCTATAGGGAAAAGTAGAGAGGTAACATTCTGAAAAGAGACAACCAAAGACCTGAAAGTGAAGGATGATGAGAATGTGATTGTAAAAAAAATGATCTTGGTGATCCCATTACTGAGCTATTTAGTTGTGACAATCTAATTTGAGGTCCCAACATAAACCAGGACCAAGATGTCCAAGCTGCCTGGGCCTTACTTACAGTGTGTAGCTCACAGTCTCATTTTTCTCTAACGAGCACTCCACCAGTGGTTAAGTAATGACGTGAAGGCTGAGTTTGAAATGTGAGCTCAAAGAAGGAAATGCATGTTCCTCTAATCTCTTTCAGATAGGGCTGGAAAAAGCCTGCTCAATGTTGCATTTGGCTGCTTTGTGTTTTGAGTGAAGGATCAGACTAGAACTTCTGACAGTAGAAATATGCTGCCTTCTGAAGTGAAGAGCGTTTTGAACAAAAAACACATCAACAAGCTTAAACTTTATCTGCAAACAGATTCGTGTCAAGAAAGGTTACATACCCTTAATTTGGTGAATTTCTGGGGTCAGTGTAAATGATTCAAAGCCATTTCTTTTCCAGATTTTTTTCTTTTGAAAGCAAGGCAGGGTGCACTCAGTGGTAACACAAGGGATGCGTGGTCTGGTGGTTAAAAGTTATTAACTGATGTGAAGCAAATGTGTGACTAGGCCTGTCTGACAATAACTACTTTTGCTGGATGGTATCTTTTCACAGAAATTATTGTGATAAACATATTATTGTCATTTTGATACGATTTCATGCCACTGACATGGTTATAATACAATAACATAATAATGCAAGTACACCCTTTTAAAGACAAATAAACTTTAAATTAATGATAATAAATAATAAAAAATTAACATAAGTAATTTTTTTAAGTATGTTCCTTTTATAAAGTACCTTCATAAAAGTAGCCCAAATTTAATCAGTTTAGGAGTAATTACAAAATCTGGCCAACTGACATAAAAAGAAAAAACAAAACAAGATGATGTCTCGGGCAACTAGTAGACAATCTTAGCGAAGCTCCAGAAACACCACAGTTAGAGCCATAATCTGGCCGGTGTGCTGCAGGACGGACAGCTTGGATGCTGGGTGGTTTGCTGTGTGATTTACAGAGTGCAGGATAAGGTTTTTGGAGGGTAAAACTACAAACGATGGACTTATTGGCCCGTTGCCAGGGACTGACAAGATAACAACATTCAGGACTGTGCCTTTTCAACTCCAAAAGTGCAGCTGCAGGCTACCAGCAAGCTACACTGTGTCATCTTTGAAGTGTTTTATTTTCTTAGGGGTGGAGAATTTAAAATTAAGGGAGTCCAAGTCGAATAATGTTTGGGGAAAACCCTGTTGCATCATGTTGGCTAAAATGTTGTTGGTTTCTTTTATGTAAACAAAAGTGCATGTTAACACAACAGGGCAACATCAAGGTCAGCAAAGTGATCAAGTTCATGTCCACATTTCATATGGCAAGTCCATAGTGTAATTATCATGACAGGTCTATGTGTTAGACCCAGTTTTTGAGACTCATCAGCACCAAGCGCAGTCAGTTGTGCAAGGTGTATGACGTACAAACAGTGGAAAGGTTATGTTAGGTACTTTGGTGACCAAAGGTGAAGATTGCTCCAGTGATGCATTGGAAACTGGCAGGGATTAACAATCTAATCTGTCAGTGGTAAGGTTAGAGGCTGGCATCAATCACGGCCAATAAAACCAGTTTAACTAATTGGGTTATTCAGAGGAGTCTACTGTCCATCTCATACACATGCAGATGGGTGATGAACATTCATGTTTTTTAGACAATTATCTATACATTTATCATGTCAACAGTGATAATGGACAGTAGAATGGCAGAATGCTTCCATCATGATAGAACATTCATTTTGCCAAGTGCACAAGCATCTTTCAAGTGATGGCTCAGGCTGCAGATTTGACTATATTTACATGGTCACAATAACACCTCTCTTGCTATTATTCTAAGCAAGGCATTGGTCTTTCAATGCCATTTACGTAATTGTACAAATCTGCATTTCAGCATAACAATCTTTGTTTACAAGATGGGGGTATTTATTCAAACAACTAAAAAGGATTATAGATTTATTTATTTTTCCTTACAGAGTAACTTTTCCCTGTTCTGCCGCTATCAAATTTAATCAAAACAATTACAGACTTGACTCTGCCCTGCCACATTACACAGTGTTAGCTGCAGCCACAGGCCTTTCTCGATTTCAATTAAAAAAGCAGCGCCTTCATACAAATTGTTGGTAAAAAAAAGAAAAAAATGAACTGCCTTCAGGTGCTACTTTTGGGAAGCTACTACACCCCTAGCATCTCTGTGTCCTGGATGAGGATATGAAGGGAGGAGCAGCGAGGGAACTTTGACATGTCCTAGAGATCTTTCATGGAGCTGCGTGAGCTGGTGTGTTCAGTGCATCAGTGCGTCCAGAATGTCAATGTCCATGCTTGGGTACCCCTGATTAGATTGTTTAGAAGTTATTACTGGAGTTGCAGCCTACAGTGGAGAGCACAGATGCATTCAGCAAGTATGTGTGCATGTTGCCAATAAAGTAGTGCTACCCACTCAGTACATATAGTGAAAACAGTGTTCATACATCATGTCATCATAATTTTCACTTATATTGGCATGTCAGCATTAAGGCATGGAATAAACATTGTTTTCTCAGTCAGCCTCCAAATTTTAAACACTAGGGCTGGAAGGTGAGCTAACCGTCCTCCTTCTGCCAACATCAGGTGAAACTGAAGGTCGAATTGAATGTCTGTTGAATAACCAACTTAAAACTAACTTTGCCTTAGCATGCTGGCCGTGGCTGCCTTGACCACAGTGTTTTATGGTGCTGCTGTTGCTCCGTGCTGCTCTGTCTTGTCTGTCTGTGTGCTGTTGTTTTACATTATGTGATGAATTTCTACAAAGTGGACTTGAGACATGAGAGAGTGTGAAAAG
The DNA here is from genome assembly GCA_019142605.1 of Cephalopholis sonnerati. NCBI lineage: Eukaryota > Metazoa > Chordata > Actinopteri > Perciformes > Serranidae > Cephalopholis > Cephalopholis sonnerati. Next base: position 13,557,117 of record JAGQAX010000017.1, read on the forward strand.
TTACAGTCAATTTACAGTTACTGTGTGAGTTGGCACTTGTGCCAAGTTGTGTGCATCTGTGCATGTCGAACTGAGAATTACATGTACATCAAATTTTACAAGCACTACTGTGCGTATGCTTGTAGTGTTTCAAGCCCTGCCTGGATAAGCATTAATGTCTTTGCACACTGAGTTGGTTTTTTTTTGGTCTGAAATTGTCACACATCTAAAAATAAATACAACCTCACATTATGTCAATCATGTTTACACACTGACTCTGAAACTTTGGTCCATCATTAAGTTCTGCAACAACAGAAAGGAACAAGTCGCGCAGTATCCTTTCATAACCCAGATGGCATACTATCGACAGGTCAGATAGTAATATTCAGGTGGACCGTACACGGACAGAGAGGCTCAGCCACTTTAGCCGCGGTGCCAAATTCAAGATGCCAGCAGAGAGTGGTGACAGACAGGGAGGTTACTCCAGTGGAGAGAAGCAAGGGAGCAAATGTGTCTTAAGATTTGTCTCCTATTGCAAATATTTGCGAATGGAACAACAGTCAGTGAGTCAGTGGAGTCAGTGTGCAAGATAGGTTCAGGTAAATCTGGTCAATACTGTGGCTTACACCCATCAGCACTAACCTGCTCCAATATATAGTCTGATCCTGCTAATATACTATACATACTGTATATCTATATTATCTTAAAGAGATTCCTTATGTTTCGAGTGCAAACACCTAAGGAGAATTGTACTGTAATAAATCAAAAGGAACAAATCTGAGTTTAATGAAAAATTCAATCAACCTTAAGAACTGCTAAAATGCCAGCTTAATATGTCACTGGGGAGAAAACAGCAGTGATGCATTCTGAGGCTCAACTCAGCAAGTAGAGTGTTTCCCTGTGCGTCATGCCTCAGCAAAGACATTTAACGCACAGGAACCATAAACAGGACCTTTAACTCAAAGCCGTCACAAGGTTCATAGACAATCTTCAGCATTATAGCTCTGACACACTAAAGATGCCAATGTGTTGAATGACCTTTGATGCATCTCTGTCGCATTTTGTGGATTTGTGCACATTTGTGAGAGTTGCTCTAACAACCATGGCTTAAATCTGATATTTTCATCCATAGCATGGGGATGACTTGGACACTAGAAAGCATGTGTCAGGTATTCCGGGAGAGTTGTTTCTGAGGTCATCAAATATGATACACTAGCTTAAGGCAACTGCACCCACTCTTTCAAGCGAAGATGGAGAGGAGACAACATACAGCGCCTGTCTTCCAGTCTGACAGCCTTCCTTTAGCAGTCTCCTTTTTCTCTTACACCCTCGTACACAAGCATATAAATATACAATGGGAGCTGTTACGATCCCACACAGACGCAAACATCAATGAACGCACTCACTCTGTCAGTCTGTTTCAGAAGTGAAATTATTCCATCTCTCAGGGGTCCTGTTAAGCTCTTACAAAGCCTCAGTGCGTACAGCAGGTAGATTGATTGTGACTTATTAACTGTGAGTGAGCCTAACAGAGTGCATTAAAACAAAAGGAAATGTGATATCCCCAACCATCAAGTGCTTGTTAGAGCTTTAATCAAAGCCCTTCCAAATCTGCATACAGAGTCCTGGTAATGAATTCCAAATGACGTCTTTAAAAACAAGAGGAGACCACACCACAGTGCCGTGTTACACAAGAGGACCCAGAAGATATTTTACAAAGATTGAGCTTGCGAACAGCAGAATAAGAAATTGTTCTCAATAATTATGGCTCTGCCTTTCATTGTCATCTAAATCATATTTCTCAAAGGACTGTGGCACACATGAAGAATCGCTAAAACTCTCTTCCTAAATGAGTCTAATGACTATCATTATCACAAACAAAAATACCTATAACTAATTCATACTCGAGTGGCAAAACAGCACCTGACCTCATTTGATCAGGGATACGCGCTGCTTTTGACCATTTGCTGTTAAATAGCAGCCTTCCAGCCAGCAGTGAGCAGCAGTATTGATGACAGCATTTCAGTTTTAGCTGTGTGAATGTGACTGAGAAGTGTAAATCAAATTAATCATACACTTTGAGAAATAAGGGTTCTAAAAGGGTTTTTCCTAAAGCGCAATGGCTCTACCCAGAACTATTTGTTTCTGAATAACCCCTTTTTAAATAAATGGTTCTCTGTAAGACTAAGACTTTCATAAAGAATCATTTTCATGAAAAGAAACCTTTTTATGGAAAGAGTTCTTCAAGGGTGTTAAAAGGTCCTCACCCTAAAATATTTAAATGTTTAATCATGTTTCAAATGGTATTTTTAAATGCAGCTGTATCTGGAATCCCCTAAAACAATTCATTTTACTTGTGTTCTGCCATAGTTTATGCCTTTATCATCGTTTCCTGTCATACAATACCACATGTTCTGCTGAAATTCTTTTTTTTTTTTTTTTATGGGTGCCATGTACTCGGCATTTTGCATTCAGTTGCAATTTGGAACTTAGTTTCGGTTCCCAACTGCATCATTGAAATAGCAAAGGCTGTAGTCAGAGTAATTTCACAACATCTCCATCTCGTAAAAACATTATTCTGAACCATGTGGATTGCCCTGGATCACATCAGTCTAGGCACGTTAGAAGCCTCACAAAGCTCAAGGCTGCTTGACATGATTTCCTTAGCCCCAGGCTAACCTGTTTAACTACAACCATGATTAGTGTGGTCAATTACTACTTCTGGAGCCCTCCTGGGTTGGTTCTAGATAAAAAAAAACCTTGAAATATGAAAAGGTTCTTGCAAAAACTTCCTTGGTGGGTTCTTAATAACACCCTTAGAAGCTGAAGAGGTTCTGGAAAGATCACCCAAAGAGGTTCTGGCTGAAGCCTTCCACACATGGTTCTGGATATCACCCTGTATGATGAGTTCTAGGTAAAACCCTCTGAAAGGTTTCCAAAGAATCCTACATGGTTCCAGTAGGGTCTTCAATTTCTAAGGCTGTAATATATTCCACATGTTGGGCCCCGTGACAAGTAAAAATGACAGAAAGACAAAAGTGACAAATAACCGTGCAAAATTTGACCCATGGCTGCACATTTAATACTAACATTTTTATCAGAATTCAAGCCTGCACAATTTATTAAGTTTTTAAAAATACAGCTCTGCATTTAAAGGGTTTGTTTTTGTATAAAACCACAGGTATATTATCTAACTAGTTCAAGTGTTAATATCAAGGGCACTATGACAAAATGATCTTCATGTAGTTGATTTCAATGGCGCTATTATTATTTAAAAAATACTGTTTTCATTTGCTAGACTAGTAAAGACTGTTCAAACCAGGGACACTGTTTTAAGTGAGAGATGTTGCTTTTGATATTTTTGAATGTAATTTTTCAGTGCTGTGAGCACCAAAAACAGTTCCATTTACCTCCAATGTGCTGAGGTGAGGGCATAGACTTAGAGACAGCTATCTTGAAATAAGGGCATATACCCAAAACTATCTGCATGACTAGATACCACCAGGCATCGATGAGAAACAATGTTTTTTTTTGTAATATGGGTGCATACACCCATAAATTCAGTCCATTTTTAGTCATCTTTGTAAAACCTGTAAAATGTGTATATTGTACCTGGACAACTGTGATTATTACTTTAGCTTTAATTGTGCAATCTGAGTTAAAGAGCAGATTGGAAAGGCTGATAATTTCTTGAGCAAACACAAGAAGGGGAAAAATAACAGGAACAAGCTAAGCTATTCACAACAAAGTTAATCAGGCTTGCCTGAAAACAACCGAAGCTTCAGTGGATGTCTAATTGGATTAAACCAAAACAGAGGATATGTTTTGTGTGCAGTTGTTGTGATGGCTTGACCTCTAATGGCAGTCCTTTTTCTAATTTCTTCAGCTCTTCAATCAGACTAAGACTAATGACTCTTGGCACATCTGACACATGGTGGCCAGGCAGTTTTCTAGAGAGTGACTTATAAGTTAAAACTGAGGGAGAATTGGTCAAGGTCATTCAGAGAGGCGAAGCAGCTCCAGCAGCGTAAAACTCACACAAATCACAGACTGTCTGGCTTGCCGCTCTCTCCTCCAGGGGACATTTAACCCACTCCTGCGATGACCTTTCCAGGCAAGAAGTGCCGTCACTGCAGAGGTTTATGTGGCGACGTACCTGCCAGGACAGCTGATGACACATTTCAAACAGGACGTGCAAGCACCTTGGTGCTGTTGAGGAGAGTTAAAAGTAGAGGAGAGGGAAAACGGCTTACAGCTCCCTTAGGCTGATGCTAATCTCATCCATACCGCTGTACATCTCTACTGTAACATAGCAAACTGTTCCAGGCCAACTAAGCTGTAATCAGCCGTTACACTCCTTTAAAAAAGCAAACTTTGGAGGAACTAAATGTTAGTTATTGCTTATCAAATACTAAATATTATTAGTAAGGGGGATTTACTGAACATATTACAAGTCCACCTCAAATTAAAAACTGTTTTTCGTTTGTTAATTTCCACTAAACTGTCTGACCTCGACTGTACTGACTTGTATCTGTGCAGAGTTTTTCACAGGAGAGGTGTTTTCACATTCATCTACTGGAGAGGGCGATGTCTGCATTTCTCTAAAATCTGAGATTCAAACGTACACTGGGCAACCTAGATTATGCGCTACTTAGGTTGCATGACTAATAGAGAAGTCAATCACTGTCAAATACAAGAAACACATACTGATGGGGGGACTGACTTTGACACAACACTGGCAAAGAAACCTGATACCTCCTGCGCAGAGCGGACTTGTAAATACAGAGAGCAGAGTTAGCATTTGCATGGTCAAAGTTTTGGCAGCAGACATGGTAGAGTGTAAAGTTTCTGGATGTAAACTGGACTCTTATGCTTTCTTCCATTACAGTATGTACCAAAAATGCCGTGTGGCCGGTCCAGCCACACATGCATGTTAGTGCATGTGTGTAACCCACTGGCTAGCTCATTGCCACCACTTTGTATTGCGCTTACATGGTGGTTACTGCTGATATCTGGATGGCATTGCTGCAGAAGCGTAGTGCCCACCCTCTGGTTAACACCCACTGTTAGCTTTGTCAGCACTGTCACCATTGTTAGCACTATCCATGCAGTTAGCACCGTTAGCTGCTAGCCACCAGCTCAGCCACCTTTATGTTGAGAGGCGTGTCCAGGGAACTCACACACTAACCTACAAGCTAACACACAGCATGAACAAATTAACTACAGATATCATTCTGATACATCTGCTTGCCGCTGATTTTGGTGCAAACGGACTGACTCTGAGTCTGGCTGAGGTTCTAACATGTATGGCTGAATCTCTCTGATCGTACTCTCACGCCAACACTAGCCATCTTTATGCACACTGCTCTTTCACCATTCAACCAGCAGAGAGCAAAATCTCCTGCAAACAATCTTGTGGGCGGGGCACAAGGCCAGATCCAGAATTGCTCAGTGAGGGAGAAAGAGTAGATCTGCCTCCAGCTCCTTTTCAGGGATGTTTTTTTTTTTTTTTTTAAATATACTCAAATGGGAAAAACATGTTAAACAATATATTAATGAAAGAATTTTTACATACTTTAAAAACATGCTTGGATAGGGACTTAAAGGTTGAATTGCAAAAATGCATTAAAAACAAGGTGACAGAAAATGTGCTGTCTCTAAAGCAGAACCCCTCCTGAGCCAATCAGGAACAAATATGTCTTTTGTTTTGAGTGCCAATTATAGCGCACCATCAGGCCAATCATTGAATTCTTTACAACGCTGTGGCAAGATGCACAATGTTGCCATGCTGCGTGAAATTAACTGAGCAAATGGACGGAGACCGATCCATAGTCCTGTTATCATGGGGTCATAACTAGTGCGGCCATGATTGTTCTATTGTGTCTCTCATTTCACTATTTTTACACACGCATTACTGTCAAATTGACTGAGCTGACACGACCTCTGGAAAAATGCCTCTATATTTACTGTGAGTGTGGCAGAGTGTTTCAGGATCAATTAAGTGTGTGCGCGTGTGTGTGTGTGTGTGTGTGTGTGTTTGTAGGTCAGTCTTTTAAGCACTGCCTATCATCTGAGAGGCTGTGAGCCATCAATGACTAATGTGTCAGTCTGTCACAGTCAAGGACCTACCATATGGCGCCAGTGCCCCCCCATTTAAACTAATGGGTGGGCTGGGAGAAACAGCACAGCTAACTAACCACACTTACTAAGCCAAAGTGTTTGTGGTTGGGATGCAAATGTTAAGTAGTTTTTTTTATTAGCAATAAATAATTGCTATGAAAGCTTATAAAATACATGCTTTTCAAGCACAACCTTAGTAATAATGTACTTACATCATTATTTGAATAAACACCGGTTAATTAAAATGAACGTTGAGCTTACATTGATAATATATTCCTGATTGATCAACAGTCTTAAGGATGATTAAGTGATCATCAATGAATCATTAATATATCTAGTTTGTAGTCTCAGTGCATACTACGAGCAAGGCAATGTGATGTGCCAATTAGAGCAGGCTCAGACTGTTGAGGGTGGCCCAGAGGCAAAGCCGAGCTGTGGCCACCTCTCCCAGGAAGCCCTCCAATTACCACCCAGCAGGTGCAGTGTCTGGTTGACTCATGAGAACCCATGACGCACATGAGGAACCTCATAGATTTGAGGCACTCTATCTGTCTTTCTGGCAGTCTGGAGTCCCCGCCCCTCCCCTCCTCTGCCTTTGTGACTTTTAATCTAATATTTTTCCATCACCTCTCTTTATCTTCCTTCCTCATTTTGTTTCTTCTAAATTGAAAGTAATTCTGAAGATATCGACTGAGTGAAATCGAGGTAAAGGAGGTTTTTTTTTTCTTTACTGTGTTGCCTTTCAAACTAAGCATCTTCTTTGTATGGGAGTCAGAGGCGTGCTGATGTGACCTAACCTTGCCACCACATGGTGACTACTGTGCCAACCCTACTTGCATTCCTGCTGATGAGACGCTGGCCATGACAGTCCATCAGCGTCTCTCTCTGTTAGGAGGCGCTCCAGTGCTCTTTTGTTTTCCCCACTTAAATCTCCCCAAAGTCACTTTCAAAGACTGTATTTAATAATCAGCTAGTAAGGAGATGGGTCATAGGTCAAGCTGGCTAATGTAGTAATATAGCTATCAGTGGCAGATTAGCTCACTGTTGCTTCAAAACACACTACCATCATCTACATTATGTAGCTGGAGCACAGGCTAGGACAGAGTGACATCACGCCTGGCTAATAATAGTAGCTATCTACAGCAGAGATGTCATCAATGTTTTTGAAATACATTTTTCACAACCACAAAAAAAGTTATTTTTGGAAGCTATTTAGATTGAGTCTTAGTCTTAAGACAAAAATGCTTGGTTTTGGTCACATTTTAGTCATTTTTATCCTTGAAATTTTTGATCTAGTTTTAGTCATTTATAGTTTTTGCAAGCTAGCGAAACATTCTGGCACAGACGTTTTGCTGCCGTTTCCTGAGCCATTGCCAATCCGACTTCATACTGCTTCTACGGCATTTAAAAAAATGACTGCAAGCATTGCCGTTTTTGGCTTCCTAGTTTAAAACATTTTAACACTGACGCCTCACAAAAACTTACCTTTGTTGAATTTTTTTTCCTTGATTATATCAGGGTCACTACAGTTATCAGAAACTTCAACTTAATGCTTTTTAAGACCTTTTCAAGATGTTTTTTTACCAAATTTAATACAGATTTTTGGACAAATCATCTTTTTATTATTGGCACACTGCAGGTAAGTATAAAGGTAAGTAGTATGTATGTGGTTTCAATATGGTTATTAGAGTGAGTTAGGTTAATCTACATTTTGCCAATAGTGGAGTGTCAGTAAAGTATTGAGTTCAGTGGTAGGTTTAACAAATTGTAACAGCAGGACTTTCATGCAGAAGAGCTTGACTCATTATGAAAAAAAAATAGAAATTAACAGATGCATAAATTATAATAAATTAAATATAATGTTTGTGGAAATCATGACCTCACAAATTCAAATTCTAGACTATTTAATGACTTTCAAGGCCCAATATTATGATATCAAATTTAAGACATTTTCAGCCTAAGGACCTATAGACATCATCGATGTAGAATATGTTTATCTTTATATGTTGAGCGTTTGCTGTTATACATCCTTTAACTTAAGCTGGAAATAGCTGATTCTGAGGCAGTATGAGTAAATGCTTTGGCATCTTACACATACATCAGAAATGAAGTTATTATAAAATAGTGTATCTTTAACATTTTCTAAGATGCTTTAGCCACGTTTTTCAGCATTAGATCCTGTATGTCATATTGTACACGTGTAGATTGACGCATGCTTAACTGGCAATGTAGACGGAAGTGCAGCACTGTAGGTCCAAACCTCGCTTTTAGTGATAATAACCGGAAATGAAAAGGACATTTCTTCATGAATCCCCAGTGGTAATTTGGTGGAAAACAGCTCCAATTTAAGCCCTCCTCCTGTGTCCGTCAATTGAATTTATGTGAGCATGATTTTACTATGGTGAATGACAGTGTCCCCTGTGCCTAGTCCAAACCTTCTAAAAGATTAGCAGTGACGCCAGAAGCTATGTCCAACCCACTCCCCAGGACTTCCCTTAGCCAATGGAACCTGTGTCTCATGAAGCTGTTGCACTGACAGGGCCTTGGCCCCGTTCAAACCTTGCAGAAGTAAGTGTGTCAGCCATGCAAAATGGAGAACAGATGTGGTATATGGGCAGAGTAATATAGTCTTAGGCTGCCTCCGCTGCACCTGATGATATGGAGCCAATAGGGGCATTTGTCAAATGCAATCAGGTGTGATGGAGGAAAGAGATAGAGCGGGGATAGAGAAAGAGGGAGGGGGTGGGGGACTGAACAGCTTGAGCCCTGCCAAACTCTCTTCTGAGCATCAGCTGTGGGGGGACAAAGACCAAAACATGTGCCCACCCCTACACGAGGACAGCTCTGTTCTGGAAGGAGAGCATCACTTACAGCAAAGCTTAATCACACAGGAGAGAATTTGAAAATCGCCCCACTCTGTATTTCCAAGAGGATATTTAAACAGTGGATGATTTACAGTGCACACTGAAATGTTAGACTCAAAAAAAGGTGCACCTCAAATGCACAAATTTTCTAAAATGCCATGAGGTTAGATTTTAATCAAAGGTAAGAGACACTCAGCTCTTCATTTCTGTGTGAACTATGGAGCCATCTCCTTTCTGCTGCTCTTTTCTAAGCCTATAAAAAGGTCCACAAGGTCAGAATAAAGGCCAGTTCAGTCCCCTGAGTAGGGCACTTGAATGGAAAGTCTGAATCTGATTTACAGTTTGGCCACATGTGCAAGCTGCCAATGACTGGGCAGCCAGCCAGACAGAGTGGGAGAGTAGAGGAGTGTCTGTGAGGCTGCAGGTAGTAATGAATGCTGGCGCTATCTCAGAATTCTGAGTACCAAAATAGTTTCTATATATACATATTGACACGATCATATTAATAACACCAAACAATAATAAATGGTACAAGGCATGTGAAGCAATAGATTGTAAGAGATCAGAACAACATTGAAACATTTTACAAGAGCTTTTGTTTGACCAGAGGAACTAACTGTTATTTTGATCCCTGTTATTGACTATGTGTACAGTGCACACTATTATTCCACTATTATTCCTAATATGATAAAATTCCAAAATTGATATGGGTTATGCAAACAACATATTCTGTTTGGATATTCCGAATTAGGCCTTTTCCGGAACATAGCATTGTCTGATAAAGACATGTGTGATATGCTGTTATTATTCAGGTTTTAGCAGCATTTTTTGGACATGGACACACAGTACATTTAGGAGTCCCAGTTGGGGTTTTCCCCCAGTTTGCAACACACGGCCTCTTGCCTGTCTAGGTCAACTCTGTGCGTTTTCATGAATATGCTGTACACAAACCAACAAGCCAATAGTTAGCAAGGCTGGGGTAGAAATGCATGCCCAAAAGAAAAGCCTACATTTCAGGTCAGTAGGAGAAACATACCCACTTTTAAACATCATGAAAGAGTTGGAGATCAACAGCTTTTTGGATATGTGCAAATACTGCAACACTGACCTTTTACAGAATGTGGTTGAAGGAATGAAAGAGGGCGGGTGATTTCCCACAGTCCGAAAATTCCGGAAAATTCTGAAGAAATGCTTTTTTGATTCAAAGAGGCAAAATGGCACAAGCAGTTCTAGCAGTTCCACCATATCAGGACATCATATCTAAATATGCAAGGCTGCATGTAAATGGCAATATGAAGGGAATATTCATTGTCATCAGCCATGTAAACATTTTATAAGGAACACTGTCTTTCTTGGAATAAGGGCAAAAACCAGAATATTTTGTGCATGCAAACATAGTTAAACTCCATTCATACTGACGAGTTTCCCATCTTTATGTAAATGGAAAATTGCATCTCTTTTGCATGTTTTGAACCCTAAAACCAGATGGCAATGTGGCAATTTAGGTAAATGATTCCTAATTAAAAGGGGAACACCATTGGAGGAAAATTTGCACAAAACCAAATCTTTTATTTATTTTTTTTCAATTTGGGAAAGCAAAACATTAAACCGATATACGAACATAATTCTGATGTATGTGTCGTTTTGTTAATTCAAATCTGTTGCACCGTGGGATGGAGCTCATGCTGTGGAAATACCACTCACTCTCTGAAACACATGAGCTGCCATCATATGTTCATCTGCATTTTAGATTACTTATTGCCTAAAAGAAGAAAGACAATTGCCCGAGAGAGAGAAGCAAAAGGTTAGAGTCGCAGAGATGGTAATGTGCCATATAAAGAGATAAAGACACATCAACTTGTGTAAACTGGCTACAGGATTACATGGTACAGATACTGTACTAAATCCAAACATTTAACATTGAGTATATAATACAATATTGTGAGTACACAATAAAGCAGCCTTAGATGCTCAAATGTCAAGAGTATATCTGTGTTATAGATCTCTTTAATTTTAAGAAAATGAGGGATCGTGATTCGACTGCTAATGTCATGAGTTTTTTTAAACTCTGAAATATCAGTATCAATGCCTCAAAATCCAGTCCTGCCTGGCATCTACTGTGATGTGTGCTGTTCACGCCTGAGTGCAGATATATTGTATTGAAGTGCATTTAGAGATTGTCAAACGGCTAAATAACACAGATCATAATGTAGCAGCAAGTAAATAACACAATATGCTGTGTGGGGGTTGGTAATGTGGTCATCTCTCCAGTGTGTTTGGGCATTTCTGCTCAAACATGGGCATTTTAGGTGTGTACAAACACTCACTGGCATCACCACAACCTACGGCAGCACACAGATGTAGCTTGGTTGGCTGGACAAAGACAATCAGGGAACACTGCCACGTCTGGACTATGCATTGGAGCCAGCTTAAATAACTGGTGTGCTGTAACCAGTGCTCCTGAGACTGGAAAAAAAAACACTTTACATGCTTTAAATGGGCAAACTATGGCAGCAAAGAAACTGGGTAAAATCACTGCATATTAACACGCAGTGACTGCAAAAATGTGATAACAATATGTTTTGAGAATGAATTCAGCTCCGCAAATGAAAATCCTGCTTCCTTCATTTTCGTCTTTTCATTGAAATTCCATATTTTATCTGAAGATGGACATCATAAACCCACATTCTGAAACAGTGCATTCACTTTGTGATCATGGCTGCAGGTGCCTAACTTCTTTTTCTGGAATAATTGAATGAAAACAGAGTTTGTCTTTTTGAAAATGTCTTTTTCAGTGAAGCTGAGTGTGTGTTCTATGTGCCTGTTAAGACACACTATGGTGTCACTTTTATTCACACACATATTTTTGCATTAAAAAAGATTTGAGCCAAAATAGGCACGGCACAAGCAGATGGTCAAAAGGACTTCCTGTGTGTTTGTGCACAAAACAGCACACTCAGGTCAAATACCTGCACACACAGAAAATATTTGCCCAAATCCCTGTGCCAATTTCAAGCATGTCAAAAACAAATCAATCAAACAGATATATTACAAATATGTTAGATTCATATTTTTGCATATGGTTACTAAGCAACTATAGTGAGGGCAGGCCAGTAAGGCTCACGGCTGTAATGTCAGCTCCTATTTCCTGTTAGCCTCACTTTTTTCATTCAAAGTAACCTTTTAACATATCCTCCCATTCACACAGCGAGTTGGCAGCTGGAAGACTTGCTGGCAGATGCTTCGATGCAATCAAGCCGTCACTTGAGCATGATACCGCCTGTCCATTTTGTGTTCACCTCGTATCACATTCAAATGAAATTCAAAGCTGTTTCAAATGTAATTCTGGCTCCCCCCCTCCCCCCCCCAGCATGGTACCAGCAGCTAACACAAACCACTTACACTTTGACACAGCTGAAGGTTGAAAGATGTGCTTCCAAGTTAAACAAATTGCCTGCAAACTTTTTGAGGGCATGTGATTGTCCTTCTGTGCTACCACTAGATACAAAAGGGAAAACCACAGAGAAAATGTTAAGTGGCACTAATTTGGTCGAGCCAATTCAATGAATTTAATGAAATACAGTTTCTGCTTGGACAATACTCCCACCAGTTGGTCTGAGTGTCAGTGAGAGGGAGCATTAACATATCCCTGTCTATCATAAACACATCCAATACAGCTGGCTTCACCTAAACCACTAGAGGGAGAAATTCGCTGTGATTTACCACAAAAGAGAGTCAGGTATTCACTATATAAATAAAGGTTAATATTTCAATCAGAATTTAAATGTATATTCAGTCTTGTACTGACACACGCCTTTTCAGTCTACATAATTTTATTTTAGCGGGTAATTCATCTTTAAAAGGGATGAATGCTCCTTGGTGGCTTTTACAATGTGTGTTCAGCTGGAAGAGACGGATGCTGGGCTGGCAGTGGGCTTATCAAAAACAAGTTGAGGCAACCCTCCAGGAGGCGAGACGGAAAGAAGGATAAAATCCATGCTTCTGCTCAACTAACCATCAAACCTAATTACCTGTGGATAGGACTTATGGGCCACATGTTGGGTTCAAAGTTTCCTGATCAGGAAGTGGCTTGGGAGGGAGCTTTGGTGTATGTGTGTGCATACGTGTGTGTGAGTCTGGTCAATGTGTCCGTGACAAAAAGATTAGGCGGAGAGACGAGACTTGGTGCCAGATCTTGGCTCTGTGCCATTAGTTCAATCAAGCAGATTTATTTAGCTTTTAGACAATTCGACCAGAACCCTGAGATACCACTTCAGAAAATAAGCTAAAGATTATTCATGGCATGTCAGCTAAGATAGGGATCTGTTGTCACTCCCCAGCATCGTATGCACGTCCGCTCATTCACTACATTATTCCTGTCTACAGAGTAGGCACACTGTTTTGAAAGCACACTAACACCAACGCAATAATGCAAAAAAAAAAGACAGAAAAATCAAACACAGAGGTCAGCAGAACAAAGGAAATAATAATGAGTGCCATGTAGTCACACATGTATAAGTGAGCCTAAACATAAAACACAATTATGACATCCAAACTTCAACCCCCTCCCACAAACACCTCTTCCCAGTACTGAGAATCACTGACAAGCACTGGTGACATGACATTACATTTATTTTATCTTTAAATCCTACGCATAATTTTATATTCCACCAGTTTTCTTTATGAGACATAGCCTGTGTAAACCTAGATTTTTTTTTTGAAGATACAAAATAAGAAGGATACAGTTAACATTTATATCATGATCTACCTTATCGTCATCTCTTCATCTCCATCAGTATCTATTTCTTCCCCTCCTCTCCGTGTAGAAACGCAAACAGGGTTATTTACACAAAAACGGCTTCACAACTCCAGCATCTACCATTGATTAAAACTGATCTGCTGATACAAGGTGTGAACAAAACAACAAAAATCCAATACTCTGTGGATTTCCTATTTTCATCTCCAAAGCTCTTGTCAGGGATTTAAGTTTTAAAGGAATAATTCACCCGAAAAATGATTATTTGTACAGCAGTTACTCACCACGTTACCTTGAATTCATGGAGAAAACTTTTGTCTCCCATGCCTCCACAGTGAACGAAGAATCCAAAAACAGAGATAATTCTTGATAAATTCGAGTAAAAGGAGGCCATGTTTAACGACAGCAAAAATATATCAAAACACGACAGTCAACAGTCTCATGTACAGGCAAAAATACACTAGTTTGGAAAAGTATTGAGTATAATGAAGGATAAACGAGACTTGCAGGAGTTGTGTGAGAGTTTGTAAGCAGATGTTTTAATATGATTGTGCTGTTATTGAATACAGACTCTCATTATTGCAATTTGTGAACAATATTCACAATTTTTGGATTCTCCGTTCACTACGAAGGCATGCAATACTATAATAATGATAATAATAACATAAAAAATATAAAATTATTCCTGTCATTATCATTGTTATTATCATAACTATAATTATAATTACAATTATTATTATTGTTATTGTTGTGGTTGTTATGATTATTATATGATTTAATTTTTAATTTCATTTTGAATCTTGAATCTTGTTTCCACTAGTGAAGTTTTTCTATTTTACTGCAACTGAGATGCTTGGGACAGATGTAGATATCTGAAACACTTATGTTCAAAAAAACAAAAAGCACCTGCGCTGATTGTGTAAGGACGCGAGCGCAGGTTGTTTCACCTTGAACGTAGAAGACCAATAACATAAAATTTGGAATTACACTGTTTAACATCTTTGTTCATTTTTTTCTGCCCCAGGTAGATCTGTGAAAGTGCCCCTGTAAGTTGCTGACTGCCACACAGTTGCCTCAAGTAAAAAAAAAGAGCTTTTGTTAATATCAGGAGGGCGACATATGTTTCCTTCAATCATCAGAAAAAAGGCTTTCGAAAGAAACAGCAAGAGAGCTTTTACTTCGCTATTCAGTACTCGCTGGATATCTATTAAACTGTTCATGGTCAGAATGGACCAGTATTTAGCCCAGTATTTTGCCTATACACTACATCAGGACTGTTTTTATTTTGGATCCGATACCCCTGAACAAAACACGATATAAAAAGAAAATGCTACACACCAAAACTATAAGCTAGAATTAGATGTTAATGTTAAATGTTTTAGCCACCTTTCCACTCTTTGAGTAGGAAGGTGAGTACTTTGATTAGCTCTATTAACTAAACACACATGCAAATAGGTGGATAAGTGGACTCATTTTAAACTCTAACCAATAATGTCAGGCACATAATCAGCGGTCAATTTACATCTAAGTAAACATTCTTTGCAATGCTATGCAAACAGTGTGACTGTAGTTTCTAGGCCTCTCCTCCTCTATGAAGTAGATGACAACTTAGTCATTTTACTGCATGTCTGTTGCCATTAGAAACGGACATACGAATTAACATCCACAGCATGTAACCTTTATGCATTGCACTGGTTGGGTTAAAAATCTCGGCAACCAACAAATGGATTGCAACAAAATTCGGCACAGATAATTCCCAGATGATGAATCCTACTGACTCTCGTGATCCCCTGACTTTGTATCCAGCACCACTAGGTCACAACTTCAATTTGTCCAAAACAGCATGTTAACACTGTGAACATGTTAGCATGCTGACATCAGCATTTAGCTCAAAGCACCTGAGCAAGGCCTCTCCGAACTGCAGCATGGCTCTTTGTCTTTTAACAACACGGGTTAAAAGCTGCAAAATGAGCACAGTGTCTAACTGAGAGAAAGAAGACGGGAAAATAGCCAACAACCTTTCTTTAAAAGAAGCTGTAGTACAGATAAGACACTAGAACAGGTTAGAAACAAAACTGAAACCACTGCGTTCACGTCTTTTGCTGAAACTACATTTTTCATTGCAATTACCCCATTTTGTTTGGCCTACTTACTCTGCCCCAGCTAAATATTACAGGATGTAATGAGACTGTCACTACCAATGTTGGATTTTACAGTTGTATCGGAATGAAACCTAACAAGCAATTTCTAACAACTATATCATTTAAGTTAGTGGATGACTTCAGGCCTTAAATCTAGATAATCTAACACTCTAACAGACCTGAGGATATCCAAGACACACATAGACACACAGGAGTGAGCAGTAAGTGTTTCAGATAAGTGAAGCCTTTGAGACTTCATTACCCCCCTCGCATCAAACCCCAGCACATTGTGTACATTTGTAAGAACATTTACCCGGTGATTTCAAGGAGGCTATGAAATGCGTGGGAGGCACTCATAGCATGAGCTGGAGCTGCCTGTGGACCTGGTCACACTGCAGTGCTGTAGGAGGCTGAAGAAGCACAGGCAACAGGCTACTTAAAGTCATGTTTCAGCACTTACACTGAAATCCCATTGTGCTATATTAAAAAAAGACATGCTGTCAGCGTCTTGGGATGCAAATCACTGCAAACACTGATGGCAGGGTATGCTTTCCTCGCTTCACTTTAATGTAACTGGTAATTTTCAAAGTTCCATTTTATAAAAGGCAGGTATATGAAGGAATGAAACTTATATATGAATGGAAGGAACTTACTCTGAAACAAACATCTGACAGTATGTTTGTCTTTTTAAATGTTTATCTATACTGAAAATTGGCAGTCAGTAGAAGAAGCACTTGTCTTTTTGTTTTAGTTTACTGCTTTTCTCTAAATAAGTTTATGGATTCATTTTGCAAGATCCACTATTGGAGATGGCAAAGGCTGTCAACATTGGAAAAAAAAAAGAATATTGAAGTTTCTGTTTACTATATACCTCTAAAATGTGAATAAAGCATTGCAGTCACAGTTTATACTCAAGCATTCTTTTGCCATCACCTTGCTGTTTAGGCATTCAGGATAAATCCATCCAGAGGACCACACAAATACCTTTGTCAAACGTCTCAACATCCGTAAAGCTGTGTGTATCAGCTCAGATGTACGGTGAGCATTCCGCATCGTCATCATTTGAGCTGTACAGTGTCAACTGCCTGTTCTCCAGGTGGTGCTGAGTCATGGTTCATGCTCACTGGTTTCCTGGAACTCGACAGTGGGAGGGGGGGAGTGGGTGGGGGAGCACTGACAACCCTCTGTTAAGAAAAATGTCTGATGAGGATGAAAAGGGTTATTTGGGTTGAAAAGCAGTTTTGCATCCTCTTTAAAAGCCCATCCGATGAGAGCTGAAATTTGACACCATCATTTTGTTTCTCATTTGGCTGTGACATGCAGAGACACGAGGTCTGTCACTCAGAGGCCGGCGTCGGCTTCTGTGGACCTCCACTCAAATATGCCTTGTCTCTGCTACATTTAAAACATGCACTTTAGCCACAGCAAGGAAATATATATTCTATCTATCCATCCATCCTCTAGGAAATAAGAATTTAGGGGACTATGCATGTTAATGTTTTAAAATGACTACGCTATTTAACCCTATCATTCCCAGCCCACTGTTTAAGTGAGGCTATTTGAACGTTGTAGAATTGTGCATGAATGTGCTAAAACAGCATGTTCATTGAACATGCTCATATTTTTGGTGAACGGTGAACTAAACGCATCAGTTTGCAACTTATGAACTTGAACATGAGCGTCGTTAACTCTTGCCACAGTTAATGACGCCCATTTTATGGGATCTGAGGATTTATGGCACACAGCACGTCGACACAACACATAGCACAACACCACCAGATGACACAGCTACCAGTACTGCTGACGCCAGTTCATATGGATATTTAAATGACTTTTATGAAAAAAAAAAAAATCAATAAGTTACAGACTGAAAACAAAATAAAAACTCATCACATTTATATTTAAACTGTGCGCACCAGGAAAAAGACAAGTCTGAACGTCAGCCAAATCAGGAACAAATCTGAAATGGCACTTTGAGTGGAATCATTAAGCCAGCCTTGGGAATTGTCGGCAAGAAAGTAATAATCACAAGATTTTATTTAAGTAAAAATAAAAAATAAAAAAAAGAAGACATGAACGTAAACTTAAACTGAATTTTGAGCTAGCTCAAGTGAAGTGTGAACATGCAAAACAATGTCTGGTAGGGAGTCCCTGTTTTGTTTACATGAGTACAAGCAGGCATGGTGACACGGTACACAGTCCCATCACACTATCCACACTATTCCACTGACATACAGATGGCAGTAATGTGCGCACATATGCTGTGATGTTCCACCAAAGGCAGAGAAGTGGAAGACTGCAAGCTAATAAACATGGATGTAAAAAAATCTGGTTTTTAACTACTTCAAAAATTGGCTTTGCAAATATTTTATAAGGCAGAAAATGCTCTTGAAACCTTTGTTGGACCTCGAGGATTCACACAATGCATTTTGGTAATTAACACTGAATGTAAACATAATTTTCATCCATTTACAAGTAAACTCCACAGGGCTCATTTCATTTCATGCTCTCACAGAGTTTCAAGCCAGCAATTTGCTAAAATGCGGTTTTGCCAAAACATTCCTCTGGACCTCCCTTGCAATAATGTTCGGCCAGGCTCCTACCCTTCAAACCCCTTATTCCATGCCAATCTTTAGAACATACATACAGCATATATCAATACATCTAGCCATCCATCTGGGAAATAACTCTTCTTTGAATCTCGATTCCTATGGAAGTGTCCCCCACATGGCTTTCCCTGAGGAGTAGATGGCAGTTTGCAGGGCTGAGGTGAAAGCGTGAAGGTGGAGGCGTCCACCTCGACACCGGTTTGATGGTGAGACTGCTGCAAATTACTCATGACACTTCCTCTGATGACATTTTTCAACCTCTTCCCTGTTGAATGGCATCTCTAGCCCCCCCCCCCTCCCACCACTATCCATCCAACACCATCACCCTACCCCAACACACACATTAATTCCCCCCTCTATTCATGTCACAATAGCACAGCAGAGATTGCTGCCTCCTGCCTTCACCTGATTGACCCTTTGAGCAGGTGCTGGATCTGATCCAATCACAGTCAATCTTCTTTAAACATTTCATTCTTTAAGCAGAACAGGGGCTCAAAATTCCATCATTCAATGACCCGATCAGTCGCCGATAACACAATCAAGCCAATCCCGGCTTATCCCAAGGGAGCCATTTCAGGAGGGACAGCTGGGAGATGAGACTACAGACCTACAGAAAGGTGTCAATCTCCCCTGATCCACAGCTCTCTTTGTGAGCCGCCTATACTGCGCAGCATCTAGTTGCTGGAGGAGGCCGTCTGATAGGTATTTTTAAGGATCAGCAATAGTCAAAAATCTATTTAATCTTTTGTAAAAGGTCTGATCCTTTGAGTAAAAATTCAGTAACCTGCAGTAAAGACACTTGCATTAACACACATGCACGCACATGCACACGCACAAACACACACACACACACACACACATACTCTCTTTTATACAAAGACAGACACGCACACACAAAAAAATGACGTGAATAGCACAGCTCAATTCTTCAGTGGCTATTTAAAAGCTACTCTATTGGAAATGTTGCTGGGCCACTGGGCAAATAAAGGTCAAGGGGGATATGAAATAGTTTGTCTAACTGGCCCTTTCCCCCCCGTGTGTCCCTGCAGCACCGCAGCCATATCCACATTCATAGCCAATTCATTTATATTGCTCTGCCCTTCTCACTGCTAGTCTCAGTCACTAACTACAAGTGACTGCAATGAGATTGAAGCCTCTGGCTAAATCTCCACTGCAAGGCACATGCTCCATCATTGCTGCTCTGATCACTCCTTATAATCACTGGAACCAGACTATATCCTCAACTGATTGGGTGAGTCGCAGCAGAGAGGAAACAATCACAGAATGTCAGCGGATGATGGACACCGAAACGTTGGAGTAGTAGTGGTCACTGTGAGCTGCCATGTAAATGGCATGCAAATGTGCACCTGCACGAGCCGAGGGAGTGGAATGAAGGACTGTGGCCTTTTGATTAGGTTCTTCTCGCTCATATAGAGTGTATTTTTTCTGCATTAATCATCCGTGTTTGCTATTTTAGCCAACGAACATGACGCAATCGTATTAGAGTTTTGCTTTTCTCACTTGAATACAAGCCGAGGTGCATTTCATGTGCCCCTTCACAGTTTCCAGTTTACAGCCCTGTGTACGTCTTGCCACTGTAAGAGCTTAATTGTACTGTCATCTGAGGTAAACTTAAATTCTGCAATCAGATAGATAACACAAGAACCCAGCTATCAATGCCACATCAATGATTATTCGTGATCCGTTATATCTGCACAGTGATTTAGATGCACTCTGTGCTGATGCCAAAAGTAGCTCAAGTTTCTAATGAGACAATGCAACTATAATACAAAAGGCAAAATTCTGTGAAGCACACTCACTGTTGTCCATCTATACAGTTTGGTCTGTTATCTTATCCTCAAGTAGAAATATCATATAAACCAGATTTTTACAAGAATATGTCCCACTGATTGTGAGTAGGGTTACTCTGAAATACCTGAAAATCTCCACTGTTGTTAAGAGCCTTAGCACTTGGGCAGGTATGCAAAATGAATTCATACAGTCTTTACAGATGGTCACACAGTTATTTTTCTGCCATTTGCAAAGTCTAAGGGCACACAAAATGTCAGCCGTGGCATTAGATTACCAAAGCTCCAGAGCGAATTTCATGCACTAACCAAGGAATCTTTTTTCTGATGCTTTTATAATTTCCTCTCATCTGCTTCCTCTCAGTGACAGTATGAGAGAGGTATGCAGACGCTGGCTTGGCCAGAGGTGAAACACGACAGGGACTGTGTGCTGCTGCTGTAGGCTGGTCTCTTCTTTGTATTCTGACAATGCTCTCTGTCCACCAGCTCACTCCTATCGATATTTTTCCAATGTCCTCCAACAAGTGTCATCACTCTTTTTTTTTTTCTACTTTGAGACCATTGTCTCATCTTAGGACTCCGGGCTCTGTTTTGCCTTGTCTAAGTAGTGACCTTTGTGTGTCTACCTTTATCCCTCCTGAGCCCAGTGGCAGTGAACTGGTTAAGCTCCTCCTCCCATTCAGCTCCTCCTCCAGGAACTGGCTCTAGACCAGTGGAGCATGAGAACCAGGACAGCCTAGACATAAAGGGGCGATTGTGGCGGCCCAGTGACATGGAAGCAAGTAGCTCTGATTCAACTAAAAGTCAGCCTTAGGCCTGCGCAGCTAAGCCCAGCCAATGGACACGAGTGCAGAAACAGAGTCAGTGAGCAGGACTTGTTTCAGCTTAGCCCAATCAGGGCACTATGAGATGCACTCAAAAGCTGATTACAATAAACCAATGAGGAAGCATTAGCCACCCCGGCTAATTATGCCTTTAACTGTCTTTTCATGCCTGGGCAGGGATCTCCTGGTACGTCACATCCAAATTTGTAAGGTGTCAACACACCAACTCCCTTCTTTAATCAAGTGCTTGCCTCAGTGGAACATGTTGGAGTGGTAGGTGTTTGGTAACAGGTGTTTGATTTGTTGGAAAATAAGAGGGCAGCATACAAAAAAAAAAAAAAGAATGCTCAAGAGATCAACATTATGTGCAAGACACTGACTATTTCCACAAAGTGGACACTGATGGAGCCTGCTGGAAATAATTCATTTTACCTTATGAAGAACTAACCTTACATGGAGATAGGTGTTATTTAATTCTCAACACGTAAAGATATTATGTGTAACTTTTCCACATCGAAATACCTAAAACTACTAGAGCTATGATATATATTTTTCTGTAAGCTGTGTTATTAAAAACAAACAACATCAGTCAGTAGCATCATATCACTTTTGCCCATGCTTCAGGGATGTGGTCGTCTGTGTTTGCCACATTGTTACGATGCACTTTCTAGATCTTTTTAGGTCATTTTTAACTATATGTTGTTACCAGATGCAAGAATTTTAGTCCACAGATGTCTGGATCTTAAGTTAACTGAGAAACAAGCTGAGCAAACGTTAGCAGCAAGCAGCTCAGGTCTAGCCCCTGCTGTGCTGAACAGCATCAAATAAACATTAACTTTTAGAGTGAAACTGCTTTATTCAGTGTTTTTACCAGTTAAGATCACAGCGTCCATTTGTTTATGAGAAGAGAAGACCTCTGCAGTTGATGCGGCACCCAATGAAAACCTCCTGATCATCTGAATCTTGCTTTATCAGAGAAAAACTTTGAGCATACATCGGCGACGAGTTGAACAGCTTCAGAGAAACACTGGTCTTTAACATAAAATTGCTTAAATAAGTTTTTTTTCCACTTTAAATCACAGGGTTCATTTGTTTTGGAGAGGGAGAGACCTCTGCAGATAATGTGGCTCCTTGTCCAAATCCCCCTAAACTTCTGGGTGTCAAGTTCTCAGAGAAAAAATGTGAGCACACATTAGCAGGAGCTGGGCTAGCAGCCCTTCTCCAACCAGCCGAACATTGTTTGAGAAACACAGATTTTTAACAGGAAACTGCTTTATTCAGTGTTTTACCGGTTTTAATGACCCTGGTTTGTTTGTTCTGGAGAGGAGGAGACCTCTGTGGATAATTCGGCTCCTGGTAAAAGCCTCCTGAACAATGAACACAAAAGGAATCCTAACTGAGAGAAAACTGACAGATAGTGACATCATAGCTCCATCTTTTGTTATTTTTTCAGTTAAGAAAATTACAAATTGTTTGTTTAACTGGTGTGGAGATTTCAGACTAGTATAAAAGTAAAACTATGCAAGACACTGAATCCCTGCAGGCACATCTGCTGTTCTTTTGCTGCTCCTGACCTTTGACCTTAGAGCAAGCACAGTCTCTAAAGGAGTCAAATTATCTAAAAATTATGAAAACCTAATGTACAATACCATCATAAAAAAACAGTGCTGTCACCTCTAAGCAGATATTTTAGGGGTGTTTCTGTTTGTTATGCAAACCACAGAGAAAGGCAAAGGCAGGGAGGTAAATGTATTAAAAAATACTTAGAAACGATACTGCAAACATAACAAAATTATCAGATAAAAATGGAAACAAAACAGCAACTTGCAAGGCCTACATATGAGGAAAAACCAAAAATGGGATCTCTGAGGGCTAACATTGTCTTTCCTTACAATTTATAAGTTTGCACATAATAGCACGCACAGCACACTGATTCATTTGACTTTATTGCACGACAGAAATAGCAGCAGCCTCCAGTTAAGAGTCCTTGAATATAAAGGGAGGCCAGGCTGTGCTGATAAGATTGTCTCATTTGGCTTGCAGGGCTAAGGTGCAGTGTGCTGCCTGAGAAAAAAAAAGGAAGGCAGGATGTGGCTACTATTAGGCAGGTAATGGGATCCATCTGAGATGCATTAGAATCAGTCAAACAGAACCACACTTCAGTTCCGTTCAAATGACTGTCACAATCACTTCAAATGCACACCTTCAGCGTGTACTGTAGGCGACCAAAAAAAAAAAAAGAAAAAGAAAAAAGAAAGTGGCTGTGGCTGTGGAGGAGCTCTTCTGAAGTCGTGCCAAGCTCGGGCATGTGCTCTTTCCTAATGGTGACGGCTGGGAGAGTGGCAGTGAGACTGATGTGCATGAGAGCTGTCAGCCTCTCCCCATAACAAATGCCACCTCTCCTCCTGACAGAATGGAGACAGAAGGGAGGGACCGAGGCGGGAGGAGAGGGGAGGTGTGGAGGTTACAGACAGAACCTGTGACCCAATTGTGGCCACACCAGCTGTTTCCCCTCCACTGCCTCCCAACCACCGCCATCTCTGTGGACCACATCCTGCTAATTGGCCTATACTGCCTCGCACACACACACACAAACACACTGCTTGCAAAATAATATCAGTGAAATGGCTTGTTCCCAGTGAGGAAGAACATTTGCTGGTGCCTTAAGCTGTAGTTGCGTGATGATTGATAAGTCACAACATACTTCCCAGAAATATAAATGACTAGCTGCCCTGCGACCAACACTGGCTAATGCCCGCCTTGACATGCGCATAGGCAGACAGACGGACAGAAAGACAGACTGATGACTGACTGACAGACTGACACACATACTGCCACCAAGATTCTATGGAGGGGAAACTGAATTAATTGGTTTTCCCTTCTGTGGATAAGTCCTCAGAGTGTGTGTGTATGTGGCGATAATGGTAGGTTGCAGTGACAGGCAGGTTATTTAATAAATCCCGGGATGTGTAAGGCAGAAAGGAAGGACACACACAAAACAGAGAGAGAATGATACTTCTTTTTGCTTCTATCTTGTCTGCCATAGCCCACAATATCTACTCTGATTTTCCCTTCTTGCTGAAGACACTCAAACCTGCTCGAACACACACGCACAGCCCTAAGCATGCACCCACATAAATACACTTAATCGCTGACACACTCAGCCACTGCAGACACATCCAAGCATGCACAAGTAGGCTATAAAAGCACACACAGAAACATGCACAAGATCTTGCTCAATCAGTCTGATTTGTTTGTTTCCTCCTAAGCATTTGACGATTCCTCAAGGAGGAAAAAAACTTTGTATAATCAAGTCAATTATGTCATTCAATCAAGTCGAAAATCATTTCGAGCCCTTTCTCAGATCCATTGATTGCGAAGTCGTGCTGAATATTTGCTTGCTGCATTCTATTGTGCAAATAAGCCATCTTTATTTGGAACGGCAGACCAGGCCATAGTGAGGTCTTTAATGCCACTTCCACAGATAAAGAGCAAAACAAAGTCCTTCACCTTGCTCGCTTTCAGTCAAGAAAATAACGCGGGGCTTTATAGGGGAGAGCTGGTTGCATGTTGTCTCCGGACAAAAAATAACAGTTTCTATTAATTTACAACAGCTCTTTTGTCTCCTTCAGGACATGGTACATTATGTGCCCGTGAAAAATCCATCCTCGGTGAAATTGTTTAAACTCAAGGTCAAGTGCTGATGTTACAGGGACTGTATCAGCTGAAGGTGACCTTGACTGATGTGGAATATGACATGAGGGAAATGGATCTGCGCTCAGTGTGGGGACATTATCTGTGAAATGCTGCTACTGTATCAAACCGTGTTTGTGTGCGCACATGTGCACACGCTTGAGAGTGAGCGCGCGTGTCTGTGTGTGCATGTCCTTGTATGAAAGGGTGCCCATGTATGCCTCACTCTGCTGGGGGTATTGGTCATGAGAACAGCATGCAGAAACTGCTGCAGCAGACAGGAACAAACAGCTGAATATGAGTCTCTGCTGAATGAACTGGGGTGTTTTTTTCTTTCACACTACAACAGAATAATGTTGCCACAATATCAAAACCTTAACTTCGTATATTTATAGTTATATTTTGTTTATAATGCCGTACTACACACTTGTTTTTTTTGGTTTTTTTTTGCAAAGGGGGGTTTGGTCATGGCAGCTGGTTGTCATTGCTTGTTTGCTCTGTGAGTAAAATGCATGTTGTTGACCAGGCATGGTGGGCTGTGTGAAGCCATTGCCATATCTTCAGTTGTTTGCTTGTCACAACAGAGATTTATTTGTCAGGAAAGGAGCCAAACTGGTGCCGCTGGCTTCTTTTAAAGCTCAAATTTCTGACTGCTTTAAAGGCTGTAGTGCTGGCCATGTGGTCTAAACCACAGTGACTATGAGTACGTTTACATGGGCACACATAACCCATTTATGTGGCTTATCCCGGTTACGATCATACTCGAGATATGGTGTTTACATACGCACAGAGATTTCCCATAAAGATAAAAGATACTAGCAACCCAGTAACAGATTATTGTAGTCTATTTGCGCAAGCACTGTGACTTTTACAAAAACAAAGCAGCAATGGGAGATGAGGGCGACAGATAGATAATATTACACTTTACGTTACATTTACTACCACTTGACAACTTAACCGCCTCTTCTCTGCTCCGATCGCCAGCAGCTGTCTGCTCTGAGCGCTGTGCACCGACTCTCTTTTGACCACACACACACACACACACACGCACACAATATACTGAGCTTAAGTTATTCCTGAAAGGAGCTAACATTATGGTTCCAGCCTGTCACTGTCACTACAGTACCACCACTTAGGACAGGGGAGCAGTGCAGCGAGATACTAGGGGTGTAAATCACAACCTTCACTACGATACAATATTATTTCGATTCTTTGGACAACGATATTTGCTGATATCACAAAGTCTGGCTTTTAATTTGATTCAATTCAGGGATCTGTGATGGATATGAAACAATATCAGTTAAAATCCTCATCGTCGTTTTCTCAGCTGCTTATCATTATCTTCCTGGCACTAGAACACTACAGCTGTTTGAATGTTTATGAAGAAAATGTGCTTGGACAGACATTATGATACTAATGTGCCATGGGAATTTCTAAATCAAGGTGTATCTTACAGATGACAATGTATCAATATTTTCACTTTGCATTGATGATTCTGGATTATTGCTCATTTAATCGATACAATGATCCAGACTGATGTATCATTACACCCCTGTGAGATACACAGCCCTTTCATTACAAAGACAAAACTCAGTTTCTGCATTACTCCAGAAGAGAGACGCTTTTGCTGCTTGTGTTTCTGTTGCATATCTTGACTGAAGCTGGGTTATATAGCTGAGATGAGGTGCATACATACAACGGCATCCCGATTTCTTTCAGAGTACTCCAGGCTAACAAATTTGACTTACTCTTTAACAGGATTAGGGCTATCTGGGTTTCTAAAAACAGGACATGGTGTTTGTATGCTCAAACACATAAACAAAATACTCCAAAAACCCAGTCATAAACAGGGTATTCCAGTCCATGTAAACACACTTGCTGTTGGAGTGACAGGGGTCACTATACACTGATATTGTAATTGTCATTAATGATGATATAAATTTTATTTGTAATAACAAAGCATGCAGCGAAATCAAAATTTTGGTTATTGTGACAACACTATGCAAGGTAATAATACAATAAAACAGTCTTACCTTCCCAAACTGTTCAAAATACTGCTTCACATCTTCCACTACTGTATTAGCTGACAAGCCACCCACAAATATTTTCTTTGTTCTTGTGACCATCTGGAAAGAAAGGGGCGAGAGGAGAGGATTAGTGATGAGGCTTCAAATGAGTTGCACAACACCTTTAATGAGGCTTCAGACACACTGAGCGAGCATCACCTGTGATGGGGAGGATATAAATGAGTGGGGACACATTGTTGCTAAACAGGAATAAACAGATTCACACAATTGAATTTCAAAAAACACTTTGGTATTATAGCAAGGTCACAAATGCTGAAGGTATTGGCAGGACAAAAGAAAAAAACTCTTGGCTGAGCATAGCAGTTCTGTGAATTTTCCTCACAAATGACATTTCAAATTCAAGCTCTAATCAAAACAGACTGTCAGAGAATTAAAGACCTCCATTTCATCCATAAAAGTTTCTGTTTATCTTTGCAAAACTTAAAAAAAAAAACAACAACAACAGAAATAATTTATGGACTTTCAAAAAAAAACAATTAATGAGTGCTGGAAGATGGAATCAGAGTGCATTAAAGCCTCATTTAGTTTCAAACAGCAAGAATATTAAGGATTATTACCCACGGCATCAAAAAAGGGCACGAACATCTGCTGCAGAGAGCACATGCTAAATTTAGGAGGACAATTTCTCAGCAAAAATACAGTAACACGTCAAAGCCAGTGTAAAATCTGCGAGGGACTATCTCTCTTTTGCACACGATTAAAAATTAACCAGTGAACTTGTGAGTTGGTAAAAACAATCTTATCCTAAAGTCAGACCTGTGAAACACCTTGTCAGCATGGGTGTTCATTTTTACTTGCCAACCAGACACATTACATTTAACTTGTCAATAAGACCATGTATTATTGAGACAAATTAAACAACAATATTTGTTTTATTCATAGGTACTGTTATCTATTTTTAACAGAACAACAGAAAAAATGTGATGAAATATAATACTGAGGCTCAAGCACTTTGTGTATCTATGGTTCCTATAGCCTTATTACTACGGTTATAGCTTTGGCCTGATCAGACGTCGCAGTGAGAGGCTGCTCTGACACTGTGGCGAGGAGGACTTTCACCTCAGCCTCTTTCAGCTGACCTCTGGTAATAGATATACAAAGGTGATTGCACTGCAAATGATTTATCATGTCTGATGTGGACATAACGTTTCCAAGCTTGAGGCAATATCACTTGTGTCTGATCCACTACTAGTTACAACAATATGGGAAACAGAATGACTGAAGCTCTTAATTAGTACTGTAATGTTCTGGCTTGGCCTATAGAGAAAGGATATGTGAACAGCGGGTTATTGTGACTCAAGGAACACATCTTCCAAGATATATGGTCTTTACTGTGTCCTTATAAGTACCAAATCCATGCTACAGATTGAGAATTTACTAATATTATGTGACATGTAATG
The DNA here is from genome assembly GCA_019142605.1 of Cephalopholis sonnerati. NCBI lineage: Eukaryota > Metazoa > Chordata > Actinopteri > Perciformes > Serranidae > Cephalopholis > Cephalopholis sonnerati. The sequence goes on from JAGQAX010000017.1 coordinate 13,585,398, forward strand.
ATTTTTTGCTCTGTATTATTAATTGCAAACAAATGAAGTTTAAAAAAAAAAAAGAAAGAAAAGGCAGCAGTGAAAGTCACGGCTCTGATCTCCCTTGGCTCACCAGAATCAAACCAAAACAAATGGCCGGGGCAGGATAAACATACTCCAGAGATGCACAGCAAACTATCAAGAAGGTTGAAAGAGTCTGCCTTGATCAAAATGCTGACCGAAACACTTTCGATCTATGAAAGAGGCTTAACACTGAGAAAAAAAGAAGCAACATTCAGCTCGAGCTGAAGTAACCATCTGTCAAGAGCTTTCCAGGTGCACACAGTCTCACAGGCGCATAGCCTGCACATATGCACACAGCCTCCCACACATGGGCCCTCTCTTATTACGTTTCTTTTTTTTTTTTTTTTGCTTCTGTGATTTTTCATGTTTTTTTAATTATATTTTGTTGTTTTACATCAAAATTCCATGAAGCCAACCTTTGTAAAAAAAAATAGACTAAATGAAAATTTTTAAATATTTCAGAGGTATCCATTTATAACTCTAATTTACAAGCGAAAAAGAAAAACAAGCTCTGCACATAATATATACTTCAGGGCTAGAGGTGTTGGCAACTGCAATATAAACAGTAAAAAAAAAAAAAAAAAAAAGTAACCACAACTGTTTGTTTTAGAGATCACACACTCAACCCATAAAAACTAAAGGATGGATCTTTTATTGCACTGATAAGAGCAACACATTTTGCTCAGCACTGAAAATGAGCAATGGGCCAAAGGCTTCAGGTTGTGAAGTAATTAGCATAAAGGCATGCAAAATAGATTTAACCATCTCATACTATCAATATAGTTGCAAATGTCATTACAAACAATATACAGAAATACAACTAAACAATACAGAGAGTCTTGCACTACAGAACGAACTGCCTCTATATGAATCATCAGATACCCATCACCATCCTAACATGCTAACACAAGCATGTTACCATGGTTACTGTGCCATACTAACGTGATGAACCCCACGCACGTTAACAGGCTAATGTTAGCATGTTCACTTGCTAAAGAGGTGATATGTTACACAGTAAATGTTAGCCAAATTACACATGCTAGCATGCATTTTAGCATTCAGCAAGGCCGTAGCCATGAAGTCAACATTAGGGGTGCCAAATCTGTGGGGTGGTGTGGGGGTCCCTTAGGTGATATTGATACAAAATGATACAAAATTATTGTTAGTTTGCGATATGCTGAGCATTTTGATTACATATATTGTGATTTATTACCATTTTTAACTGCAAATTATATTCATAAAGGAAAAACCTTGCAAACATCTGTTTTCAGTCTCTTCAACTCACTTCAGTCATTTTTCATTGCAGCATAACATAGTGGACATAAAAGCAATTGATTTCATCATTCTAGTAGACTAACAAAAGTTTAATTCAACATGCATTATTATTAATTTGTATAATAAAAAATATCAATACTTGGCATCAGTGTACTGGTACAATATTGCCACCCAAAATATCACAATTCTATGCTATATTGATTTGTTCCCCACTCCTACTATGCAGCATACTAGAGAAATATGCAATAAATAACAGGTACTACTGTCTACATAAATGCCATATGCAGCCCATCATAAATGACACCGAAATACTTGTAATACATTCTAGTTCTCTACTTTTAAAACATTTGGAATTACTGCCCTGCCTCATAGCACAGCTGATGAAGAAAACAAACTCTGGTTTTTGTTATGTTGTTTTTCTTTAAGCCCTACTGGTGGTAAGGATCTAAGTATAACTCATCAACAACTTCATCCAACAATTTTATTTCCTGCTGTGTAATGAGCATTACAGGCTCTCAGTGAAGCTTATGGAAGATTATGTTGGGTTTTTTCCCCCTTCTTCACAATGTCTGACAGATACTGGTGGACATGCAAAATATCAACTGACCGGTTTAGGGTTATACGCTGGCCAAGACCCAGCAGCTGCATCATCCACAACCCCACCTCCTCCTCCCAACATCATGCCTCAGGCCTCAGAGGTTATCAGCCTTGGATGCTGCCGCCGGCAACCCCAAGCCAGACAGCTGCTGATAAACTGGCTGTGCGAGTATTTATCAACATCACTCACTTTTATCATTGCCAATCTAGGTTTAAAAAAAAAAAAATAAACAAGTCAATGTTCATCTCTGCTTGCCTCTCTACATCAGCTGTTTGTCCTGCTTCCCTTCTGGGGCCACCCGGTCCCCGGTCATTTTTCGGCCTTGTTCCATCAGGCTACAACCAGTCAAGTTTTCAGCCTTGTCTTTATACCCTGACATGTCTGCCCAATAGCTGATGGGATTGCTTGAGTCCTGGTACAACACAATTACTTTCTCTATTTTTCTCTCCATGGTGACAACAGACAGGCTGCATAGCTTTATATTGTGCCCCCTTATGCTTAAAGCTATACCATGTAGTGCACACGGTTATAAATGATTCTCATCTTTATGGATGTTTAATGCATTTTAACTAACACGAAAAGTAGCAGGTATTTCTTGACTACTTAAAAGAACTGCTGTTATATTTTTCCATGTAAATATGCAGCAAGTGCAGTAACTAAATAACCAAGTTGATTGGATGGAATGACTTTGGAATTGCATTTAATTTGACACAGATCATTTTACATTTTAACGAATGCTTTTCCTTTTTAACCAAATCACACACAATAATAACCGCTAGGGAACAGAAAATTCCCTTCACTGCATCTACAGCAACATTAGTTCTGATCATTCGGGTCTGGCTGCTGTAGTATTTTAAAAGTCTTTTTCAACAACATTTCAATTCAAGCTGACAGATTTAAAAAATGGACCACTCTTCAACCCAGTTTTTCCTTTAACCCAATTTCAAACATTCAGTTATTTTTGCACATCCCTAAGAGACTGTAAGGAGAGTTGTGACTGTGCACGACTGAGTGCGTGTGTGCTTACACGTGAGTGTGTTTCTAATTTCTTGCGTGTGCGAGGCTGTGCGTGCAAAGGGCTGCAACAATTACTGCCCTAGTGCATTACCATGGTAATAGAAGGCATGCTGCAGATACATACAGAGAGGCAGACAAAAATGTAAAAAGCTTCTGGGGCACTCTTATCGACACCTGTTAGCAGTTTCTAACAATGACAGACAGAACAAAATGACAAACCATATACCTCTAACAATAGTGTGACCTTTTTTATGAGGTCATCAAGAAAAAGCTGGAGAAGCTATCTCATGATGCCTGTCACTTACATAATGAAGGCCAGCTCTAAACCTTCTTGATATTTCCAGACGTTAGGAAGAGAGTTTAATTTTGTCACTTTAGGGACAGTCATAATGGCATCTTAATTTAAAAAACAAGTACAACTCAAAGTGACAACTTAAACTCTGCATTTAGACTGTAGCTTCAGTCTATCACATTCTGTTAGTTAGCAAATGGAACATTCAAGCCCAAAATAGCTTTTCCTTCGACTCTAAATCACTGTTACATAGTCCACATAGCAGAGTCGGTGCTGGTGCTTTAGCAATGTGTTAAGAACGTTAGCTATTTTCAGTCCACATGAAAAACACAACAGCCGATTCAGGTCACGTAAATACTGTCCAGAGAGTGCTTAAAACTGACTGCTTTGTCCATACACCTCAACAACAATATCCTACTCCTAGCCTGCAGCATACACACACAGTGAGACACTCTTAGCAGTTGCTGACATCACACTTGAGCAGCCAGGAAGGATATGGAGGCTAACATAGTGACAACACAAACCTGACACCTAGTAAAGCCCCTGAGCTCTTTAAATCATTCATATCCATCAAAACAAAATCAAACTAGCATTTACATTGCATGAAAAGTACTTTATTTCTTTCATCAAAGAGAGATTTACTGTTCAGCTCTTACACCCTGTGGTGTTTTCTAGTGTGACAACAACCTGAGAATGGCAAAAGTCTGTCTCTATATGTGCTGAAATACAGGTAACATGTTGCAGCCTCATTGAGATGTAAAGTTTGAGGTATGTGCAGTCTAATGCCCAAGTCTTATGTTCATGTTGAATATTCAGATTTTTCCTTGTTAGCTTTTGGACTGCAGCAATCTGTCTAATCATTCTGGTATATGGTCTGCAGGGGGGCGAAATGTTTATCTGTGGAATTCTAGACATAACTGAGTCAGCCAGATGGGTAGAAAGTATTGGTAATAGCTGACCTTGACCTTGTAAACTTAAATATTTAGGTTGGTGGCAAACTTTCAGAGTGATCCAATTGCCAGAAAAAATGTTGGCACTGTGCACGTCTACATACCATAAGTAAGTTATATTTGTACATTATAATGTCACAGATTTGTCGAAAGTCTAAGTTTTAACACTGTTTTCTGTTAATGTGTGGTTCAGTCACAAAAACCACTTGATTATGGTTAGAAAAAGATCAATTTTTGGCTGAAAATAATCGGTCTGGGAGCACAATTCCAGCAGAAAAGCGACGATGTCTCAGTAAAAACAACTGCTTTTTGTGCCACTATCCTGGCAGGAAAGACAGCTATGTCTCAGTAAAGGACAACCACAATTAGCGCCACTATCCTGACAAGAAAAATGAAGATGTCCCAGTGAAAAACAACCAGTTTTCTTGCCACTATCCCAGCAGGAAAAGCAGTAATACCTCGGTAGAAAACAACCCCTTTTCATGCCACTATTCCGGCAGAAAAACCAGCAATGTCTCTGTAAAAAAACAATTGCTGTTAGTACCACTATCACGGCAGGAAATGTAGCAATATCTGGGTAAAAAAACAACCTCTTTTAGTGCCACTATCCCCGGAGAAAAACCAGCAATGTCTCGGTAAAAAACAACCACTTTTTGTTCTACTATAACAGCAGGAAAAACAACCGCTTTGACACCTAAAAAGCTGCTAGAAAGACAGCAATGACTGACCAAATCAAAATCAATTTTGCTGGCTGTTGGGCTTAAACACCGGTCTGTAACTTGGCAGGCATCTAGCCTAGGTGACACACCATCCACCATCCCTCCACCTACTGATGATAAAATAAGCACATAAACTATACGTTACTTTAAAAACACTGATATGATACGTATGAAACGTGGAAATGTCACGCCTGAGCTTTACATAGATAGAACCTAAAAAAATGTACAAGATTATATGCAAAAAAGCAGAATTGCTTTGCAGAACACACAACAGCAGTTTGGCTACCATCCCTCTGACTCACTAAGCAACAGAGCAAACTTGGGACACATCTTTTTAGGCCATGCCAGGCTGATAATTATCAGACACTCAAGACCAGGCTGGTTTACTTTCATGACTCTGATCTACTGTCTGATTTGCATGTGTGCGTATGCTCGGTGAGTGTGAGTGTGCGTGTGGGTGTATAACGCCTTTCCTCTTTTCCTCACTAAGCGTAAACAATGCACCTCATTGCAAAGCCTTTATAATACTGTGCTCCTGGTTTAAGTGTGCCATAAAAGTGGGGGCTGCTGCGAGTGCTGAGGAAGTTGAAAAAGATAAGCCTGTAGCTAATATTGCAGCATGCTATATTATTATTATTATTTGTGGAAAGTTTTAGGACTTCTACCTGTGGCAGCAAACAAAATTCAAAGAGCTCTCTGTGTTGCACCTCCAAAAAGCTATTAGTGTTTTGAACATGCTTGCAGAACAGAGAATGCAAAGAGAGAGCGTGAATGTTATTAACTCCCCAAGTGGGATATGAGAGGAGATGAATATAGTGTGAAACAATATAAAAAATAAGAGAAAGGCAGACAGAGTGTAAGACAAAAAAATGTGTAACATATTTATGCAAATGTTGAAATATTTACACACACTGCAGCTTAGATGCTTTAAGTATGTTGTCTTTTCAATTCCATTCAGAAAGGCATGGCAATGAAAGACAGATGGTGACAAAGACATTTAATGGTTTTACTGGAAAGTTGTAAGCTGACACCATTTTTGCTGAGAAGAGGGGAGGGACAAAAATGCTTATTATTAGATTACGGATCAATGGCTTTACCTTTTTTGTCTGTTTTCTTTATAACGTCAAACTTGCATGTCCTTGTGTTCTTTAATGTGGGGACGTTTAAATAAACTACATCTTAACAGTGAGGGCTGTTTTCACACACTAAAAAGGTCATTATCAATTTCAAAAACATGAATCTAATGGATGATCTGCTGCTTGCAACTATTCTAACATTTAGGTGACTATTTACTTAGCATATTGCAAATAAACCTCTGGAGAGCAAAATTTTGCACCTTCTCACTTTTTTTAATTTAGCGGCTTATTTATTCAAGCTGCAGATGTAAACGAGCTCAGCCTCTATTCACCTGATTTGCATGAAGTGCCTGTGTTGATGCATGTTGCACATGTCTGGAAAGCAGTGGAGCGCAAAAATAAAAGGTTTCTGCTGCTGAACTTTGATGGGTTGAAGAAAAGACACTTTTGGAACCACGAGTGTGTATTCATCCCACAAAAAGGAGGCGTTCTGTGAGGAAATATTAGCTTAACAGCTAAATGTCATCACCTCTGTAAAAAAAAAAAAAAAATCAGTGATGGAATGAGCTATAAAAAAAATCAATTTATAGTAAAACTTTTTTCTTAAATTAAAGCTGTTACTGGCTGCTTTAATCATATCACACTGGACTGAAGCTTCTGTGAGCCTTTAAAAGTCAGTTCAACATATTCAAGCAGGTGGAAAATAACAGGTTCTTCCTGCAATTGACGGAGCGCTGCGGTAAACTATCTTATAATACATCTTTTAATTTTCATCCATCTCTCTCATTCAAAGGTTCGACCTGGCTTTAGCTTTTGTGGTTGCTGTTTGTACAAATTTCCTTTTCCTCTGCACATAGTTGGTACATAACGACAAACGCGATTTGACTGATCATCCTTAGTGTCATTAAAGGAAAATTAAGGACCAATTTTGCAATGCTGAATAAATACTGGAGTATTTGAAACCGTAACAGAGGCATTTGTTAATATTAAACTGTGGAAGAAGATCACCAAACACTAAATGCAAAGTTTCAGCTACAAGCTTTGATCTAGTGACCTTTGGCCCAGCGTGTTCATGTCTGAAACATTAGGTAAACTCGATGCTACATCCAAACTAAATCATGGACATGTGGGTTTGAGTGAGATGCTGATCAGGTGGCTGCTTCAACCACAGGGGCTTTGTCTGTGTGCATTTGTTTTTCGTTCCCGTCATAACCAGCCATGATTGTTTCTCGTTTGAGTAGACTACACGGGGTGGCCTGAGGAACACAAAGTTTCGCTGCTGCATCTCACAGTTTTTCACAGTTTGTCTTAAGCTGCGAGGTGTTTCATTGAGAAAACATGAACCTTTTTTTTCCCCCGTCATGATTTCAATGTGCACTCAGCTGCAGTCTCAGGTAGCCTGCCTAAAGCGGATGGGTTAGTGCACGGCAAAGTATCATGGGAGTAAAATTAAAAATTGTTTTTTTTAACCAATAATAATAGAATTACAGTAGTTTCCTTTTTTTTTTTTACATTTGTCCCAAAATTAACCATGTAAGCGGACTATGGATTTAAAAAGTACTTGTACAGGAATGACTGTCTCTGCTTTTTGATCCATGTAAGTGGTTAATCACTGTAACCGTGAGCACTATGAGCATATTTCATGTATTTTTAAATTTCCAACTACACAAAGACTGACAATAACTGAAACTGGACATCTTCAAAACCATAAATTGTAAATAAAAATGTTATAAAAATCAGAGCTGAACTATCACAAATCAAAACTCTCTAGCTATTACCTTTGAAAATGCTGCTTTTGGTAAAATGTTTCTACAGGACACCATTTATATTTACATTTTTAAATTATATATAAACGTAAATTATGTAAAAAAAAAAAAAAAAAAACACAGCCTCAGAAGAGCTTACACTTCTACATTGCTCCCACTGTTCTTACCTCCACTCTTGCTTTTTACTCTCAGCAGAGCTTCCAAGCCTTTTCATTCTGTCATATTCCTCATTAACTGACTCTTCCTTACTGCAAATTTGTTATTAGTGGTTCTTTCAGTCACCACCCTCCCTTCTCCAACACACACACACACCACATGCACGCCATTCTCCGAGCCAGTTCTCAGGCAGGTCGCTAAGATCACACATCCAGCTATGATTACAAGGTGTAAGCCTTTATCATGGCCCCCACCTCTCACACATACGGGCTCACAAACAGCTGTAAACACAGAGCCCCAGACAGGGAGGAAGCAGACGGGGGATTTCGATGTCATTTCTCATACCTAAAAATAATGGGACAGATAGAAAAAAGCCATCGCACTTTGTTGTATAAGCCACAATTGTTATCGCTCTAGCAAGGGGATATAATTACTGGCATTCAGATCCCGTCTGTGGCCTCGTTCATAAGCAACCAGAAAGCACCAGAAAGCATCTGTCAATGCAATGTAGTATGATCAAAGGCCTAGACGTTGTGCAGGCACGATGGGCACACACACACACACTCACACAGACACACACACAGGGAAAACATGGCCAGTCCAGGTAAACACTGCCTCTGCTCATTTGCATCACTAGAGCTGACTCACAAAGAGAAAACACAGCCAATAAACAACAAACAACAGCACAATCACTTTTGCTTCGGAGGGCGTTCTGCACACGATAGAAAACAGAAGCAAAGCACAAGATAGTAAAGCGGGATTAGATCATCAGTGAGAGAAAGCAGGGGACGCTGAGCGATTAGCAGCAGTGGTGTCTTTGTCCAGCTACAAGTTGAAGACGAGGGGGCACAACCTGGTCCAGTTCCAGCTCCCCTACATGCCCTTTTAAAAAGTGGTCCAATCTCAGCTCTAGTGCGCATAAATAGATCTGTAATTGCTTATTACAATACAATTAGGGCAAAGGAGATGAGAGAAGGAAAGATGCTTAGTGCAAATGTGGAGTGACAGGCCCAAGCACCCAGACCCAGGATTACAGTGGCCATTTGCACAAGGACAGAAAATGAGCGCGATAAGAGAGAGAGACAAAGAGGGAGGAAGAGAAAGAGAGAGAGAGACAGGAAGAAGGAGTTGGGGGTGGGGAAGGGCTGTCAAGCACAGGGCAGAAGCTAATGACAACTCTGGCTTCAACTTGCAAAGACGTCTTTGAAGCCCGGCTCTGATCAGAGCTGTGATTGCCACCGCTGCAGGGCCACCACTCCTATATTAACCTACACTAACAGCTATTCAGTGAAAGTCACAGGCCCTTTTCAAAAACTGACTTCTGCTAGAGCTGGCCATCTGTGGAATGGCCCTGCGAGACGGCCAAGATGTGAGTAAGGGACACACATGTAAGGGACACTGTTTGCATATGGCCCTGCTATAACAGTGACAGTCAGGCTGAACATGGGGCCGGTTAGAGCTGATTAGCTGCACTTCCCTCCTCAACCCACTACAGTTATGAAGATTGATAGAAGCAGCTTAGAGCTGATTATAGGGCCCTGGAGATGCATGGGCCCATACCCAAACAGCACATTCACACTGCATTCACAATGAGCACAGCATGCGATCGCTAGGCACAGGCCGGGCATTAAGCAAACGTTACAGCAATAAGAGGCAAATAAGAGAAATGGACAATGCCAGGAGTGCTCTTAAGAGCTTTTTTGGAAATATGAATATTATGCTAAGTAGATGCTTGCTTGTGGCCAAATCTGGGACATTTGAGCAAGCACGTTATGAACATTTAACAAATTTCCAAGACAATATATTGCGAACATGACTGGATATCTAAAACTCACTCCAGGGTTATGAGACACAGCAGGCCTTCATGTAGCCGTGGAGGTCTATTTAGCATGCAGAACGCTGAAATTAATCTTGTTTTGACATGAGCCAGTCGCGCTTTGAAATACAAAACAAAAATAGTGAAATTCCACAATAATCTTTAATAACACAAATATCTTGGTCTTGCTCATGTGCCACAAAAGTAGCTCATTTGAAGGGAGTTATTGTACGTAAAATAATGTCTGACAGATCTCCAAGTTCACGCGATTCTGGTTTAATGTCACAGAAATGTGATCGAGTAACAAAATCGCTCTCACTTTGTCTTAAAAAGGATCTATTATGCTCGTTTTCAGGTTCATACTTCGATTCAAGGTTTCTACTAGAACATGTTTACATGCTGCAATGTCAAAAAAACAAAGGCTTTATTATCCTCATACTGTCTGTGCTGGAACACCTGCATTCACCTCTGTCTGAGACGCTCTGTTTAGCGTCTGTCACTTTAAGTCCCCCTCCTGAAAAAGCCCAATCTGCTCCCATTGGTCAGTGTTTCTGGGTCTTCCATATCTCAGCATTTCTGCACCGTCATTGTAGCTGGGGAATGACTGTAATGGAGAATGGCAGCAATTTTTACTGTGAAAAAACACCAGTAAAAGCTTCTGAGCACAACTGCACATGCTCCAGCAGGAAGATGATTAGAAATTACGGAGAAATTAACAATATCAGCAACCAGGTTCAAATTGTTTCTCTAACGTTAGCATGTAGCTTCATTTAGTAGTGTAGGCCATGTGATGTAGCACGCCTGGAAGCAGATGACCATATAAAGAAATCCCGCACATTGTGACATCATACTGTAGCCAAAGGAAAAAAACCTCCAAAAGTTTGGACGAAACCTGAAGTTTTTGCTCACACGAATTACTTCCACATATGTTTACCTCATTATTTGAAACTTTGTCTATGTTTAATGAGAACAGACTTAAATGTAACACTATATGTATAGCCTAAAACACAAAATACTTTATGTTTATGTTCCTTTCCCTTTTATAATGAACATCACAGATAAACAGTTTCAAAAACAAGGCACTCTTGTTTTTGACCACTAGTATTGCTATGGAGCAATAGCAGTTTCACACTATTCCGCTGATCACCAGTTGGTGGTACTAAGGTGAAAAAAAGTATAGCAAGGTGCCACATAGACCGAAACGAAGAAGAATATTAGCCAGTAAACAAGGATGTAGGATTATGATGTGGAAGGAAAAGCACTGAACCTTTGTTTGTTTACAAGGAACTCACCAGGCAAACAGCTCAATCGCTCAAAAAGACATAACTTTGAATCAGCTTCATATTGTCTTTTACTTTTTCACTTTGATTTTCACTTATAATTTAAATCATACAAACCTTTTTATTAAATGTGTAATTATGAGGACAGAACATGGGAAAAAATGTGGACCTCAATGAACCCTTTAAACCCTCTGCAGAGGGCTGAGCAGTTCTCAACTCACTGACATAGTTTGATCCTCCCTTCAGTCCAGCATGGCACACAGAGGAGACAGAGTCAGGACCCTGCAGTCACTTTTAGCAGCTATATTTGGGACTGGGCTCTGTTTTTTTACACTATAGCACCTCCCAGTCTACTTTAGGCCTCTGCTGCCCTCTCTCTGTCTCTGAACTTGCACCAGGTTGCGGGTCCTGCATTTTTGTTGTGTATGTTAAACCAAGTTCATTTCATTTATATTTCACGTACAGTGCGTCAGTAATCCTTACAGACGTGACCTGGGCCAAGCCTTCCAAGAAGACAAGTGGAAGGCAGATTTAAAGAGTGCATTACAAATACAGTTTCAGTGCACGGTATAAAGAAAGCCTTCCAGAGAAACATCAAAAAGATGAACACTAGCAGAGTATTTAAAAAAAATCATCAGCACCATCACGTTTTCATTCCAAAGTACAAAATGTGAAAACCTACAAACTGAACAATTATTAGCATAAAGCAGCTTTTGACACCTAACAACAGAGAGTACTAGAAAACATTACACATGAAACAGCGAGCGACTGTGGCTGTGCAACAGAAACATTCTCTATAGTAAATAATCTCTCTGCCTCAGCTGTTTGAGTGGCAGCCTTTTCAATAAGTTGATGTTCTCTTGCATGACCCTTGACACTGATAACAAATGTTAATTTTTGTAACAAGACCCCAGTCTTAGTACTGACAGTAAGTACTAGAGGGGAAAATAAATGGGATTTTAACTTCCAATTACAATAATGGCTTTTTGTGACAGGCCCTCCAACTACACACCTTACTCCCCCCTCTTTCTCCCTCTCTCCCTCCCTGTCTCTCTCCCTATCGCTTGCATTGTAGGACAATAACGCAGCTAATCATCCAAATCATCATCTTTGGAAATGTGGTCCTATGACTGACATGATAAGAATAGGAGGAGGAGATAAACAGTAGAAGATAAGGCCACATAGAAGCAGGAATATCCTAGTCTGGTAGGTGGGCAGGTAACCTTGACGTGCACCCTCTGTTGTCCAGCTCCATTTTCCTTTTTCATCCTCTCACTGTCATAAATCTATATTTTTAGAGCTAAAAAAAAACCAAGCAAAATTATATCAGCAACTATTTTGCAAAATTGTGATCATAGTTTTTTACATATCTACACAAAGACTTTAAAAAAAAATGTTTAAATTTATTTCTTAAATCAAAAAGCAGCTAAAAGTCTTAATTCAAATTTTGCTCTTACAGGATAAATAAAGTCCTTCCCTTTCAGCTGATTAAATCCCACATTCATCTAACATTAGAGTAAGACAGCTACAAATGTTTTTACATCCATATTGGTTACATGGAAAGCCTAGAGAATGAACAATGACATCCTACGGACATATTAGTAGAGTATAGAACACACAGCTCAACGTTAGCATGACATTATAAACTCTTCTCTTGGCTATCATGGAATTCCTCAAGAATCACCTTTTTCACCAGCTTGACAACAGGTTGCCATGGAAGCAACAACCTAACCATAAACCATAACCATAAAGACTCTCTTAATAATCTAGATGAATAGTTCAGTCTTGAATACAGGGTTATTTGAGGGAAATTTAATGAAGTCTTAAGCTGAGAGGATTAGTCGATTATTCTAGTAGTCAACTGACAGAAAGTGAATTACGCTGCATTCACATGGAATCAGGCAGATGGTCATTTTAGTGGACGAGGCTGGACGGTAAAATTGGGTGAGGCTGGCAGAGAATACCAGCAATGGTAACTGTTGACAGCATTGCTGTTTAAAGTTTTGCCATCCTCTGTGACATAATTTACAACCAGATGTTACGTAGCCTCTTTACACAAGGTGGAAACATGGTGATCTAGACAATTACTAAACATTACTTTCAAAATTACAGAAAATAGTAAACACCAAATAATTTTATTTAATACACTTTATTCCATTCATTGTGAACAATACAGCCTCATCATTGTAACATTTGTTTTACCATCCTGCCATTCCCTCAGACTGTTTATTTTTCCATGCTGTCCAGAATGTGTTTTCCGTCTGCCTAATTCCATGTGAACACAACACCAGTAATAATTTTATTAAACCAGTCACTCTTCAAGCTAACATTTACTGGTACTGGGATCTTAAATGCACTTCTCTGTTTAATATTCTTATAAAGTGACAGTTGGTCAGACTAAACAGCCTATTTTAAAATGTCGCCTTGAGCTCTGGGAAAAATTGTGAGGGGCATTTTTCACAATTCTCCCTCACTTTAGGGACAAAAGGATTAATTGATTGATTGATGAATTGATTAATTGAGAAAATAACTGGCAAATTAATCAATGATGAAAATAATAGTTAGTCACAGCCCTAATTAATTATGCAACCATGTAAATGGTTTAAGCAGACGTTAACTCACACAGGCAGCAGCAGCATTGTTGTCTAAATATAAATGCAGCCACATATGACTAACTGAATGCAACCTTGTTAATCATTTATAAGTAAAACAAACTCCAGGCAACTGCCAAGATGATGGAAACACAATTCATTCTACTACAAAGTTAATTATGCGCTTCATTGTGTTCCAAAAATAAACTGTTAAGTGTGCATCATTATGCATGGCTACCAAGGTCATCAGGCATTCAGTATCTTCAGAGACACGAATTCAACTTGCCGTTAGCGGCGTCTTGGGTGTTACACATTTCACTGTTCACCTCCAGGACAAGAATGTCAGTTTTCCTGACGGAGGAAGCCGCTCAGGACTCTCGCGCCATGGTGCTGTCTGCACTTTGTGTCACATGCGACGCAGTGAGCTGCTGTGGCTGAGGTGACTTTCATCTTTCTCATTTTAATGGGCAATCACAGTCGGTCGTTTCTGTTTATTATTTCACTTTTTATCTATTGGCCATTTGGGTTATCTGTTTATATTAACATGTAAACTGGATCACACACAGTTATTTCATACAGCACTATAGTTATTATTTAAAAATCTGGAAATTTCACTTCCTCTATGGCTCCAAATATTTACATATTTGAATTATCTTTGACACTGAGAACCATGAACTGCAGTCACAGGACATAAACACAGACAGACACACAAGCGTTTAGCGAAGTAAAACATACTGACATGATTAGTAAGCTCAATAAAACTTACAGCATACTGTAATAATCTGGACACCTTGTGTAATCACATGTTGTATATACTGTATAATAATGCTTTATGAAACCTTTGGCTGGTAATTACTGAAGTCATACATACAAATATCGTGGATTTAATAAAGAGGGGCCTTTCAGAACTCTACTCCAACACCACCCATCATTCACAACAACCCTGAACCTGTTTCAATGTGCCCTTTATGTATGCATTTTATACATAATGACAATTACGCCTGAGAAAAGCTATGTGAGAAAAATCCAACAGCTAGGTGTATTCATCACAAATTAATAGCTATGATATCTCAGGCTGAAGGTTATAAAACAAGATCATTATTTTTCACATTAGAAAAATACATATCCTTTATTTACTGTCTAGTACTCTGCCAGCTACCTTAAACTAAAAGCAGCACTTCCAGGACTGCATTTCATTGTTGTGCTGTCAATGCATTTCTGACAGTGTTTTTAGTCACCCCAGACAATGGTTGTGGTCCACTTAATTGATGTAATTAATGTTCATCATGTTGAGTGTTTGCTGAACGACTTCTAAACCCAGAGCCTCTCGGCTCCTCTCAGGAGGGGAATTGGGCGAGCATGAAGCACTCGAGTTTTTTGTCATGCTTCACAGGAACCTAGAAATGAGTGGAATAATTCTCAGCTCTTAAGCATGCTCAGAAGAGCTCAGCAGCGGGGCTCAACTAAGTCATTCTCCATGGCGTGGATCGCTCCCAGGCAATCCTGACCAGCCGGCGTCCGGTTACCTGGACACACATCCACTCGCCCCACAATACGCAATCGTTTAGTGGCAGGTGATGCATGGTAGAGCAAGCACAATGATCCTGACTAGATGTCATGTAAGAGGGGGCTGTTTACACTCTGTCGCACTGTGGCTGTCTGTGTGTGGCGACGCTGCGATGCCTTGTACTGTCCTTGATGCACCTCGTGCTGTCTGGAGGTGATTGGAGTAAAGCAGGAGAGGAGGAGATATAGCAAAGCTGAGAGGAGGAGAAGGAAGTAAAACCTTACTTTGTGTGGTGGAAGATATTTTGTTCTCTCATCTCTAGAATTATATAAACTGCTTGTGGCTAGTGGAGGCCTCAGCTGCGGTGAAAATAGGCCTCACTCCCTAACAATCTACTCCACATCTCCAAATCTTCCATCTCTGCCCCTGAGCGGTGGCAGAAACAAACAAAAACCTCCTGCTCTCCACTCTTTGTCTGTATTTCATTTCCTCTGAGGAAGAGGGCTCTCTTAAAATATTCAACCACTTTAAAGTGGCATGTCACACTGACCAGGCTATTTTCTTTGATGAGCTCTAGTCCTAATCCTTCAATGATACATCTTCTTCCAACTCCATCACTCGAGTGAGGTACCCTACAGAATAGTTATTGGTTGAAGAATCTGTGGGGGGAAAAAAGGGAATTGCCGGGTTTCCAAGCAGCTCTTACACATCAGGCGTATAAATGAAGCTGTGTGACACTATGGTCAAATGGATTTCTGCACACACACCCTTAACATGCTGCTGGGCCACAATCTGAGCCCCCCCAGCCTTGGCTCAGCCCACCTGCCCCACCTACGGCGTAATTCACTCTCCAGCTAAAGCCGGGTAGTAGGCCTGACCCCGACAGCTCTGGCCGTCACTTACTGCTGACCTCCAGCAAGGTGCCAATGAAACATGTCCATTGAGTGGTGAGCCGAACAAACTGCCTCACCTGGCTCCTGCTGACAGCTCAGCATTTTAAAGAGCGGTAACGGATCAACACCGGTTGATAGCCGCACAGCCATGCCGCCTTGCCTCCAGCCAGAGAAATGCACTGCAGCAAAAGCCTGCACTTAGAATATGAGGGGGTTAATTTGGACACTTAAAAATATTAAACCAGTCAAAACATTAATTTACTGAAAATTCCAATGCAATAAAATTATTTAATAATAATGCAAATTTGGTGAGCGTGGGTGTTTGCTGTTGTGCAGAGCCCTAATTCTTTTTGACAGTGGCAGTCCTAGACTCTGGCGGGTCTTTCGCAAAGAAGCACATCAAGAACCCCTAACACCCCCTGGTGTTTTTTTTTCTTTTGTTTTCAGTGACCAGAAAGGTATATTCATATTACTGTGCTGACGGTTACACCTAACGTTCGTATGATAGCAACAGGTAGCTAGCTGACTGTCCTAGCTAACAGTGTCCAGATGTCATACAGTCACTGGTAGGGACCTTTATGGGAGGTCAGAGGGGGCGTGTAGTTGTTACTGTATTATTTGCCACTATGAGTGACCATCAGGGGGCCCCTTTTGCAAAAAAAAATTGGGAACCCCATACAGTTATCGGGTTTGTCTCTCCTGATGGTGTGCTCCTGCTTTTTAACATACAATTTTATCAGCCGAGTCTCATTCAAACTGCCACTTTATCGGAGATTTCAGTGTCATACGTCTATTTTTACTGCCACCAGACTGCATCAGTTTGAAACACACCGAAGACCCTATGGGACAGGCAGAAGGGGAGGTGGACGCGTCCAACAAACCCTGGACTTTCACCCAGGAGCCCGCTGTTCACTGCCTATGTGAATGATAAGCCAAACCATGATGTTCTTCCTAAACCTAACTGCATGCTTTTGTTGCACAAGGAAATTAAGAGAAATACAAGGTGTTTTACCAACATTGTACATTTATTTAAAAAAAAAACACTACATGCATCTAACGAGCAGAAACCATACATTTCCTGTGAAAATGGAAGTGTATTTTGAAAATACTGTAGTATAAATAGACACTATGTCCCAGACTGTCTACAGCACATGCAGGAGGATACCTAGTGGGTCACACGTAGACCTGAAAGTCAACTGACAAAGCAGAGATATTTAATAAGTTGGGATGAGAACTCATTGAAATTTATACAAATGACATCAATGACTTTATTTGTAATGAATAATTTAACTGTAGCTTTCTCACAGTTGCAAATGATGCATAATGTTTTCATTCCAAATCACGCTATTGTTTAATTAAAACACTTTCCAGCAAGTAAACGTAATAGTGCTGGAGCAATATTTGTTCTAGACACCAAGTCAGCAATCTGATGGTCCTTGATCCATTTATTCTGGCTAGCATATTAGCTAACAATTGTCTCCTTACAGACACAGAGTTACATTGACATCCCTAAGGCCTCCTTTTTCTGTCCATCTATTCAATTAAAGCCCAAAATTCACTGGCGTTTAAACACACTGTGGCTCTCCTTTTTTCACCAGTCACTTTTTGTTTTTAACTTCTAGGCCCCTGTCACACCAAGCATGTGCTATAAACTGGGAGCGGCTGCCCATGGTTTTTCAGGAGCCCAGCATTAACAAGCCTTTCACATAACCAGAAATCTCATTTCAAAATATTGCAAAATAGAGCTTTGAATAGGTGAAGTGACTTTGTGATAAAATATTCAGGAGAAGAAAAAAGGCTGTTTCAATCATGTGAAAAAATACTGCTTTTATGTGTGAGAATAATAATAAAAAAAGAAGTTTACACTGACATTTAAAAAATGGAAAATAAAAGATATGATACAAAAAAAATACAGCTGTTTGGGTAAGAATCAAACTTTCTTGAGCCGCTTTTTAAGTGTAGGTTTTAATTTTAGAAAATAAGCAGGCTTCAGTTAAGAATATTAGAAAAATTGGAGCAAAGTGTTTAGTTTTGCAAGAAGCAGACAGATTGCCTGCCTGAGTGTTTCAGTCATTAAAATGATAGCAGCCACAGTGCATTTTTTTCAACAGAGCCGATATCCAGTAATATTTAAACAAATGAGAATAAAGCCCCAATTTTACAGGGTCATAAAAGCTTATTAGAGCGTTAGCACAGCGTCCCTCTGATCTTTCGCTCTTTCGCTACCTTTGCTTCTCCAATTCAGTGAGAAAAATTAGCCTTTTTGTCCTGCAAATATTTTGACCTTTATAAAATGGAGCCAGTGCGACTGCAATACTTCCAAAGATCCAACTATTCTTATTTCTGAATACACCGTTTCTTTGTCGCCACTTTCTCTCCCTGTCTGCGCCCTCTCAGCTGTGCAGTGCATCGTCATTTACATAAATGCACGTGATTGAACACAACGCAGCAACCGGAGGACCCAGGCGGACTAATAACAGTCCATTCTGCATCTGACAGCTCGCTCTCCGTCAGGTGAAACTCTGGCTGTGGTCGAGTGTCTGCTTGTACCCACAAAACAGCAACACCGACGTCAACAATTCGGAGCGTGAGAAATAGGAGGTGCGGGGAGAGTGTGTCAGATTAGAGTCCATTGCATGAGTCTCACGCTCACTGCGGGAGATTTGGCCTAGGGCCATGTTCCAGATTTGGGGGAGTTCCAGGTGTTAGTCAGCACAGTTATCCAGCTTATCAATCCTGCTTCATGAGTCAGGCCTTTGCTCTTGCTTCTGTCACAGCGAGCAAAACAAATTCAAATACAATCACAGTTAACTAATACCCGACACAAAAAGCCCTGCAACGAGCTAAAAATGGAAACTGCCTAGTAAATTGTAATATTAGCAACCCAGCAGGTAGTGAGAATGGACAAGACTTTTTACACACACATACACACACACACACACACACACACACGCACACACACACACATACACACTGCAGCTCAGAGGAATGTCAGCCAGTGTTTTTAGACTCTAATAAATCAGCCAATTGATGTTTTGTGTGGTTAAATCATCTTTAGAAATAAGCTCATGACTCTTTCACAACTTCAAACTGACTCACTTACAGCATTTCATTTCCAAAGGAGTCTATTTAATGAATTTCATTTCCTTGTGCATAAAAAATGTGATAATAAATGTGAAATTCATTACAGAGCATTATATTACTGTCAGGTAACAGTGGCAGGAGATATATGCTACCGTTAACCAATTCATTTTGATACTTTACAATGATAGTGACTGTATATCAAGAAATCATAATATATCAATATAAATATATACACTGTCTCTGTATGTACTATATATAGTGTATACATACGTAGGCTAATTAAATTTTTTTCATTAATTTGTCATTATCTCCCAGTGTCCTCCAAAACCTCCTACAATGACGACCCCTTTATATGGGGCTGTAATAATAATAATAATAATAATAATAATTATAATAATTATAATAATTATTATAATAATAATAATAATAAAATCTGCACAGGAACCCATATGTCAACAAGACTACTCAACTATGCTGACAACAAATGAACTCTTAACAAACTAGAACCACAAAGGTTAACACATACAGAGACAAGGACTCCTTTTCAGAAAACTGTAATTGTTGCCATTTCGAGCGATTTCTTTCTCCATTAGTTAGCTTGCTGTGTTCTGACTTCACACCAAAAGTTAGGTCAGGTAGTATCATTCATAGATTTTGTCTCAAAATTAAGCAAAACTTTTCTGAAAGGTTCCCCATGGAGTTTTAGACCTCTAGCAGCGCTATGGGGATGTTTCTCTAAGAGTGGATCCCCGTTTTGTTTATCGTGTCCACGCTTGCATGAGGAACGCACGAGGGGGCACACAGGGACGCATAAACATAACTTTTGTTTGTTTACAAGAAAACTCCACTGGGCCCCTTTAATGCATTTTTGAAAGCAGAAATCTCTGGAGCATGTGCATTGTGACTTATAGGGTAATCAGACTTTTCTGATCCCGAGACACACACAGGGCAACCCCGTTCTAATGTAATGCTGAGCCCAAATTAAGTCTCACTATAAATTCTTCAGCACAAACATTTGCTGTTCATTAATTAAATTAGATAGTAGACCTAGAGCTAACAACAATTGGTAATCACTTTGCTCTAAGCTTAAGTTAGCCTCAGGCTTAATTTGATCTATAAGAGAAGAGGTCAAAACAGTGAGGCCTTGGATAAGTTTTGGATTTATTATGTGTAATGGGAAAAATGGCTAAAGAATCTGAATGCAATGCAAGGCAGTGAGTAAATCATGTCAAAACCATGTCTCAGAGTCATATCATGCTGTTCTAACCTATCTTACATGTGGTTCATCTTAAGCCTCTGCCATATATATATATTCACATGGCTTTCATTACAATTACATGAGAGCTAAAAGCTTCATAAATTTGAGGGAACATTTGTGAAAGATCTAGTATGCCTCCAATAAATCACCCTTGTCGCAGGGCACATGCCAGCTCATCATGCACTAATACATCATATCAAGCGTGTGTATGGTACAAACATGCACATACAAACAGTCCCACACAACAGTCACTTCTTGTCTGTCTGCGCAGTAGCCAACCGTAGGCAGCACAAGAGCTGCAGAAAACAGGCTTAGACACACAGTTCTACATGAAAACCCTTCTTTTCCATGAGCTGATCCTTCTTTGTTCTGCATAAATGCCAATTACATAATTCTCTCTGGCATGCAAATCAGATTAGATGAGGCCATGGCAGATCACCTATACCGCTCGGTCTAGTGCTGCTGCCAAATCCACAAGAATAGAATATTTTGGGACACCACATTTCTATGCATTTAACAATTTAATCAGCTTTTTATTCAACATGCATAGCCTATATATCATTCTTAATGTAAAAAAAAAATCATAGTTATAGCATTAATAATTTTCACAAAGTCACTATGTCTTTCAGGTACATGGAGGGTACTATTTGTGATGCAGGAGGACATATTTGGCATACACATGGTGGTATTTGATTAAACGCAATTTGAAATTTTGATAGTGAAATATCAAGGGTATTATCAAATGCTAGAGATGTCCAGGAGTATACATGACGTACTATATCAGGGGGATATTTGTATGCTGAGAAGAGACACTGACATTCAGCTTGTGGGCACTGATACCCAGAATCACGCTGGGAAAGGGAACCAATGCAAATTAGCAAATCGAAGGAAAGTGACACTTTGCTGTTGGCTGTAGGAAGTCATCAGGAAAATGTTGCAGCAGTGCACAGTGCAGTCAAGAAAAGCACAAAAGGCCTCTCACTATGCCTTTTTGTGTTCCCGTGTGCAAGGGCGCATGTGTGCACTTCCGTGTGTGTGTGTGTGTGCATGTGTGTTTGTCTGTTTGTTTCAGCCTAGGGAACTAAAGAGCAGAACAAACCAGAAGTTGCCTGACAGCACAAGACCCTACCCAATGTGAACTTTGAGGATGCGGGGACAGCTGGTGGAGGAAAGAAGAAAAAAAGAGACAAAAATGGAAAGCAGAAAGGAGCTTGTTGCGACTGCAATGCATTACTCATGACTCTGGGAAGAGCTTGTGTCAGAAATCTCTCACTATATGACATAGAACATACTATGACTGTATTTATTCATTTATGGATGGACCTATATACGTATGCATTGTACAATATGTGTCAGGCAGACAGTGGGCATCCATAATGCGAAGGCACCTATTCACCACAGATGTGTGTGAGAGACAGGACACTAAAAAGACCCACCAATGAAAATCGAGCACTAGGAAGGTGCCGATTTATGGGGCAAACATCAGTATTGGCCGATATTCACCTCATTGACATTTACTGACAGAAGTGGTTGATGTTTAGTTTTTTGTGTGTGTGTGTGTGTGTCACATCAATATAGGACAGGCTAGAAAGCAGGGCTCGAAACTAACATCATCCTGTTGTCTCAGGGATAATAGAAAATGTGTTTGGGACAAACAGAGATCTTCCCAGGATGTCTTCTGGACAAAAAGGACGCTGTAAAGTCACTATGTGCATCAGGGGACGAACTCTTTTGTCTCCCTGATAATGTTACATTGTGAACAACTAATCTGTGCTAAAATCAGCAGGTGGAGAGCTAGTAAACGTTGGCTGTTAGCAGTTGGAGGCCAGAACTAACAGTTCATGGAGGTTGCACTGAATTACATAATGATGCGTTCAAGCTCTAGTCAGTAAAAATGTGCATTAGGAGAAGGTAAATTATTCTCATGATGTATTCAAATATAATCTTGTAAAATGTAGTTTTTGGTGGGAAGCCTGAATACATGTTTGAAGGAGACATTTTCTTTTTCCACAGCAATATAACACAGATTTTAGAGAGGGAAACGTGTTATATTATATATTGTAAAAGCTAAAAAGACTTTTGAAGAAGCTATTTAAAAAATATATTTTATATAAAAAAGGTTATATTCAAGGTTGTTTAATAAATTTGTGCTCACTTAATAATAGTGTAATGACGGATTAAATGACTTAAAAACTGCAAAGTTATTTTTTAAGATAAAGATTTCTTTGTTTCCCTAGCACAAAAAGGAGAATACATAACATAAGCATGATAAATAACAACAGCATCAGTATTGGCCCAGAACTAGTGCATCCCTACAAATGACATAAAATAATGTCAGGCTACAGGCTACCTATCAGAATGTGGGATTCATGGTACATGTTCTGAAAATATAATGTGTTGATATATTTTTTACAAATAATACTTTTTACAGTGTAGTTAGGCTGCAGGCACATTTCAGTAAGTATCCAAGCATACATGCTCTAAGTGCACAGGCCAGGCAGCAATATACGTACGTTACATTTTGCATTAATAGATGCAATCCCGGTCCCACATCCCTCCGGGCTCCCTATTGTTAATGGTTTTATGAAGCACACAAGACCAGTGACATTAACTTGATATTCAGTTTCCATCTTAGCACATAAGAATGCTAAAAATATAGAGTGAGAAGAAATGACTGTCAACACTTCCCTGTTGTAGATAAAGAGAAAAGAGCTTGCTTTCTTAATGTTGTAATCCATCACAATCTGTATATTTTTTTTTTCTATTCAAACCACTAAATAGAATTGGGATAGAAAAGCAATTCCCTTTAGACTGTAAGATTTTACATCTGGAGCACATGAGCACCCTCAGATTTTCTCCTATATCAGCTGAAAAATGTACCCAATTTTTGTGAGTGTTTAAAATGTGCTCGATGCAAGTCAGATGAAATTCAATTTGCCATCTTGAACATCCAGAGACACACAGCTATATACTGCCAGTTGTGAGCACATCTGGGTCGTGCACATAAGGTAAACATCCTTTACGCAGTAGCCAGAGGACATACAGAAAAAAAAAACACTGCACAATAATAGGTTTGATGCCTCTGTCCCCCTGTGCTAAACTATCAAACAGAGCAACGTGTCCCTGCTCTAGGCCTTGCCTCCGGGTCTCGGGGACAGACATAGAAAGATACAGATCTATAACCTGCAGTATCGGGGCCTAATTGATGCAGGTCTACCATGCAGGGAAAAATCGACATGACAGGCATCAGCCACGTGTGACATGCTTTATCGGTTTGTTTGGGTCTCCTGGCTAGGAGGAGTTACATGGAAAGTGATGTCAGCGCACATGCGTCATGCACAGCTCATTTATACCATTTTTTGTCATTTCTTTGTTTAACAGTGTATGAAATTGTCGTGGAGCTTGTGGAGCACGAGGAAGGCGGAGCTTTTCAAAATGACAGTAGAGATTATGCTACCGAATCCTGCTTGAGCAGCGAAGCCCCGACAGTGTGAATCTGAAATGTCTGCTCGGGATGCCC
This sequence comes from Cephalopholis sonnerati, assembly GCA_019142605.1. Lineage (NCBI taxonomy): Eukaryota > Metazoa > Chordata > Actinopteri > Perciformes > Serranidae > Cephalopholis > Cephalopholis sonnerati. Next base: position 13,609,250 of record JAGQAX010000017.1, read on the forward strand.
TCAACAGATCAGCGATGAAATGTGTTAAAATTTGCGAGGAACATCTGAAACACAGATGTCTAGCGGATGTTTCCCATAACACTTCCTCCTCCCCTGACATGGTGAGCTGTCTCTCTTCTATTCATATGCTAATGCTCAATCAGGCTGTCCAATCCGGAAGCATTTCCAACCACTTTTTTTTTTTTTTTTTTTTCAAGCAATCAATTTACCTTGGAGAGAGATAAAAGCTTAAAGAGTCACATAAGAGACGGGCTGGAGCAAATGGTGATATGAACTGAAAAAAAGGAGGAAAAAAAAAAACTACCAAGATGGGAAAGAGGCAGTTGGGGAATAGCTGGATAATGTAGGTATAAACACACAAGTCTATGCCTAGGAAGGCTCGACTGAAGCTCATTCTCATCTAAGCTGAGTTTCCCCCCACTGCAGGAGGGACTTCCAACACCTTCAGCTGCAATATAAATGTTAATAGAGTTCAGGGAAAGAAAACGAGGTGTAAACAAACAAATGTGGTATTCCATGCTTTGGGGCAGCAGGAGGGCCCTGCCATTGAGCAGTACGTCTGCGCGTGTGTGCATGTGTGTGTTTGCATGTGCTGTGGGAATGAGGAGAGGAGAGGGAATAAAGATGGGGCTTCTCACACACTCAGTATGAGCTAGGCTGTAGTGGACCTCCAGCGGTGGAGCCCTCCCAAACCCTTCCTAAAAACTCCAGAGAGACTCCGCCGTAAGACAGCCCAGATCATTTTCGACATCCTAAAAAAAGGCAGCTTTGAGGTTGAGAGCAAATAGAAATCCGCCGCTACTGCCACCGGAAACTACACACACTGAGCATCCAAAACCAAAACAAAAGTAGGTCTCGCTCTAAATTGAGTGTGTTTTAAATATCAAAGTATATGAAAGATACAGTATCATATGAGGCTCTCCTCTGTACTGCTAACAGTCATTTACAGTGCACAAAAGCAGGGCAGTGAGACAGAGGGAGAGATGAAGGGTAGGTGGGTGGTAAACACTCACATCCTCATTCTAAGCAGACAGGCAGCCACAGCTCTCCGTCCTGACTTGTTCAAAGGGTTGGCAACCTTCAGACCAATTAGACATCACAGGGCAGCCTGCACAGCACCCGGCTTTCATATAAACGGCTCTCCATGAATTTTTAATCAGCTATAATTTAAGGATTTAAATAAAGATCAAATTCTTCCGGCTGCACTGCGAAGAGGTGTCTGCCTGTGTATGTGTGCGTGTCTGCATTTTTATGCAATCAAATGGAAGTGAGTGTGCATGAATGTGTTCATCTGTCTTCACCCCCCCCCACCCATCCTTAATGTTTCCTCTCTTCCTCTCTCACTCCCCTCTCTCCCCAATCCCACCTGCCACTGTTATGAGCAGGAGCCCGGCAGGTTCTCTAACCCAGAGCAGAAAATTTCCTGACTGACTGGTTGACTGGTTGACTGGTTGGCTGGCTGAGTGGCAGCATGTGAAGAGCAGGAGACAGATCTGCAGGGAATCACTGACAGATGTAATTAATGAGGTCATACTTGGAGTTGGCAGTCCCCTTCATATCCAATTCCTGCCGATCACAACTGAACACACCTGCAGCTCTAACAGCAAGGGAAAAAAAAGACAATACACCTCGACAGTGTGAGGGAAACACAGACTTGGGCAGTCATTTTTTAAGAAGACATTGTCCCTTCAGAATCTCAGATAAGACTTTACATGGCACAAATCCCAAAACATTATCTAAGCTGCAGAGACAGAGTAAAATGTACCAGTGGCTGAACTTTATTTGGGTTTTCTTTTGCAATATTTCTATTGAACAAACATTTGAAAGGACTTTTTTTGCATTTTTGACTTTTAACATTCCAGAAAGTCAGCACTTGCAACTAAGAACCGATTGTTCTCTTTATAATTAAAAAATGTTAAGGCTGGTCTTCCATATCCCAGTTGTTTGTTTTTTTTCTACTTTCCTGATCTATATGTTTTTCCTGTTTCTGCCTCACTCTGATTCTTACAGGTGTTACAGGTGCAGGGTGGGTAATCGGCAGCCTAGAGTTGTGATCTCTGTTGTAATATACTACCTAATATCTTTTTTTGTAAGGAATATGCTGGGTTTTGGGTCTAAAATCCTATTTTTGCTTTCCCTATTTTGTTTTTCTTCTGATTTTATAGATCTGGGTCTCTGCACATCAACAATGCTTGCCTCAAAAAATAAATAAACAAATAAAAATAAAATTGGCAAAGCAATCACCATAAATGCCAACTGAAAACACTTTTTAAGAATGCAAACAAAAACACATAAATGTAGGTTACTTGAAAAGTCAAATTGAGCATTTTTTCCTCCTTACTATGTTTGGGAACATTTTCTACAATAACTGTGAGTGTGACATTTAATGAAGCAGTAATAGAAACACAAATCAAGAACAAAGCTGTTAGTGCAATGAAGGTACTGCCATACACCATGGTGCTACTGCAGTACAGAGCACCAACAGCAGCCGTACGGCTAATTATGCTGAATGTCAATGAGTATTCCTCCATTTCCTCCTAGACCATATTATACCATCTCCTGGCCTGGTTTCTATCTTTACGGTGGAGAGTATTTATTACCTGTAAACAAGTGGGAAAACAGGCCTTGTCACGTTTCACTGGGGCTCCCTCACTCATCACTAATATGTGAAAATATGTATTCAGGTCAAAGATTTCAGGCCTCCCCTCGAGACCCTGTCGGTCTTCAGCCCTCCTTAGTGCAAACATGCAAACAAACACATGTACTAAAAGGGCACACGTTGCCTAGCAAATACAGTATACTCAAAGGAGGATACAGAAATACATGCACACACAGAGCACGACCCACAGGTATGGTCATTGTTTGCATGAGCATGTGCGTGCATTTACAAGCACACTTACATTTTCCCCTCTTTCTGCACATGGGGCTGACCAGCCAATACAGCTTCAATGGTACACTTACTCACCCTGAAAACAAAGGAGAGCCTTGGCAATGCTCTTGTTATCCATCACCTCTTCAGTCTTGCATAAATAACTCTTAATAAATAGCATCATCGTGTCAGAGAGCTTTCGGCTGCATGGCCTCCCCTGCAGCTCCAACCTATTTTTTTTTCTCTTCACTCTGCACTTTTATCCTTACTTGTTTTGCATTTTTGCCTCGCTTAGCATAAAGGGATACAAAATATTTTGAAAACAGGGTTCTGGTGACTCTTCAAGGATGCAAGATGCAATTTCCCAGGACGGTTTAGGTACACTCATCCCTTTGGAGGGAATGGCAAGCTGTGGTGAATTTAAAACCATTCTGACTGACCATCTTTGCCCTACAGCGAGGTATTACCGACCCGATTAGAGTGGTCTATTTTGGGATGGCGACAGCCTCATCTACAAGGCACAGTCAATCACTGAATGGCTGGAGGAGCATGAGAACAATGTAAACCCTATACAATGACAGTCTCAATCAAAATGTCTGAATTCAAATTAATGCTTATCACAGATTAGTAAACGATTGCATATAGGCCTGTCACAATAACTTCTTTTGTTGGATGATCTATTGTCTCTCAAGTAATTTTGATAAACTATATTATTGTCACTTTTTTTTAAGACAATGTTACACCTGTTAATATATACAAGAAATTATATAAAAATTATAGTCCTCTGTAGTAGTACACCAAAATTACTCAATTTGAGACTTTATACAAAATTTGGCCAATAAAACCAAATCAAGTGATGCCCTTTGGTGCTAACAGACAAGCGGTGTGCTGCAGTCAGGCTCCCACGATGGACAACCTGGGAGCTGTGAGGTTTGCTGATGGATATTTGGTGTGGAGAATAAAGTTGTTGGAGAGTAAAACTGCAAATGAGAGACTTTTTGGATCATTGCAAGGGGTTGGCACGCTAGCAACTATCAGGACTGTACCTCTTCCACTACAACAGTGCAGCTGCAGGCTACTGTTAGGCTACGCTGTGTCGTCGTTGAAGTTTTATTTTATTTTTCTTTGGACTTGCGCAAGTAGGTTGAGGTGGACAGAAAAAAACAAAAGGATAATTGTTGTGCCCAAGTCTAAAAATGGTCAGGAAACTCTTCTGTTAATTCTGGCATCATGCTGGCTAAAATGTTGGTGATATTTTTATGTAAACAAGCACGCACGTAACATTATTTTAATTGCATTAACACACTAGATTACATACATTAGTTCTTATTGTTGTTGCATAATTAGTAAAGAGAAATCAATATTTAAGTGGTCACATGCCCTTTGACTTAGTCCAAATATTCCTTAAAGGTTTTGAAAGTGATTTTTGACCACAGGGGAACAGAAAGTCAGGAATCACAGCAGCTAAGCATTACATTTACTACCCTAACCCTATCACATCTGCAGCTGTTCATATTCGTCTGCCAAGCAGCCTGATTGTCATTAAATCTCCAAATTAAATGATCCATCGCCTAATCTTTTGTTGCACCAGTATCACTACTAGCACCTCACACTACCTTATGTCAAAAAATTTGAGCTATCCCTATTCTTCTGCTTCAATGGATGTGGTAATTGTGAGCTTGTTTCCAGTGTTAGTGTAACAAAAGGCCTCAGGTGTTGTAGCTTGTTTTGGCCCTTTTTGGTGTGTAGCAGAGTGCAGCGCTCCAAACACACTGGAAGCACTACAAAAAGCTCTACAGTGCAGTAATTAAGTAATAGCATTTCAACATAATTACTAATAATTGTTAGAAGTAAGCAGAATTATCCTCTAAAAGCACTAAAGATGAGTGCGAGGTAGTACGACCCCATTCAATATCGCTTATTTTGTCTTCTCTCCTTATGTTTCGCCCTCTCTGTCTTTTTGATGATGAAACACTCACCGGCCACAGTAACACATTTCACGTGTTATCATTGTTTTAACAAGGCTTTGGCCTGGCATTCATGTTTCCTGCTTTTTTACTTTCATTTTTCACACTCCACCTCAAAGAGCAGTGTCATGTTTTATCTGACCATCTCACACAGAGCCTAGAGAGCCTATCTCTTTTATCTGACCACCTCTAACACCCTCTCTTTTTCTCTGTCTTTTTTGCAACTAAACACACACACACATAACCCTGCCACGAGGGGGTAGGATTTAAAAAAAAAAAAAAGGTTATTTCTCCCTAATAGCCAAAGAAGAGCTTGCTGTGTCTTTTAGTGGAAATAAGGTTATTAATAAGGTTATGGTGCCCTTCTAGGAAAAGGTTGCCTTGAGATGTCATGGCAACAGCCTTCGGAGAAAAAAACAAAATCAATCAGCACTTAGGGTAGATGAGATCGAATGACATCAGAAAGGACTATACAAAGAGTTTAAATAATGACATGTGGCTGAAATGGTGGAGACAACCTCAGCTTCACCTGCACAAGCACTCGTCTCCCTCCCTCCAGGCTTTCCCCTTTCCTCCTATACCCTTTTATGGAGCTATTTCTTTCACTGAGAAAGACACTGGTTAAGCCCTCTTGACTATACCCAAGTTATTTATAGACGGAGAGGTTCCACAACAGATAACCGTTGTCCAAAGTAGGAAGAAGAAAGGATGATAACTGGTCATTTAAACCCAAAGTGGCAGTACAACTGTGACTACAACACAACAGACTGACTTAGTGCCTCGGCCCTTTTGTTCACAAGACCCTTTAATGTAGCAAAATAGACAATGAGACTATATTAAGTGCTCAACAATGGGGTTTCTAAAGTACGATGAATCCCACAGGGTCTACTAGAGTTAGAGGCTGTTAAGGAATCTGTCCATTGCTCTGTGATGAATGATGTGGTACCTAGCGTACTTTAGCAATGATAGCTTATAGCTCCATTAGCCTGTAACTACAGAGAAAGGGTCAGAGAAAACGGTGAACTCCTTGGCAACATACAGAGCATGGGCTGGCTGCAGTGGCCAGAAAGATTCATTAATCTAAGATGATGAGTCTTGGTCGGTGTAATTAGGCCTCCTGACACAGAAAGCCTCACTAGAGTTGTGTTTAAGCCCTTTATGGCAAAAAAAGAATCGTCCCAGACGTGCTAGCAGCGGTTAGCTTTGAAACAAATAGAGCAATGAAGCCTTGATATTATTGTTTACAAGCATGTCTGTGGATTTTCCAAAGGTGCTGCACTGGGTCTGTGGGAGTTAATCATTCATTGGTAGCGGGTGGCTTTAAGACACAAATTCAACTCTTGCTGGCACCCGAGCTACCAGCATCACCCACACTTTCTATATATAACTCTTTTTCCATGGCGAGGCCATTTGTGGAGCAGAGTTCACAAGGACACTCGCCAGAGGAGATTTCTACTCTAACATTGTTAGCTAGACCTAAGGAAACATTACAGTCAACACCCTCTTTCATAAAAAATAACATTGTTATCAACACTTAATACACTTTTGTGGCCACATGACCAGAGTCAGTGGACATTTGTTACAGGGCAAGTCTGCTAAACCACAACATCATATAGATCCACATACAAAATAAAAGTCTAAGGGAGAGAAAAATCAGCCAAAAAGCTTTGGAGAGCAAATAAATTGTCCTCTTACTCATTAAAGGTACATAAAGTGATATTTGACCACCAGGAGGCAAAAAGACTCCAAGCAAAATTACAGCAACACATCCCTGATTTATTACACACACTCAAGTTCATAAGGCTGAAAAGCAAACAATTGCCCACTTAAACATCCTGTAATAACAGAGCAAAATGAGCATCCCAGTGGAATCCTTTTTTTTAGCCATCTGACAAATGTATCATGCAGTCTGAAAGTGGTACAACAGTCCAATCTGTTTTCTGTTTTCTTTCTACTTCAGCACACTGGATTTGAAATGAAACAATGACTTGCAAAAAGGCCAGACTAAAGGCAGCATGTATATGTGCATACATGCATATGCAGACATTTGTAGGTGTAAAACATTGTGGACTACATGTCAAAGCATCAATCACTGACTCTAATGCAAACAATCAGCAACTCGCACACCTGTGGGAATAAATAAGGACTTGGATCTAAAAGGTCCTCCTAGTAAACGTCCTGAGAAACAAGCTTAACCCTTTAATAGATTTTTTTGTATTGACCTGTGTGTTTCATTAAAATACAAGTTTTTCTAACAATGTTATTAACTTTTAGATAGAGATGGACTTCTTTAGCCTCTTGTAGTTTTTGTAAGATTGTCAAGAGTTGGTCTCTGTCCTGCCACTTTTCTATTTTGATTATTTTTGATAGATATGAGCCTGTACCTCTATGAACATATATTTACAGGAGGGAGTGTGATCATGTGAAAATAAGACTGACTCAATTGCTGAGCCTGCTGTTCACATTACATGTCTACTAAAATACTTAAACATAAACATAAAAGCAAAACTGTTTTTTGGTGTATATTTGTTTTGTATATTAATATGGATGAATCTAGGGTTTTGGGGCAGGCCTTTTAGTATTGTACACTTAGGATATGTCATATATTTACCATTAATGTCGAGAAATATGTTTTTATTCCGTCAAAAGGATTTTGAATGTGCATCATGTTATATGCTCAACTAGTAGAGGGAATCTTGAGTGGGTGTTTTTTTTTCTCCGACACAGCTGTGGACTATCATGTAATTATGAGCTGTATTTAAGCACTGTGTCACTTTATGATTGGTGCATGTGTCTTGAGAAAGGACCTTGTGACTGAAACAGTAGGGCTGCAACTAATAATTCTTTTCATTGTCGAATTATCTGTTGATTAGTTTCTTGATTCATCAATTAGTTGTTTGCTTTATAAATATTGAAAAATTGTAAAAATGTTGATCAGTGTTTCCTAAAGCTCAAGATGACATCCTCAAATCTGTTGTTCAGTCCACAACCCAAACATTTATAGAGGAGTAAATAAAAAAGAAAATATTCACAATCAACTAATTTTGACTCTTTTTTCCTTAAAAAATGACACAAGCCAGTTATCAAATTAGTTGGCGGCTAATTTAACAGTTGACAACTAGTTGATAAATTGATTCATTATTGCAACTCTGTGAACCATCAACACTTTTTAAAAAATATATCAATGCAGAGGTTATAAGTGTCCGGGAATTTTTCCTTTGAAATTTCAACACCAATTTAAAGCAAACACACAATGTGCTGCTTTGTACTGTGAAGCAGGAGACAGAAGCAGAAAATATTATTATTGTGTCTTCTGTGTTGTGTTGCTGTGATTATTTTTACTCATCATTAAAAGAAACAGAACAACTCCCGTACCAAACAGAACGTCCTGTACCCAACAGTTCAGGAGAAACACGTGTACACTGTTAAATAAACGGTGATAAGTTGTGGTACATTTCTAAATGAAAACTTTGTCCACTTAGCCACTCAAAACATCTTGACTTAGCCGGCGAATGAGCCGCTCTGTATTTGCATGTTGATGGAAGCAAAGCTTTCGATCATGTTTCAATAAAACAGAATACATTTATCAGTGCGCGTCCTCTTTGGTAGGAATGGCTGATTAATCTGAAAGCATCAACAAATACAGAACCTTGCTGATGACACTTACGTGAGAGCTGCTCTCACAGCCCTCTTAATAACCGCTGCCAGCCGTGCCCTGGGTAGCACAGCGAGCCACAGCCGAGTGCACCAATGGGGGACCCATTCCTTAAAGAACAATTAACAGGGCCATTTTAAAAAATCATCCAGCCCACACACTCAATTAACACAACCCACTTTTGCACTTTCCCCTCTATTGTGTCCTAGAATAGCCCAGTTGAATTGAAAGCTGTGTTGGTGATGACTGCATCACGGTAGGCCCTTGTGCTATTCCCATAACAGCCACTCTGTTTGTCTGTAGCTTTAAAGAAAAGATTTAACAGCTTTAGGGATCACCTATCAAATGTGTGTCTTTTAGGGGTCTAAACGAGATGTAATTACTGTCTGTTTTTTTATTCCAGGACAAGACAGTCTAAATACATCTGTTTAACAAATGAAGTTGAACAGAACAGAAAGACTGAAGCTGGGAGATAAGAGAGCAGCTCTTGTGCAAATATGTATTTGAAACAGAGAAAGAAAGAGCAGTCTGGGTTTGCAGTTGCTTCCATTGCCCTTGATGCTGAGTAACTTAAAAGCTCTGAGTCAATATTTATGGTCATCAAAAAATCATCTAAAAGTCCTGTGCTGACTAATAAAATGCTCGCTGTTCTACATATTGTTAAATACGGTGTCAGAATTGAATGGCAATCAGTTCAGTGTACAATGAATCTACTACAAAAATGCTTCCCCAGTGCTCTGTAAAATGCAAACACAATGTCCTAAAAATAACTCTTATCTTGCAGCAGTCATTATCATTGGGAACACTTCAGAAAACAGCAGCCCCAGTTGTGTGTAAATAAACAGTGAAAAGCGGAGGAAGAGGAAAAAGATAACATGCAGCAGGAATTCTATCAAGAGGCAGGGTGGGATGACTCATGAAAATAAGTGACTTTGAGTTTATGTGGGGAAGGACAATAAGGAGCTTTGAAGCTCTGAGATTACAGAGAGGTAGCTGATGGAGCAAACTAGGGAGGCTGGGTGTTACGGCTGCAATGTAGCACATACTGTGCACCAGCTCTGGTACTCACTCTTCTGGAAATACATGTAGGGCACGGCTTCATCAACCCCCTGGAGGGATGCAGCCATTACATTAACACAGCTCACCTAGCGGGCATAGGGACAGGGCCGGTGCCTTTGTTGCAGAGCAAGTTCATCCTCGTCCCAAGCTAATACCCTCCATTCATTGGCCATTTATCATCATGAAATGGCTGGATATGTTCCTCCATGGATTAAATCATCAGATAAAATACAGTAACTGTAATTGCTGTAACTTCTTAAAAAGTGTAGGATGTAATTAAGCATACTTCAAAGAACATAGACTTGAATCTCAAACTGCTCATTAACTGTTCGCTTATATGGATGCTCAAAAGAACACTGAGAACAATCGAGATCACTGGATGATCAGCTGAGGGAGGAAAACGTCTGTTTCACACACAGCACCATTTTATAGACCACTATGCAACAAGATGTTTGTAGAAGGAAAGAACCCTTGAGAATCTTAACAGCTACACAGCTGCTTAAAGCCCCCTGTGGCTGAAGTGATTAAATGTCTATTTTGAATTGAAAATGCTGGTCTGCTTGCATGGAAACAAAATAATACTCAATACCAATATGGTCAAAAACTGCCTGGATAAGTCCTGATCCTGTATCCTGCCTAATCAGGACATCCAAAATACCAGCCCAGTCTGGTCAGATGCCCTCAGCGTAGAATACCGAGGCACCCTTCAATGGCGGTATAATGAGCACCGAGTGGTGGAGGTTCGCCTGGGAGACCGCTATTTGTGTCCCATGTGAAACCAAATGTCAATTAAGTAAATTTATTAACAGTGTAGTATGCTAGTATGTATGTATTGCATATTGTGACATATGTCATGTGCAGTATGTGACAAGTCACATGAGTAACAAATGTATTTATTTCAAGCCAAAACCTAATGTTTCTTTCTGAACCTAACTAAACCCCAGAAGGTAAACCTAAAACCGTTTCTTTTTACCTGCATTCCAAGTTTATTTTGGAAAGAGACTGATGCATTTCATGAGCAAAAACTGTACATTTCCTGTTAAAACAGAATTTTATTTTGAAAAGACACTTAATGTAACAAGTGTAAATTGACAAGCCATCCCTGAGTGTCCAAAACTGACGCAGAGGTATGGCTGAATGATTTGAAAAAATACCTAATTGCGATTACTTTGACTGAAACCACAATTGCGATATGATTGATGACATTAGAAGGAATGGGGGTTTTTGCATCATTATTCTAATTTTAATTGAAAAATATATTAAAATGATCATGGTGCGATTTTTTTTTTTTTGTCAGGATCTGTACCAAACAAACAAAAAAAAATTCGTAAGTCTTTAGAATACACTTTGAGGGCAGGGACATCTCTGCACTGCAGCACCACAATGCTTAATTTGACTCATATTTTACCTATATTTTACAACAAATATTGTGCTTCCTACAATTTAAATATCGCAATCGTCCATATTGCGATTTTGATAAATGCCAATTAACTGTTAAGCCCTATGCTGGAAGGGTGCCTAGAGGGTCATAGTTTGACGTTTAGGGCAGAGTCAGGAATGAGAATGTGTTGCTAATACATATCAGAACATATATTCACATACACCCCAATACAAATGGTACGTACAGGTTATCTGTAGACTTAGCCACTCACCTTTAGATATCTGTGCAATATAAAATTTTATGTGCATGCCTAATCAACCAGTCCATTCATCTCTTCTGTGGGTGCCCCTTTAAAGGGGAAGCAGTGAATCCTCTCATCTATTTTTCCTTAGCGACAGTGACAAAATATGGCCAAAGATGGCTGTCTGGAAACAGTGCTTGGATCTGTCCTTCCTTCCCTGCTTTAGTTACCACCATCAACCTGTTTCACAATGCTGTATGTTCTGTTTTTATCAAGCTTTAACCATGCAACCATGGAAGTAATTAAGGCATATTGTAACCCTAGTTCTATAACAACAGGCCACTTAACCTTTACAGAAAGAACTGGATGGCCTGAGGACATGCAAATTTCACAATACACGAAAATGAGTGGACGAGCCTGTTATAGAGCCTATAGTCTAGTAAGGTTTGCCTCACAGAACTAGAGTTACACTATAAACCCCTCATACCATACATACTGTCCCTCAGTCCCTTTGATGCTTTTTATAGTTCTGCTGGATTGGTTATTTTTCACTGCTGCCATCAACCTGTGTGTGCATTGCATATAAATGACTATTCTCCGCACATAATTATTACTATACAAACTACTCGAGAAACCAGAAGTACCTAAAACGTCTTTACAAGAAATGTGCAATCAAAGAGATCACCTTTTCTGAGTAATCTGTAACACAACCTACCAACCACTCATTAGAGCCCTCCAAGTCCTGTTTCTGCTATGCAATAGGAATTTCTAAGTTCACTGCAGTCAAAAACCTTTCAAAATTATCATGCAGGCAGATTATATGTTTGCAGTGCAAGAAGTCAGCATCAATCTTATTTATATCCCACCTGCCATCAAGGAAGAAAACCATGTCTATACATGATTGAAAATGATTGCTGGCTTTTTTTTAACCCCAATCAGCGGTGAAGTGTTGTAACTTAGCTGGCCGTGTGGACTATATTTAAAGAGTAACTAAACCCCCGAGTTTTGGCTTAAGTGTTTCTACCCTGGAAATTCAACAGATGCCTCTAGAATGTGAAAAAAGCATCAACGCCGGCAGGGCTGGGGGGAGGGGCAACCAATTACTCCTTCTAGCCACCTCCTACAGTCGTCGCTGGCTCCCAAGCCCCCCCTCCCGTACACACAAGACAAAAGTAAACACACACACAGACATACCGATAAGCTAAGTTATCTAGGTTATGTAGCTATAAGCAACAACTGAGTAGCAGCACAAACACTGTTGCTGCAGAATATCATACGAAGTAGAGGACTTTTGGCCTCCGGAGTCTCCTGACGACCAAGCCCACAGCGGCCCAGAGCAGTACCAGTTTAAACCTCTGACACAGACAGGATGAGGACACAGAGGATAGAGAATGTTCCTGAATGGCACACGATGCCCCCTGCAGGATCTGAATATTGTGGCCACTTTTCTTACAGAACTAATTAACATTTTAAACAAATAGCCATGTTTTTGCACAGCACAATCTAACTACTCGATCACTATATCACGCCATTCGCTCAGTCCACTCTTCACTAATAGTCCACTCCACGATCTGCAGAGTTGGGACACGTTGGCTTTCTAGGCGAGGGTGACTGTCAACCATAACAGCCAATAGCAAAATTCAATTGCAATAGCTTGGTATCAGCCTGTAGAGGGCAGTTGCTATGCATGTTCATAACACAAAACTTCACACAAAAATGCCAAGATTTGGACCTGAATCCATTAACAACACTACCAAACACCCATTTACATTGGTTTTCTTTTGAAAAAAGAGGATTACGGTTTAGTTACTCTTTAACGTCTGAGAATGACCCTGAGATCCTGAGATTCAGTTCATGTTTTTCTTTTTTCTTTTTTTTATGAGCAGGGACCCATTAACAAGCTTGTTTTATGTATGGCCAAAGAAAACAGTAAACATTTACAGACAAGTGCACGCACAGGCTCGCATATGAACACACACTGGGAAAAAAAAGGAACCAAGTGTGAGACTTAAGCTGTACTGTTGGCCCCAGTATGAGGACTGTCCCAGTCAGGGTCAGCAGTGAGTGCTCGTGATGAGAAGGGCAGAAAGGGAACTCTAGACCACGGGTTCAAATAACAAACTCACACCGCAGGTGGTGTTCAGCTGCAGTGCACCCCAAGGCTCTCTACAGCTTGCATGAGGGCATCTGTCATGTAAATGAATCAACTAATGAAAAAGAAAGAGACCAGTACAGAAGAGACCAGACTGAGATGGCAGGCTGAGGACCTGTTTTGTAAATGAAATGAGTTTAAACATAGGACCTGGGTTGAAATATCAACATAGCTCCATAAAGATGCACAATCCTTAAGTGGTGGGTCAAAAAATGCTTATTTATGTTGTCTGTGTCAATAAAAGATAAGTCCAGAGCAGTAAAGCAAGAAACTGAGCCATAAAGTCTGGTCTCATTGTGGTTACATCATTACTGGGTATCATATCATCATCTGACATCACTTGAACGCTGAGATTTCACCTCATTGAACTGGAAAAACAAGTGAATCTTGGGAGCTCAACAAATCAGACTTGATAAACATATTCCTTTGACAATTTTGCTGATGGCACATAAGTGAGAGAGAGGCTGTATCAGAGTAATATCCTCATAAAATGACTAGTTATTATTTTGAAAAAAATCACAAACAAACAAAGGATCATATTGCTATAGAGATAGAAATTTGGACAAACTGTTCACATTTGTAGTGGCTAATAAGAAGAGGGGGAACTACAACTTCTAAGCAAGTACAAAGCAATTTTACTATCCCTTCAGGGAAATTCTGCCCACCATGTGTGATAAAACCAGGACACTCCAGATAATACAATAAAAAAGCAATTTACATTCACCCTCACTCATACTCAAATGTCACCCAAACACTCATTATGGCATGCCTTGGGTCTATATTTTGACATGCATGCAGACAGATATGCTCTCTTTTGTGTTTGTTAACATTAGAGTTTGAAATGTATTATCAAAAGTCTACACCTACATTTCATTTCATACACAAAGACTGATAATACTGGATGCTTAAACTACAGTGTAACTAGATAACTACACTTTACACCACCAAGCCAAGGCAGAGGCATGCTCTGGAGATACTCACTACAGTGGGAATTTTTATGTCAGATTTAAATGATGGGACTCAGATTGAAAATCGGTAAAATGGCCCTTTAAGTACTGTCAAACCATTCGTTTACTTCCTCACTCTACGTCCAAATTAGGGCGTTAAACAGTGTTGGGACAAAAAATCAATATGGTGTTATATTACAATATTTCCTCTTGCCTAATGTTATCGATGCACTTGCACCACGTATCAATATTTTTATCAAACTAAGAGTGCCATAATTGGATTTTCTCACATCGGGCCTGCTACTGTTTGGGTTTACAGCATCACTACCTCATGACTCCTCCTTGTGGTGCTTATCAGATTGATGATAGAAGGGTGCAATGAAGCTTGCAGCTGAGAAAAAAACTGGAAAATGGCATTGTGTGGGGGGAAAAATATCAGGCACAACAAGACATATCGAATTAATGCCAAGTCTGTAACCTAAAGTTTGCACATCTCTTTGAGTCTTCGAATTTAACAAAGTTTGCCCTGGATGTTGTATTGAAACCTGTGGCAAATTTTCTTGTACTGTGGGTATGCACAGACAAGAAAAAACTGCAATTCTAAACAGTCTAAAACTTGCTCTGACAAACAAAACTTGGAGCCAGGATTTTAGGCCTTGTTGTGCCATACTGATTAAATTTTGAGATCAGACTTAGGATTTGCTGGCTCAGCAGATGTCAGGGTTAGTGCCAAAAGTTGGCATTTCTTATCTTGTAGTCTTTTGCTTCACAATTAAGTTGCAGTCTAGTCGAGGCCTCCAAGTCTAGAAATCTCATTTTTACCCATTATCTATAGCTAATCTCTAGTGTGTGTGTACAATAGAGAAAAAGGAAATCTGCTAAAGTCTGTCATATGGTTTGAAAGGCTTTTCATTTTCAAAGTCTATTAAATCTAATAAACCAATAAATAAATAATAAATAAATAAAATAGCAATTTCCTGGAGAAACAGCTGTGGATATATATTAAAAGAAAAGTGATATCATCTTGACAGGCAAATTTCCTCTCCAACCACATTCAAAATGAGGCATCTCCATAGAAAAATAAGTTGCAAAATTATTAAAGATTTTAAATCCCAGGTCAGCCGTTTCCTTGCAACGCCTGGCTCAACACATCATCTTGACGGTGTAGACTATCTAGTGTGAGATGACTCTCAATTTGTGCCTCATATGTGTATAAAAGATCAATAAGGAGAGAAAAAACATTCGTGCAAGTTTGTCTTGAAACTGAAACACATTTGGTCTCAACCTCAAATACATTTCTTTTTCTTAACTGTGAGCACCAAGAATGTTTGATGTGCATTCAAAGTAGGTTTTATTAGTATTGACTATCAACACAGTAAAAAAGAAGTAAACATTCAACCCCCTGTTTCAGACGTCAGACATTATACTGTAGGAATCATCTAGACTTTTGCATTTGGTGTTTGATTACAGCAATCAACTCTGTCGTATATTTTCCAGTAATCAAACGCTGTATAATGTACGTACTTACTACAATATATGTATATTGTGCACAGAGCTCTAGGTGACCCTACACGCTTGTATGCTCATGCAACATAGCAGAAACACTCCAAGTGAGCTAATAATTTTGCTCCTGTTTATATTCAAACAATGTGAAGAGCTGCAACCAGACAGACTGGCTCAGTAAACAAAGACAACAGCACATTTTCTCATTACCAGGATGCGTGAGGGAGGCCAAGGCATAGAAATTAGCGAACAAAACTGAAAGGAAAGCAAGCCGACCAGGTTATCTGCAGTGTTTGGCACCCACTGATTTTAATTTCAATATTACCGTACAAACAACAAGAGAGGAGTGGATTATATGATAAACGTGCACTTCACTCTCCCCTCTAGCCACAGGTAGTGGTGTATGTGTTTAGCTCACCTTTCTTTACTCTGTTTTATGGTAAAAGAATAAATCCATACTCAATCACTCGGCAATTGTTGGAGGCAGGGTATGCGGGGCAAGGCCTCGGGTTGGAATAACGGCAATCCCCGTGGTCACACCTGCTTATCCTCGCATGCCCCCCCCCCAGGGGAAACCCACAAACCTTTCCCTAGATATTGTCAGTACGCTATTCAAAACCCAGTTTCAATATCTGTTCTGTCACACACACATTGTTTCTTTTCTCCAGCTGACTTGTTTTAATTGCAATAACATAACATAAATAACGTACTGTATGTCCACTCCTACCTACACTCTGATCAACCAGTCTCAGAAAGCCCACCTCCCAAGTTCTGTTTTCACTTAACAGTGTGACCAATATCCTGCCAAGCGTCCCAGCATAGCATTGTTGTATATACAGTAAGACTATACCTGCCTGAGGTTAACTGCTAAGCACTGCACAAGGAGTATGGGAATAATATGCACTCTTCTTAGATCGTGCTCAGAGCAAGCAACAGGATTCCACTTTTCACCCCTCACTGTTTCAATATTGCCCCACAGACACAGAAGCAAATAAGCCTCTTTGGCTCAGCTTCCACCGTGGTGGGGAGATTTTTAATAGCCAGACAGAGTGAAAAGAGAATACGGCAAGTTTAAAACAATAATTGCTTCGGCTATGAATACAGAGTGGCAGCATCTGGTAGTAGCCTGTTTTTATTTTTCAATCCAACTCCCCTGTTTAATCTTATGAAAAGCAAAGGAATAAATATTGCTGAGAGAATCTGCTTAATATCTAGAAAAAAAATAAGAATGGTAACTAAGCTTGAGTTGAGAGATGAGAGAAACCCTAATGGCAAGTTAAACACAGCCGATGATGAATCCTTGTTGTGCAGTTATGCGCTTGTTATGAACAATACGGCACAATTTTCAGTTCCCATTTTTGTCAATGTGCCATTAACAGTTTTCCTTTCAATGCATGTCAAAGTGTTTGAGAGGAGCCAGTTTAAAGTCATATCAGATCTTCTTAGATAAGCCAAGCTGACATTTATCCCCATCACAGATCACACTATAAACTGCAGCTGAGTGAAAGTGCGGTGTGCAGAGCACAGTGCTATTACACAGGCAGACACCCACCGCATCATTTATCCTGCCCATAAATCAGCCCTCTGCTCTACTGCACTACCTGCTCCTCTTGTCCCAGCAGATCTCACTGACGTATCATTATATCTCATATATACCTCCACTAAAATAACCTCTACTGAGCCTCAGAGCTTAGGATGTGTGAAGAGGAGAAGCTGTACCCTCTCTCTGTCTGTCTGCTTGGATGATGCTTTGCATTAGAGCATCAATTAGGCCTGTGATCTACGCTTGTTGTTTTACTGCCTACTATTTTGTCTCTGTCTTGTGGTTGGGATGAGTAATGTTTGGGGTTGTATAACACACCATCTCTTCATAGCAAGTCTAATCTTGTGTCTGCGATATATCACTGCAGGTGAGAGTGTCTATGAAATGAGGACATGCTGTAATAATGAGGATTATTGAAGGGCTGAGCTGACACTGGGTCCTGCATCAGGCTCCAGATTGTCTTTGCTGCTTAACTTATGTAGCACTCATCCCTGAATCTGAATTCCAAACAACCCACTTACGTCCCCTGTCTTTACTGAGGGTGGGAGAAAAAGTAGATTCTTAGATGCAATTCTCCTTAAAGATTATTTCTCGATGCAGACAAGTCCATCACTGGAAATTTAAAACCCAATTCTCGACATTATTATCGCCTCCTGTTTACATTCTAAACTGGGCTGCTTCGTGAGTTTTAGTGAGAATGGCTGAGTGTGAGCAACTGGCCTTTTTATACGGAGATCCCAAAATACTGCCGTTAAAAACATCGGGCTTCACGCCGGCCTTGATTTTTTTTTACACTGAATCAAACAACGTTGGCATAATGCTGCCCCATGCATTTGAGAAGCAAGAGAGGTGTGTTGTGTAACACAACAGCTTTGCTATCTGGTTTCATTTTACACAGACGTCAATTCAACTCTGTTACTGCCTCCACTGCTGGCTTAACGGCAGAACAACAATGTTCCCCCATTACGTGTTCATACATTTTATACAGAACGTCAAGGCGAAATAATGGCGCAACATTCAGTCTTTATCAAGCTGTACAGGGGTGACCTCTAGCTCACTTGGTAGAGTGTGCACCCCCTATGGGCTGAGTCCTTGCAGCAGCCCGGACTCAAATCCAACCTTTTGTCACACCTAGGGCCAATCTTCTGTCTGTCTGTCGGCTTGCTTTTGTGTGTATGTGTGTCTACTCATCTTTATCACCCTCAGTTTAATATAATTGACTAGTATGTGAAATAAGTATGTCATTTAAATATCACAATCATGAATAGCGGTGATACTAGGCTATTTCTTAAACAAAATAGACACTAAAATAGACCACACGCCTAAACTATCGGCGTTGGAAAGCCTTTGGAGCTCCAGCTAAGCAGCGCTTTGGCCTGAATCCAGCATTCTCACCCAGATATACTCTAAGGTTCCGAAATTTGGCACTGATGGATTAAACGTGAATCAGTACTCAGCAGCACCAACATTAAGTTGGTACCCCTAAAAGTACAGAGTACAGTACCCAACTCTTGTAAATTATAAAAGATAATGGACCTAAATCAATCTGTTTATTTAAATTATGAATCATTACAACTATGCTATTTTTTAAAGAAGCAAGTAGTCACTTAGCAAGAAAAAAAAAATGTATAGAAAACAAAAATTTAGATGCAATGATAATCGTTTTATAATCGCATCGTAGCCCTCTGAATCGGAATCGAATTGAATGGTAAGGTGGATGAAGACCCCTCGTCCTTAAAGGACAAATTTATTTTAAGCTGGACATCATCCTCTCTGATCCCCCTTGGCTGCACATTGGCGGCAAACCCAGAGAAGAGGGCCAGTGCCTTGCCTAAATCTTGTATTAATTAATCATTTGGCAGTAGATAAACACAAAACAGCTTTACACTATATATTCCTTGTATGCTTTTCCAATTTGAAAATTAATTTCTTAATTTCTCTCTTAATTTTTTACGCTCTTGTGCGTATGCACTGCCTGCCAACATTTGCGTTTAAAATGCTAGTACTGACGTATAAATCATGACACGCTCATGACAGCTGGAAAGTATTTATCGGCCAGTGTTTGCAACTGTAACACAGTTTACAGATAACATTGAATATGTTTGTGCATTCTAATGAAACATGAGTTTGACATATATTTTTATAAAATCTGCAACAATTTAATTTACTTTCTTATATTGTGCCAGACATGAATGGCAGAGAAGAAGAGCAACAAGGCCTGCCAGACAGTGTAGGAGAGAGAGTAAGAGTTGAGTTTTTTTTATCGAGGAGCTGGAACGTAAGGACAGCAGGACATTTTTTAAAATGTACAGAAATGAGTGAATGCTTAATCTGCCAAATGGAGATGACAGTGAAGAACAGAAGCTGTAAGGGTTAACATCTGTGGGGATTAGAGATGCTGCTCATCAGGCAAGCAAGGGGGGCTGAGTAATGCCTGGGTCCCCTATCAGCGGGGGCTGAATCAAGGCTCTGTGGAGAAAGGCAGCAAAGCAGTGCAGCACCACTCAGGCCTGTCTAGAGCAGACTCGCTGTGTACCCCTTCACTTAGCCAGCACTCAACTTCTGATTCAAGTGACAATGCCACAGAAAGAGAGAGAGAAAGAGAGAGAGGGGAGGAGAGAGAGAAGTGTGATGAAGCAGTAGAGAAGGTAAGAGGTTGTCAGCACTAGAGTGAAAGAGAAAGAAAACAGACATTTTTAGTGGAGGTGAGAAAAAAAACAAGGACCAATTTATTTTCCAAACTGTGAAAGCTAAAATGAAGAAATATATGGCTAACACCTACAAATATGAGGAAAAGTTTAAGAAAACTCACAGATTTAACTTCAATTCAGCATAAAAAGAACACTTATTTCTACTCAACTCCCGTCCACGTATTCGCTTTATCTCCCCTTGACTGCCCATGCCTCCCCCATTATTTCTTCACTCTCCCTCGCCCGGTGTCTCTTCCTGTCTCCACTTTGAAGAGCAGCGGTGTGTTTGTTTGAGAGGCTCTTGCATCACACCTGTTTGTTTAAGCTGCAAATGACGCTGGAGACAAAGCGTGCCTGTCTCTGTAGACTGCCCAGATATAGCCTGTGGTTGCCAACAACACAGGACTCCCTCTACCTCTCACCCTTTTCTTCATTCTCACTCACCCCTCTCTGTCGTTTTCTCCCTCGCACTCTAACGGGGTGGAATACAGAACATTGAGCCTCGGTAATAATTCCTACAAGCACAGCAGAGCGCTAAATACTCCCAGAGCACCGCAGCTTAGTCCCATGGATAATACGAGGTAAAAACACTAAGTGCAGATGCACTCTGGCTTGTTTAACTTCGACTTATCACCCCAATAATACCAGCAGCCTATCACGAGTAATAACAGACCAGTAAAAAAATCAAGGCATTCACTTCTAGGCAATGTATTATCATCTATAAATAAAGTATAGGGTGAAAGTGCAAAGCAATAATCAGCTGTGAAAATTATTTACCTAGTGCCATTTAGGATCACCTGCACTCCAGTCTTAGCCAGCACCTTTAGATCCATACCTATTACCTACATACAATATGATAAGCAACTGAGATGTGGAATTTATTTACCACAGCATTATCAAAAGAAAATGCCGAGCACTTCTGATTTTACACTCACAATAGGATACGGATCAAAGCCCTGCTATCAGCAGTCAACATTATTCTCTCAAATAGACCTGAGAGGAATCACTCCGTAACCTCTGCTGTGTGCATGCCTTTTTTTTTTTTTTTTTTTTTCCAAATGCATCATACATAAGCAAAATTCAGACTCACTCACACGAGCAAACACACATACACAAACATAGGCAGATAATCAAAGCTGCAGACTGTGAACACACAAAGGGCAAAGACTGTTCTTTTATTTGCCCTGTGGAAGAACTGTGTGGCCAAAAGGGGAGGTCAAAGGTTAAGGACATAAATACACCGTCAAGGATAATAATTCTGCTTGTTTTGGCTCCTGAACAAGTCGTGTCATTGTTGACAGACCTTAAACTAAAAGCAGTGGCAAGCTGCTAAGACCAAAAAAAGCCCGGTGTAATTTTGACCAGAATTATTATAGTTTTTCTTTTTAAATTTTTGTTTTCAAAAATGGATGGATTTGAGATGGGTGGATTTGCTCAATTTAGTTTAGTTTTATATTGTTTAAAATGTAAAGTTTTAGTTTAGTTTTTATTTTTTCAGTATATGTTTTATTTGTTTTTTGGGGGTGTTTGTCAGGGGCAAGATTTAGGAAGTTCAGAATAGATATTACAATACAAACACTTTGTGAAGGCATAACATAATGCACCAATGCCTCCTCATGCTTATTGTTTTGACAAATTGACCAGTTTCACAAAGACTAAAACTAAAGACATTTTTGTATATTTTTGTTCTATTTCATTTTGTTCTTTAGGTACATAATATAATTTCAGTCAGATTTTTTTTCTTGCTCTACAGTCTAGTTTTCGTTTTTATTTTAGTTTAAATGTAGAAATGTTTTAACACCTAGTTTTAGTTTTTAGTTACGTTTGAAATAACCTAAATGACATTGCTTTGTACAAGGGATATCTGTCATCTGAGGGCTGGGCGAACTCAGGTCGGCAGAAATGGAAAATAATTATTTGCAGAAATCTACCTAATAACATTCATTTATTTCCGTAACCGCTTAGCCTCTTGAGGGTCGCAAGGGGGCTGGAACCTATAACAGCTGACAATGGACGAGAGGCAGGGTACACCCTGGATAGGTCGCCAGAATATCACAGGGCTAACACACAGAGACAGACAACCTACAGTCAATTTAGAGTCACCAATATCCCACCACGCTGACACGGGGAGAACACGCAAACTTTGCACGGAAGGGCTCCCTTCCAGTGCTAACCACTACACCACCGTGCCGCTCTACCTGATAACATGTCTTTCTTTATTTTTTGTTGCTTTTATTTCTTATTTATTTATTATTCTTTTTCACTTGGTTTTCTTTTGTTTTTGTTTGTTTCTTTTTCTGTCTGTCTTCTGTCTTTCTGTTGCCATGTGTGCCCCTCAGCTTTGTGTCTACCTGACAAGAGTGGAATTGAAGTCAGATGTGTACCCCTGGGGGACCTCTCTTTCTTCTTTGCTCGGGTGAAATTTCCTCCAAAATATTTTGTCATTTGCCTCCACTGATGGACAAATTCACAGTGAAAACCAGGAGGGTCTCTTGTGCTGATTTAGTGCAGGGGGCGACCTACACTCTGAGGCAGTAAATACCAGTCTTCACTTTACAACTAAAGCCTAAATCCTGATTCATTTTCAGCAAGTTGTTGAGAGCATGTATGTCCATTTCTTAAGGGTGTGGTAGCTGATGGCAAATACCATATTTGCTCTACTCCCATTAATATTCAGCTACAACATTTGCTCTTATACAGGTAGCCAACACAAGTGTAAACAAACCATTGGCTGCTTAAACATTTTTAACATGCAACTGTTCCCATGCTGCTTGACATTTAGTGACAGGGCAGGTCGATACATTAAAACAGCACATTATAAGGTTTATCTCTGTGCTGAAGAAGGCAGGAGTAACTTAAGTTTACTGGCACACAAAAATGGTGGAATCCATTTTTATTAAGCTGACTAGGTTTTAATTACTACTTCTAGTAAAGAAAACTCTTTGAATCGAAACACACAAAAGCCTGCTCTCAAACATCCTTGTCACCATTTCCACATGTGCCCCCATAAATCAGACAAAAACTACACCCGAGTGCCTTCTCTCAGTCCTCCATGATCCTCCTCATTCTCTCCATGACTTCCAGATGTGAGTCAGTCCCTTCAGACATCAGGCTCCATTATTAAAGCTTACTTTAAATTGAGAAAAAAGACACAACAGTCTGTTTTTTTTCTGAGAAAGGTTTGTGTGAATGGCACAATCTTATCTACATTACTAAATCCAGTTAATATAAATATGACACTGATAGATTCAATCCCCCGCCTCAACACTACGTGCCTTCAAGCAGGAAAAGGCACTCTGGGGAGAGTGTTGCCCGTGGTTTCGATTCCTCCAATCTTGTTATCACTTCAGGCACAAAATGGAAAGACAGGTAGACGGCCCCAACTCTGACCACCACCTGCCATCCACAGTCCAGACCCCCTCCCTCCACCTCCCCCTCAAAGCTGCGGTGAAAGAACTTTGCCCCCTCCTCTTCTCTTATCCTTCCTCTCCTCCTCACATCACGAGAGTCCCCCCTCCATCTGTGAGCCTCAGGGAGAGGATACCTGCGACCAAAGGCCAGTAACATGGCAACCGAGTCAAAAGGCCTTCATGCCTGTTGCACGGCAGGGTGCTGGCATTTACTTCCCCCCTCCATCCGCCCCCCTGTTTCATCCTCGAGGCCCCTAGCTCCACCCAGGAGCCTAAAAGAAATCCACTGTCCTTGCTTTCTCAGCTGCCTCCCTCTCCCCGAGTTAGGAAAACAATATTCCACAAAAGAGAGAAAGAGAACTTCCTGTCCTTTTGTCCGTTGTGCAGGCCAAAGGTGCTGTTTATTGCACTCCACTGCGTGGTTCCTGCTTCTACACACATGGACTCTTTTTGATGGAGAAAAATGTAAACCCCTATTTGCTGCATATTATCTTGGCTCTAACAGCCAAGTGTACAGTGAGAAAATAAGATCTTGCCGTTCAGGGATCCTTCACATTTTTAAGACAAAAAGCAGTGATAATGTTTGTGCAGACGTAGTTTAGATGTAGGTCATGGGGGATGTTTGATTCTCTGTGTATTTCCATAAGGCCTTATTTTCACAAACAGTCACAGCAGAACACATTGTGTCAGAGCAGGTCTTTGACCAGCTGCCTGTTGCTTCACAGTATGGGGACAAGATTTCCTCCAAGGTTTAAATGGGTCACATTCTGACTCAAGATGTTGGAAGGTATGATTACACAATTGGATAACACTAACTACTTTGTCTATTATTGCAATTATGATTTTATCTCATTTTCAGGAAATAAAACTGGTGCATCGTGCTTTTGCACCTGTACATACTGTACTGTATAACGACACACTCCCAGAGACGTACTGCTCAAATTAGTCAGGGGTCTTGTTTTACTGCCTAAAACCTTACTATGTTACCCTTACTGTGATCTAATTAAAATTCTACAACAAATATGTTATGTTAAATATGTATAATATTTTATACGGGATGTGTTGACCATTTGCATGTAGACAATGAAGCCCAGTTATACAGAGCTTAATTCATCAAGACATCTGAGATCAGGTTAACTGAGACCGCAGACTATGTGTGTGTGTCACACAAGACATTTTCTGAATATTAAAATAAATGTCTGTGAACTATAATGATCTTGTAAAGCTTATTAAGTCATAATAATGCTAGATAAAGCTGCATTTGACACAAAGACTACTGCTGCTACATAATGGTGCAAACTCTTGCAAATACTCGCACCTCCTTTTCACATAACAAATCCCAATTTAACCCAGAGATTTAAAACCAAATTACCTCAAAATGAAGGATAATCATGATGATTCACTTTTAAAGAATCAAAACAATATTTAAACAGTGCCAACAGTTTCACACAGATCTTCTATGCAGTTTTTTTTTTTAATTTTCTTTCCCACTGGAGCTGCCTGCATCTTTTGCATTGTGTGAGTTTGAGAGGACTAAATTACAACACGTCAATATCAATGAACTGCATGATTATTAAGTATGGAAATACAAGACTGTGATATATGATTATCTCTGTTTAATTAGTGCAACACAGGATGGCAAGAATGCAAATCAAACACAACAACATCTTGATGCCATTAAAGAGAAACTTGGGCTCGCTGCACTAAAATCATGCATCCACTCTGAATTTACATATTCAATGTAATCAATGATGGTGATGACGCATCAAAGCCTCAGTGTTAACACACCTGTTGCAGTTGTGCAGTATTGTGATGTACACTTCTTTTCATGTTGATGATATACTTTTCTTGCTTTACATCAGACCTACTGGGAATTCCTGCACTGCACAATGTAGCACAGTATCTTCAGAAGAGGAGACGTGTTGTGCTTATAATCTTGCTTAGGGAGGTGCTAACCCCACCATCTTGTGGAGTTCTCAGTGACAGAGGGAGAAGGACTTGCCCAGAGTGAAGGAGCCAGTGGCAAGCTCATCGATCAAAGACTGGGAAATGTCAGACGCCAAGTACAAGGCAGAGTTTTTATGCAAGCCTCACGTCTGCTAAAGCTACACCTCAGAGGCAATTACTATGAAAACGAATGCTCTTTGTCACTTGTACAGTTAAGGAAGAGTTAGAGAGCAAATCCAGCCATCAAGCCACTCTATGAGATATTCATTACAAACACCTTTAATATGTACATTTTTAATTACCATGATGCCCACAGAAATCACTTAACTTGACATTGTATTATAAACTAATTTCATTCCAAGCTGATTTATTGTGAGGGGTATAAATGCATAATAGCTCTTGGACATGCAGGTATTTGATTGGCAAATACTCAGTAACCAAGGCAAATAATGGAATCAGGTATGACCAGAAATCTGTTGTTATCTAGCATAGTAAAATTAACACATTATAGCTAGAAATACTGAAATATTGCTCCATCTGTGCTATATTCCAGAGAAAATGTTCCAATTGGAACACTGCTTGCAAATATTTCCCCTTATCAAAGTTGTTTTCTGCCTAAAATGAACCAACTACAAATCAATGAGCAGAGGTCAAACTAAATCAGTCAACAACCTTGAAAATTGACTTCCTTGTTGTATGGATTGTGAGAGAATTCATTTTATCCCTTGTTGTTATTTGAAGCAGGGTTTATTCCTTGACTGTAGATTCGAGTTGCAACAATTAGTCAATTTATCAATCATATTAACCAACTAAGAATTCATCAGCAACTATTTCAGCCCAGTCCCAAGAAAAAAATGATCCCACAGTAGTTTCATAAGTACCATATCAAAGTTTCTAAAATGACGTAATATATATTCTGACTTTGTAATCTGCACCGGCTTTTGTCCTACTAAATGTGGGTGTCATAAGACAAAACATGAGCTTTTCCTAACCACAACCGAGTTTTTTTTTTAACTAACCACACCTTTACCACACCATTGTTGAGAAAACATTTCAAAGTATCCAGTACACAATAACGTACAAATGTAACATATCCCTGGTTTGCAGAAACATAAAATGTGATCATGTTTTCTAGTGACTGGGTCACTAGAAAACATGATCACATGATATATATATAGATATATATATATATATATATATATATATATATATATATTTGGTTTTTTTTTTACTATACTCTAACAATTTACAAACAAAGTCTAGAATTAATCGGCAGATTTAGTGAAAATGAATCTTCGTTTCTGACAATAGAGATCTGAATCTATGAAACAAAACTTGTGAGTCTCAGAAGTATGATTCAGCCAAAGATGGTATACACTGCTGATAATAAGCAAAAATACATTGTAATCTGCAAAGATCTTTTTTTAAAGTCATCTGGTTAATGTGCTTTTCTGTGAAATATCTGCCTGGCCTTACTTTCTCAGGGACTGACACTGTTTACCTAAAGGCACCTGAAATGTTCCAGAATCTAGCAAATAATTGCAGTGCGAATCCAAATGGCAAACTAATTACTCTCTCCCCTTCTGAAAAATGTACGGTAATGTAGTCGAGGGCCACTGCAGGATGCCACTTTACTGCACAGGGAGGAAATATTCCACCCTTCATATTCAACATAAACAAGAGGCTGTAGAAGAGAGGATAAAGGAGAAGTATTACTGGCAACAGGCCGATAAGAAGTTATAAAAGCAGCGAGAAAGAGTAAGAAAGGACAGAGGAAGATGAGAATGAGAGAGGCAGAGGAGCTAGTCTTCTGTTCAAGTCATTACCTAGCTCCTTGAGACACTACAGTAAGGAATGTGTGTATTGTTCAGTGGATCGATCCATCAGTATGCTGTATTAAACAAGGCTGAGAAACTGCATTCTAATTACAAACTATTTTGGTGCAAACATGAGTTTTATAAAATACACTAATAAATCTACAGTAAGGCATATTTTGACACTTAGCAAACACTGCGCTCATCTCACCATCCACCACATGTAATAAGCAATATCAATGACTTTAAATTGAGCATGAGAGAAAAACTATTTAGGAAGTTTTTTTTAATGAAATTTAAGTGACTGTCACACAAACAGTAGGGGTGTGTTTTCTGTTTAATTGAGCTTGCCATAAGAAGTTCAGCTCCACTGTTTAATACTTTGATCCCTACTAAATATGCAACATAAGAGCCGAGTAAAGATCAGAAAGCTTTCAATCTCTGGATTTCCATTCACATGCACTTCTGGTAGAAAGACAAACAATTAAGTACAAAACTCAGCAGCTTGCTGTATGGACGCACTGAATCACTTGCATTCACTAACTCTGTGTTTGTTTCAACATTAACTAACAAAATCAAACAAATATGTGCAGTTGGCCAAATACTGCGTAGCTGCTAAGAACTTTCTTTCCTGTTCCTTTAAAAAAATAAATAAATCACAGATTTTTAAACATGCCGACATACTGTATATTAATCATAGTATGATATTACCACAATAAAGAGTCCATGGTACAATATTTACCATGACTGTAAAAGACACAGAGAAATTATGACTTAACTAGAATTATGGCGTCATGGTACGCCTCTGCGAACTAGTCAAATTGCTGTTACAGTTTACAATCATGTCTGTGAAAACATGAATGCTTCACACAGATCGTCACCCCAGCAGCACAGACAATCTATACAATCAGAGCAGTTTCAAGATCAGTGTCACCAGTTCAGTTTCAGAAATCATGTCTCCCTTTCTGTTCCCGGGTCATGACGTTGCCTAATGGCCAGACAAGTGTTTTGGCAAAGACATTATGGTGTCACAGTGAAGTTAACTTTTGACCTTTTGGATATAAAATATCACTTCATATTGTCATAATTCTATCCTATAATTCTGTAATATGTGGCCTATGAGTTCTTCAGTTCCGCCAAAAACATGTTTTGTGAGGTCACAGTGACCTTGACCTTTGACCTTCGACCACCAAATTCTAATCAGTTCATCCTTGACTCAAAGAGGGCGTTCGTGCCAAATATGAAGAATTCCCTCCAGCTGTTCTCGAGATATCACATTCACGAGAGTAAGGTGGCTGAAAGGTCACAGTAACCTTGACCTTTGACCATCAAAATCTAAATCAGTTAATCCTTGAGTCCAAGTGGATGCATATGCCAAAAACAAATTCCCTTGAGGCATTCTTGATATATCACGTTCACGAGAATGGGATGGATGCATCTAGCCACAGCTATCACCAGAGCAGAGGCATAAAAAATGTCCTTATTAAAAAATTTTAATTAATTATGATGTGTGTTTTCACCATTTTCCCGCTAGGTTTAAGCCTGTTTTCTGACTAATATGACAGCGCCCTGTGCTGTTCAAATAAGCACAATACAGTAAGGGCTTGACATTTAGCTTGTTTTTTTAATGAATACAATCAAAAAGTATTTGGACAATTATTATAAGGTATTAACAAATACAACATACACATAACAGGTGAGAATTACATGGCTGGGAGGACTGTAACATGAACATCGCTATATTGCCTGGCACATAGCCAGTTTTAGGTGGTTGGAGGGACATTTTAAGACAAAAAATAAGACTGTTGCTCGTTATTCCATTCTGCAGTGCATTCAAGATCAGAGCTGCCACATAGTCAGAAACAGCCTGTGATTACAGCCTCTGATTAGTCGACAAATCAGAAATACAATGTCTGATTGGTTGACTGACTCAACAGGCATCATGGACGGCTGGTAGATGGCTAACAACAATAACTGTTGTGAACACAAGAAAATGGATAAATAATCACAGAAGACATTCAATGTCAGATTTATCATTATGGATTTATTTTATAAAGTCCCCGAAAAGAGATCAAAGTTCAAGGCTGGACTACAAAGCTTCTGAAAGAGATACAACCACACAGGTGCTGCAACAGTTGTTAGCTTCAGGACAAAAAGGAATCTCCCAAGCAGCATTCCAGAGATATTTAAGGTTAGTAACGTTGTGTCGTCTACAACATCATCAACTTTTCTAATCAGTCCTGTTCAACACTTGGTGGTAAGACAGATTTGCGCACGTAGCTTGAAAAGCTCTGCTTCAGCAATTTAGTTTATTTTAAGACATTACATCAGACAACCCCCTTTTTTCACTTGCCCCATTGAGCAACTACATGAGGCATTCCACTTGCCCTAACACATACTTTATTTGCCCCAGGCAAAGCATTAATGTTGAGCCCTTTTCGTCAATTTTCAACAAGGAGAGGTAGTAGAGTGCAGCCACAACAGCAAAATAACCATGTCACATCATAGATTTCGTTACAACCTACAACAATATCAAGACACTTGATATTATATTTGCGATATTGCAAAATGTGAATGTAGTAGCATCCCGACTGCAGATTACTGATGTGTCTGACCTTAAAGTTTGGACATATAGCATGCGCCATCCTCAACTAACTTGTTTGCATCATATACTGTAGATAAATAATGGACGTATGCACTATGACGTCACCAATTTGTTTGTGGACTCCCGTTTTGAAGCCTTGAGTTTGGCATTTTGGCCGTCGCCATATTGGTTTTTTGGAGCCAGAAGTGAGTCCATATTTGGAGCTGTGGACAATACCGTTTTTTGTACCAGCTTGTAAACACATTTATTTCTGCTGTAAAGTTGATCATTTTAATATAGGGGTCTAGGGGATTGACTCATTTTTGTAGCCAGCCTCAAGTGGCCATTCAAGGAACTTCAGTTTTTGGGACTTCAATATTGGCTTCGTTTTTCAGCTCCAGTTGTAGCCACTTGATGTGCATCCATCATCATCACCATCGGAAAAGCTTAAATGTCTTACAGTGTGATGGTGCTTCAAATATTACTGAGCTTTTTTATGTGTCCATATCTACATTCAGTTGCTTTATTGCCTTTTTTGTGTGCTAATGTGTTAGCCTGTGGCCAAGCTTGTAAGGTGCAGCTGAAACCACTCCAGGCTGGACACACATAATTTCTGTCCTCGACAGTGGGTGCCATATTGTAATCAAACAATGTAAGAATTTGGGAAATAAGGGGAGTGTAATGAAGGCCGCACTCAATGACAGCACATTTGCAGCTGTAATTTAAATGGCAAAGATATTCTATTAGAACCTCAACAAGCCCCTAATTTTATGAAGCACAACCCCTGTCGCTGAATGATGTAATTTGAATATCCTGTCAGTTTAAATGTGGTCTTCTGGGACAATAATGTGGCCACTGACATTTAATTGGAGGACAGAGAAAGTTATGGCAGCGACAGAGAGACAAAGGAGAGAAGGGAATTTCTGTGACGACCTCACGTTTTTCAAAGAGATAAATAAAAGATGATAAACATGGATGAGAGAGGCCATTTTGTCTGTGGTCTTCTCTCTTTCTAGTTCGGGTGGCTTTGAGAAATATGTCTCTAAATTTAGCATCAGATTTATCAAGCCCGGGCAATCCAGGGAAAAGAGGGACTTGGGAATAGAGAGAGCAAAAGAAAGAGACAAGGTTGAAAGGTATCTAAAAGACAGGTGCAGCAGACAAAAAGATTGAGGGTAGTGGAGGGGGGGAGGGGGGGTATTGTCTGTGAGATCCTGTCCATCACTTGCCACTTTTAGAATGAAAACACATCTCCACTAATATCCGCCCCATACACACACACACACACACACACACACACACACACACACACACACACACACACACACACACTAGAAAACACATGAGGAGAAAGAGATGTGAATTTCAATTAAGCAGGTAAGGAAATTAAACTAGTGTTACAGTTATAAAGTCAACCAAGCAGATAAAGACTCCAATACTGCAAAGAGGATGGATAGATGAGACAGACGGACAGAAAGACACACACACACACACACACACACACACAAATATGCTACACCTAACTGACAGAGAATAGAATGAAGGTCAAAATAAGTCACATTTAAACCTCCTCTGCTCTTAATTTTCTAAATATCCACTTTCAGTCTACTAACTGTCCACTCTGTGGAGTGAAATGGGGGGCCTCATTAAGTGGTGCCACATATAACTACCGATAATGTTAATGAACTCTTTGCCACTATTTACTTTTAATGCATTCATAGATGCTCGTGTTTGCTGTTTTTAATCACCAGTGGAGGTCCTGTCTACTTTATGCAAATTAAGTGCTTCCGACGACGTGACTTGCCACTTCAAATCTCTGCACTCTTATGAACAAACTTTTAGACTAGCCGCAGTTTGAGGATGATTTAGATTTACTTCTTTCTTAGTTTAATTGTTTCCAGGCATAAACTGTTAAAGGAACAGTTCACCCCAACATCATAAATACATATTTTTACACTTACTTGTGTTACTGTTCATCACTCAAGATTGTTTTTTGGTTTGAGTTGCTGAGTGTTGTAATTATTAGCTTGGAGATGTCTAGAGAACTAGATGGCACTCAGCTTGTGGTGCTCGAAGCACCAAAAAATACATTTGAAAAAGTCAACATCAGTGACTCTTTCCAGAAATCATGACCCGTTACTCAAGATGATCAACAGATTTTGTTGTGAGCAGTTTCATACAGGAACTTTTTTTCTGTCTACTGAACTACACCTACCAACCATATCACCGTGAAGAATGACACGTGCATCTATTGCTAGCTTACTTGGCAACAATGAGCTAGATGATGTTAAATCTCAGCGGAGGAGGTCGCCATTAATGTTTACATCTCACGCTGTCACGAGCATGAGCCTCTGATCCATGAGCAGATGCACGCTTCCATCTGCGCAGTGATATGATTAGTGGGTGTTGTTTGGCAGAAATAAAGTAGTTCCTACATGAAACTGCTCACAACAAGATCTGCAGATTATCTTGAGAAACTGGGTCATGATTTCTGGAAAGAGACATTGCTGTTGAGTTTTTCAAATGTATTTTTGGCACTTTGAGCACTACAAGCCGACTCAGGATAATCCACAGACCTTGTTGTGAGCAATTTCATGGAGGAACTATTTTCTTTCTGCTGAGCTATACCCGTCCACCGTATCACTGCGCAGAAGGAGGCGTGTATACACTCATGGACGAGAAGCTCATGCTTGTGACAGCACAAGATGTATACATTGATGGCGTCCTCCTTGGCTTAGCTGTAACGTTAGCTAGCTCAGTGGTGCAAGGTGAGTGAGCAGAAGATGCAGGCTTCCTTTTGCACAATGATTCAGTTGCCAGGTGTATTTCAGCACAAAGAAAAAAAATTCCTACATGAAACTGCTCACGACAAGGTTTGTGGATCATTTTGAGTAACTGGGTCATGATTTCTGGAAAGAGACACTGCTGTTGAGTTTTTCAGATATATGGGTTAGGATTAGGTGAACTGTCACTTTCAGGTTAATAAACACACCACGTTTGTCCAATTTGAAAATCAGAACCAAAAGAATAAGGTTTAAAGACTAAATGCTGCCATTCAAATGCCAACTATGGGTCAACTTTTAATAGCAGAGGACTAAATCAGATATTAAGTGTTTTTACTGCTCTGGTTAATCTCTCTGGCCTGCTCTTCCCTGTGGTCGTCCATTTGCAATGAATGGAATCTTGTCATTCACCACTATGTTTTACTACTGGAAGTAATTCCAGCCCATCTCCTCTCCTCTCTGGTGTCAAATAACCACAGTGAAATTGTCCTTGTTAGATGTGAGATTTACATGGGATGCAAATTCTCAGATGAGCAAAGAGATCCACAGTGGCACTGTACACACCTGACTGCCAGGTCTCTTTCTGTCCCACATTTTGTCAGCATATACCACTCAATGCCAGAATAACAGCTACAGTTTATTGTTAAAAAGGTTCAAGAATAGTTTGGCTTAAGATGACTGCATGTGGTACATGTTGGCATACAAATCCAATATTCATTCATTGGATGAAGTCCAAATGAATGCTACACACCTTGTCTATTGAGATTTATCTGAGGTTGGTGTTGATTCATTTACCAATGCACACATCTGCTCAATATTACATCAGAGATTAACTAGTTCCATACGAAGGATTTATCTGAGTGGCGAGTCATCATGCACCTGTATTTCCTAATGACATATGTAAGGGCTTCCCCTCTTAGTCAATTAGTCAACTAAGTGGTTGTTACAGCCTCATTTCACTGAGGTATTTTTATGCACTTATTTGATATTTTTCTATGTTGTGTAAGTGCTTTACTAGAAATTCTCTCTGGGGTCAAATGGCACTGGGAATATTCATTTCACAGATTATTTAATTGTGTGTAATAAATCAAACAATTAATGTAACAGACTATTATCAATTCAGTGGAGTCTCACCATATTTCATACAGTCTATGTATGGATTAATATGTTGTAAATGCCTCTATTCATTTGACAAAAGTTAATGAGGAAAGAAGGTGAAAATAATTTGGAGCAATATAAATGCAAAGCGAACAGAAGGTCAAAGTTGGACTAATTAAAAGTGCTATAAAATTGTCTAGTGCTATAAAATTGCCGCATGTAGCTATCAATTAGAAATCACAAAATGGTCTTAGGCGGTAGCAGCAAGGAAATGAATCTGTCAACACTTTTCATTATTGTATGATAACACGGGAGAAAATTAAGTCACAAAATAACTCTTACAAGCTGGACTTGACCTGCTCATGCATTACCTCTGTTTGATTATTTCACATTCTCCACTACTTTGCAGAAGCAACACAGACAAAGGAGGCTTTTTCTGCTGTGTGGGGTTGTTTTTGCTTTTTCCGACAGAGTGTCGTAAGGGGTCTTCTTTTAATGAATCGAGGTGAAAGCACAGGCAGTGGTGTAAATTCGCGGCACTACCACATGTAGAGCATTTAGGTGCAAGAACACATTTGTGGTAATTTTGAGACCAAAGTTGCTGCTGCTAGCGGTGGCACACCTGCGGTGCAGTCGCAAAAGAGGTTGGATTAGAAGGAATAAATTACCAGTAGATGTGGTAGGGGCCAGTGTCAATCACAGTCAATTAAATTATGTCCCTTCGTTCCCTTTAAAAGCAATGAGCTCCCCACCATGGGGCAAAGACAGTTTCACCATAAATTAAAGTCCAAACCCTCTGATCAGAGGAAAAGTGTTGATGTCTATGGATGTGCAGAGTTGTAAGTGGCAAGACATTGAAAATGTCCTGCTAAGACATATGATATCCAGTTTAAAGATGAATTAATTGTACTGGAATTATTGAAATCTCACAACTGGCACAATAAATCAAATCTATGAACAGCCAAGCTGACATTAACTCTGAGTAATTTCCGAGAATGGATAATGTCCAGTAATTACTTCAGTTACGTGTTGCCTTAATTAACTAGAGAGCATTTCAGTCACATCTTAAACAGTAGTAAATATTTCCTTCTGTTTAAAAATAGTGGCTAGTGTTTCTGATCACTGGAATGTGTGGTGTAGTCAGACTGAGAGAAACTGAGTTGTATGACAAGGTCTCAGAAAGAATCAGAACGAGTCAACAATTGATGTAAGTGTAGAGGTTATAGATTATTACATTACTTATTGGTATTCTGTGGAGATAATTCGCACTGTCACACATGTAGTGCAAACAGTATTTGGCCAAGGCTTTACTTCTAAAATAATGCAAAAAGACACGCTGTCTGTCTATAATAACCACTGTTATTGCATTAATTAAACATAAATTACATGCCTGTTGTGCACTTACTCTTGTTAGTTTTGCCACTGCAGCAGCTCTATGCTATTTAATTTTTCTTTTTTTCTGCCACAAAAGTGACTGCTTTTGTTACAAGGTCCATTTTGTTATTTGCAGCCGAAGCACTCAAATATAACAAGTCGTGTTCGTGACTTCTAAGCTTGGAGCCACAGGAGTATATAAGGCACACTTGGAAACAACATCACTCTGGAGACAGTTTCATTAAGCATGAAAAGCATTCATTTTGACTGTTATATCTGCCTGTAAAAATCACTATTTGAAAATTGTTCACCCATATACAATAACACCTATAATTTAGTTAGAGGTCAAAACGGTTCTGATAATCATACATAAAATTACCTTTTTATAATGTGCCCCTGCTCCCCTTCATTTTGTAATGTGTGTGATCATCATGCTCTCAGTCTGTGCAGGCATGCCGTCGATTTGGTCTATCATTTTGGTGCACACTCACAATTAAATGACTCTATCTATACACACTCGCATGCATACACACATTTTACTACTAACAAACACCTTGTTTATTTGTGTTACATACCACTCATTTAGCAAAGATATATTTTCTATCTGAATTCCTTTCTTGAGTTGAATTAAATGCAAAATCTAATCTCTAGGACAAGCACATAAACAGACAAATACAAATTACCGGGGGGCCTACATGCAAACACAACACAAATTTATCCAGATGATAAAATATGATGTGGCTGACATTGCTTCCAATGAAAAATTATTGGCATGAGCCAACATGTCAGCAGCATAATCGTGAATGATGTGCGGAAGAGAAAGGTCACAGCTGAGGACCGAGGCATTATGTAGAGGAACAGCTAAGCTCTTTAGCGCCCTGACTTAGATGCAGTAATTCGGTATTGAAGACTTGGTGTCTTACACATCGGTGCCGTATGTTTTTTAATCGTACAATGTGACAAGTTGCGACAGATGCAGCGTGTCGCTGTACAAAAAAAAAAAAAAAAAAAGCCATTTTATTCCATCTCCATTTAAAAATGTGTATATTATTACAGAAGCGAGTGACAGACTGTGACTGCAGAAAAGGCAGGTGAGGTTCTTCGGTATAAATGTGGAGCAGCACGCCTGACTGTCTGTACTCCTGCATATCCTTCTTGCCGTGCTTTGTTATAGCTCAACCCTCAGATTCTATCTAGTTCCTCCTATTACCAACAATACCACGCAGATTTTCTGCCACTGGGGCCGTTTGGGAGCTATTAAGCAGTGCCTGGGCAAAGTACATGCATAACAGTAGCCTTTCAGTGGCTCCCACATCAGGTGGAAATCACAGAAATACAGTATGAGGACAGGAATGGGTTGAATGGTGGGCCTGCGATTTTTATCATAAGCAATTTGGCCTCCTGCATTAGAACTACTTTGCATCTGTTACATTGTTTTATGTTAATACTTTGGAAACACTTATATCCTGTCGACCTTTTTATCTTTTATCAAGACTCATCTGTTAACAAATAGCCGATAATTTGGGCACAGTTTAATTAAACAACAAAGAATCAATGTTCTAAATGCTTTCTGCTAATTACATAATATTTATGCATCAAAGTGACAACAGATACACCACAGTCACCTTCTAGTGAAGATATTTTGGGGTGTAACACAAAGAAAACACATCACACAGCTGCTGAGAGTGACAAGTAAAATAATAGTGCAAGTTCTGAAATATGTAATTACAGCA
The DNA here is from genome assembly GCA_019142605.1 of Cephalopholis sonnerati. Taxonomy (NCBI): domain Eukaryota; kingdom Metazoa; phylum Chordata; class Actinopteri; order Perciformes; family Serranidae; genus Cephalopholis; species Cephalopholis sonnerati. Next base: position 13,646,000 of record JAGQAX010000017.1, read on the forward strand.
TAGAATATGTTTCCGTTTGCTGCCTGGCATTTCTTGTCTATCCAGTCATTTTTGGTTATTATTAGAGTATTGGTCTATTGACTGTGTGAAAGCGGTGACTAAACCAAACATTAGACTGGTTTTGGTGACCCAAGGCCATTAAAAGTGACAGCGCCACAGTAAGTACAGCAAAGTAGTCACATGATCCACATGATTTAAATTAATTAAAAGGATGTAATTTTGCATCCGCCATGGAGACATTGACATGTTGAAGACAAGCTGTTGAACCAGAAAAAGGCAACAAAAGCTACTGGCCATTGCTATTAATCACACTACCAACAATGGCACAACTAATAACCTGACAGGCTTGTCTTGCAGAAGGAATATCATTCTTAATCTGAGAGGCTGGTACCCCCAAAAAGAAAAGGAAAAAAAAAACAGGACAGCACATAAAAACTACAGAGCATGAACTGTCACACAACGTCAAAGTGAGAAAGAGCAATCTGGCCTGCGAGATTCCAATATCTTACTCTACAATGACAACTGGATCCAATCACGGCAGAACACTTCAGTGAGCCAGCTTGGCAATCCTCCAATCAGACAGACACGTCCAACACAAAATCATTAGACTTTAGCTTTACTTTTACAATTACAAATAAACTATAGATACTGTATGTTGAAAACCCCACTTGTGGAGACAATGGAGTGAAAGAAACCTTCCTGAGCAACAGAGAGATTTACAAATTGCAACACGTCTAACCAAACGACCATCTGTCCAAACCATTGGCAAACCTGTCTATCAAGGTCAAACTTGTAAAAGTACATTTACACATTTACACCTGTCCACATTGAGATCCCATTTGGGGAGGAGAGGGGGGGCTTAAATTGTTATATAACTCACCTGTTTAAAAAGTTATTATTGCGTAAAAGGCTTAAGGCTTAAAATGATGCATAATTAAGGGTGTTGCTGCTTTAAGTCACAGCCAGGAGCCATTAGGTGACAAGTCGCTACCACAACAACAACGCTGATTAACCATAGTGTGACCCTGGATTCATAGATTATAGGTGTAGCTGTAACATTTGCTGTTACTGTTTCAGTGTGTTTTGAGTTCATAAAAGTTCACTGTAACGTTTCAGTCACCTAAAAAAAAGTCATATTCAGGATTTGGTTTTTATACTAAAAGACCTTCTAAGGAGTCCATTAAGTAGATTGTGTTTTAATGGTTTTAAGCCTGTTTTTCACTAGCAAAAAGCATTGCCGCTATCATAGTTCAACATATTTGTAAATGCACTTCGCTTGCTAAGCTAGCAGCTAGCCTTGGGGTTATCTCTACCATCTCGTCCAAATACGGTCACTCCTGATTCCAAAAAACCAAGATGGCGATTGCCAAATTGCCATACTTGAGGCTTCAAAACAGAGTCCACAAACCAATGAGTGACGTCACGGTGGCTACATCTATTTCTTTATCCAGTCTATGGTTTTGACTTCTTTGACGAGTGCCTTGAATATCCATAAGCTTTCTTGCGTCTTACTTGCTAGTAGCTTAGCATGTTAACTGGGCAATGACTCCTACCTCACTGGTTCTGAACACTCGCCTGTGATTACACATTTAAACCTATGCAGTTGTCATATGTGGATTAAAACGCAATGGCACTTATGTGTGTGTTCAATGTGGTTACAATGCGTTCCTGACCATCTTCGGAGGCGGTTTGGCCAATCAGATCACAATCTGTCCTCATTGCGGTTTGGGTGCATTTACACTTGTACTTTGTACGATTGCAAGCCAAGTACCCAGAACACATTTTAATGCAGGTGTAGTGTTTTGTAAGTTTTTGTAGTATGTGAACTCTTACTGTCAAAACTGCAGTATTGTATTGTAGTATTGTATGTAATATGCCTAAAAATGACAATTGTTATGTTAGACAAAAGACATAAAAATTGTATTTTATTCATAAGCAATACAATTTGTATTTTGGAACACATATTGTGTAATTCTTGTGATTTTTTAATAGGTGGTGCTAGCACTGTATATACAGTGCAAAGCTGTATGTCTATAATTGCAGACATCTTGACACACCTGAGCCTCTCTTGCTACGGAGAGCATATTTCGCTCTCTGTTGTACAAATCCCAGACTGCATGTTTGAAAGCAGAAACACAGAGGTGAAGGTGGTGAGAAATAATAGGAATTCAAAACTGGACAGCAAGGTGATGTGTCTGACAACACAATGGAGCTCATCATCCTCATTAAACTGGACATTTCTTTGTAATTATTTCCAGTATTTCATTTAAACGCAATCTCACTAGGCTCACTGTAAAAACAAAACATTTGAAATGCATTCCTCATCGGCCAAAGCCACTCCCTGAATCTTCATTTTTCACATTTGATGGGTGGAGACTGAGGAAGATAGGAAAAATATGCTCACATCATGAGAAAGCTCTACAACTGGCTAATCCACCTGTCACGTAATCGCAAGGCACTAATACAGAACAGTGCTACAGCTGCGGAAGGCCCAAGGTCAGAGTCACTGTTGGTTTGTGCTGACCAAAGCCACTTTTATTGTCAGTTACATTCTTCTGATGAGAGACCACTGGATAACCACTAATATGTTATGACTTATACCTGCAGTCAATCTTTTTTCTTCCTTACAGTAACATACACAAAAGATGTTTAAAACACAGTGAAATGAAAAATACATGATCCCAGATTGATCCCAGTTCCCAGCTCAGTCGCGAGGAGGGGTCGCCGGTTCAAGTCCCCGACCGGAGCGAAATATGGAGTGTGGACTGGTAGCTGGAGAGGTGTCAGCTCACCTCCTGGGCACTGCCGAGATGCCCTTGAGCAAGGCACCGAACGCCCAACTGCTGGGGGCGCCTGTCCATGGGCAGCCCCCTCACTCTGACATCTCTCCATTTGATGCATGTAAAAGGCCCCGTTTGTGCATGTGTGTGGGTATTGCAGGCTGGTGTGTATATGTAAAAACAGAGTGAAAACCTGGAATTTCCCCTCGCGGGATTAATAAGGGTATATAAAATAAAATTTTAAAAATAAAAGATTTCATCCTGTATCCCTGTGTTAATTAATCATTTATCTCTTGTTATATTTTACATACATGTTAAAAAAAGTCAGCATCAAAGTATTTTAACATCAAAACTCCTGTCTGTTCTCTTCCAGCAAAGCCAGGGAAAAGTGTTAAAAATGTTTGATCGCTCATTCTGCACTCAGGGGCATTTGCAAAAGTTCATCCAATCCAGTGAGACTCTGGTTGACTGGCTGGTCACACCAGTCATATAAAACTGCACCTCACTGTTTCACTATTTCACCATGAAACCTTTGCTTTCATTTTCAAAACAATGTTCATTAATTTCTTCAACATACTCCTCCTGATCTAACAGTGAGGGAGGTGTGTGTAAATCCAACAGTCCGCTCAGCAGCAGACTTCGCTGTAGCTTCGTTTCATGGTAAACTCTCAACCTGCCCCCTTAGTGGTCCAATCAAATGCGAAGGATTTGATTTAAATCCCTCTTGTAACTGTACACCACTTAAATATTCTGTTTCACCTGAAAATATGTCACAGTACTGATGCTAAAAATACTTTGACTTCCACTTCCCTGGGACTTTAAAACATTGGTTGTAATTTACTGCTAATGTATTTAAGGAAAAACATGAATATGCTGTTTTTTTACTGTGAATGAAACACCTTTCCTTGGATCCTTTCTAAATACCTGCAGGCCTGCTGTCTTCCAGTGACTGAACAGAAAGTCAAAACCATATAAGTTTTTCTTTAATGGATGACAATTTGTCTCATTTTTGATTCTTTCTGTAACGTTCATGAGTAAAGCCAAATAAGTCTGACATAACACAGCCCAATGATGCATTTCCTCAGGTCTACCTGGTACACATTGAACTTGTGTTTTTTGTGTGTGTGTGTGTGTGTGTGTGCTTGTGTTGTTTGTATCTCTGTGTGTACATGTGTGTGCATACGCACAGAGGCTTTGATAAGAGGTCTTGAGAGGTATAGTGGAGGACCATGCCCTCCTCTCCTCTGCTCTCCTCTCCTCTCTATCCTGGCTAGCAGGCTGTCCTCATTACTGTCAGTCAGCATCAGGTTTAGCAGTGCCAGGCTCCTGCACAGCCCTCTGTCCTCTCTGCCCTGCCAGCACTAGCCTGCCTGACTGCTGCCATTGGTAAGCATTGTAAGAACCCCTCAATCCCCTAGAAAACCTAATTACTCTCCACCCGCAACCAAGGAGACCGGAGGAGAAAAAGAGGGAGGCCGAGGGAAGAAGAATCACACACATGTGCACTCCATTTATAAGCGCTCCGGCAATTATTCAAACAAAGGAAATGTGTGTTCATATTATATCTGCAGTAAAAAAAAATAATTACACTAGCATTCACATTTACACATCATTTATCTTTCCATTGAAGCATAAATATCGAAGGAAAGCCTGAAAAAAAACACAGGATACATTTAGAAAGTGTGGAACACACAAAAAAACATGCACAAATCAAACTGTGCATCGCTTTGACTACCCGTTAACTGGGTCACTCAGTTGGTGATTGTGTCTGACCACCAAACAAACAGTCATTCATATGTCTGTGCTCTGGCCCCATTTTCATCTGGAGCAGTTCCACTGAGGCCACTGAAAGCAAAGGAGCTGACGGGTCAGGGATTTAAACCCATCTCCAGCTTCGGCACAGTAGCCATTACCACAGGGGGGAAAAACAACTCCTTGTGTCACCCTCCATCTAAAGGAGGGTTTATTTATGTTGGCTGCACATCTGTTTTTTTCAGGGGTGAGGGGAGAGTGACAGTGAAGAATTCCCATCAACTCGCTTGTCACTTTTCCGTCGTCTTCCGTCTGACTCTTGGTTTCAGTGAAACGTCGGTGCATTTAGTGTCAGTTGTAAAAACCCATTTCAAAAGTGCATTTATTTCGAGAAATACAGCAAATATCTTTTCAGTTGGACATCTCGGTCGCTCACCAGGGTAAGACCTGCTCCGTACGCCTTGAAATGCGACGTCGGGTTCGGATAATAGCCTGCACAGCATAACATTCTTTCTCTTTCTCTTTCTTTCACCCTGTGTGCTATCTGCACAGTAGAAATTCCTTGAAATATGAAATGTCTAATAAGAAATAATCTTCTTTTTCATAATAAATATTTGGGAGGGCTCATTGTCATAAACTGTAAAGCTGAACAAAGATATTGATATGGCATTCTGTTCTACATTAAAGACTTTTGTCCTTGAATATTCTTTCACACTCGTGCAGCTGTGCAGATCTGAGTTGGAACGGGGGAAGCTGGTGCTTTTAATAAACTCACAGGGACATTCAAAGGGGCTGGCAGCTACAGAGGTTTCATTTTCCCAGCAGTGAGCTGTGTCATTTAAAATAAGGATCATTTTGAGAAGGGGAATATCATAACGCTAAATCTAGATCAAATAACTGAGCAAGGTGTAAGACTGGATTTGCAAGGCCTTGTAATCCTGAAAGACTAAAAAAGAAGCAAAGAAAAAAGCACAGAGAATGAAAGACAGAGAGGGAGTGAGAGATGAGGTAAAAGAGGACAATGACAGAGGAGAACAGGTACAAGTTTGTTTTAAATTTGTTTAAAAAAACTACACACCTGTGCCTCAGTATGCGTGCATGAGGTCTTATGTGCGTCTGAGTGATGTTTACGTCACATAGTACAAAGGCACAGGGGATGAGAATGTGTATTTACTTCATGCAGCATTATTATTAGACTTCATTAAAACTTAAGACTTGAAATCTCCGGAACCACAATACACCTGAGAGTCTGCTCTGCGGGTAAGAACATAAAGCACACACTGTCCCTGTGAGAGGAGTGGGACGTAGACAAGTGGAGGAGGTGGGGGCACTGGTCACCTTGCCTTTCGCAGAAAATAAAGAGTAAGAGGAAAAGAGAAAAAGAAAAAGGCTGGAAAAAAAGGAAGGTGACATGTAGAGACAGAGAGTGAGACTAAAGCTCTTTATACACAGAGATCCCGCAATACTGCCGCAACGACAACTCTTCATTTCGCCAACTTTGCTTTTATTTAGACAGTACCAAACAACATCAGCATAATGCCGCCCAAGGATGTGATTTTAGATAGCATGCCGGTGTTCTTGAAGCAAAAGAGGCTTGACGGGCCTGACATGTAACAGCAGCATCAGAGTCTAGAGTGACTTATAACATATGCGTGAGCAGCGCTTTCTTAATAACAATGGCACTAAATGGCAATAACAATCACTTACTTTCCCTGTAATATGGCGGCTGATCTGTTCCTCTGGTCAGTGGGTAAGAAGCTCCCAGACCTCACTGTTTGTGCACAATTTGTAGACATTTTACGTTGCTGTTCTACTTAGTTAGCTGCTAACTGCTGCTAGCTGCTTTTTAAATCTCCCGGCGGTGGGTCAAACATATAACATGTTGTCGAAACGTCGCACCCATTCTGTCCTGCAGGCTCACCCTTTTTTTACATAGACATGGATGCAGTTCTGTTAGTGCCTCTGCTGCCCGCTTTAAGGCAGAATAGCTCTGTCCCCCGATTTAATGTTTGTACCTGTTACACAGAGCGCCAAGATGGATTGACATCGCAACATTCCAACCTCGATCAGGCAGTGTAAAAAAGGCTAGAGACAAAAAGGCGAAGAGAAAGGGAGGGCTCCGGCTGCCGTGTTTCCACTGCATAGTACGGATCTCCTTGACTTGACTAACTTTTCTGTAAACAGGTACTTTTCCTTTTCATTTTCCACGGCATATAATACCTCCTCAGTGTGGGTGGGATTCTTAGCTGATCTGATTCTTAGCATTGCAATGTGAACTGCAGTGACATCTTCAGCGGAACACAAACACAGGCACGATGGGGGATATCGAAGGGATCTTGTTCTTGATTCTCGGTATGTGGCTGTTTGTCACAGCAAAGAGACAATTTTTTTTTTATCAGAACAGGCTGGAGGCAGCAAGAAGAAATACAGATGAAACAAAAAGGAGAGTTTGGCAAATCCTACATCAGAGTGTAAACGACATGATGACTGTGGTTGCTCCACAAAGATGACATGAATGGGTAAGCTAACCTGGCAGCTAACACTAGCTTACTAGCAATGTGTTTAGGGTCACAATCACTATATGAATAAAGTGTTACAAGGTATTTAATTAACTATAGCTATCATTTTAAGATAGTTAACTATGTAGGCTGTGTATGGATGTTTCAGAACTTTTATCAGTTGCAAAATTGGAGCATCAGATAAACTGTTTGGGCGTTCAAACAAGCTACTGTGAGTTGGGATATGATTGCACCCACCTACATAAACACTTAGTGGGTGCAGAACTTCAAAATATCTGAGGAAACATATATCTACCTCTGCAAAACTGCGTCAAGCAATAAGACACAGTACACCAACTTCGGTGGGTGTGTACCTCTCAAGAGGAAACTGGCCATCACACTGTGGAAGCTTGCAACTGATTCTGAGTACAGAAGCATCGGCCATCTTTTCGGAGTATGCATAACAACTGTGTGCCGGTGTGTGCAAGAATATTGCACTACTACAGAGACGTTGTTTGTACCGGAACTAATTTGTCTCCCATGACCAGGAGAAGTTTGAAGAAATGGCTGCATACATTGAGAACAGGTGGAGGCCTCCACATTGTATTGGTGCTGTTGATGGATCACACACGCCCATGTTGGCGCCACAGGAGTACCACTGCGACTACTTCAACCGTAAAGGCTGGCACTCCATCATCCTTCGATGTGTTGTGGATAGAAAGGGACTTTTTTGGAACATGTTTGCAGGACTGCCTGGGAGCTTGCATCATGCTTGGGTTTTGAGACTGTCCACATTGTGGGAGTTGGCCAGCCATGGCAACCACTTCCCAGCTCACACCAGGAACATCAGTGGGGTGAATGCTGGCTACTACATCCTAGGAGATGCTGCCTATCCCTTGCAGAACTGGCTCTTAAAACCATTCCCTGACACTGGTTGGCTGACAGCAGAACAGCAGATCTACAACAAGAAAGTGTGCAGAGCATGGGTAGTGGACGAACAGCAGGCCACAAACAGGGAAGCCACAGTCACAGCTGTCACAGGCTGGAGTAAAATTTGGGGTAGTGCTTAGATGGTGTTTTTGACTGATAGCCCAGAATTACCTCAACCAGTGTACTAGCACAGCTCGTCTTCCTCCTCACTGACATTAACGCAAGCAGTTTAATACGAGAAGTTTCAGGAAAGAAAACTGTCATTGCAAATAAAATAAACAGAATTTCTGGAAGTGTTGTCACAGCTGCTTCTGTGCAGTACACATCTATTTGTGCACAGATAGAGTCTTTCTTTCTGCATCCCAAAGACTGCCAGCGACACAGTGACAACCTGCTCGGGATGGCTTACACGGCAAATCCCTTTATGAGGTGCAAGGAAAGGGTTACGCCCATTGCTCTGTAAATGGATGCTGCTCCTTCCTTTCATTTCCATAACAAGCCATCAGAACTCATCTCCCACTGAAGTGGCCACAGTCCCACTGGCAATTAAAATCATGCTGGGACATGCCATGGTTGTGTGCGACTCCACTGTGGGAAACAAAAGCAGCAGGCAGCAGCAGTAATGACGCCAACAGTTGAGTGGTAAATCTTGAGCAATGTCGGCGGAAACCGTCGCTTTGATTTCTCCAGGAAACTGAGAGCAAGCCTCGTTTACATCTTTCAGTATGAACCTTACTGGAAAATATCAAACAAGGAAACAGCATCATCTCATCTCTGTCTTCTTTACCACTTTCTATACACAGCCACAATACTAAAAAGGCCTGTGGGTTTTTTTAAAAGAGTATCACAACAAGCTCAATACTTAGATGAGGAAAAAACTAAGGATGGGACTATAAAAGCAATACTTGAATAATTTTGGTGTAAAAAGCAGAATAATTTTTATGTGAAACATAATCAGGCTGGAGTTAAAGGTTAGGTTCAAACATTTTTGACTGCTCAGGCCTCATATTAGCTTTAGCTGATCCATTTTTATTTAGAACAATGAGTTCAGATTAATTCTAAGAGGGGTTCATTTCATGGACAGTATGAACAGAAGAAATTATTGCGATGGCAGATTCACTCAACATCCTATACCTGTGACATGTGAGATTTATATTCAGACAGACAGTCATGATTTGATCAAACTACAGAAACCGTACGCTTCGCCTTTAGAAAGAGAAATTACTACATTTTTGAGGAAAATAATATTTGGCTTCTTGAGATTCGGGGGAAAAAAGCAATAGTGCAACATCACACAGCAACTGCCACATAATTAGTGAGGCAAATTTTTAAACTAGGGTTGCATCGATTGTAAAATTCTGGGCCAATATTGATACTGACCTTTTTTTGTCATTGTTAATTTTGTTTTTGTTGCCATTTATTCCTGGGTCATTCCAGGAAAATAAAGAAATCTTCATTATGAAAAAAAACCCTGAACTGTTTTTAAGTCATTGAGTCCTTCATTACACTACCTTTGAATGAGCACAAATTCAATCATACATTCATTCATTCATTTTAAATAACCTTCTTTCACATGAAAAACATTTAAAAACAAAACTGTGTCAAAAGCCTTTATACTACATATAATATATCATAATTTCCTCTCTAATAGCTATTTTATATTGCTCGGAAAACATCCACAGATTGCTCCTTCACAAAACTGCAATTATTTAAGTTTCTCGCAAAAAACTATTTGACAAGATTTCATTTCAACACATCATGAGAGCAATATAATTTACCTTTGTACAATAGTCAGTTTTAATGACCAGAGCTTTAACGCATCATAAAGTAACTCAATGCAACCTCCGTCAGCAGATAGTTCCGGCCACCAGCTGCCCGCTATCTACCTCTCTTCCTGCCGTTGTCGACAAGGTATTGTTGTTTACAATTAAGTATTATCAGAGAAAAAAACAGGATCCCAAGAAGCCACATCCCCTAACGAATATCCTGGGATCAAACATGCTGTGCTACCATAGCAAAACTAGAATTTTAGGACAGATTCAGAGCTTGTCACATGGTGCATCTCAATATCAGCAAAACCAATGAGCTTGTGTTGGACTCCCAGAGGAACAGGCAACCTCCTGTCCTGCTTGTCATCAATGGAAACGAAGCAAAGAGGGTTGACCTTTGACCTTTTGAATACCATCACTTTATTATTTTATCCTATTAGACCTTTGTGTCTCAGTGACCTCTGACCCCTAATTTTAATCAGTTCATCCTTCAGTCCAAGTGGATGGTTGTCCCAAATTTTAAGAATTTCCCTCCATGCAGTGGGAGTGGAATAGACTGACAGACAACCCAAAAACATAATGCCTCTGGCCATCGCTGTCGCCTGCGTGGAGGCATAAAGATAAGGTGATGAAAATATTTTGTTTATCATATCTGTATTCATATCTGTATTTTCAAAAATGAGCACCACTATAATCATTATAACATATCTTTACTGCGAGAATGACATTAAATTAAATATTTTTTTCTACTGATGAAGTGGATCAAGGACGGTTTGTTGGGAAATTAAATGTTGAGTTGCTGAAACATTTACTCTATGCTGAAATCCTGGAATTCTAAAGCTACTGTTAGCTGTCTATCCAATAAAACCATGGCTAACCCCAACCAGGCTGAACAGGCTAGGAGGAGACAAGGTATAAATGAATGTGCATAAAGCACCTTGCATCACATCATTGTTTAATCCTTTTATTTCTCATCTGTCAATCATCAACAGAAGAAACCTAATCCCTGAATATCTGTAGACTCGTCTGCACTGATACCTTTGACACGGCTTCTAAGCACAGTATGTTTCTAATACAAAATGTTCACTTTTAAGTCTTAGAGAGGCTTTAATTTTGTGACATTATTTATAAGAAATGTGCATGTGCCAGTTTGCTTTTCTTTAGCAGGTTTTCTTTGAGGGACCTACAGGACCGGCTGTTATCTCCTTACAGTGCCCTTTACCATTATTCTAGTGCAGGTGGTCACAAAAACGTATATTACTACATTCAAACATGTACAACATTTCCTAAACACAAGGGGCAAGGCAGATGTAATCCAAACACTGTGATTGATTTGTCATAAAAGAGCATATTTATGTCTTATCATGACATTAACCTACAATTCAGGCATAATACTGGCCTTATAAACAAAACGTTTCACTTAAAAATTCTTAATTATTGTAGGTACCTATACAGACACTCTAAGCAAGTTGACTTTGTCATACATGACATTTAAATGAAATGATTGCCGGCTGTCTTTTTCGATATAGCCTAATGATTATTTGTTGCCAAACTTCTCCCTGTCTGTTTCTGACCGTCTCTTTATAATGGAAATGTCCACGCTTTGGGGCAGTGTCAGTTATGCCTGCTGATACAAGTTGTTTTTCCTGTGATCCTGTCATCCCGGTGCAAACACCTTCAGTTGTTTACAGTGAAATGTCCTCTGTGTTCACCTTCACTTCCTGTCTGTTTTCAGCATTACTCTACGTGCTGTACATACTGTATAGTTTTACCATACTGCAGCATTCAGCAGCGGGAGGTCATTGGCAGGGTTACTTGTGAGGTCATTGTTAGCCGTGAGAAAATTAACGCTGATTGGTCTCGTCACGATTTGCTCCCCGAAGCCCGTGCCACCGAGGCACCTGCCAAGGCGAGCTTCTTTAAACAAGAACGAAGCCTATTCAACAGCTGCATAAGCAGCCGGGCGGGCAGACAGTGGAGGGGAAAGAGGGACAAAAGAAAGCAAATGCAAAACAGTGAGGACTTTCTAAATGGGAACCTCAGAATGGGACTTCTTTTAAAGGTCTTAAATCAATTGAACATAAAGTACAAACCCATGCAATGTTAATCTATCTGGCTTAATCCCATTGCTTTAAGATCCTTTATAATCCACATTCAATACAACCATTTTTTCTTCTCTAACAAGCTTGCCCTATAGCCATTTTATAAATCATTGGTACAAGGCTTTTGCAGGGCCACAAATTCTGTTATGGTGTCATTATTTCACTGAGTTATGAAGCACGCAAGGTAGAATGACAAATATGTTTAAGACCTGTAGAACAGCTCAAAAATATTGTATTTCCCTCTCTGAGTCATTGCTAAAAAAAAAAGAGTATAACACTGTTAAAAAAAAGATTAACAATAACCACGACAGCAAGAGGAGTTTCTTGTTCACTTAAAAACTGGAAGCATCATCAACCATCTGAGCTGTTTTATTGCACCTTCGACTTTCACGAGCAAGGCTCCGAACAGAAGAAGTTAAAGTGATACACTTGGCGTGTAAGGAAATGTGGAGAAACACTGGTAGTTTCTCAACCATATGCCGATATCCTTAAGTCACCATGTGCTCTGGCTTTGAAAGCCTGCACTGCCAATTCCTCATTTGAAACCTGACCAACTCTTTAACAATGCCTCTCTCTGATCCAGTGGGAAGGAGAAAATCTATTATCGATTTCCACCTGGTTTAGGTGGAAAAAGCCCTGATAGCGATGTTGAATAGCGCTACACTGTACTCTGCTATAGCCTTCACACTAAAGCTGGGGGGATGGTGTGAGAGGGCATGTCAACAAAGCCCTCGACTATACGCCACAGCACCATCTGCACACGCTGAATATTTAATCGTCAATAGAACTGCTCGAGAACAGTAATCAAGAAAAGGAAAAAGATAATGCGCATCATGAGCTCGTACGACAGTTCCTCTGTGATTGGCTTATCTTTTAAATCACCCATTGTTTCAATGCTAATTGTGACCATTTCGACATGCATGCACCACAATTAAAGATATTTCTTAATCACTTGTGTCATTCAATCCCATTCAACTCCAAATGATACAGAAAACAACTCAACAGACTTATAATTCACCCCAGTAAATGTCGTTCATCACTGTCAATGACAAGTCACCACTCATTTCTTGCTAATATTAGACTACTCACTAAAAAATAAAACTCTGAAATTACTCTACACTGTAACAGTCAACACAAGACAGGAGAATCTTGATTCCACTGTCTTAGATGTCCTTCTTCCACACCTGAATGAAACCAATCGCTGACATTCTCTGCAGACAGAGCCCACCTCCTATCAGTCACAACCACGTCAAGCCAACAGATGAGTCACCAATGTAAATGGTTTCACACTTATGCTCTGCATTAACACACAATAAAGCTTGATTCATGCTATTGCAGACTAAAATTGGCATGGGATTATTTTGACATAGTGAGACATTAAAAACAACTATAATGAGGGATGAAATGCAGATAGAAGCATAAACGCATGGGGAAAAAATGACTTGGATATAAAACAGTGAAGTAATACAAAAAAACAACATAACCTCAATCATGCTGAATGTTTCCTTTAAGTCTAATATGTCCAACTTTAATTGCTTTGGTGAAACAGCATAGACAAGGTGAGAACAATGGAGCCACACTACGTATTTCTCTACAATAACAAACAGACATCCACTGCCTCTTTGTATCTGCTGTGTGAGCACACAAAATTAGGTAAGCTAGTGACATGAGACATAATCATTTTCTTTGAGCGGGGTTAGTGACCAATTTATTCTTACCTTAGGCTGGGCGCGACGTGGAAAGGCAACCTTAGGATCAATCTGAGAATGAGAAAAGAATAGCAAAATTGTTGTTAAAAGAGTATCTGTGATATTCTGAGGGTAAAAAGCAAAGAACAGGTGTTGGAAATATTTCTAACACTGTAAGCCCAGAAAAGGGACCCCAGAGTGCAAGCTTTCACATGGTCACATTTCTAAATCCTCTGTGGTCAGGAATAAATACAAGGATTTTAATAGCAGTTATACATATTCAAAACTTAATGTATTAAAATGTGGTATTTTCACAATGATTACAATTTATCTGAGCCATTAAGATTTAAGAAAAGCTGCATAATCAGCCTGTGGCAATACAGACAGTCTGCTTTGAATTTGAGGAGCATTTTTTGACACTAACGCTACATTCAAGAGCTGTTGAAATTATTGCAATTACAAATTAAGTGCACATGAATGGCCCAACAAAGTGGTGATAAGAATGTAGGGAGGAGAATTTTTTTGTAACACAATAGCTTTGCTACATAAAACCTGACTTTTGTCATTTTTCCCAGGGGCTCCCCACTCTGATTAAGGTTAGGGTGATTTATTTTTACTAAGGTGAAGCCATGTGTAGCTTAGCATCCTAGTACCCAAATAGCAACAGTACCAACATTAACCAATCATTTTATTGAACATTATTAAATCAATTTGTTCCCACTGACCAGTATTTGTAAGCTATCATTAAATGCACCATGCAATGACAGAACCTTATTAGTCAGTACATTAATTCCTACTCTGCAAAAGCCAATAATTAGACTGGTGCAGTGATTTGGCCCAATAACTGCTTTGATTACAAGTTGGGTAGGGCTGTCAGGATTGTCACTGGGCAGCAGAGCTTTAGGTTAAAAACAAAAAACACTTCACATTTAAAATTTATACAAGCACTGACTAATGGCAGAACAAAATGTGTTATTTTGGGGAGACAGCTCAGGTGAATAGGGTAAAACTTTCCACTAATAGAAATCATCATGAAACTTCCCCAACTGATTACTTACATTAAGATAATTATTTTTTGTATTACAAATTTTCTGACATTTTTTATGTTCGACTATGCAAATGAGGCCTTATCTAATTAAATATTCACTAATTTGCATACATTTCCACAGCAGAAATCGGAATATTGGATAAAGTCAGGTTTAAAATTCTTTTTTTAATTTGTTGGCATATTAGAGTCAAAGGTTTTTACAGAGGGGATTTTGGATATCTCTTTTTATCACTGCAGAGCATTAATCAGAAAATACTGTCAACAGTCTTAAATATGTTTTGCCATATTTTAAGGAATAATATGTTACATAATCAGGCTATGAATGACACATTAACAAACTCGTCTGTGAAAACCTTCAGAATATAGATAGGAATAAAAGTGGAAAGTAGAGTGTATGTGAGTGCTACTAAAGTGGAGATTTATGGCTCAAAGTATGACAAAAAAACATTTTGAGAAAACGGCCTTTACAGATATGTATTGTGAAATTCCATACATTTTTAGCAGGAGCATGCAAGAGCAAATAAGATATTACACGTGTAGGGTTAAATTTTAGCAAACAGTTATCAGCATGACTCTTCCCCAGTGGATTAGTTCTCATATTAAGACCTTCCTGCGTTAGTTTTCTGAAATATTATGTTTAAATGTGCAAATGATGCATCATGTAATTAAATATGTGCTTTCTGCATAGATTCCAGAGGAGTAATGTAAACTAAAAAAACATCTAAATGTGTATTTTCAGTGTATTCCTACCACTAGTCTAAAAAAAGACAAGCTATGGGAGCAAAGTAGCTCAAAACCTCAAAACTGGCCAGACCATGAAAAACTATGTTTACACCTGGGGTGTCTCCGTTTATGAGGGTTTGATAGGACCTGGCCAATACCACTGACCTCATTACCTACTGTATCCCATTTTCTACAATTGATGGAGTTCAGTGACACAGCCCAGGCACAATATTCATTGCATTTGGCAATGGACTTTAAGAAAGCACATATTAATTACTGCTGATGACCGGCCAAAATATTGGAGCTACCAAATATTATTTTCCGCTGCTGTCCACTGGTATATACCAAAAAAAGAGTCACAACTGCTTCAAAGAAAAAAAAGGAAGAAAAAAGTTAGTGCTGAGGCGAGCCACGCCACCATTCTGCTGGTCATGGTCGCAGCAGAGACTCGCTTTTATTTTAGGCAGGAATGGCTGATTGAATATGACAGGGAGAAAATGAGAGTCTGAGGCCGCTGACGCCTCCAGATATTGCCAAATAACCAGGAGGATGCGTCAGATCAGCCTGTTTCTCCATCTTGCGCTTGTTATCTCATTAGCTACATTTTCCTCGTTAATTTCACTGGTATGAAGGTATGTGGTGGGGGGTCTCATCGACCTTGCACTTACAATGAGGGGGAACTATCTCAAACAGCAATGTCATCCTAAATTGTCTTTGCCTGGATACTAAAAAAATCTAAGAAAAGAGATAAAAAATGTGCTTTTTTGACACAGTATTAACAGAATGTGTTTAAAAGAAAATCATTTTTATGTACCGTATTTTGCTGCACGTTACAGTGAAAAATCTACAATTACTGTGCCAATTCTCAGCATTCATAAGAGCTACTCCTTGAGCACAGATGGATATATTTAAGAAAAAGATATCTCTTCCTGCTGAGAAAAACAATGGAAAGAAAGTGAATTAAAGAACGCGAGAACAAAAAGACACCATCTGCACAGATCAATTAAGCCAATGAGACTGACTACGATTTAATGTGTTTGAAGGGAAACCATGATGTGCAATGTCATTGTCATCTTTTCTGTCAGTCTCAGTTATTACTGTTATCTTTCTAAATCAAGTCAAAATGAGAAATGAATTCAATAACACCTGGGTATGGCAACCCTGCTTGTAATGAATTTCATTTAAAGATTTGTTTTAGCACTTAGCCCCCGGCATAACCAATTCAAACTCAATTATTTTGTGCACCCTATTTGAGCAAAGACAACACATTATGCTTTGAATACCAAAGTCCTACATACTTGGTAATGTATCTTACTTTTTAAGCCTATACAAAACATATCAAACCTCATTTCAACACACTGCGTAAACTAATTGTTTTTCCGTCCTGCTGAGAATTTCTATTCACTACGAAGCTTCCTGTTCACCATGCACAAGAGAGCACTTAAACACAGCAGCAGTGGAGGTCATATAGCTTTCTGTCTGTTGAAAATACTACAATTATCAAAAAGAGGCAATTATATGCACAGAATTGTGTTCAAAATGAGGCTATGATACTGCCGATTGTTTAAATCACACTCAGAGCAATGCAGCCAAATTAGGCAAAGAGGACTTACTAACCAATCCTTCTGAGAAATCCTGTAGCAGCACCTTTTTAGGTCACAACTTATGATGAATGACTCCTTTGAGAAATTTGAACACGAGGAGGGGAGATGTAGCAATTGTTTCCCTTTGCTTTACATATTCATGTGCGTGTGATTTTTATGTACAAAGTGCCTTCATACGTGAAGCCAAGAAATAAAATATGCACTGCCCTTCTCACTGGATGACTGTACCTTTGAACCAGAGACTGTGTTGTCTCTGTTTCACCTGATACTTCCTTCCTGAAACATTTTTGTTATGTAACACACATACCATCAGGGTTTAGGATCAGTCAACCGGACCTGGGTAGTGCACTTGTTTCAGTAGCACCACATTCAGCACTTGCAAATGTTATTCCTCTCAAGTCTGTTTTCATCTATCAATAACTTACATTTTTTAACACCAATTACAAAAAAATAGTGATTAACTGTGCATGTTTTGGTTCATCTTTTTTTCAAAAAAGTACTTTTGTTAATGGGTTGGGGGAAAAACACTCTCTTGTCCTTGCTGTGCTATTGCTTTCAGTGTAATTTTCACATTCTCCACCTACATCAGCAGATCCCAACAACTTACATACTTTCTTGATGTTTTTTTTAACGGTTTCTGGGAACAAATCACAAACCGATGTCAAAGTAGAGAAGGCACGTTTTAGGGAACATGTACAAAAAAGCACATAATAACACATAAATCAAGAACACATAACTCTAGAGAAGAAAGCTAGACCTCCCATCCAGCTGCAGTTATCATCTAGTAGCAGTAAAGGTACTTTATTAATCCCCCTCTTGGAAATGTCTTTATCGTGGAAACATCACAAGCAGCGAATACAAACTAAACAGCACATAGATATTTAGAAACCTGACTCGGAGCTGAATGAACAATCTGCTCTGAATATGAATGTACTCCACCTTTGAACATTACGTTTTATTGGTTGCCAGATTAGCTGCTCAAATGAGGGAAACCAGCACTATTAAGCAGGTAAACACCTGGAATTTACTTTCTGTGTATTGTTTAATACAGTGGAAGTATGAAGGTCGTTGGGGTTGTAAAATTCATTAAGGGCCACAGAAAAAAACTTGAAGGACTGACTTGATTGATGTACACCAACACTGTCCACTGTTGTCTTTGTTTAAAGCATGATTTTTTTTACATGTATTACTTTAACACACCTGGAGAATAAGATTAAAAAAAAAATCATACTGTGATAATGACTGTATTGCGTGGTATAATGTAGAACTGCAAAGATTAGTCAAGTAGTCATTCTAAAGTTAATTGATCTGCAACTATTTTGACAATTAAATAATCGTTGATGTAAATTTTAAGTGAACTACAATTATCGCCTTGCAATTGTATGCCTATACAAACCAGTCAAGTTGAAGTTACAGTTTACATTCATGAATGCCCAGACTCATATGTAGCCACGACAGTAGACCATGCTTCAAATATGGAAGACACATATTCTAAAACATGGATGCTTCACACGCGTTCAACCTGGCAGCACAGAAGATCTACAAAATCACCACTATTTCAATTTGTCCCAAATTTAAAGAAATTTCCTCATGGTGTTTTTGAGATTTGACAATGAAATTAATAAGATCACAGTGACCCTTGACCTTTGACCACAAAAATCAAATCAGTTCATCCAGAGTTTGTGCCAAATTTAAAGATAACCTCTCAAAGCATTATTGAGATCACGAGAATGGGATGTAGGAACGTATGTACATACGGACAGACGACCCAAAAACACAATGCCTCTGGCCATGGCTCACCAGCACTGGGGTGTAAAAATCTAGACAAACTCTTTCTTGTTAAGCTCTAAACTAAAAATTTGATGCTTTTCCATGTTATCCATGTTGATCAGACAAGACAAGACATTTGAGGACTTCACCCTGGGCTCTAGAAAACTGTTTGTTTGGGTTTTGTTTTTGTTTTTTTACTTTTTTAAGTTATATAGGTCAAACTATGAATCGATTAATCTATTGCTTGAAAGAATTATCTACAGAATAATCAACCATGAAAACAATAACTGCAGTTGCAGCCCAAGTAAAGTGTGCTCAAATGCAAACTGCAATCAAAATGCATCACTGAAAAACAGCCACTCATGAGTTAACCTTGCACTGGTTTTTAATGTATGAGCCACAAAAAAACCATACTTTTATGCTCTTGCTGGATCCAATTCACACATGACAAAATTCCACATCATTAAGTGTGTTTACATGTACACTCCTATCCTGGTTATGTTCAGGATTTTGGAGTATTCTGGTTATGTTTTGTATATCGTTTTCTGGTTTCAGAAACCTGGATAAAAACATGCTACCGGTATTACTCCAATAGAAACCAGGATACTGTGGCATGTAGATACGTCTTCCAGGTTTCTGAGCATTCTTTGTATGTACAGAGCATAGTGACTAAGATAGCAAGACATCAAGACACAGCTGCACACAGGCAATCAGACACCTGGATATTGTTAGAATCCTGTATACAGGGATGTGAATAACCAGCTACCACAAGTTCCATGTAAACCTCATCCCTAATAAGACCAAAACTGGGATACAAGTGCAACTGTAAATGCACTCAGTGTGTTCTTTGTAGGAAGAGAATTATTCTTACAAGTAATAAGGGTATGATTATTACAGGCATTTGTAATATAGAACTACACTGTAGGCTGCATACTTTGGGGTCCTTTTTTCTTTAAATTACTGTAACCATCTAATGGTAGCCATACTTGTTATGTACAATTGACTGGCAGCCTCTAATGTGATGTCATTTTCAAAGGGCTCTGCAATTATGGTATGTGTGCCTTTTGCAATGTGGGTATCTCAGATAGCATCTAGGCAAGTTTACACAGTTCAGTTCATGCAGTGCACAAGAGCATGACTAGTGGCATGCTAAAGATGTAGTATGTCACACAGCTGTAGTCAGTGTCAAGAGCTTTGTCCTCACTCTAAAGCAAAACGGGCCTCTCCAGAGTATTGGTAAGTATTTGCTCACCTTATAGCCTCTTTACATCACCCTGACAGGACTTTTTCAAATTAATAATTTCGGTACACCTTTCTTACATGATGAAACATGATCTCACATAGGACAAAAGTGGATATCCTCAAGACATCATACAACCTGATATGTCAATATAATAAATGAGAACAGACCAAGAGGAACCCCCCCCCTCCAAACCCCACCCCACCATCTTTTATCTTCCACAGCCTTTTACTACAGGGTCTCTGTGGGCTGCTTCTGCATGCGACTGTGGGAGATCAGGGCAGAGAAACAGCCTATATCTTAAGTTCACATCTTATAAAAGGATTTCATATATTAATGCGGCTCCTGGGTAAACTCTCTTCCTCTCTCTTAAGACATATCTACACTAGCATGATGATGTGGTGTTTAAGCTAAAAGGAAAAGGCTTATCAAAGCTTGCAGCTTTTCCCAACTTAAGTGTGCGAACAGGTCCACAGGTGTGCCCGTGTGATACCAACGGAATAGACAAGAAATTAAAACATAAAATGTCTAATATCTGTGCTGTCAATCTTTTACTGATTTTTTTTTTTGCAGCGGAATAACACCTCGAAAAGGCAGTTTGTTACGCTCATCAAATCAATAATGAGAATGTTACCAAATCTCACGCTCAACGAGGAAATTGGACATCTTTTTTTTTTCTAAAAATAAATATGCAACACCATTATGAGTATGATCCAGATTCAGTGGTATTACACAAGATATTACATTACTGCCTTGACAAACATCTGATGTTCTGTATGTACCGACAAGAGACAGATACAGCATGAACTAATAACGCCTTCAGCCATAATTAACTGCAGAAGACAGAGCACCTGCTATACTTAAACAAGAACAAGTCAGAGTTGAGCTCACTGATTTGACTTTACTTCCAAATCCTATCTGATGAATTTAGATGTGCCCAGAGCAGCTGCTCATCCATGCTTTTTCTCCTCCTTTCCTCTTGGGTTGTTTCCTGCTTCACTTAAAAACATCAAAACTGTGCATATGGGCTGACCTGGTCATTCAGTAACACAGCATATGTTGACCTTACAACGTAGATGCTCATAGGTTTTTACAGGTTGCAAGAAATTAAGTTAGAAACTGTGTCTATGCTGAATTAAGATGAATAGTATCAACAGTCATGATAAATTCATATTTTGCATTCAAACGTGACCTTTGGTAGGTCCCTAATGAATATTTGATCAAATTTTTATTTTATTTTGTTTTATATAACTGCTTTACATAAAACAATAAAAGATGCCAACCTGGAATCAATCTGCTGCCTTGTTAAGCTCTCAACTGTTACTTCTCAAATGCAAAATCATGTACTATGATCTCTCCTGTTCATACCAGGCCGCCTCGAAACATCTTCAGGAACAGATGCTGTGAGTTGCATATTTCTTAACCGAACAAAGCATCATGAAAAATGGTAAATATGTTCTGAATTACCAGCATGTGTGTTTTGAAGCCGCAGGCTGTGCGTCTCCATATGTCTCATTCACATTCATCCTAGTCTGAGTGTTTTCATAACCGGACAAAAGGCAGAGCACACGGTAAAAAAAAAAATACAAAAAAGAAAAGAGAAGACTGTGATGGTTTGCCTGTCGTCACACATCCTGGCATTGTTGTGAATGGTACATTGATTCTACAGCTCTTTTAATTTCAACCACAGGGAAATTTTAGGCTAAAATCAGTGGCGCCCCCAATGGGGGGGCCCCAGTTGCTGTTCCCCTGGCCCCCCTGATAAAAAAAATCACTGGAGGCTGACATTACTATCTTTAGGGTTTCTGTTGCACACGCATTTTTTAAGCTATGCCATGTCACCATGTCGTACTAACTTGTCTAGAAGGGGGCGAAAAAGGCTTAAAATTTATGCTAAATTTTGGCGAGAGAAAATTGGTGTGGCTATTTTCAAAGTGGTCTCTTAAACGCTCACCTCAAGATATCTGAATGGTATTATGGTATTGGTTTATGCACATCATATAATTAATAATATTAACTGTAAAATTAAAAAGCACAGTTTATCAGTATTAGATTCCTTCACTCTGACCGTTTTCAACTAGCCTATATAGCCTGTATACTACAAAAGCATAATAGAATTCCTGAAATTCAGTTATGGCTTTTGGTTTTGGCGTGCCCCCCCCTAAGATTTTCAGTGGCCCCATATGGCGACCCCTATGAAAAACGTCTGGGGGCACCACTGTGTTCCATACTGAAATCCTCTGTGAGGTATCAGTGTAATCAAAGCAAGAAATGCCCCTTTTCATTTGCTTTTTAACTAATATTATTTGAAAATAATTACTATACTGTGTGTTTGTGGTTGTCAGAGAGCCTCATTAATTTAATTCACACATCCAACTATATCTGTAAAATAAAATGAGATAAACAAGTTTTTAAAAAATGCAAATTAGGTATGATTTCCACTTTCCCTGTACGAATAATATGACTCAACTTGTTCACAGTCACAGCACCTCCAGCCACTCACTCCCTTCAAGGTTACTAAGGACAAAAACATGGGTAAGGATTCATTCAAGCACCACAAAAAAAGTAGGAGGCTTGTATCAAACCAACATCTGCAAACACATCAAGAACCATCCACATTTGCTGGACCACTTCATTCTACCCATTCGCGCTGAGCAACTTTATAAAGAGATATGATAGATCCTAATGCAATGCGATCTTGATAGTGTGAGCGTTAAGATATACAACAGCACAGCAGATACAGCCCAATGACTAATAGTGAGGAAAACAACACAGACAGCTGCCTCAGGTTTGTAATCTTCTATTGCATGCCGACGGATAAACAACAGCACATTAGCAGCTAGGAAATATCAATTTCTGCATGTATTTGACTCAAGATCTTTGGTATGTCAATTACACTGTCAAACACTCATCCGATTACAAAAATGTCAAGCAAAAAAACACATAGCTTCACTTTGTTATTTATTATGAGGAAGCCATTAGTTATATTATTACAGGACTATTAGTATCATCAATATATTTCTAGTTTGAGGGTATGGAGACAAAATACATGGCCAGGGAAACGAAGCAAATAAATCATACACAAAACAAATTGTTTCATTAACATCAGACAGGAATGCAAAACTAATTTGGCTCTGTATCTTTTAAAATATAGACTGTGTAAAAGTCAACGTCCAATATGATTATGTTAATGGTCATTAAAATCCATTTATTTGAGGCAGCCTGGTGGCCCAAGGGTTTAAGACGCTGACCATGTAATCACAACGTCCCCTGATCGAGTCTGGCCAGGCCGCTCTCTGCCTTCATTTCCTGTCAGCTCTCTACTGTATGCTATCTAACAAAGGCAAAAAAAGAAATACCTTAACAAATCTGGAATGAAAATCCACTTCCACAACATATAGATTTTTTAAGAGAGAGACTATCTGACAGAGGTAATGATAAATATAATAAAAAAGGAAAGGTTTCACAACAAGCCCCAAGTGACATGCCAATTAGGTAAGGACAGATGTGCAACAAGTTTGGAGAACTTTGCTGCGCCTGTGCACTAAAGCCACAATTCAGAGAAAATGATGATTGGATGTCAGACCTTAAAATGTCACTGCTCCGTTCTCAGGGTGAGCCACTGTCAGATCTGAAGTGCATGACATAAGTCTGCCAAATATGACCTATAGCCTACAATGAGTGTGATATAATACAACTGTTTACGTACACATCTGTCGCTGCAAAACTGTGTGTATCTTTTGGAGATAAAACAGAGGTGGCCCATCTCAAAATGGTAATTTGACATTAGAGATTTTGCATGCCACTTAATATGCTCCACAGGAGCAAGAAAACCCTGCGTTTTAACTCCAGCATAATGCATAAGAAAATAGGCCAAGAATATTCTACATTTCGATAACAACAGTATGTATAAGCTGCAGGGGAAAGTTTAGTAACTTTAATATAAGAAAAAAGTATCAAAGACCTTTTCCTTATGGGTGAAAAAAACTATTTTGCAATCAATAAGTCAGTTGCAACACAGAACTAGCAGCGGATTGAGACTGTGCTGCTATGAGCATGAGGTCATCAAGTTAAATCCAATGAATATCTTAATAGAATCATTTTAAACGTACAAGGAATTCAGCGGTTTCCTGCTGCCAATACTCTCAAAGTGCCCTCGGGCAAGGCATTGAACCAACAACTGCTCCATTTATCGGGCATCAGTAAAAGACTGGGGCTGCACAGGACAACTCCCAGGTGTAAGTATATTTTTATGTGCAACCCTCCCTCACACATATCCCTCCGACCTTTGCTGTATATATATTTATATGCTGTCAAGCTGTCACAAAGTTGTTCATCCAAAATGTCAAGCTTGAAGTTGTCAAACTGCTCTAGATTCTGCATCAAAGTATGTCTGTATCATTACCCCTTCAAACAGCCCTCTAACCTGCTGCTACATATCCTCCTCTATAGATGTTTGCAATGCCATCAGTGGAACTTATTGGTCATTTCACTGCCAAGAACTTTGTCTTCTCTCTATATTCACCGAATCACAACAGAGGGACCACTGTATGTCCTCATCGCTCTTATTCCCATAACACATAGGAGCAGTAAAGCACAACTAAAGCATAAAGTTTGAGTTAGACTGACGCACCTGAGACTTAAAATTACGTAAGAGGATGGGTCTGATGGGTTGAGGGGAAGAGAAAACTAATTATCAACTGTATGCCTGCCATCTTTTTGCCCCATAATGCATTTTGACTTAGTGTTATCAATAATTTTATAAAGGTATGCGTGTCTTTTTTTATATAATGGTAAATATCTCGTTTTCAGACCAGTAGAAATACTAAAGCCATAAGCCCATTTGGAGAAGTAAAGCCTCCATCACTGAGCTGTTCTGAAAACTGGCCAGAAAACTCAGAGCCCTCTAATAAAAAAAAAAAAAAAAGCAGCCACATTAGTAGAAACTTTGCAGTTGAAAGAAGTGGAAGGAAAATAAGGTAAGGTCCACTGTCAAAAAAAAGAAAACAAGTCCTGTGCCAATCACACTTGAGCTCAAGAATATACAACGGACCACAAATCTTAAACTTACTCACCATATCCTATACAAATTTAGAGATTTCAGAGTACCCTTAAGCACAATCTATTTGTCTTTCAAAATCCTTCAAAATATTCCTCCATCTAGAGTTGCCTTCAGCCGAGGAAGCACTATGTTTCCTCAACGTGCACTATTCCATTTCCAAAGCTATGCTGGCATATCTGGATATTACCACCTACCGAGCAGAAATCCCAGACAAATACAATTTCAGCTGAACCCTGTCTAATCCATCACTACAGACATCTCTCAAAAATGACTGGCATCTTTAATTATTCATCCACTGACAAATTTCAAAGGGCAAGTAGAATCCACAATAGTTCAAAGTTTTTCAGAAATGAGCACATGGGTGTACGTGTACGGCTGTGAATCAATTGCCTTATTTATGCAAGTCGATTCAGACGATTATTTCAAACTAAACATGCATTTATAATGGTCATGGATTTATGTTTCACTGCTAGATTTATATAATGAAATTATTTAACATAACAGTAACTGATTAGTTTGCATAACAGCTTTGTTGTTTAAAAAGTTAACTCTTCTATTGTTTAGTGTACTCACAGTACTATACAGGGCTTTGTTTTTGACATCAGGGCTATATGTGTTGTTTCAAACCTATTTCTCACACTGACAGTATCAGTGCATCAGGCATGATACCATGCAATATCTGCCGGGTCAAACAGTAGCGAGGCAACAGGCCTGAGACAGCACGCCCTTCAGTGGAACATGAGATATGTGCACACTGCACATGTGGCTGCAGCGAAGAAGGGGGCGTGTCCGCCCCATTCATCCACAGAAGTGAAAGTGAACACATATAATATTCAGCCCGGAGTTGTGTTTTATTGCTAAGCTTAGTGTTGAAGGGACCATCATGCATTTAGCCTTTATGCATGACCTTGATCCGCACAGCCTGTTAACCTAAGAGGTGTTTACCCACAAGGCCTTGAGGCAGTAAAAAGTCACACAGTTATGACAGAGGGGGTCTCCACTGGCAGAACAGTGCAAACATTCAACAAGGAAGAAACACTTATTCAAGTGTAGATCAAATTAACTCACCGTCTTTGAGTCTAATTCGTGGTGTTGTTGAGCTAAGACTTTATCTACACTGGCAGCATCTGTAAACGTAACAAACCCAAATCCTCTGCAAAACAAAGACACAGAGACAAAAAAACAACAATATTAAAATGCATACACACAAAATTACACGTTGTTTCTTGCCAATACAAATTTTAAAAACATAAATATTGTGACTTGCCATGATAAGTTGCATAAAAGCAGGCTTAATATCCCTATGACCTTAATATTGTTGCAATATTCCTGTGTAGATATACTAAAAATCCACATTATGGACGTCCTGTAGCAGATTTGAAACAGAAACTGGGGACACTGCTGATCATTATTTGCTATGTTACAATATGAGACGACACTACACCAACATTGTGCTGCAGTCACAAAGTCAATGTCAAATTGCATTCGGCTGCAGCTTTACAGCAGTGAGCATTTAAGCTTATCTGGCTTGCTGTGAAACCACACGCAGGCGCGCGCACACAGGGACACACACGAACACATGCGCGCGCGGACACAGAAACACACATACACGCTGGATTAACACTAAACACGGACAAAGTAAGCGATATCGTAACATGCACTGCAAAGGAAAAGTAGGAAAGCCCTGTATTTACCTTGAGCGTTTTGTCGTGGGGTCTCTCATCACCATACATTCTCTTATTTCTCCGAATTTACTAAAATAGTCTCTAAGGCTGTCTGTGAATAGAGAAAATATGTCGGGTCATTTGACAGAAACATATGGGCATGCTGTTGTCACTGTATTGCAAAAAACACCCCGCGATGCGCATAGGGGTCGAATAGAGGACTTCAGATGGACGGAGATCAAAAATAACATCGTGCGCACACACTAGTGAGATATCCCATACAGTACACTACTGCACAGTGCACATTCGCACATACACCGCCAGCAGCTACAACGAGCACTCAGTCACAGCGACAAAACAACAAGAAATACTGGATACGGTGTAAAAGAGAATAACAGTCTCACCTGGTGAGGTTTGCCAGCTGAGGCCACCGATAAACATTTTACTGTAAGGGGAAAACACAACAGAAGTGAGTCCAGATGTCAGTTCGGCCATTTTGACGACTAACTACTTCTAAAAGCGACCTTAAAGGATAAAGGAAGACTATGAAAACACATTCGCGCTTGGTAATTATAGTCTATCTACATAAAAGGGGGAGGCCACTCTTGCTACAAAAGCTGAGGTCTTTAAACTGAATCTGGAAACAGACCCGTGCACGGTTTAAGTGCGTACTGTGGGGACGAATCCAGCACGGCAGTCGAAGTCCTCTCCAAGATGTTGTAACATGAAAAAAAATCGTACCTTAGGATTAAATTTAGAAAGATTCTTACCCCGGGTCATGTTGTGAATCATTTAGGCTTCCGGATGTGGCTTGACTCCCGTCTCCTTCCATATCTATTTCAAACTATAGGCTGGGACTACAGTAACAGTGACAGACACACACAGATACGGCAGGAGATATGCAAAGCCCCGCTATGAGAATATTACTGAGCCGGGAATGAAAGCGTCACACGTGGGATCAGCTCAGCCCCCTGCTCCCTCCTCCCTCTCTCAGCATGCTCTACCTTGGCCCACAGGGGGCGGAGCCTGCCTCTGTCACCTAACCAATCCAATTGACGTCAATTCAGGCAATCTGCAAACCAATCCTCCGATTTGTCATTTAATTAAGCACTAAGCCACTAGAGGTGAAAGTGGCTTATTGCTCTTCTAAATCAGTGGACACATAACATTAAAAAAAATCTTTGTTCAAGAAATCTTAGTCTTAATTAGCAACGTTTGCATGTCATTATTCAACCGACAAGCAAACCTTTACAGAGCAGCAGCGTGATTACTTTTACTAATTGCAATAATATCCTTCCGCCGTGCAATATAGTCCCTCACACTAGAAGCTAAAAATTGGGGCAAGTCTTATTTGCATGTTAATATTTAAATTATCCTGATAACTATGGCTTACAAGTGTTTTATTAAGAATAATAACAATGATGATAATGATCATTAAAAAATACCTTGGCTTTATATTGCACTTTTCTGGATACTCAAAGACACTTTACAGAGACCAACTACAACAAAACAAAGACAAGAGATAAGCACATTTTCACTCAGCTAAAAGCTGCATACAATGTGAAACTACTTGTAAAATATTGTATGTGGCTGTATTGTGCAGCATCACTCAACTGGCATATTTTATCTAAAAAAATATTGAGGAAAAGCATGTTTGATTGTCATGGCTCACGAGTGTTTTATCAAGAGGTAAGCAGAGTTTTATTTAACTGAAAGTAGTATACAAGTTAAAGCAAAATCTAAAATATCATATTATATTATATCATATTAGATTAGATCATAATCAGTCAACATCAGTTAACTGGCATCTTGTTTTATTAAAAAAATAACTAGTGAACAAAAGCATGCTGGTGAACAATAAGTGATAGCTCACAATAACTTCTGAATGTTTTATCACAAGAAATACTGTATCGTTTTTAATGGTGGCTTACAATATCATTTTAAAGTGATGTATCATACATTTGTCCAATGAGACGTCACTTTTGGTTCGTGCATTTAAATTCCTACTTCTGTAGGTGCACATCTAATGGGCCTTCCATCTTTAAACATGAGCTGTACATTCATTGTATGATACCAAGTCTACCTATGAACAGTTTTATAATGTACACATTATGTTATAATGAATCGTTGTCAGATACAGCTCAGAATACAAAGATCAGATTTTGAAATGTAATAAAAGGTGTCCAACTGTAGGCAGTAAGGTGGGCTCATTATTAGAAAAAGTGTCCTGAGCCATTAAAACTGTGCTCCAGCATGTTCAAGTCCTGTGATCCTGAGCTGAGCAAAATACTGAATATCTGTAGCTGACCCCAAGGTCTGACCTTTAACTGCTATATTCTTTATGAAAGCCAACAAAGAATTATCCTATGGGGATCAATAAACTATGGTATCCATACATGCAGTGGTGTAATTATGCACCTTTTCAAGTAGATGACCTGTAATGAGCTGCCAGCCCTGCCCCTGTGGAGATAAACTACCTCTGCCCCCTCATGACCCCAAAAAAGACGAGAAAAAAGCAGGATAAGAATATTAATGTCTACATGAACAAGCATGACATTTGCAGTTGGAAAAATATGTCTCTGATACACATTATTTGCACATGTGCTATCATTCGAATATAAGAAAATGTCTCGTATTGTATTTTAAATTATGTATTATACATTTGTTTGTACCACATTACCGCTCACAGAGAATACATTCTTTATAAATGCAGTTTTTAATAATCTTAGTGTGAGAATAATTACAACAAAACATTCCAAGCTCTGCATGAAACGTGACTAGTGATCCTATTTCATTTTTCATATTCAGTGAAGTTTTGTGAATAGGCCCGCCTGTGCTGACTGTTCAGGGCACCACCAGAGGGAATTTCTTATCTAGCCAGGCAGCATGTTTTTGAAACAATGACTTAGATAAAACCCAAATAACAAGACTTTTGACAGTTTAACAGCTAAAACTCTGTCATTAGTTAGGGGACACTCCACATTGCAGCTGTCTGTATCTCTGAAACGAAGGTAGAGAGGCAAATGGTGGCAATTCCTCGTAGCGCAGGACTGTCAAAGAAAATGGAAATATGACACCTTGAGTGAAACACTATTACTTACTCTACCTCCTGTGCACTATTGTTCTGTCCCATGCCATTTTGGTGATACATTAAAGATTATCTTAGTGTTGCATTTTCTATAAGTTGTCAAATGTGTGACAGGGTCCTACAGCATAGGCCTAAAATGTGAATGTGAGAAAATTGCATCCACTCATGCAGCTGCAGAGAGAAAGAGAGAAAGAGAGAAGAGCGAGGGAGGTTATAAATTGATGCGGAATATGAGCTCTGAGGAACAACAGGCTTTAAAGCGATCACAAGGTGTGCAAAAATCACAGTGGATTTAACACATGAAGAGCAACTTCTGTTTTATGCTCAAATAAATCAGGGGTCCCAGGTTTCACAGTGTGGTTGTGCATTATTCTGCCTTTTGAACATTGTTATCATGGCCTTTCTACTCACTGTGGTTGTACCATGAAGAGAGCAAAGTCAAACCTAACAGACAGGGTACATTTGGTGTGACATTTTACAATATCTGATCAAGGGTTGTGGACCAGGTTTGAACCCAGAACAGCCTGATGCCAAAGACATGCCCAGTTCTATTTAAAAGATTTGTACTGGAGTCAACTAGCATATCATATTTCAGCAAAGATCTAGACAACAACAGTTCAAGGTTTGGGTCGTGAAATCTTCTTTGTACACTGATTGAAGGAGAAAAATGTATAGATTTTTAAATAAAGCGGTGTTTTCCTTTAATCTGAGCAGCCACCACTGCCAAATGAAAGTGCCCAAAATGTTTATCCTTCTTTAAGCAAGTTTAGGCGCCGTGACAGCTATGCTTTCAGAGCAGCTGAGCGTTTAGTATCGAGTGAGGAGGAAAGAGAAAGGGTTATGTTTTTCCCACAAAGTGTGTACGAACACATTTCCTTAAAACTGATGCCGAACACACAGTAACATCATCACGGCTTGGAAGCATTTAAAAAGGTGACAGCTGCTGAAGACGTCCTGATTAATGAGGGGATGAAGAATTCCAAGAAATAGACACCTTTTTATATCCCGCACGCTTTGAACTCATCTATCATAATTCAGCATTCACTTTAGAATCGAGGAAAAACGCAAAGATTTCTAAAATCATATAGTTGTATCAGTGCAGCCTGTATTCAGTTCTGAAAGATGAACCCGCCTCTCAATAGAGAGGAAACTCAGCATGCAAAAAAGCTCGTAACTAACCGAGCCTTTTGCATGAAAACTGGAGGATTTGGGGATCGAGAGAGAAGTAAAATTGATAGTGTGTGAAAGAGCTGAGGGGAAAAAGAAAGTGAGAGAAGCAATAGACTCGCTGACAGTGTTATGAGATGCTGTTTTTGAGAAGAGGCATCCTGTTTCCTGTTGCAGTAATCATTTTACACCCTCAGAATCCTCACTTGACCTTGGAGAAATTGTTTCTGGATCGTGTCTAACCCCTTTCTCTCCACACAGATTCCTACATATAATCTGTGCATGAATCATAAAATATATTTTTAACCTTTAAGTGCCTGGAGATATAAATATGGGTGATGATAAATGACCTCTAATACTGATATTTTAAAGTGAAACTTGAAGGCTGAGGGGATTTTACATTTTTATATATTTGCATAACTCTCACAGAGCCTCACCGTGTGTTTTAAGCATACACTGTCATATAAAAGACTCCAAAATATATTAATCCAGCACTAAAAGAGAGCTCAGAGTAAATACCTTCTATCACTTACAAGAATTTGTTATGGATATTATTCAGACACTCTTGAGATGTTGTTAATCTGATCCTTTGGATTTTGCGAATGATTTCATATTGATCACTGTGGATTGAGTGATCTCAGCTTTCCTCAGGAGGGCCTATTACAGGGAAATTCAGAATCCAGAGGAAAGCTGTGGCGAAGGCTGCACATGTGAACAAATTGTCTCCCTCTAGTGTCCTCTCCTTTCAGCTCCTTCTTCTTCTTTGCTGAGCTAAAGCACCACTCAGACTGCAGGGAGGGAGAGCCAGACCGAAACATGCATAATTGACAGTCCTATTTCAGGAATTAGCCACCCACCAAACTGCAGCCTACCTGTCCTTTCATCTTGCCTGGAATAATTTAGCATCTTTAAAAAGTACATTTCAGCCTTATAGGATGATTTAATTGGAAACTGATTAATCAAAGTTATGTTTTCATCATTGATTTGTATGTTTTCCAAAGGGTGGTTGTGTAAAAATGTTGTCGACTGATCATGAGGATCACTGGGACTGTGTACAATTGTTAGCACACAGAGGAACTGTTTGAAGTCAGATCAGTAGGAAGGATGTTCTGGTGATGAGTGATTTCTCTTCCCCATTATGCCCTCTGTAACTACGCAGATGAGTTAATTAAGCTGTGCCAGAGGCTACGCACCAGCATTCCAGGTAGATGGGCCGCTGTGATATTCCGACATCCACATTATTAAAAAAATGAAACTGTAATATTGACTTTTGAAATATCTAAAATGCATGAGGCTCCTCAAAGCCTGCAAATTATCCTTGCAAATTTTGAACAATGCAATATTCCCTTGTACCAAGTGCCAAAAAGCACCTCAAGGTACCACAAAACAGCTTGTAGTACTAAAGAGGATCACAGAACAGAACAGTTTTTCCGAATTATTCTATGCATTTCTGTTTTAACAATATAGGACTGAGCAAGTTGATCTGCATTTTTGACCTCAGTATTAAAAGACCATTTGCATGTGGGGCTCTTTAGACCAATCAGGTCCCAACACAAGTGGATGATGACGACATCATTTACCTGCTCCACTGGGCTGGGAGATAAGCTCATGCCCCTGCTGCTCCCTAGAATGTTCTGGCTGCTGTTCTGTACGACTCCAGAGAGAGCTGTGTGTTACAGATGATGACGAGTGGCATTAAAGCACCGCGAGGAGCCATCCTATCACCTGTACAGTCAGCAGTGGGGAGAAAGATGTGCACGCTGGCCTTTCGGAGAGCTTTGTCAAGACAGAGGAAGTGGTACACCCCTCCCTAAACAGAGACCCAGTCATGTGAGTTATATCAATCTTTATGCATTGGTTGAACATTTTAAATTCAACATTATTTCAAAAGTGAGCTCCCAGATCTTTTTTTTTCCATTCTCTGTCAAAGTGCATTAAAGCCCATTTAGTTGAAATCCTCCTCAGGACAGCTGTGCACCATGCTCTCTGGTTTATCATGCAAATTTACAGAACACGCTCAAGATTTCCTCTTTAGAACAGTGTTAAGACACACTCATGCACACGCACAGCTGCATTTGTATTGCTATACGGACAAACTGATACACAATAACGTTACGGATTTCCAGCCTGAAGAACTCTTATGCTCAGTTTTATTCACTTTCTCTGAGTTTGTTTATGTGAGTGCATATGCTATGCCCAAGACATTTCTTTTAAATCTTCCAGAGGCTAAGAATGGCACAGTAAGCAGGCCTCTCTGGACATACCAGCTAAGTGGTGCTTTCTGTCTTCTGGCTCATTCTTTGTTTTCTACCAGGCCTTTTCTCTCTCCTTTCCTTTTTACTTTATTTTTTTCCCCTAACTGGCTGCCACCATATATTCTCTCAGTTGCCAACCACTTCCTATCCTGCAACCACTGACCTTAACACTGACCTTGCCTTGTCTGTGCCATTGAGACGAGAGCGGGAGATACCATATCCCCCCGCTGCTATGCTGCGGGGTTTGAATTTTTTTGCCTGTCTCATCAGTCTTCCGGCTGCTGGAGTACGCCTTGTTATTTCTTCCAGATTCCTACATGTTTGGCTTTTCAGCTGATCAGTGCCCCAGACTGGAAAACATCGCTCTTGGCTCAAAGAGACGGCGAGCCTCGGCATATAGACCCTAGCTGTCAATACAGATTAGGTTTATCAGATAAACTTTATCTGCGTCCTTTGGTTGGGTACCAGCCTAATTCTGGGGGCACGATTGATATTGTGACGCAGGCTCTAAGGAGGTCGAAATTGGCAGACATTGTTTTAGCCATAAGCAGGCTGCAGTGGCCTTTTCAGGGCATGTCACTGTGCATCAGCATGTGTGTGAGCTCTGGTCTTTCATGGTGATCTACAATTTTTAGATGCATTTTCCTTAAAATCTGAACATTAGTTGCATATTTGAGGTGTTGAATTATCAAGTCCTACCATTGCAGAGCAGAAAACACACACTTTTGTGT
Source organism: Cephalopholis sonnerati (assembly GCA_019142605.1). Taxonomy (NCBI): domain Eukaryota; kingdom Metazoa; phylum Chordata; class Actinopteri; order Perciformes; family Serranidae; genus Cephalopholis; species Cephalopholis sonnerati. Next base: position 13,679,871 of record JAGQAX010000017.1, read on the forward strand.
GCATTCTAAACAACAGTGAGTTTTTTTATTAAAGATCCTTGAGAACAGTCTCTGTCAGGGACAACATGTGTCCTGCTGAAGGACACAGTCTCTCCAAGCATTGTCTCTGCCTGTAATGTTTTGGTATAAACATACATTTCTGTCCCACGACCACAAGAGGGCACTTAGAGCACATGGAATCATAATAGGAGCTGATGTCATTAGTGTGTCTTTGTCTGCGTGTGTGTTCATGGAGGTGGTTCGAAATGACACGTCTATTGTGTTCGTTTTAGGAGTGGCGAGGCTAGAATCACACCCAGGTTCACCACCTACAGCGGCCTTATAGCCTCTCACACTGAAGGGAAAGACTGCTGTAAGGGGAACAGCTTAAGTGCTGGGCTGTTTTCCGGACTCCCTGTTATTTCTGTATATAGTCTCAGAAAAAAGGTTCAGTTCCAAACTCCAAATAACCTGTTAGCTTGGTGGTGAGCCAGCTTTGTCAGCAACCTCTTCTTAAACAGAAAAAATGGACTTTTTCAGCAAAGCACAAGCAAACAAAGATGTATAAAGTAAGAAAAACAACAACAAAAATCTCCTAACACACTCAAACAGATTGCCTGTATTAAGACTGAAATACACCATATGTTCCTGAAGCCTGTCTATATGCCATTGTCTGAACACAGTGATATATAAAGCTTATGGGGGGGCTTAAATGTATGAGAACACAAGAGGGCAGCGGGGTTGCCAGGTACAAAGAAGCACACTGAGGGTGAGTCTTATTGAGTGTGGCTGAAAGAAAGAAGGCAGCTCACTCAAAACGAGCCCGGGCGGAGAGATGAAGAGGGGAGGCATGGCAGCAGTAAATGATGCTAGCCTTCAACACCTTGTCAGTTATTAGGAGAAGCCAGAAGAGAAATCTGACATTACTTTGTGTTGTCTACAGAGAAAATAATTGGCTAGCGGGCCAGCTCTCACTGGCACCTACAGTACTTTGAAGAGATGTTTTAAAGTTCTGCAGCTAAAAGGAGGCATAGTGTTAAAAAATAGATCATGTATTTGTTAGGGATTATGTATGAAAGCTGCAATATGGCAACTCAACCAAAAACAAGTGATAATTTGGTGGTTATATTTCTCATTCTCAGCTTGACAATTAAAAATAAATAAACCAGAATTACTTTTAAGTAATTCTCTTCCTTTCCTTCCTGTTTGTGAGCAAATATGAATCATAAATGATCTCAATACAACACAAATGGTGTAAAATTAATCTGGAATCCCAGATGCACTCTATCCTTATGTCCCATAAACTAGGTCTCCAGTGAAAAACTTGCTAGCTGGCTGGTTAATAGTGCTTTATATTGACAGAAATTTATTTATTTTACCTGTTAGATTAAACCAATTTAAGATGCAAGCTAAAAGAGAAACTGAGGGTAGAAATGAAAGTGACATTTCTTTGAGCCTTGAAACGCTTTCATAAACATACAGCACACCAACCACAAGTTCCTTTCTGTGTGGGCTTCTGTTTCTGAGCTATAAATACACTGCATCTATTCAGCAGGTGTTTGAGTTTCAGAATGAAGGCAGATGTGCAGATAAAACGATCGTGTTATTTTTGTTCACTCTATCTGACTCCTATTATATTGTGTTTATTCAGTAAATCTTGAGAATGATATCAGTTTATCCAGTTGCGTAGTATTATTCTGTGTCAGTGAGAATTTTTGTACAAGGGAATGTATTTTCATTTAAATGTCCATTCATCCATTTTTTCGACTAGCTATTCAGGTGTGGTACAAGGCCCTGCTGGCATTACAAATGTGGGTGTGTGTGGTGACAGTGACTTCATGTCGCTCTGAGTCACCTGTTCACCAGGCTGGCACCTCCCTGTGCCACACAGTGTCAGGAGGAGGAGCTGGTTTTTCTCTCACAGATGTTCCTGCATGTGAGATTTTCTCTCTTCTCTTTATGACATCAATAAAATCACATAGCACTTTTAGGCTCATCTCTGCTCCCCAGTGTATTTCTTCACAAAGTTTTTTTTTTACTGATCTTTTAAAAAACAGACTTAGACATGACGTTTCTGAGTGATTGCTCAGTGACCTACAGATAAGACAGTGTTTGCTCTGGGTAGTTTCCAGGTGTGACAAACTGTGAAGCAAGGTCTGTCTGGAATGTATGTGCTTTTGTGTTCAGTGAACCCTCCCTCAATGAATAAACTTAAAAACAAATCTGTGCTTGCTAATTAAATCTGAATAAGTCACTGTTTAATGAGTTAATTTTTTTTCTCCTTATAATCTTGTTTATTTGTTTTTAAGCATCGAACAACTTCAGTCCCCATGAGGGTTGACACCTATGTCAAAGACCCATGGGAAATGTAGTTGTTGAATACTGTCTGCCCTCTCCCATGAGACGCTATCAGTGAAAACAGCTTGAAATTAAAAACATCAGTCTTGCAGTGTGGAATGAAGAAAAAAGTGACAAACAGTTGAGGCAAAATTCAAACACTCATCAAAAGGTGTAAATATCTCAGCAGTTTTATTCACCTTTACAGAAATCACCTGGAGATGTGATTCCCTGTCACTGTATTTTCTTAATCTTATCAAATGCAGCTTGCTGTGATGCATTTCCTACTATTTTGGCACCTTTTGGTACCATATGCAAATGTATTTCTAAAATGTAAAAACCCAAAGGCTGGCACTCCTACCATGGTTATCTATGTTTAATGCAATCGAGATTGGAATATCTTAACATTTCATATAAATAAGCTGAGAATGTCTGTGCTCTGTGGCAATATAGCAGTAGGTTAGCATTCCTGGAACGTTCAATCACCATGCAGATCATTTTCACGAGCGTCACTGAATCATGAAGGACACTTAAGTTTGAGATGTGATCAAAATACAGAAGCAGTACTCGGCACTCAGGGTTTGTTAAAGATAGTGATGCAACATTGTCCATCTGTTTTGTTCCCTGTTATGCATGTTTTATAATGACCAGTTTCTTACACTGTGCTCCTCTGGTGAGTGATATGGTTTGTTACATGAATAAAAAAAAGCAGGCAGGCATCAGGGACTCCTGTTTAAAAAGGCAAAAAGGTCAAAATAAGTAAATGGCAGCTTTGAGTGTCATACCTTTTTGAAAGCCAATGCCATAAAATAAAATAAAAACAATATGGCCGAGGTAGCATCAGCCAATAGGTTGTAGAAAAACTGGGAAAATAAAAGACATCCAATCACTTTTAGGTCATATGTGTACTGGACAGCACTGACACAGGTAGACTGTAGTTTCAGATGAGCACAGGCCACGTTCAGGCACATAATAAACTGGTACCTGAATGTATAGTGCCATCATGTGCTTAGCTATATTCATTACAATGTTTCTTCATTTGAGTGAAGGCTTGTAAAAAGTAATTAGAAAAGGTAATTTATTGTTGCTGTTTTCCACCCAATTACTATAAAAGTAGGATCCCATACTCAGAATAGCAGGAATTATGAAGCTTGTCATAAAGCCTTTGTATTGTAAATGGCCTTTTGCTGTGACAGCTGGTGATATACAAACATGACAGTACTACAACAGTCAATAGTCTTGTGTGCTGTATTTGTTTGTGCTGTAAATTCATTTGAAGACTTAAAGGGATAGTTCAGATCTTTTGAAGTGGGGTTGTATGAGGTGCTTATCCATAGTTAGTGTATTACATAGTTGGTGTTCAACTTATCCCCAGTTTGGAAGAGCAGACAGCCACTGCCACAGAAGCTAAGCAATGTACTGCTGTGGATGGGGGCAGCAACAAAACATATTATAGCCGCCTAAATGAAGTCCCAACCTAAAAAAATTAATATGATTTTAAGTGTATGCTACATCAAGAGTATTTTCACCTCTTCCTGCCTGCTTCTTCATACTGGGGGCATACTGGCTGACACTGTCTGTATGTATTAGACTTACCATGGATAAGTACCTCATACAACAACACTTCAAAAGATCAAAACTATCGCTATAACAATAAAAACAGGGTCAGTGTCTTTCATAGGACTTGTTGCAGGATGAGAGACAGTAGCACCAGGTTGTGTAGGAAAGGCAGAAAGGAGCAGGTTGCAGGAGTCGGACTGATGTTGCTAATGCCACTAGGAAGGGACTGATTCTTCCTCCTCACACTCCTGGTGCGAAGGGTGGTTGTCTTCTTTGTTTGGATGGAGGGGCTCTCTGTTGTAAAGAATCGGTCTGTGGCCAGCGTCATGTCAGCCCCAATGGGTGTTTCAGTAATGAAGCTTGTGTCAGAAAAAGAAGATGTGTCGGTGGTGTGGAGTGAGACAGTGGGTGAGTCTTCCTTTGTGCCAGAGATGAAATGGGAATCAGTATGGAGCATGTGCTCTGTGACAGCTGGGCTAGCAGTTCCAGAGAGCTGATTAATAGTTAGGTGTGTGCCCGTGCTTCTGGGTCGCTGGGTGGAGATGCTGATGGGTGTGGCTGTGAGGAGGTGGTGCTGTGTGTTGGATGTCTCTTTTGGAGTGTGCAGGGTGCTTTGCAGAGCAGAAACAGACAGGTACCACCACCCGGTGACACTGGGTTCAGGGGGCATGGAGCTCAGGTCCTGGGCACTCGCTGCCAGCGGGGGCAGGTTGTAGGAGGCAAAGTGCCACCCTCCAGTCCTGCCAGGGCGCACCCCTCCACAGACAGGCTGGGTGTGGCAAGGGCAGCCCAGGACACGGGCAGGGGTACGCTGACTCCAGGAGAGTAAGTAGGTGATGTCGTCATAAAGGTGACAGTCCCATGGGTTGTCGCCTAGAGTGATGACTCTAAGCGATGTCAGCTTATCAAACACTCCAAAGGGCACTGTGGGAAAGCGGTTAGCATGCAGATAGAAGTGAGTGAGTCTGACAAGCCGGTCTAGAGAGCCCGGCAGCACCTTTACAAGCAAGTTGTGGGACAGGTCTATATGCTCCAGGTGCACAGGCATGTTAGTGGGCAAAGTCCAGAAGTGATTGTGGCTTAAGTTGAGCGTGCACAGATTGATCAGCGTATTGTTGATGAAGATGGCCCGCTCTAGCTTGTTGTTGGAGAGGTCAAGCTGTCGCAGATTCCACTGGTGGACTGTATCATTCTTGTCCAGCAGCTGGAGACGGTTGGAGGCGGCGTAGAGCTGCCAGAGGGAACGAGGCAAGCCGGTGGGCAGGTGGCTCAGCCGGTTGTGAGACAAATCAAGGAAGCGGAGATGGGTGTATGCGGTGAGCTGCCCGTCCAGGTTGTGGAATCGGTTGTGGGACAAGTTAAGGGAGCGCATGTTATGCTGCAGGCCATCGGGCAGCTGTCTCAGTCCCCTCCAGGAGCAGTCGACCTCTCTGTGGCTGCGGCTGCAGGAGCACATGGAGGGACACACGGCTAGGACGTGCAACCCCAGCAACAACACGAGCAGGAGTTCCAGAAGGGCCTCATTAGGGGAGAGCTTCAGCAGCACATGCCTGCTGAAAGAAAGATGGGGAGATGGGACAGGAGAATGTTAGAGTTTGTCTTACACAGCATCCTCTTTACCTCCAGGAGGAAGTGATGCCTGCAGAGTGGAGGCATGGATTATACAGGGAGAGCACTGTACATTTGCAGTCCATAGGAGAAGCATAACTGCAGAGGGCTGTGCTGAATAAAACTTGTTTCATCGTTTCTTTAAAGCTCCACCCCCTGCCAGAATCCCTTTCTTTCTCACACACACATCTCTTAGGCACATGCATACTGTACACACACACAGAGGCTGCTCAGTGTTTGCTGCACATCACTGCATTGCTTGCAGATACTCACATTCACATCACATGCCAAACTGACTCCCCTAACCATGCAGGGATGTTTATAGGGATGCTGTAACCTTTTGAGAAATGCTCGCACTGCATATATGCAATGTCTGTAGTAGGTTGAAATGCATCCTTTCTTATAACTAATAAACATTCGACCTGATCTGCAAGAGGATATTTCTAGTCTATTCAAGAACACCATTCATCACAAAGGATGAGAAATCCCTGTAGTCATTTTCTCTGGCATCAGTTTGCGTGTTCAGTCATCAGTGGTTGTCAGAGCAGTCAGTCCCATGCTCTCAGAGGAGGAGAACTAGCTCAATAGATGGGTTGTATTAATGACTCCACAGAGAACTCATGCATCAGCTGGTGCAAAGGCAGGCAAAGACACAGCGAGGAGCTCCACACTGCTGAAACTGCAGTAGACTGTGTGTAAGCCAGGGTGTGGCAGAATGTGTGTGTAAAAAGAGTCTATAAATGTGTCCATAACTCACCTTCTCATCTTATCATTCCAGTCACTTTTCTCTTCTCCTTTCTGCCGTCCAGCCCCTTCTCCCCTCTCCTGCTTTCAAGCTCGGGACAAGCTGCTGTTCTGCTAAAGGTGATTTTTTTTTTTCCTCTGCCTGAATTCCCCTTACAGAATTTGACCCTTGCTCACTTGTCCAGTGCAGGTTTTTTGGAGGTTGCCCTCACTGCCTCGCAGCTTTGGTCCTTTTTGTTCTCTCTGAAGAGCTGAGAGTTTGATATTGCCTGTATGGATCTTTGAGTAAGCGAGATCAGGCACTGCAGACTCTGGATTTACTCTGTGCAGTGGAAGTGAGCGGGGAGGGGTGGGGTGTTGGTGGTGGGGGAAGTATTAGGAAGGGGGGGTAAGAGGAGAAATGGAGCGCATAACGGAAAGGTCCCCGCATACAAGGCTGCTACAAAGAAAACTCCTCAGTCCCTTATCTGGCAGCTTTCAGGATTTACCTCTGCATTTAAAGCGACAACTATTGTTGTGGTTAGATTAATTGACTGATTTCACTCTTGTTTGTACTCAAAATAAATTAGACTGTTATCAGTTATCACCTAAATCAATATTATCCCTCTCTAAAGCATCCCTTTACAAAGTAACACTGTGCTGTAATTGGTTGTTATTTTCCCTGTGTAAATTTAGACGCTGCCACAAAAACCCTTCAAGATTTATTGCGGAGGACTCCAGTCCACTGCAGCTTCCCACCTGTCATCAGCAATCCAGGCAATGCTCCATTCTGCACTGCATTGCTGTACTTCCACCACACATCATTACCTTGGGTTCTAAAGGACAGTTCTACAGTGATAGAGACCGCGATCAGGGTTTAAAGGTCCAGTGTGTAGGATTTAGGGGGATATATTGGCAGAAATTGAATATACTGTAATTAGTGTATAATCACCTTAAAATAAGAATTGTCATGTTTTTATTTCTTTAGAATGAGCCATTTTTACCAAATCAGGGAACAGGTCCTCATCAGCCTGTCTCTGACAAGCCGAACAAGATTGGAAAAACATTAATTTGTAAGATGAAACTGTTTTATTCAGTGTTTTAACCGGTTTAAATCACCTGGTCCATTTGTTTTTGAGAGAAAGAGACCTCTGTGAATAATTTAGCTTCTGGTGAAAACCTCCTCAACATTTGAATCGTAAGTTATCACAGAAAAAAGATGAGCACACATTAGCAGGTGCTAGGCTACTGGTCCCTTTCCGATTAGCGGAATGTTGAAGAAACAAATTTGTAATGTAATGAATATTGGGGAGGAATTTTAGCTGTGAGAAGTTTTAGCTGGTTGCAATCTAAAATCCTCACCACTAGATGCCACCAGTCCCCCTAAATCCTACACACTTAAACATTTAAGCAGAAGAGGCCCAAGAACAGAGCCTTGAGGAACTCCTCGTTGCATAATTTTTGTATGATCAACAAGAAGTAGGTCCTGTTCTTTAAATATGATTCAAACCAGTTTAGAACTGTGTCAGAAAGCCCAACCATTTTTTCCATTCTGTCTATTAATGCATTGTGGTTAAATGTGTCTTTTATAATTTATAGGTTATCAAAGAAAAAAGGGGAGCACACATTAGCAGGTGCGGGGTTAGCAGCCCATCTGTGACAAGCTGAACAGCATCGGAGAAATACAGATTTGTAACATGAAACTGACTTATTCTGGTCTGATTGTTTTGGAGAGGAAGAAACACTGACGGAATCCTGTCCTGGAGTTCATGCTTGGTATATAGGAAATGTTTTAACTGGTTGCAATCTGCAATCCTCACTGCTAGATGCCACTGAATCCTACACACTGCTCCTTTTAAATGTGACAAATGAAACAAAAATAATGTTGCATCTGTAGATTCCTGATTTATGTAACCACAGCAACTGAGAATAATTGTTTCTTTGTATTCGTTTGTCTTTGTTCAGGTGTCATAAACCAAACAAAGTACCTCTTTTGCAGTGTGTTTGTTACTTCCTCACACACCACTCTTCTACTTTCCTCTCTTGCCTGCACGATACCTGCACCAAGATTGAGTTTCCTGTCATTGCCCCTTACAACAAGCATCAAAGTCAAACCCCCACTTCCACTGTCAGTCAGTATACAACATGCCATGCTACCAGTTTGAGCCGTTTTGGCACATAGCAGCACAGAGACGAAAATCATCCAGATCTCTCTTATACCTTATTCACTTTGAATGCCTGATGTGCAATCAGGAAATATTTGTCATTTACTTTCACTGGCTTTTACCACATCCCACCTCTAAACTTGCACATCACCCAGAGCTACCAGAGTGTTTTCATCTCCATGCTATTAGAGTTGAAGCTGGAGTTAAAGCAGGGGGGCTGCATTGAGAAGGGACAAACTATTCGGACTTTTAATGAAGGTTGCACATCCATCATGACGTCACAAGTAAGTAGATGAACAAATATCTGCACAAGACGGCGGAAACAACCGCATATTGGGTTTTTGAAAAGCTTTTTTGTTTGGCTTTGTCAGCTCTGGCTGAGGTGAAAGAGAGTGTTCTTTCTGAGTTGAGTGGCACTGCCCGGAGGAGGCACATTCTCTGTTTGCTAATCAAGCAGACCTCTCTCTCTGTCTCTTTCCCTCTCTCTGTTTCTCTCTCTGACACACACAAACACACACACAAACCCCTGCACACGCACACACACAACCACAACTAAAGAGGAACTGCATAGTAATAAAGTCAAGACTGAGGTTATAGGTTTTATTTATCTGGTTGTTCTATATGTCATGTATGTTATACATGTATGTACATCTCAAAAAGTAAAGTCAGTAAGAAACAAATTAACTTGAACAAAAGTGTATTATAATATCAACACACGTCAGCATTCAAAAGTAACAGACAACCAGTTGTTTCAACCAGAAATGCTCAGTGCTCAGTTTGAGAGATATATTAGCACAAGAAGTTGTTCAGCTCAATGTGAAGTAAAAAAAAAACTGCTAAAAAGAAGTAACCTTAATTTTTCATAAAGGGTTGGTAAAGCTATAGGGAAGTAAAGGCAGGTGCACAGGAAACTCTTTGCAACACACACACAACTCTACACTGCATCCTTTTGTTCCTCTGTGCCCGTGGAGGAGGAGGTTGCTTCAGCTTTAGTCGACTGGGAATCAGTGGCCTCCTCTTGTGGCTTTGAGGAGGATGCATCTTCAGCAACGGTCACAGGCGGAGCTGAGGCTTCCTCGCTCTTAGCAGTGTCTCCCTCCTCCTTCTTGTCCTCCTCTCCAGCTTTTCCCTCCTCGTTTACCTTCCCCCCGTCTTCCTTGGTGGTGCCATTACCCACCTCCTCCACTGTTTGACTGATGTCCGTCATTAACACGGTGGTCTCTTTGGCTTCTGTCTCTGATGTGTCTTTGTTCTTCTTGGCAGTTCCCATCCAGTAGTCGGTGGTGCTGATCAGGTCAGCGTTGCTGCTCAGCATCTTGATGTGTTTGTTTAACTGGCACACCTTGCACATCAACATCAAAGTAGAAATCAGCAGAATAAAACATAGTAAGATCAGTCCTCCGGCCACCATCAACACTGGAAGGCATTCCTTACTGTAAAAGATAAAGCTTGGTGTGGGGGTGGAAGGGATGGTTGGATGTGGGGTAGGTGAAGGTGAAGATGAAGGGATATGACTCTTGGAGGCTGCCACAGTTGGCTTAATGGCAACCTTAGACATGGAGCTGGCAACACTGGTGGAGCCAGATAGGGATTGTGTTTCGGAGGCTGGAGCAATAGAGTTTGCTTTTGAATTATCTTCTGATGCAGCTGAGGCAGGAGTTTCACCAATTAATAAACCAGCAGCTGGTGTTGTAGCATTTTCAGCTCCACACAATAGTGGACCCAGGATTTCTATGCAGTATACCAGGAAGAGGAGACCATTCATGTTGGTATCTGAGAAGACATGGGACAACAGTTTAATTTAAAATGAGTTTTGGAATACAAATGTAACACAGTAAAATGGTGATTTAGCCCATTTCTTACAAGTCAGTCAATTTTGAGCTACTTAACTTGACTTCCATTTTATCTTATACATACATACATATATATATATATATATAATCTACTCCAGTGCATTTATCTGCCAACTTGAATATCATGTTCCTTCACAGATTCAAATTATTGCTGCAGAATATGAAGAGTTAATAAATCCTGATACAATATCATAGATCAATCTATGCTTAGCAAATAATGCATCCATAGTTATCATTCACTAATATAACATAAAGGATTCTGAGCTGGGCCGTTCTGCATAATGAGTACTTTTACGTTTGGTACTTTCAGTATAGTTTGATGCTAATACTTAATACTTTTCCTTAGTATGTAAAATTTTGAATGTAGGGCTTTGTCTTGTACAGAGCAGGTCTACACTGTTATTGCTACTGATCTGAGTACTTTATGCAAATCACATATACGTAAGATCACTTGTAACGACAACAATTTCCTAGATTTTTTTAATAGATTTTTTTTGCTCTACACAGCCATGAACATTGTGAAAATAATCTTGCAAAGATCTGAAAGTTAATCAATCACAATGAGCACCCAATTGCCATTGATTAAGTATGATTGAGTAAAATATAGTGGCCTGAAGATCTGACTTGCTACTGAACTGTCTTGCATCACAAGCTATGTTTTTTGGAAAATCAAGGCCAATCAAGTGGGAATTGTTTTTGGCTAACAGACTAGGACAGTTTAACAAAACTAACCCTGAGCTGAACATGCTGTTCAGTGTGACGCATTATCTCCATGGAAGTCAAGCAGGGTCATAACTGCATAAAAAACAATAGCAGAAAATGGTATGCAACAATGTACTATAATGTGTATATAATTTGAAACATGATTTGATTGAATTTATTTGCCAGGATGCCTGTTTTGTAAAAAAAAAAAAAAATCTTTTCTCTATAGTTTCCCCTGCAGTAAGTGCTTCTTCTCAGATTTATTTCATATTTCTTGCTTTTTTTGAGGACATATTTGTGAATAGATGATTGTGAAAGTGATGAAAACTCAAGCTAAAGTTAATTCTATATTTGATAAGGTACAAAACTCTCTTTACGATAGTCAAAATACCAAAAAATATCACATTTTTATCATCAGAATTTAGAACAAAAACCATGAAACAACACTAACTATAAATATACTAATCCATCTTCAGAAAGTTCTTACCAGCTCTGTCTTAAAAATTCTGTTCACATTATTATTCTTTGTCCCATTTTTCAGAGTTCACAGATTTAAAATGAAAGTATGTATTAATGCAATCTGTCACTTACATTGTTGGTGATCTTGATATAGTTCCAAGAAGAGTAAAGTTTTGTATAAATAAATATGTACTCAGTGTGCCGCCAGTAAGGAGAGATGTGTGACAGAACGACTGACTATGTCAAATGACAGTAATCCAAATGGCAATCATCAATGGCACACTCATCTGGCTGTCTTGTTCTTACTTCTCCATTTGGACTATAATAAGAGAAGGAAGTGGTTTTGGTGTTCTGTTCGATGCTGTATAGCTGGTCACGCAGACATCTGTGGGGTGGCAGACTATAAAAAGCTTGCAGGCATGCTAAATGCTCACGGAGTGGCTCACTTGCAGTAAAATAGTTCTAACTCACTGATCATGAACTATTTTATTTCAGTTAATTAGCCATTTTTGTCTGCAGCTCTGTGAGTAAAACTAACATCTACAAAATCTCATAACAGCACCCTGAATGCGCCCCACAATCATGACACCAAAGTTAAAGACTGCATGATTTTGACACAAGTGGTAAAGCTGCAGTTTGCACAATTTTTTTCTAGGCCTGTGACAGGTCTCTCTGCTTGGAAACTGACATGCTGATGAGTCATTTTATCTCTTGCATACTTTATAATAATTGTGTCTTTTTACGCAGCCACTAACCCCGCAGAAGACTTTAGGTGACATAAATGGAATAAACCTGCATACATCTGCCTTCTTCAGTGTCATCTACCTATTTTCATCCAAGCCACAATCGCTCAAAGATGACTTTAATTATAGTTCATGTTTGATGTCATGTACCAATGATACAAGGCCTTTTGACACTAGCTGACACCACATGTAGTGGAAAATGTTCTAGCACAACTCACGCACATGAAGGTCAGACACAAATACACCCTGTTTAACATCTGTTCACTAAGCAAAATAAAAAAATTAAATCAATTTGCATAGAGTGTATTTATTTTACAAAGTTCCCCTTCTTATTTCCTCTATAACGGTACATTTGTGTTTCCTGTGTGATTTGAAGTCATTTCTGCTGTGTGTGTCTGCACCTGCATGTGTAACTTACATGTTTAGAGTGAAATGCTTGCTTTTGAAAGTTGCCTCATCCCTGCAGATGACACGACAGCAATATTTAAGACAGGAGCCAAAGAACAGAAGCACAGTTACAAGACAAGCTGATATTCTGTTGTAATACACTACATAAATTCCTTATTTTACAGCACACCGCCATCCAAAATCAGCTCTCTTTGACCACACATTAGTCGTGGCCATAGAGGTTGATTAAATATAGATTGTTTCAGTTTTTGGTTTTCCAGGAAAGTAGTTGGGTGGCTGCTTTTTTTAAAAAAATTTTATAGTTGGAGAGGAAAACATTTCTAAAATTTTCCCCTGCACTTCCAAATTCGAAATTGCCCACATACATAATACTGACCGCTGAATTAGCCTTTACCCTTGATGCTGATTTAATTAGGTAAAGCAGAAATCAGGTTAAATATATTTGAGAGGAAGTGAGAACAGAAGAAATGCAGATGACTTTATCTTTAAAGGCTCACACATCATCCTGTGAGTGACGGAAAGTCCCATCTGTCAGTAACAACTATCACAGTATAGCAAAGGCATGGCAACATCATTTATGCAAGGTTATTTAAAGTGTCTTATATAAGAAAGACAGACATCAAAAAAGGAAGTATAAGTACTATAAGTAATATAGTAAGTATATAAAAGTAAGGCAAGACAATATAAAAACACACATGAATAGGATTTTAAAAGGAGTTAAGATAATATAGCATAAGACAAAACAAACAGCAGAATAAAAATGACAGTACAGAGCAAAATATGAATAAATAGTGCAACTTAATAAAATGCAATGGCAAAAAAGAAAAGTTTTAAATCCTGATTTAATTGAGAATTGAAGCAGATTTCAAGTTTGTTCCAGATATGTGATGCACTGCATAAAAACTGAATTCTGTTTTTCCATGTTTAGTTTTGCTTATGGTTCAAAACAGAACAGTGGATTAAAAAAGTATTTTGGTGATAAACCACTCTGCGTTCTAAAAATCAACTGCACTATAGTGACATAAATAATTTGAAACACAGGAAGACAGTGTGAAGATCTGAGAACTGATGTGATGTGACTACACTAAGATTTCTGACCTGGTTTACGGTCTTTAACATCAGTGATTAGAGGTTAATAGCTGCTGGCTTTTACTAATTGTTTTTGGATCCAAAGGCACTAACTCAATGTTTGTATGGGACCAGAATCATCTGCACAATGATGGTTGACATTTTGGGAGCATGTAGCTGTAAACAGGAGAGGCCCTGGAATGGAGTCCTGGGGAACTCCACATCACATCATTTTTGTATGTTCAGATATGTACTTAACAGTATATTAAAACAGTTATGAATCTAGTTTGCCATTGTAACAGAACATCTAATACAGTTTTCCAGTCATTCTAGTGATACATTTTTACCACACAATACTTTTTAGTAACACGGGCCCAGGCATCAAAGAAGTGTGAGTTGTCTAGATTACTCTTTCTTGAGAGTGGCTCAGTAACTGCAGGGCAGGACTTTTTCAGGGCATATAGGGAATACCGACTATTTGCACAATATCTAATACCAGGGAATTAAAAGCATTTTTGATAATGTCTGTAGGTAGAATATTAAGACAGCAGAAGGATTTCAGATGTTGCCAATGTTTAAATTTCTTATAGCTGATGGGATCAACTTGCATCATGCTGACTGAATTGGGTTTCAGTGGATGCAAGGAAAAGACAGACCCCATCCCTGATATGGAGTTACTGAGAGCTTGCAAACCTGCTACTGACACAGGATGGTTTTCTACATAAGGCGTGTGCATTATTGTCGCTTGGAAATGAAGTCACACAGGAAGGACTGCCTCAGTTGAAAATTATATGTGTAAAGTCTCTATTTATAGATTCGTAATGCACCTGCAGATGTGTTTCTTGCCACATGAACTCAGTTTTTCCACGCTGTCTTTTATCAAGTTTAACCAGTGTGTCATTTCTCCATGTTGCTTTACAGTACCTTACCTTAGTGGGGGCGATGGCATCAATAACATTCATAATTTTAGAACTCAAGTCCAGAGTGTGCCCCTCATTGTGTGTGGGCTCCGTCACATGCTGAGTCAGTGCAGAACACAGCGCAGTTTTTTAGTGCTGCTGTACTGGGAGCTGTCACAATGAATATTAAAATCAACAATAACTATTCAGTCAAAGTCAGTGCAGTTGACAGACAGCAGGTCAGCAAAGTCATTAAAAACAGTTTGCACTATATTTAAATGGCCTGAAGATGTTTAAGAATACAGCTTGACATGAGGAGTTCAACTGAAGAGCAATATATTCAAAAGACGCTAATTTCCATGTCAGCAAAGACATCTCTTGAGGCGTTTGTGATATTGGGCTGTATAAATAAAATGGACTTGACTTGACATTTGCTCTGGATAGAATTATTAAACAAAATGGAAACACTTCCTTTATTTATTTACTTCACTTAATTTCTCAGGCGCAGTGCCTATTAGTAAACATTACTAGAACCGGCAGCCTAAAATCAAGAAACAAGTTTAAGAACAATAATCATGATGTAAAGCATATCAACAAAACACAGACAGTCATAAGAAGCAGAACACGGACATGGACAGCAATAAAAGCAGAATAAATTACAGTTTAAAAAGCATAAACAAACAATTATAGAACATCTTCAATTACATAACAGCTTTGCAAAAACGGACATAAGAAAAGACCGCAACAGGACAACAGTAACACTAAGGTAAGCGCACTCTAGCTTTGCTTATAAAACTTCAGTTGGGACTCAATAACAACTGTTAATTTGATTAAGCCAAGGTCAGTTAAAGGCCTAAATTCAAGATTGTGCTTGATGATTAAATCATTAATTAAAATGATGTGCCTGCCAAAGCCCTGCTGTTTTATAAAGCTAAATTTAGTGTGTTAAAAGAATCCTTTGCCAACTAATTTTTTTTCTTTTAGTGAAGGCTGGGAAAAGACTGTGGCTGACAGAGAACTGATAGATTTGCAGATTTAGTTGAGTGCATCTTGTTCATTCTACTACTCATCAAAACAGAAATGGGAACATGATGTGCAGAAGAAGAGCTGGCTTTAGGGCGTTGGCGTGATCCAGTGTACGAGGCAGTATGTTCATGCCCAATAGGAGAAAGAAGAGGGGGTAGAAGAAGTGAGGTAGGGACCCTGTCTGTCCTAGTCGCTCTCTCTCCTGTCTGCACTGATGCCAGGCAGGTTTGCTTGGTGTTGATATGAATAGCTGAAGTGGCATCAATTAAAACATCACATCAAGTTACATAATTTCTGACTGTATTTGTTAGAGATATTTCTAAGAGGGGAGATGGGGGTCACCTAGGCAGGACGCCTGCCAAGCTGCAAACCACTGCAGACTTCTGTTGGAGGCCAACAAACAACCATTGCTGTTTGTTAGCGATTGTTTTTTAGCAAGTCATTGCAGTGTTACCCAGGTTTCAGCCATTTCAGTGAATCTGATGCTGTTTTTCCAGTGGGGATAATGCCATGACATGTGGTAATTTTTTTTTATCAAGAAATTGCATTTCCTGCTGGGATGATGGCTTGAAAAGCAGTTGTATTTTACTGAAACACTGCTGCTTTTCCAGCAGAAAATGTGCCCCCAAAACCAGTTATTTTAAGCCAAAACATGATCTTTCATGACATAACCAAGTGCCTAAACCTAACTATACGTTAACCACAGTGTTGTTAAAAATGAAAGTTTTAACGCATCTGCTATAAAATAGAGTAGAATAGAATACAAAGAACTTTTCCCGAAGAGAAATTCAGCTGTCCAGCAGCTCATAAAAGACAACAACAACCACACTTCCCCTCGTCAACAACAACACAGTAGTGTTAAAATAGACATAAAATAAAATAAGTTAAAATAAGTGCATAAATAGAAATTAAATTAAAATTGTCCACTCCACAGTCCAGCCAGTTGTGGCTAATGTAATGGATTCAGGAGGTGACTGCTGCAGCTGCTCCTCTGTCGCTCCAGGAGGCTGTGGAGAGGGTGTCTGCTATTGTCCATTATAGTTTTCAGTTTGTTCAATGTGCCCCTCTCCATCACAGTTCTCAGTGGGTTCCGTCTCCTGTACAAATGTAACTTATCTGTGGCTTGCAGAAATGTACAATAGCAACATTTTTCACTGGTGACTGGGTTAAGTAGAGAGCACAGCAGGATTGGTGTTATCGAATGTTCTCAGGGAGGCAGGTGACATGACATGGCAGTTACTAGGGCTAAATTTAATGCTGGTGATAACTAGGGCTTTCGTTTTCATCAGTGAATCCCAGAGTAAAGGCTGGAGGAATTAGGAGATTGATCCACAAGCTGTCAGCATGCTGACATTGAGGCTGTTGTGTTTTGTCTCTGTCACTATGAGGCTGCTGTATGTCAGAGTGCATCGTGTTAGGCCTGGCCAATGGGTGGAGGCCATCTGCCTTGAAAAGATGCCTGCGTCCCCAGAACAGATTGAAGTTATCAATATAATTGATCCCTTTCAGACTGCAGGTTTTGCTGAGCCATATGTTGAGTCCTAAGAGTCTGCTAAACTTGTTGATCCCTCTGTTGACCATTGGCAGTGGTCCACTAATAATAAACTGGGCCTCCAGTTTGTCCAGACAGTTAAACAGCTCAACAAATTCCTTTTCAGCAGTTTTGATTGATTCGATTGCTGTCTGTAGACATCACTGTCCCCCACATGAAGAGTCATTTATCAAAAAATGTTGCCTTTTTCTGTTGCCTGGCACTCATAATACTCCCATGTCCAAACTTATAGTCATCTTCACTCTTATTAATATTTATTACTGGTTTAAACTTGTTTTTTTCAGCTGTGGTCTGTGTTTCTGCCCACCTTTGGCTGTCCGTCAAATTTCCAGGGTCGAAGCTGGCTGAATAAATCTTGCCCTCTGTGGGAGTACAGTCTTGCATTTATCTTTAGGTTTTGCACCCACATTTTCCCAGCAGGTAGAAATCCCATCACAGCACATGACTGATTTTGTTTCAGTGAGTCTTGGGAAAGTCAGGGTGTCATTTAGAAATAGCTGTCCAGTGAAATCTTGTCGAGTTGAATTCTGATGAACTAAATCGCCGGCAGAAGACATTGGCAGAGTGTTGTGGAGTTCAGAAGACTTCTCCAGCTCGAATATCCTTGTCTGGAGTGCTGCAATCTTCTGTAACAATTTATGACAGTCTGTGCACTTCATTGATTCTGATGAGCAGAGAGAAACACTGCAGTCCAGGGCACAGTTCTGTCAACCACTAAGTTACTGTTTGGCTCGTGTTAACATTGTGGGTTGCAGAGGGCAGTTTGAAGTAGATAATCTCAACTCAGAGTTGTCATAAATTATCCTCACAAGGACTTATTTGGTATAGGAAACCTCATTAAAGGTCCAGTGTGTAGGATTTAGGGGGGTGTATAGGCAGAAATGGAACATAATACAGTATGTTGTCTATAGTGTATAATCACCAGAACACAAGAATTGTTGTGTTTTCATTAGATTAGAATGAGCCCTTTATATCAACATCGTCATCATTTCTGTAACTGCTTACCCTGTTAGGGTCGCGGGGGGGCTTGAGCCTATCCTAGCTGAGATTGGGCGAGAGGCAGGGTACACCCTGGACAGGTCGTCAGACTATCACAGGGCTGACACACAGAGACAGACAACCATTCACACTCACGGCCAATTTAGAGTTGGACTGTGGGAGGAAGCCGGAGTACCCGGAGAAAACCCACGCTGACACAGGGACAACACGCAAACTCTGCACAGAAGGGCTCCCCCAACCTGGGTTTGAACCAGGAACTCTCTTGCTGTGAGGTGACAGTGCTAACTACTGCACCACCGTGCCGTGCAAAAACAAACAACTCACTAATTGTCATTTGCTTTGATCGCTGTGCAGAGAAGAAAGAATATCTGTGTCTGGCCTCCCATTGAAGGAAACAGTTCCCCCCCTCACCAAATGCTGGTCACGTGATCCAGTACCAGTTGGAGTCAGAGAGCTTTTGGTTGCAGTGCATCATCAGCCAGGAAACAAGGTCCTTTCTTTTTAGTTGGACTGATACCAGTATGCAGAAATCAATCCATCATTCTTATAAGTCAAAGCCACACTTCAGATGCACCCTTACTGATAACAAGATTCAAGGACTGAATGCAAGCAGTATTTATCATTTTACTGACAGCTCCCAAGGCCTTATATTATAAACTTTTGATAGTCATCACTTAAGGCTGCATAAGCACAAATGTGAAAAAAAACAAGGCCCTACGTTTTATTTATGAAGCCGATAAAAGCATTGCCTCTGCCAACAATCCATACTGCTCTGCTATAGGATACCACTATGGCTCAAGAAAAGTTCCAAGCCAAATTCGGATAATGTCGATGCAAGCAGTCTTACTTAACTACAGTACTGGTATGTTACTTTTCAACCAGATAATATGCTGTCATCCAGAGATGTCCTCCTCAATGCACTCTGAGTCACTTTTTCCCATTAATGCTAGAGCAGACTCAGACATTTTAGCTGACAAACTCACAGGTTCAAGTGGTTTCCAGATTTAGCTCATTTTTTTTTACATAAGCTGATTCAGCTGTTCTGGGTTAAAGAATGACTCCTGTTTCACACCTGAACATTGCATAACACACATAGCATACAATGCCTGAAAAAAGATCTGACTGAACTTGATGTAAAATGTGCACTGCTGTAATAAAAACAGCACAGCTCAGAACACAAAGACTGAAGAAGACTTTTACTTTGTGTTGGCTCTTTATGCCATCTAGAGGCAAACTGAGATTTTGAACACTGCACAGCTGCTGCAGGCTTATTCATGACCTTCTACTCAAATGAGCTTCATTACTGACCTTGGAAACAGTACTTTGAGAAAGCTTTCTTTCTTTTAGTTGTACGGTTTGCAAGGGCTAAACAGGACCACTGAACATATGAAACCCACCTGGTGTGCTCCTATAAGCCTGATGCGTGCTCTTCTTCCTACACATTTCAGAGTGGAGCCTTTCCCAAGACAACAACCAGCCTATCTTCACTATCTAGCCACAACACTAATAATCTCTCTAACTTACGTCTTTGATTGGTTTGAAAGACACAGAATTATTGTTGCAAATGAACTTATGCTTTGAATCCTATCAAAATCAAATCAACATATTAATTATATCTGCATATTTTATGGCTTATAATGCCTTTATATATGTATATATATATGTATGTGTGTGTGTGTGTGTGTTTGAAACATAAAACTCAGTACAAACTCATGTTTCTTTTTTCATTTGTTTTTGGGTGATTCTTCAACTATCATACTATTTATGTCCCTGTCAGAAATAAGAAAAACAAAAACACATCTTTTTTTGTCACACTTACTTGATACCAGTAAGAATATACAGAAATTAGATGATAGATCACTTGTTATTTTTATTAGATGAAAAGTGACCCTTTATGTGAGTTTTTTGCTATATTTAATTTGTCCCTTAGCCAGGTTCTGGACATTCAACCCCCTGCTTAATTTTGAATTGGATGATCTAATATTAATTTTATACACAAATAACACATCGTTATAAATTTAATTGAATGAAAATGTATATCTGTGGTGCCCCCAAAAGAGGCCATGGCCTCAATAATATAATACTGGCCCCCTGGTAAAAAATAATTGGAGGGCAATATTACCTTTTTCAGCAACTTTGTGAAACCTAAGGCATCCATTGTTGGTAAGGGGGCTAAATAAGGCTCCAAATTTAGGCTAAATTTTGAAGGGAAAAAAAGGGAACAACTGGCACGACCATTTTCAAAGGGGTCCTTTGAACTCTCAGTTCAAGATAACCAGGTACCCACAAGTCTGCCCTAAATTTGAGAGGGCTTGTTCCCACTAAATGTTTTGTTTGTTACGATCAATGCCCTCCTTCAAAATAAAGCTGTAGATTTGTCTTTTTGGGGACCAGATAACCAGCCTTTTGACATTAATAAGCTAACATTTCGTGAGACTTTTTAAAGAAAAAGTGCCGATATTAATACATTTGTTTAGGTATGTGTTTGATTTTATAATAGTTCGGAAATGGAAGGTTCTATCTAGCAGTTATAAATCAAGAAAACCTGACAAAAAACTAAGTTATCTAAAAAGAAAGTCAGTTCTACTGCATACTGCCAGGAGGGACATAACTGCATTGAAAAATAAGTGCGTCCACTCTACTGTTACATGACAAGCCTCATTTTATTGTCTTTCATGGATGAAAACAGAAACTGCGTGTACAGAATGGTAGTCACATGCAATACAAAAATATGAATTTTTACAATAACATAAAAAAACATGTATTGGCCCGTTCTAAAAAATTGTACAGCTTTTATACAGTTATTTTTATACATGAAAAAAATATAAATATATATACATCTGTAATAGCCATAGCAGTACCTATTCAAAAATGTTGTGATGTATTTTACATAGAAAAATGTTTATACAAATATTAGAAGAATCATGTTCATTTGCTATACATTAAATAATGTATGTACATTACATACCATTGGATTTGCAACACAACGTTTACTGCGGTCAAAACCAACCCTACGTGTTCAGACATGGTACGCTCGCTCAGTCGCACGTGCACCCACACACAACACATAAATACAAGCACGCCAACTGAAGCCAGCAATCACAAACAGTATACACAAGCGCGCACAAGAGGTAATGTCTTAGGAAGATATAGGACACTTTTGCGCCAGGTTCCTGATTTATATTTTTTGTTTTTGCGCAGAGAATGAAATCGCTCGACTTCTTGAAAGAAGGATCTTTCTAAATAACTCTTATAAGGTGCACTTTACACTTCAATGGATGGACATTATTATTAAAAAGTCTTTTATCATAAATAGCCAGCATTATTCTATTCCCATGTGGATTGTGAATGATGAAGGGAATATTTCACCTGTGTCTTTTCGTTTCAGCTGCTGTTTAGCATACAGAAGTCTTCATCAGTGCCCTGTTTTCAGATGCATCCAATAAACAGTGAATTTACCAGGTTATACTCCAAAAAAGACGACATACAAGTGAGCATATCACACTGTCCGAGCCTCTGAGACCCTCCTGAAGAAAAAAAAAACAAAACACTGCAAATATGACTATTCAAACTAAACAACAACAACAAAAAGAGTTCATGATTATTTTTTTCCTGTTGACAAAGTGCATATTGTGTCTAGACATGGGCCATCTCAGCACATGCCATCACACAACCGTTCAAAACTGAGAGAGAGGAGCAGAGAGGCAGTTGGTTTGAGAACATCGCTCAGCCTGCAAACGTGTGTAAACCCCCTCAGGGAAAACACAGATAAATGAAGTGGTCCATTTGGTAGTAGGGTCCATTTTATGTCCAGCAGTGTTTTTTATTTGTGTGTGTTTCAGAGAGAAAAAGAGCCGTGTGGTCTGTCAGGGCCCCGGCGAGAACAACCACATCACAGCAGCACAGAGAAGGTGAGCAGGCCCGAGGACGGGGCGACCGTCAGCGGGCGCAGACCACAGCACACCAGTCAGTCTCAGCACAGACACCACAAGCCAGTTATTCACAATGCCCAGAGTCCCGGACGACATCACAGAACAAAACCAAAAGGAAGGCAAAGAGATACTGGACGAAAGGAGGGAAAGCGTGAAGGACGACAGCTGTGTCCCCTCCCCCTCCCCCTCCCGCCACACCTCGCTCCACCGATCCTCTCTTCCCAACGAGAAAACCCAACGGTTAGACATGGAAGATCAGACTGTGAATTAGTGGAAGCAGTGTCTGTTTCAGGCAGAGGCAATGCTTTGATCAATCCTGTAAGAGTTAAGGATACAGGAGCATGCAAGGCAGACCCAGGCTTTGTTTTGCATTGCTTATGTTTCAGAGTGACTGCTACAACCTACATTGGAAAAGAGAATAAGAAAAGAGAGAAAAGAGCAAAGAAAAACACAGACGTTAGACGGTTAGTGAAAGTGTAACAGCTTTACAGTGCAGAAAGCATAAATTGAAAAGCAGCAAGATATTACATAGAAGTAGATTAGTTAAAGGACAACAGGTCAGGCTGTGTGAGTCCAATCAAAAAACTGTTTTAAGACTCATCATTTTACGACCACGCAGACCTCTATTAGTCATTCGTGCCTGTTTCCTTTATAGGAAACTTTGCTTGCATCT
The DNA here is from genome assembly GCA_019142605.1 of Cephalopholis sonnerati. Lineage (NCBI taxonomy): Eukaryota > Metazoa > Chordata > Actinopteri > Perciformes > Serranidae > Cephalopholis > Cephalopholis sonnerati. The sequence goes on from JAGQAX010000017.1 coordinate 13,702,557, forward strand.
CTCCCATTATCCAGTTTAACAAAACTGGCATTTTAACCATATGTGATTCATAGTGAAGCCCCTCAACATAAAATGATTGCTTGTAGTCGTGGAGCAAACAGAAAGAAGATTGTGAAAAAGCAAATCATGAACAAGAAGCAGGAAACAAGTGGGAAACATGGTGTAAAAGCAATGTTGTGATGAAGTCATGTAAATGACTGCATAGATGGTGTGTGGCAACAGGAAGTGGAAAAGCTGGTCTGAGTAAAAATAGGATGAAAGCCATTGTGGTGCAGAAATGCACAGGATTACCACATACTTATGGAGATGACATCATGGGAGAAGTAAGTTTTTAAATCTTTTTTTTTTTCCTCTAGATTTTCAGGTCATGACTTTTTGGTTTTAAGTTTTAAATATTCTCCCACTCTGGACAGTAACTCTTGGATTAAGATGATGACATGCCACAGAATGGCCCATATTCATAACTAGATGACAGCGAGGGGAATCAGAGAGGTGTAAGTGACATTTGAACAACTTTACAGGACAGCCAAAACAAAAAATGGTCATACCTTGTCCTGACATTGTTTATTGAATCTTCAATATTGAAATTTCATACACACGCGGTTGACAATATACTTAAAATAAACATTTTGACATAAGTAGTAAGTGCCTTCAGTGTTAAGTCTTTTGGTTTATGATTAATAAATTTGGATTGGTTTAGAAGTACTCTTTGGAAAGAGACAGCACTTATTATGAGCTTTCATTTGATAAATATAACTTGCCCAAAATGTTACTTATGCCCCTCTGAGTCCCACTTCTTTACAGTAAGAACAAAGAAATGAGTTAAATGAGTGATCGCACAGTTCATCTCTTCCAACTGCTGTTTCTCGCTAAATTACAGTAGTTTCACACCTACAAGAGGACAGAAATGAATGCAAACGCAACCTTAACCTTAACTTGTCCTGCCAGCCTCGTTTAAGGAACTGAAAATTGCCATGACAACGACTTATCCAACCACTCCGTGCGACAGTCCGTGATGTTTCTAACGACATTATAACTTTCTACATGTATGAGACGGTGACAGTCGCTCCTTGTGATACTTTTTTCTGTCCAAAATACACCATTTTCATCATGAGACATTTGTCAAGAGTGCTGTGTGACGATTAATAAATTAAACTTCACAATTCACATTTACAAAACATATAAACCACACACTTCACATTTCATTAAAGAGCAAGCAACAGCAGAGCTAAGAAGAGCCGTGCCGTGGTGCAGTGACAGACTGTATTTGGGTCATGTGTGAAGATGAACAGAAATAATGAGATCCTTCAAACCTATTTATGTTACTTTCAAAATATATTCACCAAATACATACATGACTCTTCTTTATAAATAAGACTATATAACCTCAAACCTAAGCCCTGTAGGCTGCAGTCTCACTTTGTTTGGAGTCAGTGACTGATAGGATCATCACTGACAGGTCATTGTACCACAAGGAACCAGATGATGAGAACTAAGGGATCTTTTTTTTCTGTTTTCACACCTCCAGTGTCTTGACATTGTCCTTCATTTCTGGATACCTACTCTGCAGACTTCCAGAAATGTCCAGGGGTGGGAGAGCCTGCGGTTGAGTTTGGGCAGCTTCTCCAGCATGTCGGCCAGCTGGGTGAAGGTCGGTCTCTCTCTCAGGTCGTACGACCAGCAGGCGGACAGGATCTCCTGAGATGACAAACCCCTTTGAGTCAAAGCACTGAGCCTGTGTCCACTGTACAGTGGACTATAAATGTTTCACATCTTTACAATCAGCTGTGCTAAGTTATTTGTCATTCTTACATAAGCAGAATAAACATGTATTTTTCTGAATGACTGACACAGTTGTGCTTGTGGTTCAACTCACAGTGACCTCCTTGCCGAGGCTGATCTCCGCCAAGACCTTCTTTATGCCCTCTCCGCTCCCCACCTGCCAGATGGTAGCTTCCACATGCTGGTTGGTGATTGGCCAGTCCCTTGCTTGAAGCTCATACCAAATGGTGCTTAAAGGGGGAGAGAAGTATGATTATTCTGTCAAATGATGAACTCACTTAGTAAAGTATGCTCTTCAGTCAGAAACAGGTGTGACTGAAGCAGTAGGTCCCCAGAGCTTAAAGTAAGATGAGTGGGCAGAACTTACCCAAAGGCGTACACATCTGCTGCGGTGGAAAAAGGGAGGCGGTCCTCATTGTTACCTGGGCTCATCCTGCGCACAATCTCTGGTGCGAGATAACAAATCCAGCCATGTGGAAGTTTTAGTTTGTTCTCACGCCTGGATAAAAAAAAAGGTACACATTTGTCAGTAACAAATCAAATGGAGTGGAAAATCTGAGTGGAAAGATGCATTAACTAGAGTGGAAAATGCATTAACTAAATGTACTCCATCTCTAACTCCTGTGCACAAAAGCTATTCATGAAGCCATACACAAAGGGAGGACAAAATTAGCAAGCTGTGTGTTCAAAATGTTCTTCAAAAACAGGAGTGTGCTGGAAAGTATTTTACAATCAGGAGACTTCAATATGGGCACAAAATACTGACTGACAGGGGAGATGCCTGCAAGACTGGAGCCACTGTGGACCTCAGCAATTATTACAAATCACTGGACCTCCCCAGGTAATAGCAGTGTGGCGTGAAACAGCACTTTGGCTGTTTTTAAGGCCTCTCGAGTGGCGTCTCTTACCTCCCCTCCTGAACAACTCCAGAGATGCCAAACAGCCCGAAGTCTGTGATTATGACTTTATTGGTGTCATGAAAAACGTTCTTTCGACTTCAAGTCTTTGTGAACAATGCCTTTAGCGTGCAGATAGCCCATTCCCTGCATCAGAAAACAAAGTGACAGTTATGGACTCTTTGTCTTTTTGCTGTGGCACAGACTTTTCATACACATTGCCTAAAGAATTAGACTGGACAGGCAAAATACTCATTATTTATATTCAGGTTGCACAATGGAATATATTACAAAATAGAAACGTAGTTAATAAATAATGTCATATTTAATTTCTTTGACCTATTTATAATTCAGATATCCTGTTTCTTATAATAAAAATATTTTTCTGGCACGTAACTTCAGGGCTGGAAAGCACAACATTTAAGTGCTTGAAGGGGAACTCCAGTATTTTTCAACCTGGACCCTATTTTCCAATGTTTCTGTAACTAAGTGACTAGTAGGAACAACAATTTTCAACTTCAGTGAATTGAACCTGGTCTGCCTTTGTCCTGATGACATGTATATGTGTATGAGTATGTGGTCATATGTGTATTTGTGTGTACACATGTATGTAAATATACATAAACATGTGCAGTGTCCAACTCATTTGCCATATCCATGCTGTCTTTTCAGTTTGTTTGTTTTTCAAGAAAATAATTTTTTTGAAATTTTTGATTTGTTTTGTTTTTTTGTTTGTATGCGTCTGCACCGGTGACAGCCTTGGCCCGAGGCATTATGTTTTCAGGTTGTTTGTCCGTCCGTCCATCCCATTTCGTGATTGCGATATTGCCACAATGCCTTGAGGGAGTTTTTTCAAATTTGGCACAAATATTCACTTTAACAAAACGATGAACTGATTAGATTTTGGTGATCAAAGGTCAACATGATCTTGCATCTGTCTCATTCTTGTGATATATCCAAAAGGGATCAGCTTCACTGTGGCATCATAATGTTGTGTAAGAACACTTTTCTGGCCTTAATTCAATGTCGGAGCTCAGGAACAGAAGGGTCGACATTTGGTGAGATACTGAATTGGTGACACTAATATTGAAACTGTGCTGATTATGTAGATCTTCTGTGCTGCCAGAGCCAAGATGTGCGTGAAGCATCCATGTTTTCACAGACATGGATGTTAACTGTAAGTCAGGCATGCAACTGCGGAGCGGTCATTCTAGCTTCTTTCCAGTTTTTCTTTTTGTTTAGTTTGGAATTTATATTGCAAATTTTCTTTGTCATGATCTGTAAACTTTGAAACAGCTAAGCTGCAAATATGAAAATGGAATGGAGAAAATGTAGTATTAAAATAATAAATAAAAGTGCTTCGTTTTGCAACTGACAGGCTCAGAGTGTTGTTATGAGTGTCTTACAACATTAAGGAAAGAACTCTAAAGTGACATTAAAAACATTTTCCCGTACTCTTTGCTTGTTTTGTCTCACGTCTCACTAAAACAGAAGTATCGTTCTAAAATCTTGCCGACTTTTTCACATCGGTAAAATCAACTAAATACTCAGCTGTGACATCAGAAATCTTTCAGATAGGAATAAGATGCTCTTTTTGTACTCAAACACAAGTAAGAATTACTGGCACTCCTCCCTCCAACTCTCACTCATGTTTCCACCATTTATTTCCTGCAACAAGTCATCTCTTGTGAGATTTCAGAACGAGACATATTCTTTAATGAGACTTGGACACAAATCAGACCAGGATAAGCGAAAGGTACAGAAAACTTTCATTTCTCTGTAGGGTCCTTTCTGTAATGTTGTAAGATACTCTTTATAACAATCTGAGCCTAATAGTGACAAAAAAAGCACATTAAATGGAGGTAAAATGAAGCGGTGCACCAGCCTAAAGTGGACACATTGTAGCCTGTTTTGCTGCTGCTGGCTGCAGCCCTTTCTCTCAACACTGGACTAATGTCAAAAATCATTGTTCCCAAGAGTCACTGAGATGCAAAGGCAGGAAAACAGGGTTCAGGTTGAAAAATACTGGAGTTCTCCTTTAGATCATTACAAATGCATTAATGAATATAAAGAAAGAAGAAAGAAAAATTACCTTTACAATCTCCTGAGCAATTTGTCTTGTCTTATTAATATCCAAAGTGTTTTTAGTGTCTCTTACAACTGAATACAGCGTCCTCCCTTTACAGAAACTGTGGAGAGAGAGAAGAAAAGATTCAATTGAAGATGAAAACATTCGACTGAAAATCGTTTCAGAGGTGTGTTTGATGCGTCTGCTCTCACCTGGTGATGATGGCTAGATGGGGTGGAGCCATGCAGGCCCCCATGAAGAGGACCACATTCTCATGCCTGGTTTGCCTGTAGTTCATCACTTCCTTTTTAAAGAGCTTCAGGTGATCCTGATTGTTCCCGTCAATCTCAAGAAGTCGGATGGCGACCTCGCCGTGCCACCGACCCTTGTGCACTTTGCCCCAGCGGCCCTGCAAGAACAAACAACTTCAGCAGAAGTGCTTTTTGGAATGTGATATGTATGCTATTAACATGAAAGTCAGATTCCTCACCTTTCCTATGAGCTCTCCGAGGTCCAGCTGCTCAAAAGGGATGTCCCACTCCTGCAGGTACACACTGGTCTGACTCGCCTTGCGGGAGATGGGGCCTTTCCACTGGTTTCCCCGAGAGCTGGGCAGGTCATCCAGCTCATCACACTCACCATCCGAGCCAACATTCATCCTGATGTCCTCCCCGTCATCCTCATCTTCTCCTTCATTCTCATCCTCTTCCTCTTCTTCCTCATTATCGTCCTCTGCTTCGGGGTCTTCGTCTTCAACTTCAATTTCCTCCTCCCCTTCCTGTAAGAGTGTGGTGACGGCTTTGTTAATCTACTCCGCATAAAAAATGGATAAAACATAAAGTCTAACCAAAGCAGTTGAGTGTGTGTGAAGACGTGAAAAGTGCTTGCTTACTGGCAATAGTTTCTGGCAAAACTGTAAATTAGGCATCTGGAGCTCCCTACTGGATGGTTATATATTTGGTTTTATGGAGGACGAGTCAATATGTTTGGTAAATGTGAGCCAGCATTGACTTGTAAGTATTGTTTTTCCTTTGTATCCAGCTTTGTGCTGCTGTCTCAGTTTATAAAACAATGCTATTTACATGTCAGCAAGACTCTCCTAGTTAAATTAATAACAACACAGCTAAAGCACCATCGCAGCCAAACAAGTCGACCTGGTTCCATAAACAAATGTCAGAGGAGCGTTTGTTTTCGGTTAATGTCAGGCAATTCACACTGAAATTATTTAAAAGAAACCTACAATCTGGGTATTTTAATGACATGAAAAAGTGCTATCATTATATCAATAAAAATGACCTGATATGCCAGAATTCATACAACAGATCTACTGCTCAAAGTCCAATACAGCTTGAGAGAAATGAGCTTAACCTATGACCAGTGTAATCGCATTACATTTGTCTGTAATAAAGTGATGTAATACCTTACAGATACCCCACTACATCTATTTGTCGGGTGCAGTTATTTTAAAGACTTCTATTGTTATCACAAAATATAGGTAACTAATAAATGATGATGTATAATTATAGATTCAACATTTAAAATGAACTCTACCTTTACCAGCTTCAACATTAAAGTGATTACTGGTGCGCTTTCTCTCATACACATGGTCACACAAAATGCACTGCTTAAATGACTCAGAGTACCCAAAACTTGCATTTTTGATCAACAATATCTTTTTTTTTTTTTTTGAGGGCTTTAATGCATGAACCAAATGACCCATTATTATATCCCTTTTTTTTTTTTTTTTTTTAAATAAACATACAGCTTATTAAGATAAGGGCTATTCATAAAACATCTGGGGCTAGAGCCTCGGATGCTCAGTCCTAACAGTGCCACTGTTTGTAAGCCTACTGTGCGGTGTTAGGAAGACCAACCTCTTTTTTAAATTGATATAGTTGAATTTTCAGGCAGTTATAGCCTACTGCCAGTGCCATCTTGATGCTCCTGATGCCTTTTTTGCGCTGATATGTGGGCGTATGTAAGGTTCAACATTATACTATTGTTAACTTGCAATTACATGACACAGCTTCTCAGGCGATGTTGCGAAGTAATGCAAAAGCAATGCAGCGAATAGTGTAACACAATATTTTCTGCAGGGAGTAATTAGGTAGAGTTATGCATGACACTTTCTGAAAAAAAGTAAGAAGTAATGTGTAATACATTTCTTTTTTGAGCACTCTCTGCTTTTCAAAACTCACCTTAATATCGTAACAGACATCCATTCAGATGTTCCTCTTTTACAATTTTCAGTTCTGTCTAAGGTTAACAGACTATCTGAGTTAGGGATGGGATAACATACAATCTTATAACGGACAACAATAAAAAATACAATAAGTTGATAATTGTGAGTATCATGTCCATCAGGACCCAAAGAGACTGCTGGGCAACCAACAAAAAAAGAGACTCAGCAAAAACAGGCTGTGTAGCCACCAACCTAAACAATATTTGTTTCCTAACAAAATGTAAAATGTAAGGCATATTGATTTAAGTGTGTTTAAGTGCCATTTTAAGCGTTTTAAGCACATTTCGATGATCACTGGGATAATATTATGATATATTATGATTATGATTTTACCAATATCCAGGGTTGGCTGGGGCCACTAAACATTTGGGTAAAATATTTATATTTAAAGCTAAATTAAAAACAAATCTGAATCTAAGTTTCCTAAAAAATACAGTGGTAAGTCATGGAAAAAATGATTGCTACAAACCATAGCAAAGTGGCACAACACTACACGAAATAGGAGAGTGGGACTATACAGAACTGCAACTACACTCTACCTGTCATATGTGGATTTCATTTTCTAAATGTACCAGTGCTCTCAAACTAATTTTCTAATTTACTAAAGTGATTCCATTAATTATTTCATTTTTATTTTATTTCTACTTTGTCATTATCTGACAAATTGTTTTTGTTGATGAGATTATGATGTCATGTCATCATGTTGGCTTGTGTGTTAAGTGTATTATTTGCCTATACGTAAAAAAAGCTGCATAAGCACTAACCTCAAAAAATGCAAAAGATCTTCATCAATCATTGGCATATTTCATATCAAAAGATGTGATGCCATTACGAACCATTGAAAAGTTGGGCTTTTTAAAATGTTTAATTTTTTGTTTTTCACTAAAAAGGATGTTGACAGAAAAGATGTGTGTCCTATCTGTGATGCAATAAAAAATAACTGTTTTCTAACAAATGTAAAGTGATTACAGTATATTCATAAATATCAGGATAATATAGTTAATTGAAATTATTTCCACTGGGATAATCATGAAATGAAACTTTCATTTTCCCATGCTTAATCTGAGTCGTCTGAGTCTTTCAGTCTGTCAACTAATTTAATTTCTTTTGCCATCCCTGTGCTACCTTGGATGATGTTACTAAACTATGTTGCACATTACCTCTTCATCTTCATCCTCTACCAGCTCAGCATGAATGTCATCCGCTGACTGCTCGATCTCACTGCTGTGATACAGAGAACTGATATCAGAGGCATAAAATCCAAGAAAAACTAAATTTATCTACTAAGTGAACTCATATATGTCTTACACAGAGTCTTGGAGAACATCAGGGTGCAAATGAGCAGGACTGGATACATCTGTAGAGAAAATTAAGATGATTTAACAAGAAATAAGAAGTGAAAAAAAGTCAATTTCTCTTATGTTTGGCCCCTTTTTCCTTTATGAAAGCCCCATGGCACACCACATACATGACATTTTTGCTCATGCAATTCCCCACTACCACCAGCAGATGGTGTTAAAGGCCGTTAAGTGACAAAATGCAATCCTAGTGCTGGCACACACTGATGAAAGATAGCTACAATAACTGTAACTGCTCCAACCCTAAAAGCAGACATGCAGAGGACTGAGAGAGCTACGGGAAATCTAAGGTTTGAAGAATGGAATGATGGGAGAATGACAGTGCAGCATGACACTTTAGGACCGTCAACTCACCGGGGAAGATAAACTGCTGTCTATGCTGAAAGTAACAGGCAGCTTTTGCAAAAAAGAGAAAGGGAAAGACCAGCAGGCATGGCAGGGAAGGAGACTCTTGGTTAGAGAAACTTTGAGTTAACAGATCTTGTAAAAAGCACAGTTGTTCTTCAGTGTTAATGTCATATATGGAGAGAGAAGGGAAGAGGAGCGTGTTTGTGTCCAATTAAATACTGTTAAACTGGAAAAGTTATTCAGGGAAAAAAATGTATAATAAGGATAAATTTAGAGTACAATGCTAGCATGCACATTTTAATAAGCACAGTCTGTGGGTCTGGGTTTGTTTGTGTTTGTCAGGTTATCTATACTTATTTTTCTGCACCCAGGCGTCTGTGACGCTTACCTGGGAAGTTGAAGCGGCTGTCCCGGTGGCCTTTGGGCGAGGGGTTGGGTGGTGGGGTGGCGCTGGGGGGGTTGCTCTGCTGGAATGGTGCAGGGGAGGAAGGTGTGGACGAGGTGGTGGAGGACGGATTGCTGCTGGAGTCCAGCTGGTTCAGCACTGGAGGATGATCCTAGTTGGGCAGAGACAGATGCAAACGACACTAATCAGAATTCATGTTGAAGACGACTTTGACAGCTTCTACACTTTGTTTTACTCTCATTTTACATTGCAGCAGTCTGTGCGATTTCAAGGAAAGTCTGTTGCGTAGCGTTATGGCAGAAATACGGATTGCTTGACGGCGTAAAATGTGGAGAGCCTCACTAATCTTTACAATGTTTTGAAAGGGCAGATGGTGAAGAGACTGAAAAGCCAATGGCAAAATCACTTGCAGAATTATTTGTCACTTCTCTCCAAAACAAACACATGCAGAATTGGATCAGAGAGAGATCATCTGTGCAACAGGAACGATGGGGATTATTGCAAATGTGGTCTTAATTTTCATTTATACAAATGCTTAAGTGCCAGAGACAAAACTAAAGTCTTGCACTTTAGTGGCATTCCACACTGTGGCTTCATTGATTTACATAGTTTCTATCAGGCTGTCATCTTTTGTAAATTCACTATAATTCAGTGCTGTTTTTAAGTTCCACATAAAGTGATTGTGCGTGCTATAATACAGGACTCCTTATTTTACCTTTTTTGTAATGGCCTTCGGTAGAGTACCAAACTGTGGTGCTTCTGGTGGCCGATCCACAGGGTTGTTTATATCAGATGGAACAGACTCAGTCCTCCGAATTTTGGCGACTAGAAGAGAAGTTGGACATGTTAACAATGTATGTTCAAAACGCATTGTGTCTATCAACTGTAGATCTAGGATAAAACAAAGCTTACTTGGTAGAAATGAGATTCTGCAGGATGGGGCTTCCTTTGTGCACTTGTTGTGGCACTTTAACCTGAACAGATAGTTGACAGAATATCAGTATGTGGTATCTCTTGTAGTCCAGCTCCCGGACTGAATCCTGTCAGAGCTACTGTGTTTCCCTCTAACATGCTACTGTTCTACTGTCTCTGTCAATACCAAAACACTTAAAGATGAGTGACGTACTCTTTAAATAGAAAGCGCTTAACTCACCGACAGTGTTTGCACTTAACCCCAAACATCATGTTCTTCTGGCACACCTGACACGTCTGGGACAGCCATGACTTGGTTGAAAACCTACATGAACACAAGACATGCTATCAAACCTACAGTATTAAATTACTGTTTGTGTTATTTTATTAATAACAATTGTAGCTTGTTAGCTTTAATATGACATAAGTGTGACAGAACATATTGTGTGTAAGAGAAAGATGTACCTGTGTGTGACGGCTAGACCGATGTCCCTCCTCACTGCTTGTGGGGAGCTGCGATGCACTGCTACGTTATCTAGCCAAGAAGAAAGAGATGGAAGGACAGAAATATGAAGGTGATACCGTAACCCCACAGTTACTGTAAAAATGGTGCGCAGTTTCGACCGCACCAGGTATGACAGGCAAGCTGAATGTGGTAAAGGCAAGGAGCTAGGCAGACTAGCAGATAAAACCTGTTGTGGCAGGCTCAGTTTAAGGCTTCAGTCTAAATAATGCTCCAGAGTTAGGCTACATTTTTGCGAGGGAAAAGCAGCATTGCCATTTTTCAAAAAGATTTATTGGAATATTTCTGCACACTGGGGCACCTAAACTGTCCTGGAACGGCATAAATAAACACATTATGAATCATGGGTTTGGAAATTGTGATGGATGAAAGAGTAAATATATTTGTCGACTCATAATGTGATCTTATGATTCAAAGCTTTGCAGTAATTTCTTCAATCAGTGTTACTTTTCCCTAGTCATTCATTGGAGGGCATTTTTTCTCTCCTGTTTTGTTTTAAAGTAAAAGGAGGATTATAATGGTCATAGTCTTATTTTCAGGAAAACATCTCTCTGTTTTGAAATATAACTTACTTGACCTTTTGTACTTTGTGATCATATGGAGTATATGTACATATGTGAAACAGAGTATGGCCTGGGTGGGTCTAAAACAGTGGATTTGGTTTCTAAGAGACTCCACCTCTGTCACTGCTAGGCTAATGGCCAAGAACTTATTTGACATTGCATGTGTTAGTATCAGAGCTGAGGGTGAGGGGTGTCGCTGGTTAGGGTAACAACTAATGATTATTTTCATTATAGAATAATCGATTAGTTGTTCAGGATATGAAAGTAAAAAAACCTTGATCAGTATTTCCAAAAGCCAAAGATGATTCTTCCCCTAAGAAATTACTCAAACAGATTAACTGACTGTTAAATTAGTTGATAATTTATTTAATAGTTGACAACTAATCAATTAATTGTTGTATATATGAAATAAAAATGAGGAATAGTACATTTTTCAGAACCAATTACACAAACTGTGCTTATTTAGTCCAGAAATCCCTTCTTTTTTTGACTGGTCATATTGGATAGACATTGACTATTTTTGGCATGTCAAACATGCATATTCACCAAATCAGCAAAATAAAAGACTATATACACGATGTACATGACTCACTCTTAATGGTGCTGTGCTCCTCCATGAGGGTGGGAGTGCCAGGCAGGTTGTAGGATGCTGTGGTGGCAGCTGGGAGGACTCCAGGAGTGCGCGCAGACATGACAGGGTAACGAGAAGGCGAGTCCTCACATCCATTCCCGTTAACTTGCATATTCAGTAACAGCTTATTCTTTTTAACACACCTGAAGAGGAGGAAAGTAAAGGAGTTTGAGCATCAGTGCGTCCAGTTTACTCCGACTGGATGCTACAGCAGATCTGCAGCATCGCTGGAACACCAGGCTGTTCGGGACAGGTTATGTAAGGGCTAGAGAGAGGCACGTTGGAGTACCTAAATAGCACTGGCACGGGATAGACAGGGTGACATGCTTAACACCCAGACTGAAGTCACAAGGACTGAAGCGGTGAGCAGTGCCAGCTCTGTGGTTTACACACACACACGCACGTGAGTAATCCTAGTTAGAGAAGGAATCTGTTTGTTTAATTTAATCTTGAGTTCTGTTCAATCAGCAATCAGACCTGTGACCTGTTTTCAGATTGCTGTTGTAATATACCACAAAGTGTACAAAGCCAGGATAAACTAGCAGGATTGTGTGTGTGTGCATTAGATGCATTGGATCTATGTCAGCCGTATTTACTTCTGCCTTTGCCCAGTTTTTTTTCCCACTAAAGCTTTCCATAAACAGACAGGATATTATGGATAAACATGTGGCTTGTTTGTGTATGTGCATCCAATCACAATAGAGAGAGAGAAAAAAATGAGGGAGAGACAGAGAGAGATTGTGTGTCTTGCCACCTCTGAGCATTAGACCTAGGAAATACTTCCTGTTTTGACATGAGTCATAATCTCTGGGAATCTGTGAGGGGATTAGCTCCACTCATACAGCCGGAGCAAAGGAGCAACAGGCAGGATGTGAAAGGATGTAGAAAGAGGGAGAGCGAGGGAATGTGAGCGGATCTGCTTCTGTCCTGACACAAAGTAAGACTGAGGTCAGAGGGAGACACTGGACTGATGTTTTCACGGGGAGTGTACCAACAGCTGCTCTCATCAGTGGGTGATAAGAAACACGAGGCTGCAACAGTAACCCAATTACTGTAATACCACCATGATCATGCTTGTTCAAGTAGGCTACAGCACCCACTCCTGCTATGTGTTGACTAGCAGGAGTTCTGACTAATAGGCTTGGGCTGTGTCTATGTTTTCATACCTTCATACCTTCCTGATATTACACCAAGTTATACTGTATATAATGGAATTTGTAAATATATATAAAAAAACAAAACAAAAAAACAAAACAAAACAATGAACAATGAACAGACAGGAAATAAATGAGCACCCTTTTTCCACAGATTCTTGCTGGACCCAATGACACCTGTTGCCGTGGTGGATGGACACATCAATAGGCTGGACTAAGATGATATAGCAGTGGTGGTTGCAGACTGGCAGTTGAACAAATTATGTGGCTAATAAACTACTTTTGCAGTTGGATAAAGTCATCTCAAGATAAAATTATTTGTCCTATTTATTTGGTTAGCTAGGAGACCTACGAAGAATTTCTTTTTACAAGTCCAGTAACGCTGTCCCCGCCACTCGCAGTTGGCATTGTTCTCAGCACGGCTGATTCACCTGTAAAGACTGCCCTCTGGTGGCATGTGCTGTGCACTACAATACACCATCTTAATACAGCATCTCTGTATCAGTTTAATAGAAAGAGAAGTGTCTGGTTTTTTGACGGTATTGAAAATTAGAACTCCAGGATTTCTATATACCCCCGTATACCCTCAAACCTTGAAGTTGTCACAGCCTGCTGGCTAACACAGTGCTTAAAGTCATCTTACTAAATGTCAGGGCAAATCGAAAGCATTCAATAAAGTGTATACTTTATTGACATAAATAATAAATGACATAAATTATTAATCTCCATTAATCCCTATAATTGTAATCAGTTCAGTTTGCCAGGATTAATTAATCACTCATTACACAAACTAGTTGTAATCAAGAATCATATTACTTTATCTTTTAGTAATGTAATGACAGAGCTGCGGTAGAGTCCAAACAAAAAAACTGCTGAGGTAAAATGAGATCTGGTAAAGTAACTATAGTTTTTTGATTTGTTCACATCTTAACAGGACATCTGTGTTAGCATCAACAGATCCTTAGATCAGAAGACATATTAATTTAGAATTGCCTCCACAGACGTGTCTATTTAGTCTATAGAGCTCATCATTGTTGTAATTGTTCCTCATTGGTTCTGGCACACTGTTTGACAACTCTTGACAACAGCTTGTCAACAGCGTTAGTAGAGTGCTACCACGGGGCTCATTGGTTTTTTATTTTAACTGAGAAACTGCTGTTTCATGTCACAATGACAGATGAATTAGTCAACTCGAGCTCAATGGAGTGGGTGGATTCAAAGGTCTGAACCCAGGCAATATCAAGGCATCAGCTTGGGTCCATCTTTGCTTCCTGTTAGCTGATGTCATTCACATACACTGCAAAGCATTCAAACAGGAAATACAAAGGGACCCATTTAGAATGCTTATGCTGTCAAGTTTGAAACGGTTCATATAAAATTTGGATTTATCAGACCCATTACTAGTAAAAGAACAAAGACATCAAGGTGCCAACAGCAAATGGCTGTAGAAAATGCCTGCATAATATGGTTAAAGAATTGCAAAGACAAAGCTAGTTAACTATAAGTTACTGTATGCTCTCTTCTCCCAGCACTTTCCCTACACTCCCTAGTGCCCGTAAACGTGTGCTGAAAAGGCCAATGGAAATGTGTCACAATTACAATTTGATGTGAGGATTCCTATTTAGTTCTAATCTAACCTACTTAGAAAAAGCTCTTGTAAAAGGTGATTTTTGTAACAGAATGTCAAACCAAACATCTTTCTGAGCACTTACTTATTAGTGGGCGGGTCCTCAATGCGGTTGCCCAGCTGGGACTCGTGGCTTTTGCTGCGTGTCAGGGTGATGTTGGGAAGTAGATGCAGCACTTTGCGGGACGGAGGTGGAGGAGTGCAGGGGGGCTTCAGTCGGTGACGCCTCTTTGAGGGCGGGGTTATGGGTGGGGTGGATGTGTGTCCGTGGAGCCGTGCTGTGCGAGCTAAAGACATTGGGAATGGATCTGTGAAAGGGCTTTCACTGTGGCCATATGATGCCAGCGCCTCGGGCGTGGGTGCCGCCGACACCGAACCAGAGCGGGGATGAGGGAAGGTAGCGCAGGGGGTGGATGGGGTGGACTGGATGGCGGATGGGCGGGCGAGAGGTGAGGGACTGTGAGGGCGAAGTGGAGTGCCCAGGCTGGTTAGCTGATCTGCAGTCAGTAGAGAGCCACTGTCCCTCCTTGTGGGCTCAGACAGCCAGGGGCTGCCGTCCTCCCTCAGTTCACCTCCTGGACAAGCAGAAAAAAAAAAAAACATCAGCAGAAAGTCCTAGAAGAACACAATGTGATGCATTCTATCATTGAGGCTCCCATGGAGGAAACACATACCTGATTCAGTGGCACTCTTCAGACAGGAGAGGGCAGCACTGAGCCTAGCACATTCCTCTGAACTGGACCCTAGTCTTCGCATTGTATCCCTCACCTGAGCACCTGTCATCTGCAGTAAGGCATCCAGGGACAACTTTGCTTCAACTGCCTGCAGACGAGCAACAACAAGAAAAAGAGGGGGTGAGCGCTCCATGAGTATACAAGACTGCGCACAAACACAAGCAAAATACATGATGTACCAGTGGGAAGCTCTGCAACAAGAAAGCAATCAGCAGGTATGCCACTAAGGGAATAACAGTTATAGCATAAACATAAACATAATAATCAGGCTGTTGGTGATTATTTGCTAAATCATCAGAAGCAAGACCCAAATCAGCTTCTCCTGTACCTAAAACTTTACAATAAAGCTGACAACATTTGTATCAAATAAGAAAGCAAAGACAATCTGCTTCAAATTGTTTATATAACATCATTAAAAACTTCTGTTTTCAGTCTTCTACCACTGCAGTGGTCTCAACACCATGATGGCTGCCAGGCTGAGAGTCAGCATTAAAAAGGGCAGCATGTTACAGTATTAAATAGGTCATGCAACCTCTGACTTGCACTGTTCCTGGAAATCGGTGGTAATCCTGTATGTTTGGGACATTTATCATACTGCTTCTTCCACTTATCTGACTGTGCAGATTATTCAGTACCACAGACGTAGTTTCATGCCTGTATCAGTAGATAGTAGTAAAAACTTTAGACGGGACTTGGGCGTAAAAACTGCAGTGGTCAAGGCCACCGTGTTTGTGCTTGGTTTTGAACTTGTGTTAGACTCAGACAAGTTTGGGTCAAGGCAGAGGTTGAACTACCATTTAATCAGTGTCCAAGCAAAACCTTTTACTCTACTGTTTGAGAGTCAGTTGTGTTTATTCAGATTCACTCAGGATTTCCTAAGAAACACATCTATGCAATGTGCGAAGTAAAGCACAGTCTTAGATAGAGTGATGACTGTACAGAGGCAAAGGAAACTTTGACAGCAACTAACAGGAAGACAACAGACATCACACAACATAATATTATGCAAGTGGAGGATTGCATTAGTAAAGCAAAAATCAGAGTGGGAGGCAGACTGCGTAGCACTGACAGGCTACAAATGAAGAAAAAAACACTCAGATAAGACACAGATACATGGTTAATACACTGCAACCTGGTTTGATTTGCAATCACATTTCCCCCCAAACGTAGAAGATAAAGGTCCACAATAATGTGACAACCTGCAACAAACTGACAACTTATCATATTAAACATTAAAATGTGAATCAACTATTTTATCACACAATAAAGAGACAGCAAAATGCAATGCATTGGATGGAGTTTTCTAAATTAGCAGACAGTAAAACAGTGTTCAAAATAAACACTGAGAGTAGATTAATAAAACATATATTGACCCTTGTTACCTACAGATACCTTAGCAACAAATTCATGGTGGAAAATTGCATTTATAACAACTTCAAAACACCAAATTGTGTGACTGTGTATGTGTACTTTTACTTTACCCCTTTTACTTCAATTCATTAAGAATTTTACCCATTTTTGGATTCTTCATTTCTTGCTTTTTCTTAATTCAAGCTAGTTCGATTTATATCTATCTCTGTTTCCTCTCATTTCCACTGGTTGTACTGTGTGCACCACAGTCAGAATAGAAAAGAATAAATGAGAAGCAGGTGGTTAAAGACAGAAAATGAAGTTGACTGGATAAAGATCTGCAAGCCTGAGGTATTTACTGTTTATTTAATGTTCAGTTACTGAGACTGGGCAAAATGACAGCACAAACTGTTTCTGGATCACAGAAGGAAATGGGAGACAGTCCAGTAAGTTTAGGATGTTTTTCTGACATGGGAAGTACGCAATCACTTATCAGTCAGGTTAAACCCTTGCTCTGAGAGGGCAAACACTGATCAGAAAACTAGGGCAACCTCCCACACTGTGTACACTGTAAGCAAAAAGGAAGCGCACACACACACACACACACACACACACACGCACACGCACACACACACACACACACGCACACACACAAGGGTGAGTGATGTGATATTCAAAAGTGGCTGTGGGCCCTCCGCTCCCCTCCCACCTACTCACTCATAATAACATTACAATTTTAGCACCATGAACAGCACAGCTTGCATACATGATTGCTGTACTGCGGCCTCCTTGATACAGTGTTATTGGTCAGATTTGCCATTTATGTGTGCACAGCAATTAACATCACATGCTCATGAAGTCTACACATTAAGTCAAGTGGGTTAACTTATTATGGGCTGCTTACTGGCTGGCATTTTAGAAGCCTCAGAATATACCACTGATGTGCACAGACACAGACACCACCACAGAACCCGGCAAAAAGTACATGGAATAATGGATAATAGAGGCTAAAAATCACATATTAAAGCTTCTAAACCCAAATCTTCACAACTGGACACGTTCCAGTTGGAATACAATTCCGAAATCAGGGCGAAAATAACAGCATCAGCAACCAAGATTATGTTTTCCAGAAGTTAGCATATAGCTACATGTAGCAGTACACTTGCGGCCCAGCACTTTCTACCATGAAAAATCACCAAAAAAAGCTCTTAAACAAAACTCTTCACAACTGGACATGTTCCAGAGCTTGTCTTAAAAGGAGATTAAAAAAAATGTTGGAAACGGAGTATTCAGAACAGCCTGAAGTCTGAGGGTTTTGCCCACAGGTATTACTTTTACATACATTTACCTCATTATCTGATACCTTGGCCAGGTTAAATATGAACATGTAGAAAAACAAGTAACATGTAAAAGGTCCCCTTTTAGGATGTTTCTTGGCAACACTGAAAATGCTTTGGCAACCTTTTGAGTTATAGCGAGTTAGTGAGTTTATCAAGACACAGTAAGGCTGCTTAGCAAAGCCATAGACAACATTGATTAGTTCACAGAAAGACACACAGAAGCTTGCCAACATGGCATCCACATGCTTGCACAAGATTATGTAAACCACACTGTCAGTTGCAGCATGGAGGCAGAGAGGTTGGATTCCAGGTAAAAAAAAAAAAAAACTACATATAATCATTGTAATGTTTTTGGACCATCTATTACATAATCCAGCCCTCATAGTATAAAGTGAAGAGATGCACTGTAGAAATCTCAATCTCATAATGTTTGATCTAAATGGGTCATCAACACGCCATGACGGCTCTACATCTTTTGGGAAATCCCAGTTTGTATACAACACATACAAATGAGCACTTTCACTATGCTATCATAAAACTCAAGTTCTTTGAAGAGAAGGTGGTGACGTTTAAACTGGAAAGCAAACACAGCACTGAGCAAGACAGATATGACTAAACCTTAAACAGAAGACAAATAATCAGATATGGAACACGGCAGTAAAATAAAACAAAAAGCACGCACAAGCTTGGGAGATATTAAAGAATAACAAGTGTAGAAACATTTAAAATAAGCAGGTTACAGTTGGGTCATAAAACAAAGACAAACAGACAAGAACAATGCAAACATACAGTAGATGAGAGGGATTAAAGGAGTTAACAGCAGTGCAGGAAGGGCAGCTGGTAGGAGGAGAGGAAATTGCAAGAAAATCAAACAAGCTGCGGTGGAATGAGAATCACACAAAACTTTTGAAATCAGGAAATGTATGCATTTGATGCATTTGTGTCAGGTGTGTAGAGGCAGCTAGCTGTTAACAGCACCTTGACTGCTATTGCTGTAGCTTCCTCGTGTAAAGGCCTGAGGATATTTAGTGCAACGCAGTTAATATCTGTAATAGTGAATCTCAAGCTAGCTGTTATCTCATACGTCAGAACAAGATAAAATAAAAACCACAGTAATAACAGAACTGCGTGCAGCGATGGAAGTAGTTTCACATGACCAAAAATTTAACCTCTAGTTTAACAGCAAATACTGAAGAGCTTTTGATTTTTAGGATGTTTATAATATAATTAGAATGTTGATGAGGTTTTCTGTAGATGTGTCTCTATTAGGGCCCCACTCCTCCAAAAAGAGGTCAGAGGTCAGACTAGCTGGTGGGGAGTCTGTGTCCTGCTCGCAGACAAACACATGTGAAACACATTACTGAGCTCAGGCTCTGAGGCTTTGTCCATACGAACAATTTTAAAATGTAGCTTTTTTTTATGTGTTTTGGCCTTTTGTCCAAAACAAACTAAGTTTTAGGTCAATGAAAAATAATCGTTTGTAAAACTCAACCTAGGGTGAAGATTTTCAGAAATTTTCAGTGCTGACGTGTCGATAAGAGAAAACAGTTTTTGGCTTGAAATTTCAAAATTTGAGGCGTCACAAATGAAGAAACATTTAGCGCAATGGCGGACATGACTATAACAGTGCTGGCTCTAATCTTGCTAACAAGACCCTTTACATGTTCACACATAAATGTATAATTACTCTTCAACTATAGTGAGGAACAGAGTTTTCAGAATGTGCTGCTCCTTCCGGTAATAGTTTTTTTTCAGGCTTCTAATTGGCCAACATGTTCATCCTCTTTTTTGCTTGGCTTTAAGGTTACGATTATATGACTACCTGTTGGTTTGGCATGCTCTTGACAGCGCTTAAATTGTGTTATGTGTTTTCATTTGGATTTAAAAAATAAATAAATAACGAAAAATAAAACAGTGCTTGCGTGGTCAGGATTTTTTTCTTTTAAACAAAGGAGGGGAAACCCTGCTTTCAAAAATACCAGAGTCTGTGTGGACTGGGCCTCAATCTGAAGGTCAGCTCTGACAAGGCCATCAAAGGGCAACACTGCCACCATGATACACTTTGATGCTGCTTTTGGTTTCATTCATCACATCATTTTCATCGACTCGAAACTGAGCTGTCGCTTTCCAGTCTAATAACAATTGACAACAGATGATGTTGCATTTATTATTTGCTGATCTGCTTAAAATTACTTTGCAGCTGTGCTTCTCTCATCTGTAGAAAATATTTTCCTCCTTATGAAGGAAATACAAGAGGGCCATTATAATGCAAGCATACACATAAAAAAAAAAACATGAATTTGAATACACTGAGCAATACATTTGGAAGCTGCAGCTAAGGTTGGATGAAAAGTGAAAGACAAAAATCTAACATACTTTACTCATTATTTCAATGAACATACAAATTTCAACAAATATTCCATTTTCCTGAAGCCAACTTGATCTAAAGTTCATCCTGTCTGAGTGATAGCGAGCAGTCACTGTCCTCACCATATTTGTTTCATTAAACATGTTGCATTGAAAAAACTATGAGAAAAAGTTTTTTCTCAGTATTAATCAGTTCAAGTTCAGATTTGTTATCACTGTTTGCAGCATAAATATCATAAAAATGACAGCACTTCTCTTTTAGAAAGACATTTTGATGGTCACTGGTCAAGTATTCCACATGCACATGTGAGCGGAGACTGAGTACACACACTGAATCCACATAAATGTGACACAATCAGTCACCCAGGCCAGAGAAGAGTGAGAGAGAGACAGTGACGTTCACACAGAACAACGTGACCTACCTCGATGAGCTCTGGTCGCAGGTTGATGGTGCGTAGCCAGTCTCGTAAGTGCGGGTAGCTGTCCAGGGCCTCGGGCCTCTCTGTCTCTGGCACTTTCTGCTTGCACTGCAGCTGTTTACAGATGTATTTCATCAGCTTCACCTGCAGGGAGCAATAGAGAACACAGCACAGATGGGAGGGGCAGGTTAGAGGGGGAGACTCACAGCGTGCTTGGCTACAGCTAAAGGAGCAGGCCTTCACTGTCACACCTCTGTGTTGGCAGTGGAATTTTTGGTGAGATGACACAGAAATTATGCAGTATGTGCCATTTATTGTTACTGCAACACCACACATAATAAATAACTCTTTGGAGCACTAGCACAGTTACTACTGACTACTGTTGCTTCTACAAAAGTGACCTTAGATAAGGCCAAATCCATCATACTGTACATACATCACCTCAGCAATAATAGATGCCTCTTCAACACAATAAAGATTAACTTGATGCATGAATTAGTCCGTACTCACACTATTTTTCCATTCTGAACTCAATGTACCTGCAGTAACGATTCCAGTGTTTGTTTAACCCAATTTCCCTGTGCCCCCAGTGCACAAGACAGTTAATTAGATATAAACAGCTATTATCATACAGAGGAACAATGAGCTGGTCATCTAATGAGAGCATCTGCGGTGCTGGCACAGCAAACAAGTGTATTTGGAACAAGGAAGCTGCTCAGTGACATAACGACGGAAGAAAGTGCCATATGACCAGTCAATTCTACTGGTAGTTTCAGAGGTACTGTGCTCTCTTTTCATCAGCAGCTCTTACAAAGCATGTCACAGTATTGCACCTTTAGTCACAATCAGCAATATATGTATTTATGTATGACAGAGGCTGCATTAAAATCCGACACAATTACTGTGTGAGCCGGTTGAGGACAAAGCTACAAGGAATCCTTCCTTCTACTCATGCCTCCTAATTCTCACCAGAGAGCGTCCCCAGTGTCTCCACATTCTGGTGACGCTGCTGATGAAGCAGGGGAGTGAACGAAGTGGAGAAGAGAGAGGAAGACGCATGCCTGCCAAGATCAGTCAGGATAGTGGCTTGCTGATGCACAATCCCCCTACGATCTTTCTCTTGAGCCTTGCATCTGCTAATCAGCACATTAATGACTAAAGCCCTGGTGAAGGCCTTTGTTGTAGTGTCTCATGATGCATCAGTTACCAGAACATCCCAAACCCTGCTGTGCTCGAAAGCCAGACCTGTCATCATCTCAAAACACTCATATTCAACAACACAATAAAGCTGTGAGACTTTACCCCAAGCCAATGTCAAGTGCAGTGGTCCTGTGAGTAAGTATCACAATGAACACCACGGTATTGGTTTGCAGAGGCCCGCGTTGTGCAGCCTGGCACGGCCGTATAGTGTGTCTCCTTATCTCGCCGTCTATCTGTAAGAGTCCATTACAGCAGGCAGCACCTTCAGATGAGCCGGGCGACACCAGCTAGCTCTCGACCCCGCCGCGCACCTCTCGAGTGCTTGAGCAACAATGGGGAGCGCGCGTCTTTCTCTGCTCATTCAGCTTTCTCCATGACACATCTACTCGCCGAGCAGACAGAAACTCATACAGCCACGCTGCTCTCAGAAAGTGTGGCCTTGGGATGTAAAAAGGCTGCTTCGTGGCAGCTAACAAAAGCATCTCCACTGAGGGCCAGGGAGATGAAAGAGGATGGAAAGGATGTAAATGCTCTCCGTGTCGACTCTACTGCAGCTTTTCAGCTCTGCAATTACTCATCTATTATCAGCTGCACTGAGAGCATTATAAAATAATTAAACAGCATGCATTATTGAATGTAAACCAATAAAAAGTGCCATTTTCAAAGCTTACAAGCATGGACCATAAAATCATAGGCATAGATACTGGGGTGGGGGAAGGCAGGGGACATGTCCCCCTCAATATTTAGTGCTAGGACATTTGTGCCCCCCCCCCCAACAAAAACATTATTTATTATTTATTTTGGATAAATTAAAAACATTTACAACATAAACTTGATGCACAAAAGGCACAAATTGGTGCCTAAAAACTCACCACGAGGAAAATTAAGTGTTTGAAGATCAAAATTTGTCAAAACATGTCAAGCCTTGTCAAAACATGTCAATGCCTACACAATCTCTTCTCACAAGGTACTAAAAAAACACTTGCTTACAAAACGTTAAACAATGAAGTGGTGTAACATTCCAAATATCTTTTCTTGAACCTCCTTCAAGTTGCATGCATTTGACCTTTGAGCACAGCCAATAAGAACTTGGCAGCTTGCTCCCTCCTTCAGCATTCTTGTTTATACACATGTGCGGCTGGAAACACAAATATCCATGAAGACACATGCAAACATGCAAGTAGACAAGCATGTATCCAAGCAGATGGGAAGCTGAACAATGAGCTGTGATACATTTTATATCCAATTTGTTACAAACCAACATTCTGAATTACAGAGCCTCACAGATTATTCAGATGTCTCATCAAGTGTCTGAATTTACTGTTTCTGGAGACGTGGACTAGCATGGCAAGCAGTAATAGGCCTTTACTCGATGTGGCTAATGAGCTAGCTTCCCGCTTTACCCCCCTATACACTAGTGCAGTCCTGTGACGTCAGGTTACCTAGCAACCCCTCTTCTGAGTCGTCAGCAACATTTCAGTGGGATTTTCCCATACATGTGAAACACAGAGCTCAGACACAAAACATCCCAACATACAGATGTCATCGTGGTGATAACTGTGGTAGCAACAAAAAAATCATTTTTATCTCCGGTCACACAGAACATTCACTTTATCTATTGCCACCCTAAATGAATAAGGTGGATACAGTTACACAAGTCCCCAAATCCCTCACTGATATCAGTAATGTGTGTGTTTGTGTAGAGAGCACATTCAGGCATATCAACAAACCAAGAGATAATGACAGCCCCCCCTTGCATATTATTTTTGGTGCAGAGTGGAGAAAGCAGCATTTGACGTGTGGCCTGGAGGTGGGAGGAGGGGGAGGAGGAGAAATGGCGTCAGAGCCCACCTGTCAGCACAGCTAAACAACACCATGGCAACGGCCTAATGCTGTGAGGAGATGAGTGACAGCCAGTGTGTCAGCCGCCAGAGAGGGGGAGAGGAGTCCCAGCAGCGGCCCTGCCTGACACAGCAGACTCAGGGAGCAGATCCCACTGCTCCAATTGTTTTCTCCAGGCTCTTGCTGACACAGCCACTTTGGTGCACCTGCCGAGGATAGCACGGCCTGTCTGAGAACTGAGCGACGACGCTCGATCCCAGAAAATTATATTCACACAGGAAGGTCAGGTCATTTCTCTCGGACTGAAAATGCTCACGTTTCTTGTTGCCAGAGCAGGCTCACTGGAGCATATCTATGCCTTGTGTTGTAACAGCTACTAACCATTAAAGGTCCATGCACAATACAGTCTCAACAGTATAATCTATGACATGGATGCAATCGGAGAAAGCCACAACACAATATTATCACTATTAGCAACAAGGTGACATGAGAGCAGTGATACTTTTGGTTGTGGCCTGAGGGCTCTGTCTTTACACGTAGCAACTCCAGTCAGTGTCACAGTCAATGTGGAATGTGACAGTACAGCTCCATCGCCAGAAAAAAATGTTGGCATTGTACATTTTTGCAAACAATGGATACATTACATTTGTACATTTCATACGCATTATATCAATGCTTCTAAAGTGATGTAGTGTATGAGCTGACTTTGACATCAGGAGGTGGAGGGAATGGTGGATGGTGTGAGACGCCTGCTAAGCTGCAGACCACTGTTCCAGACCCAACAGACAACAAAACCGGGTGCTATTTAGCGAGTAATTTCTGTTTTTCCAGTGGCTTTTTAGACACTAAACATGGGTATCTTGTAGCAACCCATTGTTATTTTTCCAGCAGGAGAAATGCCAAGAAAATCTGTTGTTTTTAACAAGACAAAGCTGCATTTCCTGTTGGTATAGGGGAACAAAACAGGTTGTAATTTAGCAAGTCACTGATGTGTTTCCAGCAGCTTTTTAGGCACCAAATGTGGATGTTTTGTAGCAAACCATCTTTGCTTTTCCTGTGGCTTTATAAGGAACCAAATATAGGTATTTTGTAGAGAATTGTCATTGTTTTTCTAGCCACTTTTTAGGCACCAAATGTGGATGTTTTGCAGCAAACTGTCACTGTTTTTCTAGATGCTTTTTAGGCACCAAACCCAAACATGGGTGTTTTGTAGCAAACCATCATTGCTTTTCCTGTGGCTTTATAGGGCACCAAATATAGGTATTTTGTAGTGAACTGTCATTGTTTTTCTAGCCACTTTTTAGGCACCAAATATGGGTGTTTTGGAGCAAATCTTCATTTTCTTTTTTTAGCTGCATTTTTTGTGCCAAACATGAATGATTTGTAGCGAACCATCATTGTTTTTCCAGCAGCTTTTTGGGCATTAAATGTGGGTGTTTTGTAGCAAACTGTCATTGTTTTTCCAGCAGCGTTTTGAGAACCAAACATGGTTGTTTTGTCATTGTTTTTCCAGCAGGTTTTGGGGGAACAAATGTAGTTGTTTTGTTGCAAACTGTCATTGTTTTCCAGCTGCTTTTTAGGAACCAAAGCTGGCTGTTTTATAGCAATCGGTCACTGTTTTTCAAGCAGGGAAAATGCCACAAAAAGCAGTTGTATTTTGCTGAGATACTGCTCTGTTTCCTGCCAGTACAGTGGCACAAAAAGTGTTTTTTTAAAAGACACAATGCTGCATTTTCAGGGGGGTTTGTGCCCCCCTTATCCTGTAATTTATGCCAAAACACTTGTTTTTGTGCCTAAACCCAACCCCGTTAACCACAGCACTGTTGAAATACAAGTATCAATGCATCTGCTACATAATAACTTGCAAATGTAACATCCATGGTGTGCAGAATGTACAATGCCTACATTTTTTTTTTCTGGTGATTGGGTTGGACAGTAGCAACAGTGGCACTGGAGCTGGGCAAATTTAAGGGCCATTTTAATATTGGTTTCTAGGGCACATTTTAAACAGGATTATGCATCCAAGTAAACCACAGTGAGTAGATGTTTTAAGGCTGATGCACAATTTTATCTACACAATAAAAAAGATTAAAAATGCCAAAAGACAAAAACACAATGAAGCCAGGCAGACCTAGTTATACAGAGGCCAGGTCACATGTATTTCTGGCGGGGGGCTGATCGTACATGGTTGACAGATCCTGACAATGGCCTGCTGCCCCTCCTCCATCATTGTTACCACCAGTGCAAGTTGACCCCTACGCTAGGCTGAGCTGGAGGGGGGGTGAGGAGGTGACAGAGTGGCCTCCAACTCTCTGTAGTAAGGTTGTACAAGGTTAATGTATGTCCTTGCCTACAACCTACACACATACACACAAACAGACCACTGGCCTTGTTTAGGCTTACACTGCAACATATCTGACAAAACATGTGGTCAGTGGAGCCATTTAATATAACACAAAACATATATAAAGTACCAAAATTCAGTGGAACTGTTGATAATTGTGGATGATAAACATCTTCTGTAAAAACTAAAGCCGAGTAAAAAGTTAAGGATATACTTTTCAAGTAAATTGCTAATATATATATAGCTACGACATACAGCAATTTGAACAATTTACAACTCCACATGCCGTGCTAACTTCCTTATGATTTGGAGGAACCAAATACCCCCCTTTCTACAAAAGACGTACAGCAGACCTCAAAATTACAGGATGTAATGCAACTCATCCTGAGTCAGTTTAAGAATAGATTAAGGCCTGCCCACACTGTTCAACCATCCTGATTTCCACATCCAGTCCATATTGACAACACCGCAAAAAAGGAAACAGAGACTGGGTCGGCGTTGCTACAGTCACTAGAGTTGTGTTTCCTCTCTAGCCTCATGTGAACGACATTCTCCATTGTCTTCTCCTAGGCCTCCGACAGACAGACACACACGCAGCGGTTGTCATGTCATAAGAAGCAGCCCAGCGGATTGGCTTTGATTCTCCCCTCCCCTTTCCTCCCTGCTCTCCCCTCTTGCACAGGCTCTTTGCGCGTCATTTGATTTTCTTATTTAACAACCAACCCTGAAAATGCGTAGGAAGAAAGATGTCTAAATATAGATGCAGCCACAACAGCTCGCACCACGAGCGCACAGCAAAACTCTCTCCAACACCATGAGGAGACAAAACAGAGTGATGCTTGGCTGTTTGCTGATCATTACTGAGAGCAGTGATTAAAAAGATAAGACGGTGAATTGCTTTTGTGTTAAGATTTACAGCAGTGAACAAATATCCAGCACACTTGTTTCAGGGTTATGTAAAATGCGGCACGTAAGCAAAACACTTGGGTTCTAACTGTTTACAGGATGTTTTTGAGTTCATGTTTCCAAGCGTCTGGATCATGTTTTTGGACCTGATATAAAAATAAACAAGCTGCTAAGGCAGTGCAAAGAGAATATGATAAAGCAAAAGTCAGGAATACATAAAGAGTTACAGTAAAAGTAATACAGAGGCAGCATGAGAGGCAGGCTGAGTGGGATTAACATGTGAAAAGTGAAGTACCAGTTAGCACTCCATTTGAGAGGCCAGTATCATTATCCTCTCACTGGCAAGGCAGAAAAAACACACAGTTCAAGTGGAATTATAAAGCTCTCTCAATGAGAGTATAAAGTGAGTTCAAGCCTCTCTTGATGGCCCTCCAGTGCGATATGGGAGCGATGCCCGTTTGCACCTCGAGTGTGACAACTACTTTGACCTCACACGGTTCTCTCAAAAATCATCACATGAATTAAAGGTGCTTAAAGCCTCAGTAGTGATGACATCTATCGTGTCTGGCTGCTACAGAATGTTTTTACATGTGATCACCTGGTCAATGATGTGGGAAGCCAGTGTGCCTGCCAGAATTTGAAGATCGTGGAGCTATAATACACCTCCCACATCAATGGGTCAAGGTTCAGAGACAACAGAGATTTGTTTTTCCGGATGTCTTGTGCATGTCTGAACTCCAGCACCTGACATATTGGCTGAAATTTGGAATTATACTTGTATCAGGGCCTACAGAGTCAGCCTGACTCTATGATAAACTCCAGAATCTGCTGACAATTTAAGGCATGTGGCAAATGAATCTGCAAGGAGGGCTGAAGCAAGAAGTGAAAGTGCACACTTATGGCAAGATGTGGTTTCAAAATGGTATGCCAGTAAAGACATAGGAAGTAAGACTGCTGATAAAGACAGCGCCCCATGGCCCGCCAGCTCCACTTAAAAGCTTGCTGAAAGACATCCAGACATTTGACACTGTATTTGAATGTTATGTAGAAGCCTGATCAGCAATCATCGGCTTTTCAGTCATTTCAAACTCCTTTGTTCTGATTCAAAAGGCGAAACGGAAGAAAAGCTAAAAAGAGCCTTAAAATATTGTTTTAATGTAGGCTACATGCTTGAGGAATAAACTGTCAAGTTGCCTTATTCATAAAAGTTGCACTGACAAATTATTTTTTCTCGTCTCCCCTCACGGGGGGCTCAAAGGTCAAAGACAGGTACATAACGGCAACTATGAAGCTCGTAGGCTTGACCACATTTCTATACTGTTTAAAATGTCATGAGTTTCAAAAACGGACAATAAATATGACAGTAGACAGCGACTGTATTGTCACGTATAGGGGATACTTAGATTTTCAACCAGCTTTGTATCATAACATGGTGGGTTGTATGTGTGAATTAACTATGGTAAACTTCTATCTCGTCAGCGCCCAAATCTCCCTGTTCATTTCCTAGCTCAAATCCGCCTGATGATGTGATTTCCGGGCTCTGGCTCTGTTGCTAGAACTACAAAAAGTACCTCTGCATCACAGACATGGAGAGTATGAGGTGGATTGTGAAAGAGAGCCGCCCCTCTCTCGCGCTCTCAAACGGTAAAGCTAGGCATCAAATATAAACTGAGATTCTGTCACGGCACTGCAAATTTCTCACCTGATATGTTTTCAGATATATATTTTAGTATTTGTGAACAGGAAGTGGGCGCCATACTGTTTCCTGTATTGTGTAAACTGAAAATAAACAGAACTGAAACGGCAAAACTAAGCAGTGCTGAACAAATATAAACCAAGGCTCTGTTGCCGCGTCGCCTGATTCTCACCTCAGTTTACAGAAACGTGTTTTAACTTATTGTTTACTGTCACCTACTAGCATAAGCATTTATTGGTCTGGTGTGGCAAAGTGCATTCTGGTAGCTGTAGGTTTTCTACCTCTTGAGCAAATGTGAATGGCACAGCCTCCTTTTCTCTGTTTTTTTCTGGTCATGTAGCTCCAATTTCAAAAGTATTTGCTTCTTTTTACTGCATAGACAGCCTATTTTTATCAAAAGACCATCTTTTTAGCAGTGAAATACTTCTTTTAATAGAGTCTAAATCGATGCAAAGCAAAAGGAACTGCTCATTCATCCGCTCACCCTGTATCTCTGGCATACAGGAATAAGAAAGTAAGAAAGAATAACGCGACAGTAAAAAGATCTTATAATTCAAAATGAATAAAACCGTTAAAATGGAGCATCACCTGCAGCTACAGTGAAGGGAAGATTTTATGCTCACGCAACTGAGTGGAGATACCACAAGAATAACAAACCATGATATGACTTACACATTATACCGAAAATGCAACTGCAACTGTTAACAAAGTTAAAAAAAACTGCTAGACTTCTTCAAATGAATCAACAATCCTGCTGATGCGTAATCAGACCAACAGCGACTGATCACATCAAGAAGTTTCTGAAAGTTTTGACTTGAGCTGTGACCAAAGACATTGCCACTCATATGTTCTCAGACAAGTTGATCACATTTTTAGTCACATCTTATCTTTACTTTGGACTTTTGAACAGTGAAAATAAAAAATGTTCAGCTACATTTAGCTGTGCTGTAAACCAGAAAGCATCTCCCATACCTGTTTCCAGTGAGCAGTCTGAGGCTCTTATCATCTCCACTGCAGGAAGTGGTAGATTTCAAATCAAAGGTTTCTAGCTGTTCTGATCCTCAAAATGCAGTAGGGAGGGATGCTGAACTTTGCTAAACTACAAACCAGCTAAGCTAATTCGAAGCGACCAGACCCACTATTTCCACTTCTGACTTTCAGGGATACCCCCTTACAATGGCCTCTAACTACAGGAAAGAGACCTCAGAGCAGTTTTAATAGCCTTTAAGAAACACGTGAGAGCGGCATGGCGTGCCCATTGTCATGTCGAACAATGCCGGTTCAAAATTCACCCATAAGACAGTGTAGCACAGGAAGTACTCTGCCAGATCACATCCTGTTCCATGCAGTGACGACGGGGTACGCATGACAACGGATGAAGAAGAGTTGAAACATGTAGAGCACAACAGGCTGTGAACTTCACATTTCTTTGTACAAACTATTCAAGCAGACTATGTTCTTCTCACCAGACACGTTTTTTCACTCACACTCATTGTACAAAAGCAGTGGGGGGCTAAAATGGACAACACACAAACTGATCTGATCTGGTTTCTATTTCAGTTTAATACTTTGAATGTTTCATTTAATACTGGGCTTCTTTACTTGAGCCTGTGAAAATTTGTTCCCACACAGTAGCTTGCCAACTTGCACCTCATGCCTGCCAGCCAGCTCAGAATCCACCAAATTATTTTGTAGACATTATGAAAATGGATAAAAAGCTGTGCCTAAAAACATGGGATTGCTTTGTCATCTTGTTCTATTTCTTTTTCCTGCGGACTTTGATACTACCATCCCAAATAGATCTTTTGTGCTGCTACCTGGCCTGCTGAGGCAAACAACACAGTGACAGTAACAAGATTGCAGATACATTGTAACTCTACGTTGCTTCTTGACCATTGTGAAGGTCACTTGAAAACCAGTTCAGCCGGGCTATTGCGTCTCTTGTGTGGCTGAAACTAAACGCTCAGAGCTTTCTGGAACATTAGTTTTTAGGGGCAACGGCACAATTGTTCATGGGGTGTTCAGTTATACAGAAATAAAACAGACATGGATAATTGATAGCCTGGAGCCAATCAGGAGTGGATATTCCTTTTATCCAAGGTATAACCTTTAAATAAACCATGAGCAAGAAAACCCATTTACCATCTATCATGTCTCTAGAATGTCAGTATGTCTGGAGCCTATACCAAAGATACATTGCTCTACTTGTGGGCATTTACCTTGTAGTATTCCACTGTTTTTCATAACTCCACGTCTAATTAAAATGTACTGTATCTGCCTTTTATACCCGACGCCAAGCCCCTTTTCCCATCAGCCTCCTCAGCAGAAGCAGGGCCTGTTGCCCCCTCATGGCATTGTTACTAACAACATGAAGCTGGACTTTCCATGACATGATTCCTTCAGTCATCTTGCAGCTGAGAAAATTACAAAAACAATAAGTGACTGTAAACATCCCACGGGTGGAAACATGCAGGCCCGAGATAAAACTGACCCTTACGTAAATTACTATATCAGCATCACAATAAAATTCACATGGTATGATAGGATTTTTTAAAGATAAATAAGACCCATTAAATACATTAAAAAACATTTTATGAGATTATTTTGATTTAATAAGCAAGGACGGGTGTAAGGCTAGAGACAGAAAATACTGAGTGCATCCTTTGCATGCAACCAGGCATGACTTCTCCATCACACTGCCTACTATAGTAGGATATGCTGAGGCCCTACAAAGCCATGGCTCTTGCGCAAAGCAATGTCAAGTCATCCCAACACGACTGGACTGAATCTGCATCCAGATGCAGGAAAGCAGCGCGTACATCAACCCTGCCTGCTAACGGTTTGGGGGAACAGATAAAAACATGGAACACGTCGTACATTTCGTTTTGCGTGCCTATTGTAAGCTACACATGCAAAACCCTGTGCAGGGAACAGAGCATAAATTATAGCAGTATCAGATTATTGAATGTGTGCCATTAGGCCAGGCTGGATTCAGCTGCACAGCACGGTGATGTGAACTATCCGAGGGGCTCCTGACAAATATTTCCACCTAGAGAAAGAGGTCACACAGCCATCAGTCACATCTCAACCGTTTAGGGATCTTCTGCAGATATAATACAGGCAAAATCATATTTGAGTCATTTACCACTCAATGCATCGACCCAGTAGTGTACTGTAAGCGACAAAATGTGCCCAGCTCACTGACACTCAGTGATAGGGCGCCTCGCTTGCAGCCAATATTCAGCCTATATGAGGCGGACATAGTGTTAGGGCTTCATGACTCCGCAATTTGACTACACTGCTCTCTATCGCAGGACGGGGCTGTGACATATCTGAAAAGCTCGTTACCTCTAAAGTGCGTATTTCTTGCTGTGTGAGGTCGTTGGACGCGGCGCATTTGGTCCGTAGCCCCTGTAAACTGGAGATGGAGATTTCAATCATATTCTGGATGAGTTCGCATTGATGTAGTGCGGCCATCGCTGCGCCACCGCCGCCGCTATCCCTCTCCGGCTGCTCATCACTCTCGACCATCTTCCCACCTTTGGCAGACACACTATCCATTCCTCAGCATTGGGCACGGCTGGAAGGGCTGGAGTCAAAACTGTTAAGCTACAATAAAACACATGCAGCAGTCCAGCGACGCAGCGACCTATTGTGGAAGTTAGCTGACAGCGAATGTCCCCAGCTCCCAATGTGGAAAAGTCAGGATGCAAAACCAAATTTGTTTTCTTTTCAACAAAGCGAGATGTTCGACGGTAAACCCAGGCTGTGAAGCGGTCCGAAGTCCAGCAGTGCTCGACTTGTATTTTCGGTCCGTGTTGGCTACCGACGACAGGCTACTCTCTTCCACCGACAGCCCTGGCAGAGGCTTTCACCGTCTGTCAGCTGTTGGGAACATCATGGGGCGCGGTGCAGGCTGGGAAATGAAGTCATAGCCTGCAGGTCACAAAAACTGCACTCAGCGCTACATCCCGTCAACCTCCCCCACCCTCTCGTGTTCTCACACGCACACAAAGAAAGAAAGAAAAAACAGCTAATTTGTACGTACAGCTACCTTTAATAACTTTTAAAAGTAAAGATAATTTAAATTATTTCAGCAAAGTGTATGGCACCAATTAATAACATTAATTATGGCTGCATTCCATTTAGGTGCTCTGTTTAGGAACCTGATATTTTTCAAAGCAGGTGTTTTGACTTTTCATTATAGGGAAAGCGCAAGTCTGCATAATAGGCTAATACCAATGATGGCTTAATTCCACTTAGCTGCCTCAGTTTTAGGGTCCTGGGCTGCATGGTGGTGTAGTGGTCAGCACTGTCGCCTCACAGCAAGAGGGTTCCTGGTTTGATCCCAGGAGAGAGCCCTTCTGTGCAGAGTTTGCATGTTCCCCCCGTGTCAGTGTGGGTTTTCTCTGGGTACTCAGGCTTCCTCCCACAGTCCAAATACATGCAGCTTAGGTTAATTGGTGACTCTAAATTGGCCGTAGGTGTGAGTGTGAATCGTTGTTTGTTGCTATGTGTTAGCCATGCGATAGTGTGGCTCCAGCCCCCCCCCCCGCGACCCTCAAGAGGATAAACGGTTACGAAAATGGATGGATGGATTATAGGGAAAGTGCAGGTGTGGATAATAGGCTAATACCGGTGATGGCTTAATTCCATTTAGCTGCCTCAGTTTTAGGGTCCTGGGCTGCATGGTGGTGTAGTGGTTAGCACTGTTGGCTCATAGCAAAGGGGTTTGAACCCTGTTGTTCAGGCTTGGGGGTTGAGTTTGCATGTTCTCTCTGAACAGCTTTGGTTTCCTCCGACCTCCTCCAAAGACAAGTTAGGTTAATGATGACTGTAAATTGCCCGTGGGTGTGAACATGAGCACTGTGATAGTCTGGCGACCTGTTCAAGGTGTGCCCTGCCTCTTACCCAAAGTCAGCCGGGATAGACTCTAGTACACTCGCGACCCTGAACAGGATAAGTGGTTATGGACAATGACTGAATGAGTGAATGAGTTTCAGGATCCTGCTAATGTGCATGTTTGCCCACTAAGCCTTTTTACACATGGTATTGACATACGTTTCGGTGTTCACACCTGTGTCTATCATCTCCAGCTGACCACATGGTTTCGTACCTACCTACATCCTGTAGTATAGAAAGCTAAAGGGCCCTGCTAGGTATCGTGATATATGCCTTGTATTGACAACAACCACGATATTTAAATAAGATCGATATTGTGTTAATAACACATGTATGGTAATATTATGTTAATAGTGCAGTGCCACTTAAATTGTTTTCCCTTCTTTCCATTCGCACTTTGTCTCCATCCCTTAATGCCATTTGGTTGGTTTTTCACTGGCTGTGAAGTGCTCTTTTTGTATGATTTAGTACGATTCTCCCTTTACCTTGTATCTTGTGTGAATTTGCCGAAAAGAGACAAAACACACAAGACACAAAGTTAAAGATAAATCTGACTGACAGCATCATCACTATAGTTTTCAAATTTTCTATAGATGCTGCAATAACATCATTATTATATAACCTTTTGGCCGTGATACTTGTGTAGTGAAAGTCTGATATCATCCCAGCCATGGTTATTACCTCCACACTCGCTAGTCGCTCTCTAGCATGCTTGCAGGTCACGTTAGCAGTTGTGTTGGTACAGCTGGAGATATTGCTGCCATTAGAATACAACACATCTCCTTCCATAGGGCAAGTTGTAAATTCATCAAGTTTTACAGTGTTAATGAGCTGTCACCAAAGCAACCACCATGTCCTGCACTTATGGCATAGTGCTTGTCGGGGGCACATCAGGACGCATTAGTGTTTACAGTACAAAAAATATGGGATCAAATGCGTCTCAGACCACCTCAGCAAGTGGTTTGAGTGATCAAATAAAAGTGCATCTTGGTGAATGTTTACACATGTATTTAGCATTGTCCATTTGTGATCAGATCACCCATAATGTTCATACCAGGGAGGTAAACAGTAGCTTACTGGGACACTTCAGTACAAAAGAGCCATCATTAATGTAATCAGAAACACCCATGCTTTTCCTACAATAACACATCAAATATCTGCTTTGAAAAGAGCTGCACTGCTTCAATAGACAATAAAGCAGATTAAAAATTTGTATGAAGCAATATGGTAAGATCTGTATTATAGGGGCTCTGTGAGGAATGTTTGGTTTCAGTATACCCTTCTCTGTCACACCAGTGAAGCACAATTGCAATGCAAGTGTAGCTTTGGGCCCCAGGAATAATCATCACCTTTCAACTCACTCGCAGCACCATGTATTACCACTTATACTACTCTGTGCTGAGCAAAAGAGATGCACTGTAAGGCCTACTGGAATACTAAAAAGAAATAGCAATATAATGAACAGGCCGCAGGTTCTTTATATATTTATCAAAGGTACAGTCTGTGATCAGAGCACAGCCCCCTTCCCATCCCACAAATCCAAGTCCACATAGTTGACATTCCACTTGCATGTAGTTGAGTGTACATGGTCTGCATTCAAATGCAGACTGTGCACTTTTAACAATGATGTCATGTTTGGTGTGGAAAGGGTGCTGTGCATCTTTTGAGTATTGGGCCTTTAATAGTACATATTTTAGACTGTTGTTTGGTGCCCATAATCGTGCTCCTGTGAAGTCTCAAGAGTTACTACAAATGAGGTGGTCAAATTAAAACCCATCACTTAATCCTCCCACTCATACTCTTATTATTTCCACACCAAAAGCAACAGAGCCAGAACAAGAGCATGCAGCCAAAAAATTAAGAAATAACAGTATGTTTCAAATCCCAGTGATGGGACTTTCTGCAACTTCAAGAGCAATGTGCATCGTTTGTCCGTATATGAGGACGCTGCATATCATATGTATGGGGGTGGGAGGAGTGTGCAGGTTTCCACGACCATGAAGCAACAGTACACATGGCTCATTGCTGCAATGAGGGTGTGATGTTCCTTCCTTTAATATACCCTGATTATACAATGGAATGTGAGTCACTTCTCATGGAGCCCTGTGTTCCTCCTCTCCATCTGTCTATCTGTCTCTTCTCGTCTTCTGAATCCAGAGGAAACTGTACTGTATCTTACACTGGCCAGACATGACCAATCCATACAGCAGCCTTGCATGGTAATGTACAGGGATCAGAACTAACAACTGAACAAAGGAAGTGGGACCCTCACTCAGAGTGTTATGGTGTACCGCTGAGTCAACCTCCAAATCAGCTGAAACCAGAAATGTAAACTCTGAAATACCACTGAAATCTGACACTGATTCAACATGAAATTGTAAATCCGTCTAACACCATTGCAACGATGGAATAATCAGACACAAAGCCAAGTTTCAATCCTAAACTATTTGTTGTTGTTGGTCCAGTACTTTGTAAATTCAGTCCTGCAGTATTAACAGCACAGATTTGATCGTGACATGCCAGCAGAACACCCTGCCAATTTCAGCTCCTCTTTGCCTTTAAAATCAACTTACTGAGTGGAAACAGTGGGATTGCAGTAAAGGAAGGCTTTAAACAGATATTTAATATTGGTTGTACATGTTCACCTTTTAGAGAGCAGTTGCACAAATACCAAAAAAGGTGAGGTGTATCAGTGTTGTTTCATTTTGTTCAGTATGATGGCTCAAAACAGAATGTTGCTAAACACTCTAAGCACAGAGCCACGACTGTTAATATGTAAAACCTGGCAATTTAAGGGAAAATTTAAAACCTCTCTCGCACCATACGTCTGACCTATCGTTTATTGCATAACTGCACCATAAGCAAATGATTATCTCTGTGTCCACTGTTCAGTGACAGATCACAAAAATGTGAGCACAACAGAAGCATCTCTGATGAAAAACATTTCAACGCCTCACCGTTTGTTTCTCCTCCCCCTCTGTGTTCCCTCTTTAAGCTTCAGTTCTTTCCAAGAGTTCATGTTCCTCTTACATGATACTTGAGGATTACTGACCTTTGTTCAGTAATAAATAATGTGCAACATGCAGGGCAATCCAAAAAGTACCTGCAATATATTCCAAAAAATTTGCATGAGCAATGTTCAGATAGGCACTTGACAGCTTGCTGACACGTCTCACTCAGCTGAGGATAACGTGATCCTTTCCCAGCCTGACGGTCCCTTAAGCCGTTTAAACTGTCGTACTATTGGATGGCCAAGGCACCATGCGTAGCATGGAGCTCACGGCTTCAGATTAAATTAGATTGTGGACTGTCTGATTCCATCTTCTTTGCAGGGCCAGGATTTTCATGAGCCAACCCTTCAGGTCTAGAGCCTTTGCCCCTGTGCAGTCTGCAAAACAACTGACTTGGCTCATTGCACCATTTGGATACATAATTTTAATGCAAGTCTATTTTATGTTTCAAGTAAATAAACAATTAGAAATGTTTGTACCTTGGTGTGTATGTGAATGTGATGTGACATGGTGTACATTTATTACATATTGTGAAATGGAAATGTTTATTTTTTTTCAATATAGATTACACTGATACTGCTGATTTACAAATATAATGAAATCAGTTCACATATCCATAATACTGCAGAGTTATGGATACTAAAGAATCATGGCCAATTATTTTATCAAAATTAAAAAAAGAAAACTGAAAAAAATGTGTATATGTGAGTATTTTTGATTAGAAGTGTCTTTAGATGATTTCTTTTTTTCATTAATGCCCACTTTTCTGAATCAGCTAACATCTGCTGCATTCACAGACAAGTGGGAAAAGTAAAGTGTTTGCATTTCTTGATTAACATTGTGTGTGCTAGAAAAACAACCTAAGAAATTGTGTTGGTGTATATGCCGCTCAAGGTAAAATAAAAAAAAAATGCGCATAAGTGTGTTGAAAATCAAATTTTATAATTGAGATAATGTGCCATATTTAGGTTTCACTAAGTGTTAGTATTCACTCTCCTACATTATTTAAGAGGGCTCCAGAGGTCACCAATGTCAGTTAGGAGAGACCAGCAGGGGCAGTAACCCATACAACCTCCATATCTTAGAGATGTTTGATGATGAGTTGCTAAAAAGATACAAAGGCCTGTCCCAGAGATGTGGATTCGAGTCACATGACTTCGACCTGAGTCAAAAAGTTGATGACTTTAGATTCAACTTGACAAAATTAAAAAAAAAAAAAGGCATGCACTCGACTTTGAATTCAACACCAATGACTTGTGACTTTATTTGGACTTGAGCCTTTTGACTTGAAAATACCTACCCCCAGACCCAAAGATTAATATTTATGTTAGGCCCATTTAAAAAGTGTGCCATGAATCAAATAATTTCCCTTAATTTGCTGAATCATATTAACGCAATGCTTTCCCATCAAGTCAATGCTTAATTCCGCAGATCCACTTTGTTTGAACCAATCTGACAATATCCAATTAAGTTGCAGGTGAGAACCAACTCGGGAAAAAAATGATACTGTAGTCAATTATGTTTGCGCACAAAAACTAAGCGGTGGTCAACAAAAAGCAAATTGCAGGATGCAAAACACACATGTTGAAAATTGCACACGAGAATGCAACAATTTCCAGCTTCAATCCACATTTGAAGTTGCATAAAGAACGATAAGTCGATGCTGACATTTACATAGCGAGCTAAGTGGTTAGCTATACGGCAAAGTAAGTTTTCAACAAACAAATGAATGCATATTTTAATAAGCTTTGATGGTTTTTGCAAATGAATATATTATTACTTTGTTAAAATGACATTAAATCTGCTAAAGAGCACATTATGAGCCTATAGCTTGACTTGGGCCTTTGAACAGTCTTGATTTGGGACTTTTCTCAGGACTCTCCTGCCTTGACTTGGGGCTTGCACGCAAGGACTTTACTTGAGACTTACAAAACAATGATTTGGTCCTGACCTCTCGCTTGTCTTAATACTCACACTGCTATAAATAAAAAAGTACATGATGGTTTCAGCATGAAGACAGTTACATATAGTCTCATTTTTTTTATCTTTAGTGTGATTCTTCATATTGAATAGATTTATCAATTATAAAATGCAATATGTATTATAATAGCAGCGCTGTGAAATACAGGAATTCTTTTGGGTTTATGAGGACAGCGAATAACAAAACATAGAATTTGCAAATGAAAATTATGTAATATTTTACAGAAACGGATCACTTTTACCTTGATTTGCGCATGTTGAGTAATAGAATGCGCGCAATGAAAGTTGTATCACAAATGGTGTCCATGTCTGCGCCTGCAGTCTCTGCTTTTGAAAAACTAAAACAGTTAATATGAATTATATACAGACATTTTACAGGACCCCAATAGATGACAGTATTTTTCAAATCACTGAAATGGTTATGTTTTGGATAAAATTAATGATGGGAAGGCTTATGGCAATGTGCTTTTTATTTTTTTATTTTTTATTTTTATTTTTTTTGGCCACTATGACATATCACCCCTGAGTCACGCTGTTGGCTGTTTCAGTGCTCCGGGAGGGGAATTTTGGGTAAACATGACTGTAATACTTGCTGCTATGGCTGATTGCTGAAAGTTACATTTAAAACGTGTTTTTAAGTCCTGCCATTTACTCTTTTTTGACTTATAAATCAACATTCAGGACCACTGCAAAGACAATATCTGGTGTCCTTTTTTTACATCCACACCCACCAACTAAACGTAGTTTGCAGAAAATTCTGTGTCAACGTTCCCACTTCCTACATGTCATAAGGGCGCCAAATAGTCACTGGTTGAGCAAGGTCCCCATTCAGTAAGTCATGCAATCGCTCTGGATGCCATGCCTCAGTCAGGCCTTCAGTTGTCTACAGTGAATACAAGTTTACTCTGACCAGACATGTTTGCTTACAGTTTTGTTCATGCCTAGAACAGGAATTAAGATTTAAATGTCAACTGGTGTTTTGGTGTGGACTCACATGTGTGTTGTTATTTAATCATAGCATTCAAGAGAGCACCATCATACTGGTATCACAGTATACTGGTATCACATACTTGGTTATTTGTTTTGTTACTTGTCTGCACAGCTTAAAGCATAAATGTGTGTCCATTTTTATCAATATAAGTGTTTTTAATAAGAGATATTCAGCACAATTCCATCTCTTCATGAGTTTCCCAGTCACATTGCACCAAAGTTCTTAAAATCAAAGATACTGTGGAGTGCTCCATAGCTTTAATTTTGAAATATCATTATGTGATTCTATTTTTAAGCCCTTTTGAAAATCTAGAATACAGACTATGTCCATTGACTATTTGATACTATTACATTAATCTGAAAACAGGAAGTAAGACAGAGCAGGCCTCCTGTGAACTTCAGTTGAACTCTCCACCCTACAGAGTAGCTAAGCGAGTGTTGTTTTTCTTTTTTTTTTCCCTTTAAGGGACAGGGCACTCTCCTAACCTTTACTATATTTACTGCATACATACAGTTGGAGAACAGAGATGGAGATAGCATAGCTGAGGCACAGGAGAGAAAGTATAGGTGGGCTTCAGTTCTTTAGCTGCACGAGTCATGCTGCAGCCATAACTGTTAGACACCAGTAGGACTATATTTCAAAGCCAAAAAAAAGTGGACATTGCAGAAGATCTTTAAATGAATGGAACCTGTTTGTTCCCTTGTCTGTTCCTACTGACGTAACGGAAGTGATGTAACATTGCCACACATGTACTGAAATCTATATGAGAAACAACTGCCTTTGCACATTTAACTTTATAGAAAAAAAATTCCACCCCAGACATATAGGTGGCCAACATGATGAAATGTCACTTATTTAAGGCGTCTTTGTCTTAGCTGATTCCACCATTCCCCATGATAAAGAATGAATGCAATTCAGGCAGAATAGAATTTAAATTTGCCATTGAGTCAATAAACTGGTTGCTATCATACAGGAAAATGTAAATCAGTGTGCCCAGTTGGATTATTCCTTCTAGTGGAGACACTGAGAGGAGTCAAACAGCACCTAACATCAAAATATGTACAGACAACACCATCTGCTGGACAACTATGTACTGCAAAAACATCAAGGTCTCGCATTCAGTTTTCAAGACCTTTAGTGGGATGAGATGTTGCCGTTTGTTTCCCTGAAATTCTAGAAAGATTAAGGCAAATTAGAATCTATAATACAGAAAATTTGTTTTGATTCTATGAAACCTTTTAAACAGGTTGATTTGGAAACAGAGAACACAGTCATTGTTAAAACCTGTTGAATAAAATGGAATATCTTTGTGTCACGTGAACCTCCACTGGACATTAAACGCTTCAGCAGAACACATGTTGGGCTGATGGTTGAAACTCAGTGAACATGCAGGCAGCTGAGGAACTTTAATGGCTGGACCAAACAGTAGGCAAGCTGCATGACCAAAGTGACTCTGACTGTGGTATGATAGTCTGTGTCAGATGTGGTGGCCCTGCCATCTCAGAAGCAGCTGCCCTCGAGGGAATTTCATGATCTAGAATGTTTTCAATTGACAGTGACAAGGGGCAGCTCTGTGGGCGAAAACAAACCGTCAGTGAGTGCCAAAGAGTGAGCAGACGTATTCAAGCTAACAGCAAGCATGAGCACAGTGCAACAGCTGCTCTGTTTGAGTGTATGACCTTGGGTGCAGTTAGTTTTTTTTTACCTGAATTACTATCCCAGTCTGGCTCTGCATTGAGCTTAACTGTTTTATTAAAGAGGAACACAACCTTAATTAAGAATTCCAATGTTATTTCAATGGCCTGGGAAAGTTTCAGTCAACATTTGTGAACATGAACTACTCTCTCGTAAAGACAGAATCTAGTGAAGTAAGGCCCAGCCTGTGATGTCACAGGGTATAAAGTCTGGAGTTGCCCCATAGACAATGAATGGGAACCTGCTTTTGTAGACCTGCTGAATATTTTTTCTTTTTTATATCCAAATGGTCTTCATCTAGTGTAGTTTTCTCATGCTGTGTTCACACAATGAGCAAAACCACAGGATTGCCCAGTCACCGCTGAACTGTTGCTCAAGTGCTTGTTAACGTAGTTACGTTATGGGCTTGTGTGTCGGCAACTTGCAGCAATCCTCGACTGATAGTCATCTAAAGTTTGTATTTGGTCAGAGAGACTTAGCTCCTTTTCAACATGACATTTCATTGCTTCATTACTTCCCTGTGTGCGCTGCGCAATGTACAGAAAGCTAGCATGGAGACTTAATACTTGATGACATCATAAATTTGAGATTTAGCACTCTTATTTTTTTTTGTTTGAGAGAGAGTTGCTTATGTTTACTTATAATTTGGACTCTTAGGAATAACATTAATGCATTTTGAAAATGGGTGTAGTTCCCCTTTAAGAACTGAACTTGATGTCTTTCTAAATGTAATTTAAACTGATGATGGATTAAGACTTGCAGAGAGATTCTCTGGTATCACACACCCCTCTACGAAGCACTGGGAAGCTCTATGTTTAACTCTTCTTGGTCACTCACAGCGACCAGTGGTTGAAGAAGTATTCAGATTCCTCAGTTAAGTACAAGTACAAGCAGTAATATAAAAACACGTAATTAAAAGTAAAAGTACTGCATTCAAAATCATCATGAAAGTAAGTATTATCAGCAAAATGTATTTGGAGCATCAAAAGTTAAAGTACTAGTTCTGCAGAAAAATCTTCCACATGACTGACAGATTGTTATAAACACAACATTATTCAGTTGTTAATACTGATGCATCAGTGAGTAAGTAGCATTTTGTAGCTGCTCAAGGTGGAGCTAGTTTTAACTGCTTTAAGTACAGTTACATTTAGTCCCCTGGTTTCAAACTTAACGGTCAGGCCCCCTCCTAAGGGTCACAATACGAATCTGGGTCATAAGAGGATTAATGAAGACGACAAGAAAAAAAGTTCAACCTAAAAAATATTCCTCAATCTGTTTTTTTTTTTGTGTGTGAAATAATTAATAATTCTACCTCTTTGCTAGCTTTGAACAATTATTTTAGTTGAACCATTTGATAATTTAAAAGGGGACATGTGTCTTAGGTTGAGCTGCAAACAATACGAAACATGACAAGGGGCCCCAGATAGACATTTGCACAGATTATGAGACAATGGGTTGTGCTTCCTGCGGGTAGGACGAGGAGCATTGCCCAGTCAACCAGCGTTATGGGCATGTCATTGGAAGACATCGACTGGCTGCCTCTTGGTCTCCGATCTTTACTTTTGTGCTTCCACGGCTCAGGGATGTGGCTGGTTGTACGTCTCAATCAGCCCTCAGTGCAGGCTGCGGGACCCCCAGGCAGGCGGTGCAAACTTGAAACCGTGAGCTTATTTAAATACACACTGTTGGTCATTTAAAGAATTTTAAGAATCAGCTGCTAAAGTTGTGAGTGTCCTGAGTGCACCACTTTATCAAGAGCAGATTCTCTAAAGGGCTAATTTTATATTATCAGTTGCTGCATGAAATTGAAACTATCAGTGACTAAAACTAGCAGTGAGTTTTGGAAAATGTTCAGGAATATGTTAAGTTAGCACAGTGTGCAAATAACGGGCAGAAAAAATTAGTTGAGAGATACCACCTTGTGGGCCATAAAGCACTTCTGGTCTTGAGTTTGTGTTCCTCTTAGTACAGTACAGTTTTCTGGTTGGGTTTTACAAAATTAAAAAAACTGTAGCACTACAGAGTGTCCAGTGTTCCCAGCATTGTTGGCATGGTAAAGTGTGCACACCTGCCAAGTTGCATTCAATAGTAAGAAAATGTTTCAGGTTAAGACGAGGAAAATTCTCTTCCAGAGATAAATAGTATTAAACGCCTACATATTTGAAACTGTGATGCTTTCTTAATACCCAACATTGCTTAATACATATAAACACATTTGATAGTTTTCTTTTATTTAGACAACCCAAATAAAAGGCACATAACATTGCGCATGTTTATGTAATAATTTGACAAACATACATTTAAAAAAAATGTAGGAATGTTTGACCTTTCTGCTAATCAGAAAGCCTAGCCTCTCATATATACAAAATTACCATTGTTAATGTTCTAATACAAAAGATTTATAAAAAAGGTTATCTTATTTTTCACATCTATTGTAACTACCATATCCTTGAAACTAA
Source organism: Cephalopholis sonnerati (assembly GCA_019142605.1). Classification (NCBI taxonomy): domain Eukaryota; kingdom Metazoa; phylum Chordata; class Actinopteri; order Perciformes; family Serranidae; genus Cephalopholis; species Cephalopholis sonnerati. The sequence continues at coordinate 13,746,303 of JAGQAX010000017.1, forward strand.
AATAGTTTTGTACAAAGATATACATTCAACTGCTTTCACAAGGGTCCTGGAATCTCCAATTATTATTTTTTTTCCTAAAAAATAAAGAGATGTTCAATTCCACCAGAAATGTTCAGTTTATCACATTATTATTGTATCAAATTTGGCAAACAGGCTATCATAGTGTATCTACGTAAATGCATAAGAACAAAGAAAAAAAAAAAACTACACTAATATTTTTTGTTTCAAACAAAACTTGGGAAAAATGACAAACATGCATATTGCATTTTTCAGTATAAACTGAATCAACTCAAAGAGCTGCAACACTGTTGAGATAACATGGCATTCATTAAAAATAGTTAATGTTCAACAGCTACAGTGTTTGGGGTCATGCAACATCGATCTTGTCCCATTATTTTAATGGACACAAACTTGCATTTTTATCAAACTCATCCAGATCTCGGCCACATAACTGTGCAGCCTGAGCTGAATATGACTTCAAAAAGGTACAGCATGTATGCCATTGCACAGTAAATGATTATTTAAATGGACGGCTATGTTTAAAATGAATAATTCTTGGACTTCTTGTCCCTGATGGAACATCACAATGCCAAATGATATAGGAAGATTAAAAAGCAATGTGGAGAGATTCAAAATCATGATACATGGTAGATATACTAAATTTAAAAGGAACCAAGTTCATGTGTAATGGGCTTTTATGTGTGTTTCCTGAGTGAAGGGTCCTTAGTATCATCTTGGGGCGATCACAGATAAATGATTTTAAAAAACAAACAAAAAAAACAGTGTACAGAAGAGTCAGACAAACTAATTAGTCACCATTATGATGACAGTAACAGCCTGAAAAAGCTTCACTACAAGGCCAGGCCTTTCCATGTTCAGCCACTAGATGGCCCTCAAGTGCAGGCTGGCTAACCAAAACACTTAAGACTCCAATTTGATCTTTGATAATACTGCTGCGCACCTGTATGTAGGATATGCTTTCAGTGCAAGACTCATTCCATTCTGACTTCATGGAAAAAAAAATAACACTACAAATAGGCAAATAAAAACATACCTTTGTGTTTCCATACCGATAGAAAACAAAGTACAAATATTTCATTGTCAAGCGGACAGCGCTGAGACATCCACTTGAATGACAAAAGCAAAAAATTAAAATGCTGACATGAAAATACATTACTATGTCAACTGTACAAGTTAGTCACTGTACCTCAAGAGCATACCTACTATCTGAGAAGAAAAAGAAAAGCTATAGCACTGTGAAAAAATATTCTTCCATGCAAATGGAAGCTGCTGTCCCTTTTACTAGACTCATTTCCTATAACATTAAATAGTGATTAGCAGGCTATAATTATAAAAAAAAAACATACAAAGTAACACCCAGAGGCTTTGGGAGAGAACTTGTAAAACATCAAAAACAGCAATTTATTGTTATTGCTTCAGTCCATTCCTCATCTCCCTTTAACAAAAGCACAGGTGTGTTTTCCTACGGAGTCCTCAAGGGTGCTTGAGGAATCCTCTCCTCTCCTTTGTCGTTATACAAATCACAGTTTCATCATTCTAACTGACTACACTAAGTCTTACGGCTGTCCTGATTTCAAGATAAACCCTACTCGATTTCTACTCAAGTGTTCTGCATCTCATGTCAGTCACTTAAACATTAGTTGGGACGCAGCTGTGACTTGGGGAGCTCCTACCGGCCGCACAGCTCATGTAAATATTCACTTCAGGGTAAGTAAACATGGTTCAGGGGGAGAAAGAGCTGGGCTCGAGGTGCAAATAATGAGGACAGGAGTCTCTTGTTTCACTTCATTTTCCCTTTCTTTCTGACCAGTTCGATGCTCTCTCTCCTTTTTTTTTTTTTTTTTTTCTTACCAGGGTGGGGAAGAAGGCAAGACTTGGGACAGAAAAGGCATGCTATCCACTGGCCTCATGGCGATGTTGAGCGGACCAGCCATATTCATAGGCATGGGGGTCGTTATTGCGACTGGGTGGGCGATATTCATGGGTGCCGTGGCGGGGATGTTGACGGAGGCAATGTTGACGGGCCCGGTGATGGTGACTGGGTGCTGGAGGCTGATTGGAGACGTGATGTTGACTGTGTTGGTGCTAATGTTCATTTGTGCGGCTATGGTGACGGGGTTGTTGGAGTGGCCCCGGTTCATCGCTGTGGTGATGGGGGCCGAAATGGTCACAGGTGTAGCTGAGGAAGAATTGCAGACTCCGTTACCCTCTGGGAAAACACAAGAGAAGAGTATTTCACCTTTAGTCTGCAGTTACTTAAAATAATTGTTCATTGGTAGGAGATAAAGGATAGCTAAAAGGAAAACATCCTTATCACTACTACTGCAATCTAATGCCTCACAAGATTTCTACAGTACCAAAACATTTCACCTCATAATATAACAACCAGGATTAGACAGAATTTCCACACGTTTTCACCAGGGAATTTACAAAACGTTTTTATAACATTTAACCCCATTTCCATGACTTTATTTAAGTAGTTCAAAATGAAGGCCTATATATTGATACAGTCATACATTATTAAACACTCACTTCCCAGGTATTTGTGGATGAGCCAACTGCTAGTGCTCGCTAACTTTACTCACTCGTCAGACATTCCAGCTACTGAGTAGCTGCATGTGCCAGGAGACCAGGTGCATATGGGTAGTTTGCAAAACACAGGGTTTCTACAGGTGTCAAACACTTAAATGTATTCCTTTTTTAAGACATTTTTAGATATTTTTAACCACATTTAAGACAGAATTTTCTTGCAGGTTAGTATAAAGGTAAGTGATATATCATTGATCCCGTGCCAAGGTAGGTTTCATATAGGAATACAGTTACTATAGTAGTTAGGTTACTTAGATTTTGCAGACAAGTGAGTCCACGTATAAAATAAAGAATTAGGTTCAGTGGTAGGTTTAAAAATTTGTAATATCAGAAATGTGAACCCAGAAGACTCCTTTTGAATAAATAAAAGATGAATAACTTCCAATTTAAGAGTATTTAATGACTTTTAAGGCCTGATAATTATAAAACTGAATGTAAGACATTTTAAGACTTTTTAGGGACCTGCAGACACCCTGGCAAAACATCAGGGCTGCGCCACTTTTTGGGCGATAGAAAACCAAACATCCTGCAGACGTCCCTGCATTTGATGTGACTTTGGATTATAATTGTGACAAATTTGTATGTATTTATTTCTTGTTAAACAAATGTTTTATGCACATGTCTTATAATTGGTCTGTGACCTTGCCTGAACCCGAGTGTTCATGATATCTTAAAGCTATACCATGCAGGATTTATAGTCACTGCAAAAGTGAAAGTAAAAGCCAACCCCAGATGAACTCTTGTTTGGCGTTTTGCCTCATGGGTATACACGTCTATAAACATCCTGAGCACAGAAAATGAGAAGAAAACAAGAAAATACAGGCAGAGGGCAGAGTCTCTGCAGAGAAATACACCACCACACCCTGAGAGTGGGTCATAAGTGATGACTGAGAGGGATTACTTCTGTATGAGTCTCTACGCAGTTTTTTTTTTTATTTTTAGGAAAATCCCGCATGGTGTATCTTAAATAAAAGATGGTCGATCACTATCATGTCCCTTCAGTCCTCCACCATCCAAGTAGATTAATGACACGACACAGTGGTCAGATAATGCTTATTCAGACATCTAAATAAGTATGGATGTCCAGATCATGATACCTGGTGATTCCTTATGTGACAGCGTGTTCCTTTCCCCTCAAAAGGGGGCGTGGCCTTAATGTTGGACATGTTTTGACAATTTTCTGAAGTTAATTCAAAAACAGTCGTTCTAATTTCATGACTTTTTCAGGAATTTTATGAGCATGGTTACTCAGATTAGAGGATTGTGATGGGATTGAACATATAAGGCTTGACTACCCTTCTGTTTTCATGACTACTACAGTTGTAATGTGACTCACAAAGGCTACTTGTCAACTGAAGAGAAACCACAATGAGGCAGAGACGTTTAAGCAAAATTGTAAACAAAAAATCCACATTGCCACATCTTCAACAGTGTAGAAGAAGGCTGTAAAAAAGAAGATAATGGAGCATGATTTATAGACAAGACCTTGGTTTGCGGTTTAGACGAGACATGACTGAATGGTTATAAGAGAAGATTTTCAGGAATTTTCTCTAAACCGCTGAACACAGCTGTGAGGAACTGTTGTGATGTTAGGAGTATGTGCTTCTGACAAGTGTGACATACCTTTGTTACAGGAGTTAAAGTTGGTCTGTCCATGAGTCTTCAAGTGGCTGGTGATGTAGGCTGCGCTGAGCATCTTCCCGCAGATGCTACAAGTGACCTTGCCTTCGTGCCTGATCATGTGGGAACGGAGTCTGTCTTTGGTGGCGAAAGCAGAGGTACAGGCCTGCAGCCGCAAAGCAGACAGAGTCAAAAGTCAGTGAAATGCAGCAACAACAACATTGTAAATAAAAACAATAATAACGCAGAAGCTGACAGTAATGACTCTTACCGTTACTTGACATTTGAACGGTCTTTCTGAAGAATGCACATGCTTCACGTGGCAGCTCAAGTGGTCTGGCCTAGATTGAACAAAAACAACACATTTAATAATTGGATCGCAATGCAGTGAGCTCTATGAGTTGTACATGAGTAACACAGTATGGTGTTTTGATTCCATACTCTCCTTAAAGCACAGAACATCAAGCTGACAGAAAACAACAGAAGAAGAGCTACAGCTCTTTGCTTATTCAGATTATTACATTATAAAGATTCATGTGGATATTTTAATATTGATTTCCTTGAGCTGTAAACCACTACATATAAAAAAACAAAACAAGACAAAGCCACCCTCAGTTTTAAAGAGAATACTTTGTTGTCTGCTAAGGTCTGTCTGTTGTCTGCCTTATTGTTATAATAACAATGCAGGTCTTTTCTAATGACAAAAGAAGTTATAAGCGGTAGTTAAGTTGTTCAAAACTGCCTATGAGTGTATTATTTACTGCCAAGGAGCACCACATGTAAGTAAAAAGCCTGTTGTATAACGTTTCTATACATTGCATGTGCAGAAGAGTTGAAGCATATGTGCGTGCTCTGTTGCTGTCATAATGAGGGGATGGGCACAAAAAAAATCCCTAAAATTTCGGTCAATGGCGGTTAATTCTCCATGATCGATCGTGCGTGAATCAGTTTGACCTAGTTTAAAACCACACAACACAAAGATGGTAAATTGGTCAACTTTCCACTTGTTTTCAGAATAAATTTAGCAATTTTGCATAACACTACACTACTTCTGTTTATTTTCTTGCAGCCTACATACAAAAATATGAAGAGAATGTTACTGACAATTTCCAGAAATTTGGTTGGTAGTTTGTTAAATCCCAGACCGAACTGCACAATGTCTCCGTCTGAGGGATTCTGAATACGGTATGTAGGCCACAAAGTTAATTCAACTTCATTAATACAGTGGGTGGGGTTGAATGATTGTATTTCTGACAACAGTCTACAGCTGTGACAAAGTATGAAATGCATGTTTACAGTTATGGAAAACATGTGTGGAATCAGCCTGATCAACCATGGATGGTCCGTGATGATGAAAGACCTTTCAGACTGTCAATACAAGAAATAAAAAACACAGCTTTTTTTGTAATAACTTGTTTTCTCTTTAAACTTTGCAATAAGTTGACAATTCCAGCACTTCTTTCCCAAATTTGTCATCAATACATAACATGTACCTTAGACTCATTAAAATGACAACTAGCTGAAAAACAAACCTGACAAGAACAGGTGATGTTTACTTGCTACAGATGACATTCAGTTAAATGTATTTTTAGATTTAATATATATATAAAAATATGCATGTGTCCTAAATTAAGGCTTTACACAAAAATTGCTGGTAAACTAAAGGTTAAAAATATAATAACACAACAATAAACATTCACATTCCTCAGTGTTCCACTGTATAATTTACTGTTCACTGCATATCAGCCGTTACAAGGAAAACAGCTCTTTGCCTCTTGACCTTTACAGTGAAACTCCAGCATTCACAAATTCTTCTTGGCACTGATCCTCCTCTGTCAGCTTGTTAGTTCTAGTGAAGCTGTGAGCTGAATCATGTTAGAAGTGCCATAATGGAGTGAGTAAGGGTTACAGCATTGGCAGCTGCTTCCGAACCGGAAAGTTTCATGCTGCTGGATTTTTTTAAAAAATACAAATGAGAGGAGTCAAGTGGAATCTTCTCAGTGGTGCCATGAACCGGAATCAGGTTTTTGTTTCCCTTTCTTTCATTTTTTTTGTCCTACTGACAAGGAGAGCAGACTCCAGACAGTGCCTGCCTACATATCTGGCTGAGTGGCAGTGACTCAGTGCCCTGTTATTCAGTCCCCATTCTCACTTTCCAGTATGCTGATGAATCCCTACCCCACGTCACTGTGTTGGAGGCATGCCTGAAACTGCCCTACACGGCACAGTGCTAATGTTACAGCTTGGCTAGGGTGCACTGCTGATGTTTTTGTTGAAGTTGTGTTGCAGCACAGAGCTCCTCTGGTGTTATCAATATCCTCTGCTCACTCCATGCTGATTTACATACACAACCAGATATTTTTGGCTCGTTAAGAGACAGTAAAATGTAGTTTGTGTTGATAAATCTAAATACGAAGGCACCATGAGACCTTCTTAAACAAAATATTTATTCCCTACATAGTAAATGTGTTGACCCGAACATTATTGCATGGTTCACTGAATTCCCAGGGGAAAGAGAGTCTGTGACATGCTGGCGGGAACCGCAAAGTGACAAGTGACGCCTCCCCCTCCCTTGATACTCTACCACTGGTGCTCTCCCATGTGCGACTGTTTAAACATGTGGTTGAAATGGCGTGGGGGTCAATACAAGTACAAATCTAAACTGCTCAGCACACTGATAAATATGAAAACACAGCTACTGGGAGGCCTCATGGACAGTAGATGGCCATACAATCATCCCTTTATATGAAATCATGGTGCCAGTGAATAATCCAAACACCGCTGGCTGAATCACTCACATACAAGTCATGTGTTGCTAAAAGGAATAGGGTCACTGTTCAGTGAACTTTTGGTAAAGCAAAAAATAATGTACCACCTGGCCATTGCATTCTTTGTTAAAATGAATCCTCTCTTTGTTTTCACTGCCAAAAAACAGTTGAATGAACAACTGCAAACATGAAAGGTGGTAATTCTAGAGTATATGAGGTCACATTTCCATTTAGCAAGCATGTTTTCCTTGCTCAAAAAACCTAATTTTTGGACTGGGTATGTTTTTAGAGTTTTTATCATCCTGCTCAGGACTAAATAAGAACTGCCCAAATGCCATGGGCAAGTAAAGTGCCACGTCAGGCTAGTAAATCCAGCAACTCACTTGCCCGATCAGAGCTGATTATGAAATTAGCTAAGGAGTGAACCATCTCGCCTCCTTCTCATCTCTGTTGAGAGTTGCACATACGTAGTACCTATTGGGCACTGGCAGGAATATGGCGGAAGGTAGAGGCAGAGTTTATGAGCTGAAGTGCAAGAGAGTATTTCAATTATCCTGGAAACAAGAGTACAGTAGGCTAACGCAAAGGTTAGCGCAGACCTGGTTCCCTCATCGCAGAAAACAAGCTCTGTGGCAATCAAAAGTTTGCGATACCCACATGTTTTGTTCAGCAAGATAATCTTAACACCGCTTTCATGATTTTTGAAGCGTAAATGCAATCACTACAAGTAAAACACCACAGTCACCTGACTAACGTCACCAAAACAACGAGGCTGTAAAACTGTGTTCAGCATGATGCCATTCTGTAGTCTCATTTAGCCACTTGTTAGTAACCGCCTGTTTTAAGACACTTACAAGCTTCAAAATTCACAAGTTGGCTTTTTACTGACGAACTGAATGTTGTAAAACAAAATGTGAGGTGTTAACCACAGCCCTTATTTCAGGCATCGAACCAAAAACACATTAAAAAACCCCTTTGACTTCAAGAAAGGGGAACCGGTAGTGGTATAATGCTAACTCATTTCCCGGTTTTAGGGCTCATTCCTCCTGCCTCATGAATGTACACAATTTAACAGCAACTCAACAGATAGCCATTGGTTTTTTTGGCTGGTGAGTGAAGCAAATCTACCAGCCACTTGACTATTTCACTAGCATTTGGCTGCTTGATGGTGCCATTTTGGTACCCCGGTGGTATTTGAGGATGTGGGCAAATCTTCAACTATGAAATGCACAGTTTGCAGAAAGTTTGAGTGCAAGGCAGATAAATTGGGGTCGTTTTTCAAAGGCATGCCAAGTTTACAAAAAAGATGCTGGAGTACCATACCAACAGCCGTCAGCAACTCTTTTAAATAAGAAATTAAACATAACAATTGATAACCCCTCGTAAACAAAACGATTGGTAAAGGGGCAAGTAAAAACTGACTTTGCGCAAGTTGATTTCTGACCCACTGACCCAAAACATTAACATTAAACACTGATAATGTTTTTAAATTCCATGCAGACGAGTCAAGACTTTTCTCTTTGACCCTGGAATGTAACCCAGAGGGTGGAATCACTCTGTGTCTCCACTACCATAAGAATAAATTAGATCTCTTACTTCCTGTTTACAATAGCCTTGTTACTTGTTGATTGAAAGCATATGAATAAACGAGAGCAGTTGCAAAAAATGTTTTTTGCATCTGCCCCCATTTTCTCACTGATTTAGAATTTGCTATCGTCACTGTGCATTGTCCCCCTTTCTGCTGATCCCACTGCCTACCAAACACCTCCTCAGACACACATACAGAAGAGTATCACTGGGAGGGTATAAGACACAGATACACAGGCCTAGACACTCGCATTGTAGACATATCCCAAACAAACCAGTGGCTAATGTAGCGACAAGGACATGGATACCCAGCTGGCCTCCCCTAGGACACCACTTCCAGTTATGTTTCGGGGAGTCCCAGGCTGCACTGGGCCTGTCTCAGGAAGCAGGTTTACTGAATTAGTTTGATAACTGCAGTGAATAAAACTTTAAACAGTTGCTTCAGTTCATGTTCCACATTTGAGGGCTCGCTACATTTTCACAAGTAAAGTTGTCTGTGAAGTACCTAATCCTGCTTCAAGAGAGAGGCCACAAAATTAAATAAAAACACAACATTTTCATTGCTATTCACTGATATATTAGAGGAAGTTTAGGACACTTCAAGTCCACTTGAAATGCCTGTCTAACTGTGTCATGTTTTTGTTTTACCCTTATGCTATTGGTCTAAGAGGGAACACAACTCATCCCTCCACCTCATGAGCTATATGGGGAATGTACAAAGACATTTGAAATGGGAAACGCTATCTCCCCATGAAATCTGTTGCCGGCACTCAACGGCCATCCATGGCTCAGAGTTTGCCAGTGTGACTCCCCATGACAAGTCTGTCAGGCTGCATATCAGACAATTCCTTTCTCCTTTCTCCACATTTTGTACTAATATTGTTGAAGGACAATTTTCAGGAAGGTTTCGCATTAGACAGCTATTGAATAACTATGAATAACTACCAATGTGGTCCTTACCTGGAAAAGCCTTTCCCACATACAGAACATACATAGGGCTTGTGGACTCCCCCGTCATGAGAGCGAACATGGTAGGTCATTCGGTCCTTCCTTTTAAAGCGTTGCTGGCAGATGGGGCACTCAAAAGGCTTCTCGTCTGAATGGGACAGCTTGTGGCGATTCAGGTGGTAGACATCACGGAAGGCCTTTGCCGCACATCTCACACCCGTGGTTTTTCTTGACGGGTTTGGCGGGTTTCTTGGGGACGTTTTGTTGTGGCACATTGCCCATCGCGGATGATGTCATGATACTTGTGCCTGAGGAAACCGAGGTGGTCGCTGTGGAGAGGATGCCCGCTACCGTGGAGATGTAGGAAGGGTTGCCGTTGTTCTCTCGTGGCATGGTAGAGATCATGGGGACCATGGTGGGGGCCGTCTGGGCGGTCTTCTTTGGCCGTGACACCATCTTGATACCTGTGTGACTGGACTCATGACGCCGCAGGTGGTAGCTGTCACGGAAGGCCTTGTTGCAATAGCCGCAGACAAACGGCGTTTTGCCTTTGTGTTCCTTCTTTATCACAGGCACTGGTGGCCGTGCACCTCCTCCGCTGGCCACATTGTCTTTAAGAAGCTCAGCAGCGCTGGAAGGGGGCTTCTGGTCTATTTGGATGGGCAGGATAGGCTTCTGGTCGATTTGTTCAGTTCCTGCGTTAAGCAGTGGCAGCAGGCTGTTCTGGGCCACATGGTGCTGGTGGTGGAGGGCTTCATTGGCCTGCTGATGATACAAACACACACATACAGAGATTAATTTTTGGTTGAGCCTAAATGAATTCCAGACCTTTGCTGGCAAAATTTATCATGAGCTTTAAGGTCAATGATACTGAAGAGTGAACATTTATTGTGACACAAAATTGATATTATATACACTATATAAAATACACACCAATATTGGGGATTGTAGTTTCAAAACAGTTGGAATACCCCACTGTATCATTACTTCCCAATGTCTGCATAAGAATTAACTGTTAACCAAAAGCAGCACTGACAGCTGTACCACTACTGTCATGAGTTGGCTTTGACATGTCCATGAAAGCAACAAGAGTTAATAAGATGTTACAGAATACAAAATGGGCACTGGATCAGTCATTAATGAGGTTGATGCAGCATGCCACTAGTGCAAAAGAATCCAAATATACTGGATGAAAAATGATCCCATCATGACGGTGCTGATTCATCATGTGACTGCAAAGCAAGCATACCAAATTAGAGGCAAAGCAGAGCTCAGTGCACTGAAGAGCAGGCCATTAGCTCAGCTAAGGAGCTCAGTTAGAGGACGTGGTGAAGTAAAGGAGTGAAATGCACACGCTACAGAAAAACACAGCTCATGAAACAACACAAAACAATGTGGATCACAGTGGTACAACAACTTTTCTTTTGATTTGAAATCTTAGGTTAGTTAATGCTCTAACTACTGTCAGATTAGTTGTGTTATGTTGAATTCAGGAAGAAAACTTTGTGTTGAGAGAACAAAGAGTCCAAAAACATAGAAAATCTTGATGAATTGAAATCATAGGGGATCGCATTAAACAACAGGAAAAAAGATATCAAAATGTCTGTTTACAACCTCGCACAATTTATGCAGTATAATCCAAGACTCATTTATCAAGTTGTATGCTCTGTTCTCCCTAAACATGCTTTTTCGGTAAAATTTTCCTTGTTAAAACATTTCCAATTAACCAGTCTCTGGCACAGACGAGTGGCGTACTTATGCTTTTTGTGTGAAAAGTGTTTTAAACAGTAACATTTTAGCAAAAATGCATGTGTTTGGGAAGTAATGAGCATATGACTGGATAAATGAGACTTGGATGATACTGTACAAGTTGTGTGAGTTTGTTAACAGATGTTTTAATATAGTTTTGCTTTTGTTAAACCTGGCCCCCTATGACTTTAATTTATCAAGAATTTCCCCGTTTTTGGATTCTTTGTTCACTGTGAAGGGATGCAAGAAAAACTAAGTTTTCTTTTTCAAATTCAACTTAAGACAGGGTGAGTAATTGATATACAAATGATCATTTGGGGGGTGAAGTACTCCTTTAAAAGATGCCCTGGATTCCTGTTGACCTGAGGACTGCCCCACCAACATCCATCGTAATTAACAGAGAGGCGGGCACATAGTTACAAACACACTATTAGCAGGGACGGATGTTGTTATTTCCTTAACTTCGAGTAAATCATACTCCTTTATGGTTCTTGCTAAACTTGTACTGTAACTTGTAAAGACAAGTTTTTTCCTCATATCAAACATAAATATGAAATCACAGTTAATGCTGTTATTTTGCTAAACGGACACAGTCAAGACAACTGTGTTGTGAAACACCAGCAAGAAAGGGCAAGGTGAAATGCTTGACCTTTCCCTTTGAGGTTCAATCATCCATCGCAGAAGGCCAGCCAAGAAAGGAGTTGCAAAAGAGGAGGCAGGGGATAGAAAAGAAAAATGAACCACACAGTGTCCTCCTTATGTCATCCAGCCTATTGTGAGAGACACAAATCTGAGCAGTGATGCCTCAGCAGGGGATCTTTGTATGCTCATCTTCATTGATTTGGCTCATCTATTCATGAGACAGGGACATTGTTTATCCACACACTACTCAACTAAACTAGCCGTCATTCCCTCATATGCAATGGGACCTGGGAACTCGTGGAGAATGCCACCAAGCCCACCCATCCATTTGTCTAAGCACCTGCTCACACTTGCCACCTTCCAGGATTAGTCATCATCATGCCAATGCTAACCCGTCCACTGGCACACCAGGGGTGGGGTGGGGGGGCTTTATGTTTGGGTGGGGGGATACCAGCCGGGAACCCTCTTTGTGAAGCTTGTGAACAGCAGACATAGCCGCTGCAGACAGCCTGCGTCTATACAGAGGTGCAGGGCCTGTAAGCTGCTGTGCCTTCATGCAGCTCTGACCATTTTGACACAAATGCGCTCTGACAACTGGGGCTGCTCCCTCATAAATAACATCAAAATGGAGGGAGTGTCCTGATGGCTCCACGGGCCACTGTAGACTTGAATCGAGTCTGAGTCAGATTATGCGCTGTCTTTCTTCAATCTATTGTGCCACACTCTACAGCTGCTTGCCAAAATCCTAATTTTTTCACAAAACAAACAAAAACTGCAATTGATAAAATAAAAATGGAAATGTAAAGCCTTTATGCTCAAGTTTATGAGTTTTTTCTAGGTTGTTCTTTACTTGTTTACAACTTCTGAAATATTTGGCTGCAGCCCTGTCTGCTGAGTTGACACAACTTCTCACAAAACATTACTTTTTATAATGTTTGTAATCCTTCTGGATTTTTTCATAGCCTGTGTAGCTATGTGAATACTGCAGGGATTCTGTATTTTGCTTGTTGATGTTGTAGGTTGCAAGCAGAGGTGTTTCAGTTCTGCTAGGAGTGGGCAAAATAGTCGTTTTGATATATAAATTTCACCTGGGCTTGGACTGCATCATGTAAAAGGATGATATAGGCCATTTCTAAGCAACTCACCACGCCATCCTTCTCCCAAAAACACTGAAATCAATGAGCCAAAACCTCCATAAGTGGTGGCATTTAATACAGCATCTGATAACAAACAGTCCTGCCAAGAACAAGGAAACCGCTGTGAGATGTAATGTGGTTTAAAATCTATGAAACACATATTACCTGGGAGCACAAAGAGCTCTCTTGATTCATGAACTGCAAATACTTCTTATATGTGACTACAACTGGGGTTTTATAAAGAGGTACTGTATCTGACAAAAGACTCAACTAACGTTAACTAAACTGACGTTTAAAATACTCACCCACTGACTGACGTACAGTACATCTCTTATGTTGCATATGTATGGCACAGACTGATCAGTTATTTTTGGCTTCACCGATATGATGAAATGGCTCAGTTACCTAAAAGTCCAGCTTTTGCCAGCATAATCACTGCAGTTACAAACACACACAGCTGGCGACTGGTCTTTGCAACAGTGATCTAAAACACCAAAGTCACCCTTGATTTAAATCCGTGCTACACAGTAACAGTCACCTAACACTTAACTGCTACCACCTTTCGTTTGGCCAAAGGAATTATTACTACAATTCTAAAGGGTGGTAGAATTTTTTGGCTTGCCATAGCAGTAAAAAGCACAGGTGCAACTGATAACTGATTAAAAACAACTGCATTCCATTTAGGTGAGCATGTTCCAGGGCCCTGGTGTTGTGTATGCTGGCTCACTGGGACAATTTTTTTGAGCCAGGGTCCCAATGTCTCATTGCTATATTGCTAAAAATGTTCATGTAGAACACGAATGGGCAATACACTAAATATGAAACTGTGAAAGTGAGGCCTAATAGTGCCAGTGAGAAATATTTAATCAACGGTTGCCAAGGCTATTTTTATTTACTCTTATCATCTCTATTAAGGACTACTGACTAGGGGCGTAAATCCCAAGTTTTATCACGATACAGTATATTGATTCTTTGGACAATGATAACATATTTGCTGAGATCTTGAAGTCTACCACAGTATGATTTCAATTCACCTCAGGGGCCTGTGATCAATATGAGACAATATCAGTAAATGTTCTCATTGTCTTTCTTGGCTGCTTGACACAGTCTACCTGGTGCTGAACCGCTAGCACTGTCCAGAATGTTTAGGTAGGAGGTGTGCTTGGATGGAAATTGTGACACAGACATGCCATGGGAATTTAAAGACGACTGTATGTATTGATGTTTTCACTTTGCATCAGTGGTACTGAATCCCTGAACCGATATCTCAAACCAGATCAATGTATTGTTACACCCCTACTGATGACCAGCAAAATGTTGAGCTTACATAGCCTTTTCTCTTTTTATAACTTCTTTATATAAACAGTGTGTATTTTCAAAGAAGTTGTTTGTTGTAATGGACCAAGCAAAACAAGCTCTAGGAAAAACCAAGCAGCAACGTTCTGGGCTGAAAAATGAAGCCAACGCAGAATTACCTTCAACACTAACTGCAGTTCCTGGAATGGCCATTTGAAGCTGGCTCCAAGAGCGAGTAAATCACCATAGACATCCATGTTAAAATACCCCAACTTTACCAAAAAATAAACATGTTAACAGCCTGGTACAAAAAAGGAGTTTGGCCTCTATAGCTAATTTCCCCATTTGTGACAACAGTATGGAGGTCGAATTTTTATATAACTCACCAATAATGTTATTAGTACTTTAAGTTATGCATGATTAAGGGCATGGGTGTTGTGAACAGACAAGTTGCTACAACGGTGACAACGTTGGTTAAGTAACATAACCATGGCATAACCTCATATTTACAGAGTATAGCCATAGCTATTAAGTATGTTTCAGTTAATGAAAGTTAACGGTGACATTTTGGTTGCCTAAAAGGAAGTTGTGTTCAGCGTTCGGTTGTAGGCTACTAAAAGACCCTCTAAGGTGCCCGATATTCAGTTCTTATGATCAGTACATTTTGTTTCAATGATTTTAAGCCTGTTTTTTGCAGGGAAAAATTTGCATTAGCTTTGTCAGTTAACCATAGCTGTAAATGCATCATACTGACCAAGCTAGCAGTTAGCATTAGGGATAGCTTCACCCTCTCATACAAATATGGCCACTTCTGGCTCCAAAACTCCAAGATGGCAACGACCAAACTGCCATACTCGAGGCTTCAAAATTGAAGTCAACAAGCAGATAGGCAATGGCATGGTGGCTACATCCATTATTTTATAAAGTCTATGATAAAAACCCACTGTAAGCAACCTGCTCAGCGCCAAATGGCAAAGACAAATGGAATGGAGTTAATGGAATGGCTAGTTAACAAAGCTGAACATCTAGCAAGCTAAAGACCCAGATCATTATTTAGAGGTTAGTAAAAAACAAACTGGAGCTAAAATATTGGAGCTGCATTCATCAGGTGGCCACAGACATGATAATAAATGAGCGATAATATTGCTTCATGCTTGTTAGGTGTGTTAGAAGGCAATTGTTTGTTATCATGTTAGCCCTAACAACTTGGTGGTTGAGAATATGTCAGCTTGACTTAACAAGCTTCTGCCCCTAATGAAAAAATGAGGAATACAATTTCAAATGTACTTGGGGCACCTTTATTAAATAACAAATCAAACTGTCACTGCACTGAATATGAATATCTAAAGTGCAATTTGGCCAGTTACTAATTATATTAGGAAACAGATCGAACATAAAAAAATAACACAAAATGGCTTCCAAATGCAAGGTGCATCACCAACAGCTATTTTTAAACTATGTTTACATGTCTTCAATGTAGTGTGTCCACCTGTTGAACATCATTTTCTTTAAGACATTTGCAAACCTGTCACCTAAATGTTCTTGTAAAATATCCAAAGGATGTGTTGCACTTTTTATAAATGTACCTATTATTATACAGTGTTTTTCTTGAGCGGCTATTGCAGTCTCCAGAGAAAGCCAGAATAGATTTTCCGGCACAGAGGAATTATATTGTGTCTTCCACACTTTGGGGCATTCTGTACTATATTTCTGTTACTCTGTAGTGTTACTGGTGTATCGCTACACACCCAGAGCCAAACTAGTCCAAACAACATGATTCACCAGAGGTTTTAACTACAGCCCGACGGGTACTGGATTTTTAATATACCAACGTTTAGCAAAAGTAGGAGGAGATGCAGCTGTACTTATGGTAATATTCAAGCTCATTTACACAACAATGTGGATAATTCAAAACGCCTGACAAAGTATTTAAACAAGACTCGTCATCTTTTAATGTACACCCATTAATAAATAAAATACCTTTCTGTAATAGGTAATAAAGTGGAGTACTTCCAAGCTAAAAATGCAAAGCATGTGTCAATTGATGGTATAGCTGAATGAAATATTTCCCTCCTTACATCAAGCGCCCGAGTGATAACTGCACACAGATTTACATGAGATTGACAGAGTAACAGTGTGCGGTACATAATACATGCAGAGCTTCTGGCTAGACGCCAGATACTCCACAACAAGCCACACCGCCCATCTGCCTTTTTCATCAGGAAGAAATAGTGCTCAAAGATGTGAGTAAGTGATCATCAGTCTCTGACAGCAGAGCAAAACGTTACAAAGACCACAAAACGGTGATGTATCCCAACGGCTGTGATGATCTAACTTTAATGCAAAAGCAATCCACAGTGCACTACTCACACTGTGCCTAATACTAAGCAGGACCTAGTGTTAAAATTAAGATGTTGACTTTTGACCTTTAGAGGCATTTAAAATGAGAAATTTAAGTTCTCCAACATATGGATGATAGTTCAAGCAGCCCTGTGGCACTTCTACCAACTCCTCCTGACTGATTCTCCTGCTATTACGCCTCCAGTAGCCCCCTCATGAGTCCTTCACATTATTTAACTTTAATTTATGCCTTGTTTCTGCCATATCAGTGGTCCTTCTCAGCAAATAAGTTACAGTAACAGCAAACATTTGTATTACCAACAGATATTTACTTGATCAGATGATGGCAGGTGACACAAAGTTAACATGTTTTTCTAACGGTTTCACGTCTGTCACAAAATTTTTAGTATTATTGGCTAGCATTGGCAAAGGACTCAAACATAACAGGACTAACAACAAGAACTCATGATCTGTGTCTAATCCTGCTCTCAGTCACTCAAATGAGGCTGCAGTAAAGTAATAAACTTAACAGTCTGCAACTCTGTGGTCAACATTTGAGCATGTAAATGCTTCAAGTATTTTTGTGAATGATACTGAGCTGATGCAAAGTTCATTGAGGAGAGTCTTCCCAGGAGTTTGTCACACCCACTAAAACACACGGGGATATAACTTCATAGATAATACACAGATATATCCCCCTTGACTTGGAAATACACCCGAGAAAGTAGCACGACGATATAATTAGAATATGAGCTCATATATTGATTAACAAGGGACAAAATGACAGCATTAAAATAAAACAATCGGATGCGCGGCAAACCCTTTAATCATTTTAAATACACTCTCTCCATTAAAACTCGGGGTCTTACATCTTTCATGTCCTCACTAGGCTTAAATCTTTTAGGCTAAGTAAGGCCATAGGAATAAAACATTTAATTAATTTTATTTACAATAGCCTTCCATCTTAGTGCACAGTGAAAACCACTTAACCGTGGCAGATATATCACTCTCAACAGCCGCACTCACTTTCTGGCTGAAAATGGATTTTTAAATTGCGTAATGTCGTTGCTAATTTCAAATCTGCTTCTTCGTTGCTAGTGTTAGCTGATGTGTGTGCATACTTTGAATTCCTTTCCACCACGGTCTTCCACAATAAATAGCTTGTTAATAAACAGAGAGCGGTACGGCGCTGCTTATCAAGCCATGTAACATTAGTTTTGTAAGCTCTTTACGACAGCCTCGCCCAAATTAAGCTAAATTAGCCAGCGACTTTGATGAAGGCAGCCTAAACATCGTTAGCTAACTTGGCTAGTTACTGTCGAACCGGCTGAGGCAAGCGGAAAGTTCACCGCGGACTTGCGAATCGTCGTTACTAAATCTCAGCAGCCGATAACCTAAGTATACACTTATTTAACGTTTGCTAACATTTCCCACTTTGAATCAAAATCATCTGCGGTGTTATCCGCGTTACAATGAACATCTTCGCCGGCATTACATCTCATTATCCTACGGCGTCCGATCAAAGCTCTCAGTCACAGGAAAAAAAACAGGTCTGTCTCGATTGTAACGGTGCAGTGGCGTCTCCAGCCTTACTTCAAATTATCCCGCATGTTTTGCTGGCTTCGACTTGGCAAACAAACTTAAAACCCCCAAAACGCTGTCGAGTTATTCGCCACCAATAATTTAAGTATTCGTACAATAGAAAAACAAGCTACATTTTCCAAACACACGTTGGGGAGAATTGATTTTTTGTTCTAGCGTCATTCCCAAGCCTCACAGCTGGACGCCTGGATTCATATACCATTGTTTTCCTTGGTTACTTGATCTTGGCATTACTCGTTTAAAAACTGATTTTACCGCTAAGATATCTAGTGCTTACATTTTTAAAGGTTGTTTTACGAGCGATCCCAGTTTCCCTCCCAAAGAGTCAACTTACTTGAAAAAGAAACGTACTCCAGCTCGGCTCCATTTCCACACTTACTAATTCTGTAGGAAACCTTGTAGAAGCCTACAACAAAGCAACCAAACATGGCAGCTGAAACAACTTCCGGTAACCTCGAAGGGCTGAACCACTTTACATACTATTTAGGGGGAATGTTAAATTTAGTATGTTAAAAAGAATTTGTGTAATCTTTTATGCGGCTCATAAAACATAGGTAAATAGATAAAGGCTGCCAACTAAAAAAAAATCTGAATTATGAGTGTAACACATTATTTGAGTCGTTTCTGTCTTATACTAAAACTAATTTGATGTATTTAGATTTCTAAACACCCCTCTGGATGGGTTTTCGCTGATTCTGCGAGGGGCATTTAGTCGACTACTGTCGCATGTGGTGGGGATATGAATGTATTTCAGTAACACTACGACCGTTTTTGTAAGAAATTGACTTTGAAATTGGTTTGTTCTTCATATAGACATTTGGCCTTACTTTTTATCCGATAATGAGAAGTGTTCCCGTTTAAACGGAGCAAGAAATAATCCGCCTGCGCAGCAGTTTATTTTCATTCATGGGATGGGGATGAATGAAAACGCCAGAACCCATAAATTGGACGAATTGCCTGCAGTGGACCAAAATAACACAAACCCAGTCTACTCATTCAGTGTTATAGACCCCTTCACAGAACGTAAACATCCGGGTGGGCGGGGCGATCACTGGAGGCAGAAGTAGAATGAGCACAGTGGCGAGTCCAAGCGCGGCTAGCTAGCTTATATTGTTTTGGGCCTTTTTGGCGATCGTTATCGTGCACAACATGGCCAAAGAAGATGCTAATTTATCGGAGTATGTACAGACACTCACTATACGGGATCGGGAGTGTTATTTAAAAAAACTGACGTTATCAGATGGGACCATCTTGACAGACCCCTACGCGCTCACTCAATGGAAGGACGACGTGACAGGTTTACCCTCTGTTGAATGGCCGGAGATTTACAGTTACTTAATAGAGAAACCAAGCGTCTACAGTAAAGAGAAACTAAGGGCATATAAATCGTTTTCATCTGTAGAAGCCTCGCCTACAAAATAAGATGAAGCTTTATCAGTGTCAGGCAGCCTAAGCTAACGTTATATACTGGTTGGTTGGGCTGGTTAACTTTAGCTACTAAGTTAGTTGATTACTAATTTCTGAAAATGTAATGTTAGGCACGGCAAGATACACCAGAAAATGATTTATTTAGCTAGCTACCTAGCTAGTAACGTTAGTAGAAATTACCTGAGGGGTGTACTACGAAGCGAGATTAATGGGTTAGCGAGGTATGTTGAGTCTAAAGCCAGAGTTTTCAGTGTCACGAAGGTGGCTCTCTTTTAACCTGGCTAGATCACCATGGTAACTGATGCTTAGCTCATAGCCTGGTCCCGACCAGGTTATGTTCAGAGTTTAATCTTAAAATCAGCTATAAAAGCGCAGCTGTTTCACAGTTTAGCGCGTTTGGAGCTGGCGTAACCTTTACTTTGAAAGTCCAGTGGAGCTGGATCAGAACCGAGCATCTGTACGGAGGGAGAGATCGCACTGATCCGCTGGTGTTTACTTTCTCTCTGAGCGTCTCCGCCTACAGATGTTCAGCTGAGGGAATACGCCACTCACTGTTGAGCCGAGCGTCAGGAGGACACTGAAACAAGCATTACAGATAATCAGATAGCTAATCAGTGAAGTTAATCATTTCACTTTGATGTGGCCATGAATAAATGAATTTCAGTGTTTGGCCTGTTATATGGCAGTGTTGCCCAAACACAAATCTTGAATAGGTCTATGCTATTTTCACAGTTACAAAGGTCTTTGTTGTCATTGTACAGAGACAATAGGCTATGAGATTTACTGTACAGCACCTAAAAAGTTCTCTGTATATTCATACGCACACCCAGCCTCACTTTCAATAAAACACACTCATTCTATAATTGATCAGTAAAATATATGAAAACAATATAAAACACAGTTTAAAAATGACAGTTGTTGCTCTAGTTTATTTTGTTTAAATGGATAAAGCTTCATATTTCAAAGTACCTCAATGTTCAGCTGTCAGAAATTAAAACCAGCCTCCTCTCTTTACTTATTATTAATTATCATATTTGCAGCAACAGTGTTGCTTTTGGCTGTGATCAGGCTTTTTTATATCGCTCATACTCTCTCCATTAAAACAACCTGCTCCTCTTGGCTGAAATCAGCGACCATGTGTGGAAGTAGAATCATATGACGCCAAACACCTCTTTTTATGTGAACGCGCAGCAGGAGCACAAAGCTGAGAGCCGGACTTGACAAACCAAGTTGATAACCACCTTCGTGACACCGTTTAACTCTGTTTAGGGGCTTTAGGTTTTGTTAAGCCAGAACATGAACACAAAGCCTGGCTGTGTTGAGCTTCCTTCGTAGTACACCCCTCTGATATGAAATGCGCGCTGCAAACACGAGCATTTTTGATGATTGCCTCCGTCCAGTCCTTTCTTCTGATCGCATTTAGCCATAGTTGTCTTCGGTTTTTTTTGACTGGCAGGTGGTATCCGATAATATTTTAGATTTAAGCCATTACTCTTTGGGTTCTGGCACCCGACCGCACAGCAAGATGACACCATGATAGCAGAGATGGCAAAGTCCTGGCGCCAGCTAGAGACCAACGTTAGTAGCTGCCTGTTTGTTTTGCCTCCAGCTGAACACGTGACCTAATCGTGACGTAGGCTCAGAAAGGGTCTATACCACTTGTATTAAATAAACTACAACAAAAAATGCTCCTCGTGTTTAATAGAATTATTTTTTGGAAGATTTTTGCAATTTGTGATAGTATCAGGAAATCATGGATTAATTGTTATTTCTAATGTTCTCTATAACATGTTTATAAAGAATGTTGTTACAACAGTTTTGGCTTATATGTGAAAGCTGCTGATTTGTTAAAGGCGAAAGTTGATTGTACAAAAAAAAAAAATAGCCTCCATGTGCTGAAAATGAATTGACTCTTTTTCTGCATCTCATTAATATACAAACCATATCTTCAGCATTCTTCCTACAAATGAGTTTGACATACTGGTTTATTCATCATTTTTCTTTGAATCAAATCAGGTTGTCCTTTACTGTGTTATATCATTTATTATCAAACTGTGGACAAAAAGAGTGGACACTGACATGACCACACTGAAAAATGAATCATAGCTGCATTGTATCATCCTGATGTTTTTACACCTGTCGCGAAGATATTTCACACATTGGATTTCAATTTAGTCATTTGATAGACGGGAACATGTTATGTATTACTGTGAAATAACAATGTATAACTGATATCTCTGTTATTAGATGCAGGCAGACAATATTAAGAATACAGGAAGCCTGCCTGTGGTCAAATGACACCGTCAACCTTGTAGACAGCTGAGAAAAAAGTACAGAGCATCTGGGGTTACAAGAAATGACCTTCATAAGCAACGGCTGTCCTATAGAGGCTCAGATTACTAAAACACATAAGATTGTGTGTCATTCCAACATCTTTTATTAAAATCCAGCTAGGCACATACTGTACGTAGATATATATCCCCTTGTCCTGTTCTTATTCCATATTTGTTGTAAAATTTTTAATAAACTAAAAGTAAGCCTTACAATTTGGCAAATTATCAGCCTTTGTGGATACAATAATCAGTTTGAAGGTAGCAAAAGAGCACTGATTAAAGCTCCTGGATGTCACCAAAGCAACAGGACTCAGATTGCTTGGCAGCACCAGACAATGTACACAATACACACTTAGCCAAACAGTGTTAAATTTACATAATGACAAGAGGACTCCTGTAATATATAGGCTAACACAGCACAATTATTACAGGATATCAAATCAAAAATAAAGCATAACTTACACTGAAGACAGCTATTAAGGAATTCTAATCAAATCTGATCACAACACTTACAGTTTATAATACCCGTAGCTGAACAAAGATTCATCTGTCCAGCCCATATGCTTAATGTGTAGAATCACCAAAAGACCTCTTGTTGAATAATAACTTTTGTAGGAGTTTTTTCAAGGCAGAATTCCCTGCTATTATACTTAATTAAGCAACACTTTTTCAGTAAAGAGTGAGAAAAGGATGGTAAAAGTTGCCCTGAGTGCTTGTATCACAATTTCAGGGATATTCTTTGGTCCACAACAGCCAAAAGTTGGGAAAAAAAAGAGAGAAGTTGCTGTTATGTCTGAAAACTTTATCATAAGTGGCATAAAAATCGATATAAAGTAATTCTTCACGCTACCAGTGAGACCAAAGTATTAAAATCTTCTAGGAAATGAGACTTGTATTACAGCTCTAAAACGAAAGTGGACACAGATCCATGCTTGAATCAGTATTGTGCACACTCTTTCCAGTACGTTCTTTGAACTCTCTGCTCGTCCCTGAATGGCTGTTCAGTAAAGGTGCCCCCATTGTACATTTTCAATCTTTGTCCCACTGTACATTGAAAGCCTTTATTCACATACAGTGCAACGAATGTTTCAGTTAGGAGTTGGGGAATATGTGTGGTCAGCCCATTCTCCCCTCACCAGCTCAAAAGACACGATAACGTCCAGCAAAGGGCTCCACTTGAAAATACAGTTATGCAGATTGCTTCCTCTGTTATTTCTCCAGCTTTGGATAAAGAAATCTCGGATTCTCCAAAGGTAAGCTCCTCAAGGACAGAAGAACAGAACAAATATATTATAGAGCTGATTTTTTTAGGAGTAGATTGTAGATATTACTTTGAGACTTAATTTGTCAACCCAGGAATTTTAAAAACACAAATTCCTTTTACAGATGTCTCATTGAAAATAACTAAACTTTTCTTGTGAATATAGGAAACTGCTAATAATTTCTAACTCAATACAATATTTGCTATAATGTCATTACATATGAAATACACATAATGGCATTTTTTTGATCAAATAGTTTATTCTATTTAAGAAGTTCATGGTGGAAAAATGACACTGAAGGTCATGCCAGATTGCGACACACTAACATGAGGTGATGACACACTAAGAAAGCTATTTTATGATATTTAGGGGGTTTCTAGGTCAATACTTGAATCTAGATAATATTTGAAAGCCATATGTGTGCAAATACATGTGGTTTCATGCACCTGCTTCCTTGGTAAGACTATTGAGTCATATTTGGAGTTTTTTTTTCTCCTTAGAAGTGCAGGGTACGTAAGCAACCACCTCAGTTTTATTATGATTCACTTCAAAACATTCTGCCTGATTACTGTTAGTGTGGTAGCAGTAATAGTGTTTTAACTACTGTCTTTTCCCACAGAAATGGGAGACTGGTCCATTCTTGGCCGCTTCTTAACTGAGGTTCAAAACCATTCCACAGTCATTGGCAAGATATGGCTGACAATGCTGCTCATCTTCCGGATCTTGCTTGTGGCCCTGGTGGGGGATGCTGTCTACAGCGACGAGCAGTCCAAGTTTACCTGCAATACCCTTCAGCCTGGCTGCAACAATGTCTGCTATGACACCTTTGCTCCTGTCTCTCACTTGCGCTTTTGGGTCTTTCAGATTGTTCTAGTCTCCACACCCTCCATCTTCTACATTATCTACGTCTTGCAAAAAATCACCAAGAACGAAAAGATAGAGGATAAGAAAGTTGAAGTGGTACCCAGGTCCTCACCTTTACTAGAAAGGGACAAACACATGGGAGGAGATAAAGAGAGAACGCTGGAAGCTGGCAGTCCTTATAACACAACCTACAACAACGAGGACTGGAGCTCACAGGAAGGTGAGTGTAAGGAGATGAGCCAGCTGGAGGAGGAAATGAAAGAGGTAGGAAAAGACCCAACCCAGC
The DNA here is from genome assembly GCA_019142605.1 of Cephalopholis sonnerati. Classification (NCBI taxonomy): domain Eukaryota; kingdom Metazoa; phylum Chordata; class Actinopteri; order Perciformes; family Serranidae; genus Cephalopholis; species Cephalopholis sonnerati. Next base: position 13,770,774 of record JAGQAX010000017.1, read on the forward strand.
TCTCCAGCCAAGTACTGCTTATTTACATCATACATGTTTTGCTACGCTCCATCATGGAAATAATCTTCCTCATTGGGCAGTATTACCTATTTGGATTCGAAGTCCCACACCTTTTCCGCTGTGAGACCTACCCCTGTCCAAACAGGACTGACTGCTTTGTGTCCCGAGCCACAGAGAAGACCATCTTTCTCAACTTCATGTTCAGTGTCAGTCTAGGTTGCTTCATCTTGAACATTGTGGAGCTGCATTATCTAGGCTGGATTTATATTTTCAGAGTATTATTCTCAGCATGCTGCACATGTTGCCAGCCAGATAGAAACCCCATGCAGCACATGGATTTATACTCCGACAACAACCCACTGTTGCTGGAGCTCAAACACTCTCTTCGTGGCAGGGTCGTCCTGCAGACCACCTCTACCATGTCCCGGGACAAGAGCAGCAGTGTCCCAAACCAAGGCTCGGCCATCTCCTTTGAGACAGACTCCACACTAGAGTGCACTTCGAAGAGAAATCCAGATGAAAAGGAACGCAGCAAGACTAGACTGCATAATATGGCCAAAATAGGAAGAGGCAAAAAGTCATGGCTGTAAATAATTTCAAACCATATTTTTCCTTTGTATTATATAGATATTCCATCCATGACTGTATATGTATATCTCTAAATTCAATTAAAATCTTTTCAGGATGGATCAGTTAAAGTAAGTTATGAAGTTTGTGATTATAAAAATGATTCAGACAACGCCAGGAAGAAACTATGACAGATTCTTCAGATACTTGTTTCTAATCACAGAACATTGCACAAGCGAAAGAATACTTAACATTGGTAAACTGGAATTTTGGAATGATTTGGAGATGTTGCACTTTGTTTGCCATATTTGGTTTATTAGGTGTACTATAGAAGAAGCACTGATATGAATGTAGTGCAGATTTTTATGAAAATGTTTCTGTAAATATAGTCAAATCAATGTATTTGCTGTGATTTTGTCATACTTTCACTTACTGTTAGACTTACACTACATTACACTACATAAAGGATCCTTTCTAAGTAGACAGATGATGTGTCTAAACATCAGAAACTTTATAGTTACTTGGCCTGTCAAGCATCAATGCGCAAGGGCTCTGATTTGGTTTAGAAGTCTGTATAGTGGTCTGATTCTCATTGTTTTGTCCGTCTGACAGAAGCCGAATTTCAGCACCTATGGCACCCTGTAGTCTACAGTACGCTACCTTTATGTCCAAGACAAATTTCCTTGGGGACAAATACAGTAATATTAAATCTTACCTGTGCCATAGAGATGGACAAAAGACTTGATTTTCCTTGACTTGAACATCTGAAGAATATTCTTGCTGTCCCGGATGGCATTTATTGGCTATAATACATACATAATATTATAAATCTCAAAGACCTTACCTTTGAGAATCATAATTAAGCCAAAATGCAATCATGTATGTTAATGTTTGAGGATTCAAAAACACATTTAATATTTTATCAAACTTAAAATTGACACCCCTTAGGCTACATTATCCTGTCAAACTTCTAAATTAGGACATGTGGTTCGGGCATTGAGTTCTAAGGTGAGTCCTGACAAGCAAAATATGAGCACCCTGGGAGGATTTACCTGTGCCTGTACCATGGACTGTAAAAAGAAGGCCCTACACAGTCAGTGCTCCAGTTAAGTAAAAAGACCAGGAGGGGTCACTGCTGTCCGGTTTACACTGGTGCTGCCTTCACTTACTGTTGGAAATACTAAACTTTTAAAGTAGTTTAAACATTGACGACCCAAATACAATTATAGAGAGCTAAATTTGGCACAGTTTGCCCATATGTAACATATAAAGATAGGCTGTATGAAATCAGTAGAAGTAAAAGGTGGTGAAAGTATTCCTTGAATATTTTATATGCATATAATTCAAGTTCCGTTTTCGTTTTTTGTCTTTAAATATATATAGACGAATCTACACATGGCTACCAGTTGCCCTCTTTTTAAATTTAAAAACGCAAACATGAGTTTGGTTGTATCCCATATCGATTACATCCGACACTACTGTTACTAAACCGGAGATTACGGGAAGCATTTGAAAGCACCACAAGTACATTACTCGCACCTACTGTCAATTTGCAAGGAGGAAAATGCTGAAAACTTCAAGCAAGACAACATCGCGAGCATTTACAGGTAGGTCAGTGTCATATTTGCTAATAGCGTTTACTCTGTGTTATTTTATATGAATGACATTGTTATATTTTCTACTTCAAGTGTTCCCTAAGGCCACCGGTGCTAGAGAATGAGGGCAAAGCAGCTTAAAGGGAGAGTATTACAGACAAGCTGTGGACTAGTCGCAGCGATAACCTAGCTATAGCATGTTTACAGTAAGTTCACTAAAGCTAAACAATGTTTTATCATTTACCGTCAACAGTCATGATGACAATTCACAGTTGTATTGTAAAGTGCTGTAAAGAGATAGTATTGTTATTTTATAGCCTCTCTGACCTGAGGAGACATGATTAAATGTGGATTAAGTGCGAATTTAACTGTTTATGGACTAACACGCCGTGTATGGATGTGTAAGCCTCGTGCACAAATGTTCAGGTGCTCTGCATCACTTTAATGGTGATGCTGATCATTGACAGCAAGACAGATGAGGTCAAAGCAAACTGTGCCTGTATGTAGGGCAACTTCACATGTACCGTGGCGTAGACATGTGTAAGTGTATAGGACTGAGAGAATAAACCCTATATTTACAATATATTATTATTTACAGGCAATTTCTTTTGTTCTTTTGTTAAGACTGTAAAGCATGGATGCTGTAAGTGATGTCAGTTACCTTTAACACAGCTAACACTGTTTACTTTCCTCTAATTTGAGTTATTTTGATTATTTGTGGACGCTATGAATGGGAAAATGTATGATAAAAAGTGGAATTTTGACATGAAATGCAGTACAGTAGCATATTAAATCAAATGTGCTGCAACAATAAGATGTATGAAGAATGTGGACAGGACTGTGAACCTTGGACTCTGAGCCTTGGCAACAGCCTCTTGGGGATAAATGTATTTTGTCACAAGAACAGAAGAAATAGTTGTTTTGTTAAAGGTCCAGTGTGTAGGATTTAGTGGCATCTAGTAGTGAGGTTGCAGAACTGAAACTTCTTCCATGTGCCAAGCCTGCAAGAGAAGTATGGTGGCTAATGCAAATTACCCTATCTAGAGCCTGTGTATGATTTTTCAGTTCTGGGCTATGGTAGAACAACATGGTGGATGCTGTGGGAGAGGACCAGGCCAGTTTCTGTATTACAACTTCTGGGTCCATTGTGTGATGTGATAGGGCCCAAAAATACTTTTTCTGTAAATCAGTGATCACCGTGACCCCTGCAACCTAAATGACTCCTTTCACCATCAGCATATGATCAGTTTGGTCCGATAACATTTGTAAGTCTAGAGGAGCTGCATGATTAAATCATTTTATCCACATTTAACTTAGCGGAGTGCTGAACCAGAAGTTAGCAGCTTGGTGTGCCAACGTCTGCAGTGCGCTTGCACTATGGTCCCAGTCATGTGAAAGATTCAGGTAATCTAACATCCGAGAAGTCAAACTGTTTCTTTTGCTTCATGCGTTACTGAGGAACTAGTAATAAAAGGGCCCTGGCCTTCAACGCTGTAACCAGTTCTCTGTTTCTGCCAGTAGATGCCCCTACACACTGGACCTTTAAGGCAGATTTGTATTTTGATAAAAACATAAATAAAACAAACCCAACTAAACACAAACAAGTTCTACTGAGCTCTCAGCTAATATTTTCCTTATTTTCTCTTTTTTCCTTCCTCCTTACAGATGACATTATAGGTCCATAGCTGCTGTAGATGATTTCTGTCATCATTTTAATGAAACTGTCCTTTTGTTGCTGTAAACAATTCAAACTGGAATAAGTCTACAGAAAAGTTTGAGCATGTTTCACCTAATTAAGAAAGACAAGGAGAAGGAGAAGGAATTGGGCAAGAAGGAGAAGAAAGAGAAGAAAGAGCGTATGTCCCAGGCAGAGTTAAAGAGCCTGGAAGAGATGAGCATACGCAGAGGCTTCTTCCACCTCAATCGAGGGAGCTCAAAGAGAGACTCTAGGAGCAAGCTGGAGATCTCGAGTCCAATCCCAATTAAGGTGGCTACCAACATGGAGCTCAATCTGACAGACCTGGAGGCAGAGCACCTTCATGGTACCCTGGGGCAAGATTTGGGGCAAGTAAGTGCAAGTACCTCTGGTGAAGACTTGAAGGGAAATGTACTGGATCATCATCGCAGCTCTGTGAAGGAGAGAGCAGCTAAGTTTGGGGAACTGGCCAGGCCGAATTCAGTGGGAAGCCAGAGACATGTGTCTTTTTCACTGAAGAACAAAGATGACAATGCTTTGGAGGTTTCAAATCTTTCTGGACAGAACCGGACTACATCATCTTGGAAGTCCAACCGAAAAGGCATTAATATGGTCCACATTCCTGAGATGGTGGAGAAGACCTTCCCTGGTACAGACCTGCAGTTGCCCATGCTTGTTGCTCCCCCAATACCAGATCCAAGAGAACTGGAGCTACAGCGACGCAACACTGGGGATTTTGGCTTCTCTTTGCGTAGGACCACCATGCTGGAGAGGCAGCCTGATGGAGGTGTGTGTCGGCGTGTAGTACACTTTGCTGAACCAGGTGCTGGGACCAAGGACCGGGCTCTTGGCCTGGTGCCAGGAGACAGACTCGTGGAAATCAATGGCATCAATGTGGAGAACAAGAGCAGGGATGAGATCGTGGAGATGATCCGTCAGTCTGGAGAGTCGGTCAGGTTAAAGGTGCAGCCAATTTTGGAACTGAGTGAGTTGAACCGCAGCTGGCTGAGGACTGCTGAAGGCCTGCGCAAAGACATATTTGAAGTAAGTAATATTGTTGTTGAATCTGTTTTATTCCACTCAGTGAGTAGATTCTTACTTGCAAACACAAATGCCACATCCATATTTCTGTTTCTTTTGCTGTCGCATTTTATTCATCCCCAAAAGTGCTGATATCTCAAAATGCTGTTCCTTTGTTGGCCAGGATTTCACTTTGGATTTTAGACTTTTGGAAATTCATCGCCATTGCACTGAGAAACAGAGTTTGTTTTAATCTGGTGATTCTACAGCTTTTTTATTTGGATTTTTCAATACATATGTACCTGGGGTAAAAAACTGCTGTACATGAAAGGCTTTTTTATGCCTCCATACCAGTGACAGCTGTGGCCAGAGCTATTATGTTTTGGAGCCGTTCATCCATCCATATATTTCATGAACGCGATACTTGGTGGTCAAAGGCTATGGTCAAAGGTCAAAGGTCAAGGTCACTGTGACCTTGTGCGTTTCATTCTCACGAAGGCTATATCTCAAGAAGTCCTTGACTGATTTCCTCCACTTTGGCACAAATGTCCAGCTGGACTCAAGGATAAACTGATTAGAATTTGTCAAAGGTCAAAGGTCAAGGTCACTGCAACCTCACAAAACATGTTTTTGGCCATAACTCAAAAATTCATATGTTAATAATGACACAATTTCACACACATGTCTAATAGGATAAAAACATGAAGTGATGACATTTTATATCCAAAAGGTCAAAGGTCAACTCTACTGTGATATCATAATGTCCTGAAAAACACTTTTCTGGTCATTATTCAATGCCATAACTCAGGAACAGAAGGGGGGGCATTCAGTTAAATATTGAATTGGCAACACGTGTGCACATTGTATAGATCTTCTGTGCTGCTAGGATGAAGATGTGTGTGAAGCATGGTGCATCCATGTTGTAGGATATGTATCTTCTTTGCAGAAACATCCATATTTAAAACATTGTAAACTGTCATGGCTACATACAACTATAACTACATCTTGACTGGTTCACGGAGACACACAACGGCAAGGCAGTTATTCTAGTTCTCATTTTGGTATTTGTTGCTTCTAAGCACTGTGTAGTTTTGTACCCAAATAGTATAGTGGATTAAAGATGTCTGGATTATGGGTGGAACTGTAATGACACTAGTAATGTGCTTTTGTGCTTGTATGTATGGGGGAGTGTGTGTTTTGAAAGAGAGAATGTGTTCTGTGTATATATAATCCCCCCCTCGCTCCCCCCCAGTCCTTTGACACCAAACAATAGGACGCTGAAGGAAACAACGGCCCAAACGCCGCCACAGACCATGGCCATATGGTCTTGTAAGACTTGGCTGGCAGCCCATTCAGTTCTTTTCGCTCGGATAATCATGTGCAACAAGTAGAGGAGCATCAAGTTAAACTCTTTATTAGCCGCCACAACAAACACCAGATTCTTAAGTGTCTGAAGACAGTGGGTGAGATAAACCTAGGTTCATGTTACGGCAAGGCAGTATACTGTTATTTGAGGTACATCAGTTATACTTGAGTTATGGCCTACAGTGCTTTGCATTTTAAAAAACAAGCCCGCATATGTAGGCTTTATTCTGTAATCATAAAAATTAGAACAAAAATGAACACACAGTCTGTAAATTACACTGTAAGGATACATGAAGATAGAGCATCACACTAATATACTTTTTGTTTTAAACTGAAAAAGAGAAATACTGTTAGATACTATTTAACATTGGAAATTAAGAATAAATATTTTTTCCTATTAAATGTGTTTCCCAAAGCCCAAGATTGTTTCGCCCACAACCTGAAAATATCCAGTTTACTGTCATAGAGTAAAGAAACCAGAAATTATTCACATTTAAGACGCTGAAATTAGAGAACTCTGACTCTTTGTTTTTAAAATATTACTCAAACTGATTAATCAGTTATCAAATCACTTGGCAATTAATTTATTAGGTGAAAACTAATTGATTAATAATTGCGGCTCTGTAATTGAGCAATATTGCACAAGAAGGAATATTGTTGTACTGTATATTAGCATGGCTGTGATTTGGTTGTAGGCATGAGGCCGTGGGTGGCCGCACTCATGGAATGCCTCTTGTCCAGTCAAATTACTTAGTCTGTTGTATAACTGATATATAAGATGTTTGTGTAATGAAGGAGATTGTCTCCATTTTTTTCAGAGCACATCAGGGTTGAGAGCTGGGTCAGATGTGCTTAGCTTAGAGTGAAAGTTTAGTGATTCATCCATACTGTGAGGCCTTACTCAGAGTGTTGTTGTGGCACATAAATAGGATGTAAAAGGTGCTCTGTACAAGACTGGTGTGAAGAACCTGGAGGCATTGCAGAAGTAACAATAAAGGTGGCAACAATATCAGTGTTACCAGTGTTATATTGTAAGGCTTATATGTTTTGAGAACCATGTGTGTCATGTGGGGGCAGCTATGGTTACCAGATAATCACATTTTATGCTTCTGATGACACCCACCATTAGTGATCAAATATTAAGTCAAACAGAAATGGTGCATCACAATTGCTGTGATATCCAATACAAAACAGCAGGTGTGAACTTCCATGTTCTTATCTGCTTGTGTGTATGACAGTGTCTCCTTCCACCCAATGCTTTTACCCATGTGACTATCATTTTGAATTATGTGGGAATGTACCTTTGCGGGAATGAATGTTTTCAAAGCCAGTGAAACAGTTTGTTTACTTTGCTTTGTCCTACATTCAGCTGATCTTGATGATCATCGTAAGACAGGCCATTTTCAAAAGCAGAAAATGTACATGTGAGCGTGACCTAGAACTAACAGCACTATTTATAGTTGGTTATAATAAGATCTGGATTCTGGATCTAGAGCTCTGCAACACAGTGAGGACCAAGTCTGATGCATGAGCATATTTTGCATGTTGGCTCAGTTTATTTAAAGGTTAGTAAAATAGTTGATGCTTCGGGAAACATGCCTCTTTGCATTCTCGCAGAGTGTTAGATGAGAGGTTTGGTATCACTCTCATATCTGTTAACCTAAAATGAAGCTACAGCCAGGAGACTGTTAGCTTAGCTTAGCATAAACACCAAGCAGGAGACAACAGCCAGCTTAGCTTTTTCAAATGTAAAAATACCTGCCGACCAGCACCTCTAAAACTCACTCATTTAAATGTCGTATCTCCATCTGTGTTTTGGCGTCTGTATCTACTTGGGGTCTTACAGGTTTCAGTGACTTCCTGGAGTCTTGTCATCACTGTGAGGTTACCAGGCAACCAGCAGTGGTCTGTGTAACTGCACCGTGTAAGACTGTAGTGGGAGTCCACTAATAATGAGCTGGTTATTGAACAAAAACTAACCGTTCAGGTTTGGTATCAGTTGAACACCTGCTCTCCCTGTGTCTGCTGTCTCTGTCTCTTTCTGTTTTATTATTATATGGTTTCTGATTACAAGAACATCACATGGTGTGCTTTAGGCTACATAACACACCCCTCACCTTTACACACACACACAAAAAGGAACCTCCCTACCAAAATAACTGTGTATGGCACAAATTGAGTATAATCTCAAACATTTGCTTATTTGCTTTTCAAAGGGTCAGTAGTAGATCACAAGGGGTCAGTAATAGATCGCAACTTTAATTGTTCTTCGACATTATTCTGGGACTAAATGAAATTATTTTGTGGCTAGGCCGAGTATGCACAGCTGAGCACATAAACCTTTTGTCCATTGGGTGGCAGCCATCGTCCACACTACATGAGGCCAGAACAACTATTCTTCTGTTTTGTCTATTCCGTTGTATTTCCAAAGCTTTCAGTGTCTTTCCTGATTCACTGTAAGTACTTCATCATAGACACTGAGTTACAGACCCCTCAGGCCAGTGGACATCTCATTACTGAGATGTCACCACTGGACTCAGTTCACTGTTATGCAAGCCACATTCACAGATGAAAAAACCGACATGAAACTACTGAAAACAGGATTTAAACTTTAAAAACAAAGGTGTGAATGCGTGTAATGATCGTACTGCAGATTTTTTTTAGCTGTATTTGGTAACTACAAATAAGTTTTTGTTATATTTGATGAGGTTGTCATTATGCCCTGTTAGTAGTACATGAGACAGATTATCTGTGAAAAACTCATGTTCCCCTATCTCCTCCTAGCGCTCCTAATGGCATTTGCAAAAATTCACTGCGCCTGAATGAAAACAACCTGAGCCGAGGAGTCTCTCATGCAGCCGTCTTTCACGGCAGTTGCTGCTCAAACTGTCAAACTAGGCAGTGCTGATAAAATATGAATAACAACATTATATGACAAAGTTTGAAATGAGAAAGTTTGTGAACTGGCCGCCATGCTGGAAATAATCAAGCCAAAACCAAGCATCGTACACTTGGTCATTTTACAGCTAAACAGTGAACCAAAATATGTTTCTGAAAACATTGATTTGTTTTTGTAGATTGTCTCATGTACTACTGTCAGGATATAGTAACAGTTTCAGCAAATATCACTTTTTTTTTTTTTTTTTTTAAATAAAAGTTACCAACTGTAGCTGTAGAGATCGAGTAATCATGTGCATTTAAGTGAGGTGCAGAATTAGTGCTCATATACCTTTCATTACTTAAGGATTCCCTTACAGTTTGTGTAAGGGAATCCTGCTGCGCTGCACATGAGCAGGTATACAGTGTATGAGTAGGGCTGTAATACTCTGTGCCTTCTGTTTGTCTTCAGGATAGGAAGACAAACAATTTTCCAGCTTGTGGAGGTAAATCAATCGGACAGAGGCATTATCAAGTACCAAGTTGAGATACCAACTATGCAGGAGACTCTCAGCAAGTCGGTGGTGTCAAAAAGGGCTTTGCCTCAACCTGGTCAGTGTCCTCATGAGCACCATATGCCACTTGTTACTGTACACCTGAATCTATTTGTCAGAACTGACTTGACATTTATTTGATACTTTTTTTTTTACAATGATTTGATATCTTGACCTCCTACTTTGGAAGCTGGCACGTTTTAAACACAGATTAAATACATAGCATATTAGCAAACAGGAAAAAGCAGATACATTTAAAATATCAATTACATCCCAAATCATACCTTTGAGAGCTAATTTTACCTGTCTATAATTAATAAAACTAGGAGCGCGGTATTTTATTTTATTTTTTCAGTTTTATTTTTTAGTTATTTATTTGTTATTTCTAATGTATTTGTATCACAGTACCATCTCTAATTTATTTCTTTTTTCTCTTTATGTTTTATTGGGTGTGAATGTGAAAGCATTCCCACTTGTTTTCCACATATTTCAACATACAAGCCTTTTTGAAATATTCAGACTTGTTTGGGACTTGGTAAAAATGCTCTCCTCAGGGTTTACACTGATTTGTATTGGACGGGATGTTCAGAGCTGGAGTGGGGGACTCAGCTGTCAGAGTGTAGGGGGGTTCTTAAACATTTCTCTTTAACTCACTGTCATGCCCACAAAGTTGTGCTCTTTTAAGCAATGTTACCGTGGAAGCAAACAGACTTATACATTTGTCAATGTGAGTCTGAAAGTAAGAGAAAGTCCACCACCTGACACAGTTAACTTGATGTTAAGTGAGACCAGATATCTCTAGAGGACAGCAGATCGTGCCAGTTTTCTAACCTGTGACCATGCTCACATTTTTGTAACTACAGACACAAATTTCACACTGCTTGTTCATCAGGTTGTCCTGCCTCTCCGTGTACAAATTCTGAAGATCGGAGTTATTGTTTTTGAGGACAGGCCTGTTTGTGAGATGTGCTTCAACTTAATCTCTATGAGATTAACTGCCTCTTTACAATACATTACAATGGCAACCTGAGCTCATGAGTGACACACACACATAGACACACACACACACACACACACACACACACACACACACACACACACACACACACACACACACGACTTTACCAACCAGGATTTTACCAACAAAGTTTGACAACCTGCAGCCCTGATCATGTTTTTGACACAGCACACACAAATTTTAGTTTGTTTTTGACTGGAAAGCTTAAACATGGAAGGTGAGCCTCAGCTCAATCTCTACGAAGTTCACCGTCTGTAGTTCATGGGTATTATTTAACTTTTCAATGATATTCCTATTATTGGACCTATTTGTACTCTTTCAACTATTCCTATTACTTCACCTCATTCCTACACGTTAAAGCCAGCATTGCAGTGTAGTGTCAGCTTTTCAAAAACCTTCAAATATTCCACAATATTGTTTTCATTCAGCCTTTCAGTGACAGTCTTACTAATTAAACCTATTCACACTTTTGCAACTATTCCTACTACTTCACCTTCTTCTTACAAATTTAAGCCTGCACTGCAGTGTAGTGTCAGCTTTTCGAAAATCTTGGAATATTGGTATCATTCATTTAATGACATTCTTACACATTTCTGCCAGCACTGCAGTGTGCCATTAGCTTGTAAACCCCCCTTAAATGTTCCACATCAGTCATACATTAATAGTATTATTCAACGTTTAAAGCCAGCATTGCAGTGTAGCATCTAGCTATTCAGCATACTGCATTAATATCCGCTATTTTTTCAGAAGTTGCATTCTCTACTAGCTTTAAATCTTATTATTCATCTTATTAATCATATGACTATATGTATTTTTAGTTAGTTTAAGTCTTTTTTTTGTCACTATTACTTTTCCTCTGTCTCTCCAAGTGGATATTAACCTATGTATATTGTGTGTGTATGTGAAATATAAAATGGGCATTGAAACTTAGACACTGAGCTACTGATTCAAATATGCCCTGAAAAATTCAGTAAACAAAACCGAAAACAAACAAACAAAACTGAAGCCTGAATGCCAGGGTGGCCCACGGCTTGATGTTCCAATGTTGTTATCTAATATTCCTACATACATTTCCTGTCTTTCTGCGGTCCAGACACAGTTTTCTCATTAGGAAATTAGCAAATGGTGTAATCTCCTCCCCAAGCTGCCCATTTAAATCACATCATCCTCCTTTCCAGTGGGGCGATGCTACAGCAGCAGAGAGTATTAGCTCAGGCGTGGATTAGAAAGAGGTGGGGCTTCCAAGAACAAAGCTGTTTGGTTCATGATGACAGAGGTTACACTTAAGATTCCCTCCATTTTTTACATGTATTTTATATTTCATAATTTAAGACTTTTGTGCCCTGGTTTCAGACCTTGACCTCTCATGGAAGTTTGTCAGCTGAAATGAGTCACTGTGACTATTTCTGACGGCAGCTTGACATATTAAGACAGACATACTTGGCATTCTTGGGTTTGTGACTGATACCATGTCTGTCAGTCAGTGGGACATAGACACTTGTCAGACACACCCACATCTTGTCAGCCATACCCAAGAGCTTTTTTATTGGAAATCATTACCTTTATTATGAAACCACATGCAATTTATACATTACTTCAGATTATGAGTCAATTGTATTTAGTGTTATTAGTAAGTATTGTGAAAATTGTCTTTGGCTGTTACACGAGTCCATTTTTACTTTCTGCTCCCCCTTAAAAACTGAAACCACAGGTGAGATCACACCTGAGTGTAAATTTGTTGCTCCCTAAATCATGTCCATGTGGCCTACTTTCCGAGAGAAGTTCTGATTTTCAGGCCTATTTACTATTACTGTGTAAAATCTGGGTCAGACCCTGGAATTTTCAGAGGACTGCAGACTGTGATGTCCCATGATTCATTTCTGCTCTGAGCTCCCAAAGCATGGAAACTGGTCAGATGTCTCCGTGATTTCTGCCTGTTTTTCTTGGATTATGCTTTATGGAGATTTTAATCTGAAATGATCGGCTTCCAACAATAAGTGTATTACATTTATTTGAGGGATTTTGTCATTCTGTCTATATTTTCTATAGTTTTATCATATATTTTGTGTGTGTGGTCAGCTCTGCCTTTTCTAACTCGGACTACAACAAAAGTTAATAAAGGTTTGGTAAATAAAGAAAAAGCAGATATTGTTATATATAAAACAAAAATCTATGTTGAATTTATTTCAAAAATAATTTGACTAGGTTTCATATTATTGAAGGGTTTAACTGGGTCAGAATCAGCAGTATTTATGGTGTATAGAGTCCTTAATCTTCGGTCTGCACTAACCATGTGTAAACAAACAGCCGATACGATGCTGTGGCCCAGTAACTGACTCTGGGGATTAGCAAACTGTGCTAGATACACTAGCTAAGCTGTGTGTTTGGCAGGGTCTTGCTGAGTGCTAATATGTAAACTTCTGATTTCACCATGATGAAGATGAAGTTTTTTAGATTTTAGTTTTTTTTAAGTACAGACAAACATGAAATGGGTGTTAATTGTTGTATGTCTTCTGGGCCTGGGTCCTGCAACCGCTGGTTTTTGTGTCATTCTTATTTGTGTTCATCACCAAACAATACAGCATTTCAAATTTAGGTCAGTAGTGTGCCTAAGCAGAAGCCTCTGTGAAATGGAGAAGTTAATACATTAGTTTGTAGCTCCCTCTTGTGGTGTACAAAGCATGGTGAGGAATATGTCTTTCATAAGTTCTAAAGACATGGTTTGGCCTTAGATAATAAGTCAAAACTTTGGTTCTTTACATGTGTTTATCTGTTTTGATGTGTGCATTACGATAGCTGCATAGAGAGAGAGATTTCTTACCTTTGAGAGAATAACTAGGATTTGATGTGAAGGTAATAGTGTGTATTCTTCACACTAATACAAATGTCTTATTCAGGCCTGTTATTGTGGAGGGTAATGGAAGATTAAGTAAGCTTTCATTCAATATAGAGTTGTTTGGAGAAGGAAATCGTCGCACGTAGTCCTGCTATAGATCTTTCTATCATCTCTCAATCTCTTAATTGCATTGTTGTAGTTTCTGTGTTCCCCTCAAATGAAAAGGGCATGCATTAAGGTTTGTATATCACCTGATGAGGGAGACCACCTCACTAATTCCCTGTCACCAGGCGAAGAGATTGGCAGTGAAAAGTGGCAGCGTTAATTGATGTGCTTCTGCAAATCCTATTTATAGTCCCTCTGTATTTCAGCAGCTGTCCCTCTTCCATGTCCCTGCCCAGCTCCTCTCACATTACCCCCCCCCTCCACTCCTCAAACCACAGCTTTACTGTGCTGTGCCGGCTCTGACCCCACCCTCGGTGTTGCCCTCCCTCTCACTCAGGACTAGTGAGAGTGAGCTCTTTCCCGACCCAGGTCCTGCTCTGCCTTGGCCCTGACTGCACTGCTCCAGTGACGGAGCGGAGATTGGAAGGTTAACCAGGCCTAAAGAGAAGGTAATGGGCGCGGGCCTCTGGTGGACTGTGTGTGTGGGCAGGCGGTGTGATCTGCTCTGGGTGTACATGCTCTGCTTAGCAGTTCCATTTGGGCTCTTATGGCGTCTCAGAATGGCCTCCTTTTGCTGCTGAAACTATTTATAGGAGTAGACTGATGAAAGCAGGGCCGGAGATGGTGAAACATGTTGCTGCATGTTTGCTGTGTCTCCCCAATGAGCAGAAGGCCAATTTTTTATACTGAACTGATAATGAAAAGTTGTGATAGGCATTTAACAGATTTCAACAGGTTGCATGTATGCCTGGTCATTAAGTATAGATATGGATGTGTGGAAATCTCAATTGTAAAATAGCAATATTAACGGCCGATTGATCCCTTAATCAATCGGCTATTAATATTGCTGGCTGTAATGTGTTTTGCTATCGGCAACACATTCCTGTTGTGTGCAATACTCATATGTTTTCTGATTGATTTTGTGTCATCACTACAAATGAGACAAACGACTAACATATGTAATCATTTTAGTGTGCTGGCTGAGGTGAAGGGTAGTTCTTCATACATAGTTAAAGTAATTGATTGCGAGTGAGGCCTACATTTCATAAATAACACTACTGCAGATGAGTATAGACTTCTGGTCCTGTTTACAGTGTGTAGATCTTTTGAGATCTTCATGTTAATGTCCCCCACTTGTCTCTTGTAGTGTGTGAAAACAAACTGTCCATTTTATTTTGTTGTTCATGTGTTCTGTCCTTAGGGCTGCATGGTCCCACTGCCCTGTTGTATGCAGAAAACAAGTTCACAGTATCCAACCATTCACCCCTAAATTCCTATTCTTCATCGCTACGCTCAGTACATCCTCCTCTCCTCGGCTGTCTCTTTTTTTCTCTTTCATCATTCCATTCATTTATTCTCCACGTCGCCCAGCTTGTTCCATGACTTCTGGCCTATCTCCATGGCGTACAAATCGCGCTTTTCATTCTGGGAGCAAAAGGGAAGTCACGCTTTTCTGTGTCTTTTTTTTTTGGCCTTTCAGTTCATATCTGCATGGTGTTGCTTGTTGAATTTGTGAAATACTCCTTTATGGTGCTGCAGAATAGCTTTGGTCTGAATGTATGGTTTGATCTTTTTGGTTTTGCTTCCTCTTGTGTAGGTTAAAGTTGAGAACAAGCCAGATGTAAGTGTCTTTTCACTTGCATGCTCTTGGGCACTAATTCACATGCTGAGAACAGTTTTGTGTGCTGTCGCGCAAGATAACAGAAGAATGAAGCTATTAATCATAGTCACAACCTTTTGCAAACTAATCAGTTTACTTTAGCATGGTCCTAGCAATATGTTGAATTTTGGAATAGGTAGGTAATGACAAATACACTTCTTAATCATGTATTTATTAGTAGGATAGAACTCGAGGTGATTTTCATTATTCTCTGGGTAACTTATATTTGAAGAACATGACCAAAGCATGGGGTGGCAGTTGCTCAGTCTTTGGGGATTTGGCTTCAAGTCCCTGTACAGACCAAGTACAAAGGGTGGACTGGGTGCCATGCCATAGGGCAGCATGCGTTTAGGTCCTGTGTGTCCATGTGTGTATTTGGGCCTGTGTGTGTGAATATATAACAAATTAAATAATATAATAATATAAATATAATAAATAATATAACAGAGTGGTAAAAATAATAAAGCATGTGTTCCTTCTTAAGAAAGGACATTTTCTAACAATTTAGTCTCTTTGTTGTCAATGCTGAGTATCACTTGGCCCACTGTCTAAAACACAGTGTCTACTTGTCCTAATTAGCCATTTAAACAATGAAAAAATTGGAAATAGACCTCTCTGGAACTTCATTCAACAACACCAAGAAGTTGTGAGGAAACTACTGTAAAGCTTAAAGGAATACCTCACCTGCAAAATGACCATTTGTATATCGATTACTCACCTTGAATTTCTGAAGAAAACCTTTGTTTTTCTCACATACCTCCATGTTGACTGGAAAATTGAAAAGTAATTGAGAACCACTTTTAACAACAGCAAAACTATATCAAAACATCAGTTTAGAAAGTCTAACAGAACTTTTGCAGTAAAATGCAAGTCTGATTTATTCAGTTGTATGATCAGTACTTCCCAAACAAAGCAAACAAAGCATTTTCGCTAGGCATATGAGAAAAAGTGTGCCCAAGAATTCACCATAACATGCAGTGAGTAATTGATATACAAGTGGTAATTTTTTTGTGTGAAGTATTATTTTAATATAAACCCATAATCTTTTACAATTTAGATTCTTTTAATGTCAAAGGTGCCCTCTGATGTAATATTTAAAGTTGTGTTTTTTCAGTGTTTCTCACTTTAACGCATGGTGTGCATTGTTGATATCTGACAACATTTCCAACAGTTTGCAAATATGCTGCAAACTTAGAACTAAATGAAAATCTTGAATCAAATGGCCTGATTGCACACACTAACTTGAGTAATTGCATACAGCGTGAGTGAGGGATTTAAGATATCTAAATGGAAATACACCAGCTGATATAAATACGTTTTTTGAATAATCCTTTATATGGAGTTTCTGAG
This sequence comes from Cephalopholis sonnerati, assembly GCA_019142605.1. Taxonomy (NCBI): domain Eukaryota; kingdom Metazoa; phylum Chordata; class Actinopteri; order Perciformes; family Serranidae; genus Cephalopholis; species Cephalopholis sonnerati. The sequence goes on from JAGQAX010000017.1 coordinate 13,787,477, forward strand.
CCCAGAACCCGCTGTTGAAATCTTTGACAGTTTATCTGCATCAGCCATGGAAATAATCAGCACCACTGTCTGCCTTCCTCTGTTTGTATCCAGTCTGATGTAGATAGTAGTCAGCCTCAGGCAGACGCTAAACCGAGGCTAGACACAGGAAGTGGTCCACAGTCAACTGCATCATCAGCGGAAGAGTCCAACAGTAACGTTGCCATGGGCGACCCAGACACTCCGGGGGAGGACCAGAGTTTTAGCGGTAAAAAGGTGGTGAGGGTTGTGAGAAGAGTTGTTAGGCGTGTGGTTCCTGCTGGGACAGTAGAGCAGAACCAGTCTGCTGTTTCCGAGGCTGCTAGGGCTGCCTCTGCAGCAGACTCTGTGTTTAAAACCACCAGAGCCGCTGGGCAGGACAAGGATGATATCTCTATGGGTCTGACAAGCCTAATGGGCAGAAGTAGAACCAAGGAGCACCGGCCTCGCATCCGCGCCCAGGATCGCAAAGAGGACATGAAAGAAGAGACGAAGCAGGAGGAGGAGAAAGAAGAGGTGGAGGTAGAGGGGGAAAAAGCTACTGCAGAAAAAACAGAGGAAGCCACATCCACATCTGCGCCCACATCTAACTCTGCACCACCAAAGTCTAACCCCCTCAGCCCTCCAGCCGGGTTCATCCCCGCTCCCAAACCTGACCCTTTGGCCCCGCCTGCTGGTTTCATCCCCCTCCCCAAACAGAATCTGTTGACCCCTCCGCCTGGTTTCATCCCTGCCAGAAAATCCAGTCCGGTGCCCCCAAAACAAAATCCCCTGGCAAGACCTCCAGGATTCATTCCTGTCCCAAAGACAGACCCCTTGGCTCCTCCTGCAGGGTTCATACCAAAGCCTCGTCCAATTGCTGTAAAGAAACCGGAGGTACTGAGTGAAAAAAATGCATGTTTTGCTGCTTAACCCCTGGGTGGAGCATGCTGTGTGACAATAACACAGCCATTACTGTTCATATCCATGCAGTCTTGTCATAGTGTTTACCCTGTAGGACATAATCAGATTGACCAGATTTGCTTTTGGTTTTGAATAACCATTTTTTACAACTATCATTGTTATACTACATCTCATCTTTGTGATTAACAAAAGCACTCTTTTTATGTTCCCTGCAAAAGGACATTCTGCTCTTGATTTCTGACAAAAATGAGCCTTGATATAATGAAGCCACCCTGAATAAGTGAAGGGAGGCAGGGTGCATGTACCAGCTCATGATCAGACTTCATCAGTGGGTATAAGGGTGTACTCATGGCTTGCACTCTGGTAGTGTGGTCAGCTGGAGTTGTCCATGAGCACTGAGCTGTGACTCATTACTGTCACTTTCTGCAGCCAAAGCATTGAAGTTGTTCTGACCACTGAGGCAGGGGCTTTAAGGATCTTCTAGGATGCTTTTTAAAGAAACCGGAATCACAAGAAGAATTGAAATGATAGTCTCATAGAGTAAACTAATCAGTAGCTCTTGCCAATTACACAGCCCTGTTCAAAAACAGTTGACCAGAAAACTAAGGTCACAGTTGGTCATGCATCACCATGTGCAGCTTGGAGCTGGTACATGGATAATTAAATTCAGCTTCAGCTAAACTTTAATATTTGTCTGGACTTACAAAATTAATTTTATTATGATTCTGTCCTTTCAGTTCCACACGTGTACTGTCTATACTTTCATGGTCTCTGTCTCCTCAGACAAGGTTATATTTTGTCTTGTTATTTAGTATCTTTGGCGTTTTGTCTGCCAGCAGGCCATCTGAAAATTTGATCAACAGATGTCCACGAAATCTGGCGAACAGTTGGGTATTTGGCTGTGGAGCAAGGGATTTGATTTTGGAGATATGCACCTGGTGTTTTTGCTTAGGGATATTGTGTTTTTGACTGCTCCAGGGAGATATTTAGGTTTTTAATATTAAAGGAAGGATCAAGATGTGATCTTTAAAAAGTACATTTGTGTGTGACTAAGCATTTTTCGAGATTTGTGCTTTCTCGTGATTTTGCTTTTCAGTTCTCAGTGGAGCTATATATCAACATGACATGTCGTTGACATCAGCCAATATATACAACTGAACTAGCGCTGGAAGAAAAGTATGACATATATAGTAATGTGTTTCCACCTTAAGGCTTTGTTTGGAGCTTTGTTGAATTATTACTTGTTGCATTTGAAATTACAGAGAAAAAGTTAACTTAATACTAGCATCTTATTGTCACCTGAAGAAAAAAAAATCAATCAAAATATTGATTTTTATCATGATTAAAACGTTTTTAGCAGTGGACTCAACTTGAAATGTATTTTAGATGCAAACAGCAGCAGATGTGGGACAGAACTTAAGTTATTGATTCACAGCTGCATACAATTACAGAGCAATGTCATGAAACTCGATGATTTAATTTCAGGTTTCTCTCCTGGATTCCTTGGATGTTGGTGCAGTTGTATGAAAATTCAGCTGAGACAATACTAAACAATTTAATTACTTTAAAGAGGAGCAGATTGTTGCTTAAGTAACCATTGACAAAAGCCTTGAACCATTATTCTTTTGCCGCAGTGCTTAATGATCCGATTTTCTGTAATAGTCATTTTCTCTACTCATTTCCTGATTGAATTAACTGGAAAATTAAATTAGCAGGAACAAACATCCCTTGAAGTTGGTTGTAGTTCTGCATGTGTTGGATTGAATACAAAATTAAGAGATTAACAGGAAGCTAAAACATAAATGTCATCCTCATTGTCATCTTCTCATGTAATTTCCATCTCTGTGTGTGCACGTTTGTCTGGCAAACTGTATGTTTGTGGATATTTGTATATATTATAAAGGTAAAGGAGACATCTTGTCCCCCTGTGGCCCCTGATGGTAAACCGTCCTCTGTTGCATTGCCCCAAGCTCAGTCTGCACCAAGAGAACAGGTGTGTGCTCATCTTGCTTCAAAGGTACACGTAACAGTGTGTGTTTCTTACATTCAAAAGCACTAGACATTTTTTTTATTCTGAATACCTCTCTGTGCACAGTCAGTTTTCAGTTTGTCTAAAGTGGACAATCATAGCAATTTCCTCTGTATCATTGATTTTACTTTCTGGCTACCCAATTGCAATGGCTGGTCCTGCCATCCAACTGTAGGTCCCAGAGCTGATTCCCTCTGAGGAGGATTACAAGCGCGTGAGGAGGATCTTCGCCTTGAATGACAATGATGTAACTTCTCTTTTTGTAACTTTGTTTGGTTTGCACCTGCCATGCTTTACCAAGGCATTACCCTGTGACCAGCCTGAGTCAACTGCCTGCTTCCCCAGATAGAAGGAAATGTGTCCAAAAATTACCCATGTCCACGGTTGTCCCGAGCTGTCTGCTGTTAGGTTTTGAATTACAGGGGTCCCCTGTGTTGTTAGCTACTCGGTGTGAGTCAGTTATGGAAATGACTTCAGAGTTAGTTCAGTAGAAAAACAACAGAGAGAAACCCATTTTGTGGATACTTTAATGAATATAAATAAATAATATCCAATATTGTATCCATAAAGGCTATCTCAAATGGTATCCTGTGTGACTGATTTGTAACACTTTTGTTTCAGAAAACACAACAGTATGAGTCCTTGTACTCTTTGAGCTCAGTTGCACACTCCTGAAAATGAATTTGACAGCTTTAGGTCTGTGTTTGTCTTGCTCAGTGCCTTCCTCTTATTCATTCTGTAGTATTGACTTCTTTGTTATCAGGTCCAGAGGAGCCCCTGTGTACTGTATGACTTTGGACATTGCCTATTGTAATTATTTTGCTACAGCACTGTCTGCTTATTTCTTCTCTCAAAGTCTAGAGAACCAAAAGGCTTTTATTCCTTCTCCTGCTGTGTCAAATTGTGTCTCATGTCTCTATTTTTGCTTCTCTGCGGGTCATCGGATCCTGACTTGCTGTTTTCCTTTTTTGCTGTTTGCATGGCTAGCGTGCCAGACGCCGCAAATCCTCTCAGGTACGGCCTGCACGACGGTGGGCTCGCCGCACTCCCTTGCCCGTTGAGTGCTGGAGTCTAAAGCTTGTTCTCCTCTACTGACCCCTTTCGCTGCTCCATTTTGTTTGTGCCCGCTTGCTCATCTTTGTCCCTGCACTGTTCTCTTCGGTTCATTCAGGGTTCATTTGAGGGCCCGGAATGTAGTAATGTGACACAAACAGTGGTTACCAAAGTTTGGTCAGGGATTGTTGACCAGGTTTTCAAGGTCTCAAAAATAGCTTGATTTTTATTGATGCTGAATTCAGTTTACAATAAGCACAACATGTAGCTGTGTATTTTTCTTGCTGCTTTTGCTGTCTACACCCACATATAGATACAGAGGTTATACTGTAGTCATATGCAACACTATAGAGAGTTTCTTAAATACTTTGCACTGAAAAATTCTTATGAAATAGAAGTCCCTGAAGTTCCTTGCAATGATATAGTATATTGTGTATCATATTACATTATATCCTTGTGTTTATGCATTACCGTATTACTTCTATAGCTAAGTTCATTAGCATTGACTATTGCTTTGTTTTACAAGTAGCTGCATGGTGCGTGATGCACTTAATCGTTACTGTGTACAACTGATCTTGTTAACTGTGACTGGTAATATGACAGGACGTTCATTTTGTGCACCCCAAGTCCCCACAGACTCACACTGTACTTAGGTGCACCTTGTGATCCCTGCTCATTAAAGCATTAATATTCTAATTTCTTTTGATGAATCACCCTGATGACTCACTTATTCTGCTACTGCTGCTTGCCGTACAGTTGAACTGCTGATGGTCTTGCTGCAGTGTTTTTATATTACGTTTTTACTCATAATCATTTTTGACCTACAAAAACTATAAAAAAGTTTTTTATCATGCCATACTTTTCATTGTTTTGATCATGCACCTATAAAATAATGACTGAATATATGCTCAGCTGTTGAATTGCTAAAAATACTGACTTCTCAGTTGACTTCTCCTCCCCCCACCTTCTCCAGTCCAAGCCTGTTGAGGATCCTGTGGCCATCCTTCAGGCAGCACACTCAGCTGCAGCAAAGGTTTGACCATGACTACAACTGATTGTAGTTCTGGTTGCATCTCCCTTGTGTTTCAGAGTGATGTGTGTCTTGTGGTTTTTGTGTGTGATGAACTAGTAAGGCGGTGTGGGACGAAGGCTCAGTAGAAACTGAGGTAATCCCACCACCAGGAAAGCCCAAGGTTTATCTTCCCTATAGGCCTAGCTGTTGAAGTATCACTGAGAACCTCACATTACCTAACCAGAGGGAGAAAATACAAAGAAAAAAAAATGTTGACTTGGTGCAGCTATCTGAGGTTTATTATGTTAGCTTGATTGCATGTCTGAGTATGTCTGTCTCCATGCATGACTCACTCCAAACACTTGACTTAATTTGTCTGTTTCTGTTTGTGGAAATTGTGTTTTTTTCTGTGCTATCCCCCCTTAAGTCTAAGTGATGTACTTTGCTGTGATAAAACATCTCAGCCTCATCCTGTCTGTGATGTCTTTTCAGTCGACATGTTTAATATACTTGCATTGAGATTAATGCAAGCTTTAAAGCTACAGTTAACTTTTATGAAATGTATTTTTTTGTCATGTTTGCTGAAACTGTAAGGTATCCACACAGTACTACACAAGATAGACAATCTGTGAAAAAACAATCATGTTCCTCTGCCTCCTTGTGGTACCACTGCACTGAACAAAAACAGCCAATCAGACTGGAGGAGTCTCTAACACAGCTGTCAATCATTGCTTATGAACTGCAGTCAAACTCTTAAACTAGGCAGTGCTGATCAAATATGAATCGAGAATCGGTAAGTGCATTGCCTGTTTATGCCCTGAGATGTTTGCAGAAACATGTTTTAGTGTACTGTTTAGCTGTAAAATGAGAAAGTTTGCTCCAGCCGGTGGGAGGCGCTTAGTTTTGGCTCAGCTGTTTTCAACATGTGTCTCATGAACTACCGTCACAATAAAGTGACAGTTTCATCCAGTGTGACAAAAAACTATTTTCATAAAAGTTATTAACTACAGCTTTAAAAGGAGAATTATGGGAACTGTAGTTCTGCCACAGAGGGCTGACTTAAAATGGACATAAATACTTGAGGTGAAATTTGAAATTTAAAAACAAATCTCATACAAATTCATGCAGGTTTTCACACTGAGAGAAGCCCTCCACCTAATGATTGCAGTTCCCCTTTGATGTCTCGTGAATGTTAACACCATGTTAGTCCATGCTTGTGAAAGTGCTATCTGTAGGAGCTTTGTGGAAGTCTTAATTTATCATTCAACAGTTGTTTTAATTTTATTTTGTAATATTTAATTATTGATTACTGATTGTTAATTTGTTTCTAACAGGGAAAGACTGAGGAGCAGATAACAGCAGAGAGAGCCTGGTACAACACAGAAAAAGTATGGCTCGTCCACAAGGATGGATTTTCCATGGGTTAGTAAAAACTTTTGTTTTTAAGTACCAGTATGCATGTATAATTTAAAGCAAATTCTTGACCTACTATCTTGTCAGTGCTTATGTGTCTGTTTCTGGGGGACATTTGATTGTTGGACTTATGAAACTTAGAAAATGCTTTTGATATTTTAATGTTAACAGAGGGCACCTGACTAGACTAGACCTCAGGCTGTGTGTAATTAGACCAAGCATGTTGCTTGTTGAGTTTTAATGAAGCTTATACATTATTAAAAGAGATACAACTGCCTCACATTATCAGACATGTAAGATAAGACGAAGCTTGTGCTCTTGAGATCATATGTCATGATGAATTAACTACACACTTTGTGGTGATGCAGCAACTCTCCTGAAGACGGAGGCAGGCAGTCTGCCAGAGGGGAAGGTGAAAATCCGCCTGGAGAGTGATGGATCTTTATTGGATGTGGATGAAGATGATGTAGAGAAGGTATTTAATCATCAGATCAACTCTGAACCACATCAATTACGGATGACACTGGGTGAGTACGTGACCGCTCTGACTTTGACTTTGAACTCCAGGCAAACCCTCCGATGTTTGACCGAGTAGAGGACCTGGCCTCCCTGCAGTATTTGAATGAGTCGAGTGTGATGCACTCCCTGCGGCAGCGGTACGGCGGTAACCTGGTGCACACCCATGCCGGGCCCAGCATGGTGGTTGTTAACCCCATTAGTGCCCCCTCGATGTACTCTGAGAAGGTAGGCTGCAGCCTGTGCATGTAATGACACATCTCTTATGAAATTGCAGAATATAGGAATGTAACTGGAATGAAATAAACCTACAAACGTCATCATCTCTTTATCTTCTTTCCAGGTGATGCAAATGTTCAAGGGCTGCAGAAGGGAGGACACTGCCCCTCACATTTACAGCATGGCCCAGGCTGCATATAGGAACCTCTTGACCACTCGCCAGGATCAGTCCATTGTTTTGCTGGGCAAGAGCGGTAGTGGCAAGACCACCAACTGCCAACACATCATCCAGTACTTGGTCACCATTGCTGGCAGCACTAACAAAACATTCTCTAGTAGGTTGGAGAGGAACTGTAGATAGAAAGAATTCAAATTTGGTGCATGTTGATACTGGTGTATTATTAAGAACCCCCCCAAATGACTTTATTTTTCTTTGTTGTCCGCAGCAGAGAAATGGCAGGCAGTCTACACAGTTTTAGAGGCATTTGGAAATGCCTCTACCTGTATGAATGGGAATGCTAGTCGCTTCTCCCATATTGTTTCTTTGGATTTTGACCAGGCAGGCCTGGTGACCTCAGCCTCGATCCAGGTACAAATAAACATATATTTATGTATTAAATCGAGTCACTGGCGCTCAACCTTTGAATTTCCTACTTATCTGCTATGATCTCATGCTCCCAGACAATGTGAAATAAACCAGTATAGCTATTTTTACTTTGTTGTTATTATGCTTACCTGCACTGCCTGGTGTAAAGGTTGTTTTCTATCATGCTAACAGTGATGTAATGTAACAAAGTACATTAACTTAAGTGTTGCACCTGAGTACAAATTTGAGTTACATGTACTTTTACTTTTAATACTTAAATTACATTTCCTAATTATACTTACATACTTTTACTTAAGTGGTATTTTCAATGCAGGACTTTTACTTATAAAGTATTTACTTAAATAAAGAATCCAAAAACTTCCTCCACCACTGCATGCTAATATCCTGTTGTGCTGTGGCCTTGCAGACTATGCTGTTGGAGAAGATGAGAGTGACAAAAAGACCGGGAGGAGAGTCCACTTTTAATGTCTTTTACTACCTGATGGCTGGAGTAGACAGCTCTCTTAGGTCAGGACTAAAGTTATTTTGTTATTTAAATGCACAATGTACCACAGTGCTTCACTGGATTTACACATCGATATGTTGCAATGACATATAACTGCTTTCCTAACACTTACTATGTAGGCATTAGTAGACATGAGAGATGTTGATGTCTTCTGTGTTATTCTGATTTCTTCATTAGAACTGAGCTACACCTTAACCACTTTGCTGAAAACAATGCATTCGGCATCATGCCTCAGAATAAGGTAAGTTGCATTTTCACAATATAAATGAGAATGAGTCAGAAAGTGAGTTTTGAAAGATGGCACAGTGTCAACAACTGGAAGACTAATTAATATCTATCAACAACTATGCTGAACCATTGCACATGTAATCACTTCTGTTAATCCTATTTTAACATATCATTTGACAAGTTGGTCAACCTCCTAATATTACTTTAAGACATTTTCTGGATTTTTTATTGCTAATAGTTCAGAAATTAACTTTATTTGACTATATGTGCTATCTGCCAGACTGAAGATAAGCAGCGAGCCTCCCAGCAGTTTTCCAAGCTGCAAGCAGCCATGAAGGTTCTGGGGATCAGTGGTGATGAGCAGAGGGCCTTCTGGCTCGTCCTCGGGGCCATCTACCATCTGGGGTCTGCAGGAGCTACTAAGGGTGAGATTGCTCATCAAATGGTTTTCATTCCATAGCTGCCTCACTTATTATATGGATAGTGCTAATAATAATATAATGCACACAAACAGAGATACATAGGATCATCCCTGAGTTGTACTCACATCAGTGCATGATAAAAAAGCTAAAATTGCCTAAAATGACCCTTATTAGCTTAAAATAATTTAGTAACACTTCATGTAATTTTAAAAATGTCAATCCTGCATAATCTGACTGTAGGTAGCACCTTCAATGTGATGCAAGACAGCTGTAATCCAGATAACCAAATTATGCATTTGCACTTAAAAAGATGCTGTGCAGCGCACAGGTGTTAGACTGCTCTACTGCACTGATGTAAAAAATTAAATATTTGGGCAGGAAAAGTTTGTGTGACCGCTCATTTTCCTGGTCATTATAGAACAGTTTCTGCTTTGAACTGATAGCACGATCGTATGAAAACTGAAAACTGAAATCATCTGACACTCCTCGCCGTGGATTTGAAACCACTGGCAAACTGCCAGAGTCTAATTGTCAGGAAACACTGTTGCAGCCGAAGGACAGAAACACATCAATCTGATTTTGGCCTGAAGTCTTGACAAACATGTTATCTTATCATAAGAATGCATCAGAGGACTAATGAGAACAGCAGTCTTTTTTGACATGAGGATTTGTTCTTGTCTTTGAAGCTATTTGTATGATGAAATCTAACGTAAGAGGGTTTGATTATTTTTTTGTTGTTGGTGCTCTAATAGATCTGCCTCCCACAGCATTTGACTTTCATTTTAAAATTAGATACCTGCCATTTGAAAAGGCTGATGCTGTCAAAAAGATTTTTATTATTGGTGAGCGTGGCATATCTTTTTCCTCGGGTATGAAAGACCCTCGTTTGAGAACAGTTACAGTGGGCTTTTTAAAGGATGCAATTGTACTGTATTTTGCATTGCAGATGTCACTGCAATGCAAATCGATCGACTTGATGTCTGACTCTCTGTGTTTTGGAAGCTGTTCACAAATGCAGTATATCAGACTAATATGCACCATACAAATCACAAGGAATGTATAGCAGCAGTATTTTGAGCTGTTGACATGTTTGTTCACTCTTCACTCTGCACTGTAATTGCCAGTCACTTATGAAGAAATACTTGCCAAATTATTTTTAGTGATCCCCTCCAGCTGGCTGCCAATCTTTTTGATGGCAGTATAAAACCATCCAGGAACAGTTTTAAAAAATGTTGAGCAATGAATATCATCCCATAACACAGACACCAAACAATTTTGCTCTGATCTGCAAATTACTGGGTGATTTATGGACCTAGAGCTGCTGTCGTCCCATTAAACACACAGGGTTTTCATAAAGAAACAGTGCATGATGGGATAAAAGTTATGAGCAAGAGTCGACACTGATGGCAAATAAATTTTGTCTCCCTGTCTAAGGGGATATTGAATTTATTCATGAAAATACTCTAATCATATCCAGGACCACTAAAAAAGCTTTTGCTGCCACAGGACTCAGTTTGTGTTTGACTATTACACACAATATAAACTGTTCATTGGCAATGCAGCTTCATGTTGTAACACAAGAGGGCAGCACTGGTCTCTAATTCACCAAAACTAATTAAAGGAACCACCTGATATGAACTTGCTTTTCTCCTTATACCGTACTGTCAACACTTACATCTAATGAGCGCAGATAGAAAAAAGGCTTATCACACTGTGAGTCAGGATGCTTTTTAAGAGCAAATATTATACATATGTAGATTTTTTTTATCTGTAAGAGTCATACACTCCTTAATGTTTGACTCAGTAATATCCAGAGATATCGGCAAACCCAGTTTCCTCTTTTTGATGTTTTACTGGAGTTTAATAATTGTGGTGGCAATAGTCTATCAAAGCAAATATTTAAATGTAGTTACTTGTCTGTACAACCATCCTGCTTATCATCATGAAAAGTATGCAGGGCTTCTGCGGCGCTGATGAAACAGATAGAGCCCACTGCTCACTGTGTGAAATCCCCCAGTTCCTCTCTCAAGTCTTAGAAGATACCACTTCATGGTGGATTAAAACAGAAGTTGCACTCATATCTGCATGTTTCCATCACTCTGCCACTAGATTAAAGAGAAACTTGTGTTTCCCAACAGAGGTCTTTATGTAAATAAATTAATTGTGTCCCCCAATGATAAGTTTTGCTTTAATTCTCAAGACGATAAAAAGGGCAATTATCACTTCCACTTCATAGACGTTTTTGAACATGAAACAGAAGAAGCAAGTGGATGAGTCTTTTTGTCAGCTGTAGTTAAATGCATTCAAGATAGTAACATTTTGAGCATGCTTTTAGTACATGTTCTCACCAGCTGTGTCAGTGTCAGCTTGACCAGAGACGTAATCCTACCCTGTCACAAAGCTACTAGGCTAGCCATGTGCCTGGGGTAGTTGGCAGAAGAGCTAATGGAGGTTTTCATGCACGTGTCTCAGCTGGCAGGAAACAATTTGCACGTCATGAGTGGGCCCAGAAGGCAGCCTACCTGCTGGGCTGCACCCTGGAGGAGCTCTCCTCCTCCATCTTCAAGCACCAGGCCAAGGGCACCCTGCCCAGAGCCAGCACCATTCGGCAGGCTTCTGACGAAAATGGCACAGCAGATGCAGGTACTCTACAGACCACATTTACCAACAGACTCTTTCCTCTTCATTCCTCACAGCGCACCCTCTCCCCCTCCTCTGTTTCTCTTTGTCACTCTGTTTCCACACACACAGACACACATGCACACGCATACGCCTCTGCTCATCACTGGAGGGAAATTGCATGCTCTGGAGAAAGTAAAGCTTATCTTAGTAATGAATACCACAGCTTTACAATGGCTATTGACAGATAAGTACACACACTATGTCGGGACAAGCAATTTTGGATCTACTCTTCATTCATTGTCCTTGAAATCATAATTGCCTCACATTGATTTTTCACATGTGCAGGTCCTCTGACTTCCATCAAGACTGCAACACACTTTGAAGGGCATGAGGATACAGTTAAAAGTCTGTCACAGAAGGGATGGGCAGAATTGACCTCTGTTTCACCTTTCCTCTATCTCCCTTCCCACATGAACATACAGTCATAGATGTGTATGCACCATAAACCCACTATTTTGTGCGATAGTGGAGTGAATTAGGAGAGTTTAACAGGTGGCCGTTGCTGCTAGGCACAGACATGAGCGTGCGCTCTTTGATCTCACCAATTCTGCAACACCTGAGTCCTAAATGACACAGCTAACAGAGGCTATTTCAGACCCAATCTGAATACTTTATGCCTGCCTTTTAGCATACTGTGCACAAACTTGATGCTGTTGAACATCCTTTTAGAAACGAATGCTCTGACCACAGTTTTAGTTCAAAACATCAACATTTTATTCTCTAATTCAACTGACTCTCATGCTTGTTGATTGAGATGTTGTGAACTGGCTATTTCTGATCTGTTCTATGTCTGGCTGCCTTTCATAATAGGATCCAAGGCTACAGCCATGGAGTGTTTAGAGGCCATGGCATCTGGTCTTTACTCGGAACTCTTCACTATCCTCATTTCTTTAATAAACCGGTCAGTATTTTTGATCCAGGGCTTTTGTGAAACTGTGACAAATTGGTGATGGCATATTTTTGGCTGCACCAAACCTACAGAAGCCTGTGCAGCAGTTAAAATACAACCTTTAATTCTGCTTGACATATTGATATGTTTCTAAATCCTGGCATCTTGAATGAAATTTTATGTAACTGTAGATTTTGTAGGGGCGGGGGCGGGGGTTAAGCAATGCCCACTTAGACAATATTGTTTTTTAATGGTTAGTTTAGGAGTATAAGAAGCTATTTTAAATTTAAGGACTTGGCTTTAGGTTTCCGTATAGAACCAGGATTATGTTTAGTGAGGGTTAATGTTAGGGATGTGGTGAAGAGTGCCAAGGTTAAAGCTAGGGGTTATACGCAGTGAATGCAATCAATAAAATGTGGTTTCAAGTATCACAGTGTGAATGTGTGTGTGTGTGTGTGTGTGTATTTCGCCCTGTGTGCTTCAGGGCCTTGAAATCCAGCCAGCACTCCTTGTGCTCTCTGCTCATTGTGGACACACCAGGCTTTCAGAACCCCAGGCTGGCCAAGCGAGAGTGTGGCGCAACCTTTGAGGACCTATGCCACAACTACACTCAAGAACGTCTGCATTCCCTCTTCTATCAGCGCACCTTCGTTCAGGAGTTGGAGAGATACAAAGAGGTAAGGACATGTGAAGTGTTATGCACCACGCAGTGCATACAACCTCATTCTCTCTGCCTCTTTCTTCCTCCTACCTGTTTCTCTCTCCCCCTTTGTCTGCTGCTTTCTCTCAGATATATCAACTCCAATAGTGTATGCGTTCACACATCAGACACACTATCCCTCCCACCTGTCACAAGCTGTGACAAGCCAAAGTAGTTCATGTGTTAGACCTTCTCATTAGCAATGCCAGTCTTCACCTCTTCTGCCGAGATCAAAGTAAAGTCACTCACAACTGCCTTTGGGAGACACGCCCAGCTGCACAGCAGTGGTGTTGCTTCCTGATCAAGGAACTGTTCTTTGTCTGTCTTCCTTTAAGTTCTGTGTAGCAGTGCTGGACCATTACAACTGGGCACAGTCATCTCTAAGACATAAGATATTTAAGGATAAATATAAAAGCTTTTTTTTCTTTCATCACACATCTTTTACATCATCCATAACTGCTGTCCCATCTCAGCTAATCTCAGAAATATCCTTCTTATTTAAAACTCGGCTGATAGCACACTAAAGTTAACAGAAATCCTGATCATATTACTTTTAGTACTGTGAACAAGGATCCTGGGATTTCCCGCCCACATTCCCACCTACGTCCTCTCCATGGGAGAAAGGGAATTGGAGCGAAATGAAGAAATATTGCATAAATCTCTGTAGTGTAATTCTCTCATGTCAGTGCATCTTAAAAAATATAAGAAGCTGTGAAACTGTCATTGAAAACTGGGTTGAAGGCATTTAACGCAGCACACAGTATGAACAATGGTAGTGACAGGCAGGTTAAACCGTGATACACACAACAGGCACATGCTTTATTCTTTCATGTTAAATGCTGTTGAGTGCTGCTGCAACTGTGTGGATAGTTTTTATGTATCCTCTACACATTGACTCCCCACAGCAGAGAACAACAAATCATTTAGGCTACTTCACATACACTGTCAACTGGAACACTGGCATCTGTCACGGCCACACTATTAGCACTGCCAACATTTCCCCACATTCCTAGTGCCGCCCGCACTTTGTCACTGTGAGCTGCTGCATGCCTGTTTTGCTCTGGTGAAGGTAATTTACTGTATTTATTTCCACTTTTATCGCAGAAATGTTATTATCTGCAACAGTAATGAAATCTTTTAGAGTTCCCATTTACCTATATGAAAAACAGTCTTAGTAAATGCCAAACGTTGTTGTTATTGTAATAGATTTGCTCTGGCTTTTAGTTTTCTTACATCTAATATGCCACTGTTTTTCATTTCAGTATCCATAAAAATCTTGAGAGTTATTATTGCTGCCTGCACCTTCTCTAGGTGCACTGGCACAGCCACCCCTCCGTGATGAAGGGGGATCGAGATTTTAAATTACTTGGATGACTGGCACTTGTGTGCATAGTTGTGGGACCAGTGCTTGCCTCTGTTGTCTCATCTGTAGACAAGCCAGTACCTGGGGCTAGGCTGGAACTAATGATTATTTTCATTATCAATTAATCTGACAATTATTTTTTCATTTAATTGTTTGGTCTATTTAACAGTCAGAAAATAGTAAAATGTCCAGTTATATTTACCACTGCCAAGGGTGGTGTGTTCCCCTGTCTTGTTTAGTCAGACCAGTGGTTCAAAACACAAAGAAACTCAGTTTACAATCACATATTACCAAGGTTTTGCAAGTCACTGAAATTTGTAAGTAGTTACAGTAACTAGTTAGTTCTCTCAAAAGTAATTAAGTTACTTTACCAATTACTGCATAGAAATATAATAGGATACTAAGTGAAAGTAACTTTTGCGTTACTTAAAAATATCTGCATCAATTCTCTAATTTAGCATTCAGCATGGGTCACATGGAAGCTATTTCTTCCGGGGCTCATGGCAGCATCAAATCAGGGTTGTGGTGAAGTCAGTAATGTTGAGTCCTACAAACTCCTCAGTTCCTGGGTAATCTGAAACTACTACCTCAAGACCATAGAATATTTTAGGGACAGGAACTCTGACCAAATCAGGAACTAGGTTTTTGTGGTCAAACTGTTGTTTCATAGTTTCTTGGGCTCCTGAAAAAGGTCTTGTGATTGAAAATGGAATGGTAGGCTCCTCACTTAGAGAAACATCCAATTAAAGAACTGTTTTATTCCTTATCATCGATGTTACCATTTGTCATGGAAAATTACTATTGCATAACAAGAGAGACAGACCTTACCACCAAACACAGAAAACAGACGGGAAAAAAAGTTTGTCTCTGACGAGAGAGACTGAAATGCATCTTTTTATAGTTCCCTAGGACACGATCTGATTGTCTAAGAGACGTAGGCTGCTTGTCAGCTGAGCAGCACTTCACTTCTCAATATAGACTGAAGCCCAAAAACATGTTGTGTCATCAGAGTATGTGATTTAATCTGACTTGTTTTTTAGTCTTGAGCAAACAACCGTGTAAGGGACTGTTTGTTATTTATGTGGGGGGAGGGGGTGGTGCAAAATGGGGCAACATGTCAAATATTTTTTAAGCATTGGGTAGGGACTTTAAATGATTGTATTTTGTACTTATTTTAAATTTCATCTTAACCCAAAGCCTAATGGTGAGTTAAAGGCATGTTGTCTTTTAGAGGTCCCCAAATTTGTGCCATTTAATCCTAATAAGGTCCTAATAAGGGTATATATAAAAAAAAGTATCATAGCCAAAAACATCATTAAAACAACATTAAAATTCTAATAACATTTGCTGTGCCATGTTACTGATATTATTCTGGGCAGCTGCTGCATCACTGTTGTGTACAGTTTATTTAGGAAAACGACCGTGATTGTCATTAGGGGAGGGTCAAGATAAAAACAAACAAAAAACAAAAACAAACACACACACACACACACACACACACACACACACACACACACACACACACACACACACACACACACGTACACACAAATTAAAAAACAAACAAACAAAAAAGCAAAGTCACATCCCAGCCACCCTCCATCCTCTGATGAATAAAGAATGGTCCCTAACTTCAGTATGACCTGCTGTCACAGTTCATGAGCAGAATGAGCATTGCACAGTAATAAAGATTAAAAATAGTACACTTATGTTGTCATACAAGTTTAATTTTACATTCAAATTACAATCTTGTTGTTTAATCTTTAGGTACTTTAGGTACACATTTTCATAAATCATCATCAACCCAGGGCTCCAAAATACAGAAATAATCCAAGTTGATTTATTTTTCAGATTCTTTTTTCACTCTCTCTCAAAAAACAACACTATTTACATCTCCTGTTTCTTCTTTTATTTGGCATCATCACAAGTCATTAAAGAGTGTGTCAATCTTCCTGTCTTCCTTCAGGAGAACATAGAGCTCACTTTAGATGACACAGAGCCCAGCACATCGCTGTCTGTAGCTGTGGTAGACCAAGCCTCAAGCCAAGCTCTGGTAAGTTCAGCGTTTTCATGCTTCTGTTGTCTTCATTTCTGGCTCAAATTTCTGGATATTTTCATGCATAAATTTAGTGTTGCCTCTGAATGCTTCTCAGAACACCTAAGAGACTTGCATTCCTTTCATGATCTATTTTCACATGGTAATCTCTGGGCACTCTATTTTATTCAACAGTAATTATCATCTTTTAGCATCAGAAGTTTTCTTTCTGTGAGTTTTTAAATATTGAAAGGTGTTTGGCAGAGGCTCAAAAGAGAGGGTAGAAAGCAGGAAAAGAAAGGTTATAGAATTGACTTCAAGAAAGAAAATCAATGTTTGGCCTCTGCAGCCTGTGATCTGCACCATGGAAACAGAAATGGCAGAGTTTAGAGAGTCATAGATCACTTTGGTATAATTCCAATGTGTTTGGTTGGAGTGCTTTACTTTTTAAAGGGTCCACACTCTAATGGGAATGTCATCAGAAGCAGTGAACTATAGTACATCACGCTACAAACCAAAGGGGTGGGGGGGCACTGATTCTTCAAAGTCATTTCTAAAGTCAACTTTAAAGAGCCGCTGCGTAGAATTAAAAGACAGTTTGAACCTAGATTTTTTTTTCACCCACAGATATTTTTTTCTCCTGTTGTAGCTCAGATGTCCGTTATCGCAAACAGCCTTAATGTTCATTCATTGCAAGCCTCATAGTTGTCATATGTCTCCTCCAAACTGATACTCTGTGTTGTATTTGAAGTCAGCATAGTGTGCACTGCTGATAAGGATGTCTCCAGTGTAACTTCCTGATAGCTGCTAAAACAGTTTTTGGTTTTGTGAGTTTGGTTCCCCAAGCTCCCAGGGTGGATTCAGTCATCAGCCATGCCAACCAAAGCTGGCTACCTTACTGTGAAACTCATTGTCATCCACAAAACAATAGTGGCTTATCTAAATGTCTTTGGACAAAAAAGTGCATCATTTAAACTCTGGCAAAAGTTTAAGAGCAAAAAAAAAAAACCAACAACAACAAAGCGTGCTTTTTAATATTTGAAGTATTTGAATGTACAAACAAAAACCTTCCCCATGCACTTATTTCAAGATCATCAATGCTGGAGTGGGTTTTATTTTCCTCTCTGTGTTCACACTAATTGTACGACTAATTGTATTACTTTTTAATCCCTTTTCCCTCGCCACCCTTCGTATTCATGAGCTCTTTTTTTTGTTTCCATTTCGATTATAAGGCAAAAGCTAAATTGATGATGCCATTTAGCAGCAACTGCTGGAGGGTGCAAAGACCACAAATGCTTTTGAAACTTTAATTTCTGATGCTGGTATTAGGCTACTATCATGCCTGCCACAACTAGGAAAACATACAGTGCAGCAAAGTACTTTTACTGACATTGAGTAGAACAGAATATTAAAGGAAACACTGACTGTAGAGGCCACTCAGCATTTGAAGGATAATTTTCAGAAACTTTTATAAGTCGTGATATTTTGTTTTTTTAATACCCTCTGATTCATTAATGTGTTCGCATTAAATAGCAAAAGCAAGCTGAATGTCCTTGTGGCAAGGTGGTTTGTTTATGCGCGAGGAACTGCTGTAAAATATAATCTTTTCTGAGTCAAATAGGTAAAACAGAAAGGGAGCAAAAGGTACAGTGATTATCACAGTCTCATGGCAGAACATTTTTTGTCCAGACTGGCATTGCATTAAGGACCCATGACCTTTGCGTGTGTGCATCTGTGTGTGTGTACACTGTGTGTGTTTATTTGACAGGTACGGACAGTGCGAACAGATGAGGCACGGGGCCTGCTGTGGCTGATGGAGGAGGAGGCGCTGCAGCCTGGGGGGTCAGAGGAAACCCTGTTGGGACGTCTCTTTAGCTACTACGGACCTGCTGAGGGCGAGAGTAAAGGCAAGGAGAGGACACACACACACACACACACACACACACACACACACACACACACACGCAGACATAAATATGGTCTGAAAGTTTTTACTTGAAAAAATCAACTATATACTATTAATATTCAATCCCATTATAATTAGCAGTATATTAATATCAACGATGTTGCCAAGCCAATAACATGGTGTAATCATTGACTGTATATATAGATGGATGACATGTCTCCACTTACTCCCACGGTACAAAAATGGAGCCAAAATATCCCAGACACAGGCGCTGTCATCTTGCGTTGGTGATGTTATTTGAAGCCAGAGTCTACACAGTAGTGATCGGGAAAGAAGCCACAATATCGAGGTCCCGCCATACAACCGCATGACTCAGTTGCTAGCACAATCACAGCTGACACCCATGACATCACACCCCCTTTTTACAGCATCAAATACCGAATTAAAACCAAGCTTAGCAGAAAAGTGAAACATACCTTAGTGTGATAGGAACTACCTAACATAGGAGAAACCATCTCTGGAAAAAAGGTTGTTTGATGTGTACTTTCATTTTTTAGATTGGCCAACGTTCAATCATCTGTCGTGGAGGGGGCATGGTTAATGACCTCTACTGTAGCCAGCCACCAGGGGGCAATCAAGATGTTTGGGCTGTACTTTTGGGTAGCCGCCATGTCGTCCATCTTTAGTATACAGTCTGTGGTATAAATAAACACACTTGGTGTGAACATTTATCTCTGATGTTGAGGCATGAAACATAATGTGCAATTTGTCATCATTTGTGTGAGCAGAATCATCCTTTACTCTCTCTTTCACAGTATTTGTCAGCTCTTGCTGCAGGTTTAATTTCAGATAACGAGATTTCACCATGTATTTTGAACAGTGTTTGAGACTGTGGTCCTCAAGTGAGGGCTTCTAAACTGTATTGTTTCACGGAGTGTAGGCTCTTCATATCTTTATAATAGACTGTACACAAAGCACTAACTGACAGATTTACTGTAGATGAGTCATAGAAATCCTTTCTGTTTATATTGTTGGCAACCTTGACAACTGTTACTTGCCAAGGTTATAGCTTATAGAAATTATCCTTATAAAACTCAATAGAATTGTGGAAACGTGTTGTTCCAGCCTCCCAAAACAACAGCTGAAAGCTTTTCATTCATATGCTTTATACAGGCCAGATTTGAGCTTTCTCTCTAGTTTATCACCCATATCTTTTTGATAGTCTATCGCATGAACAACTAGGTTGGGAACAGATTGTCTTTTATTATGACTGTGTCAGTAAAGTTTATGTAGGTGTGTGACAGCCTGCGCATACCAGAGTAATCAAGACAAGATGAATCTTTGATAAACCCTTCATGCAACACTTTCCTGAACTACTGATGGAAACTGTTTATTTTTGTCATTCTCTCTGCACACGCACAATGAGTATCACATTACCTCCTACATTTACATCAGGTCACACTTTCCTCCTGAAGAGCGAAAAGGATAATCATTTCCTGCTGGGCCACAGTCACGGGACTGACTGGGTGGAGTACGATGTCTGTGGGTGGCTGAACTACGCCAAGCAGAATCCTGCAACTACCAATGCTACAAGCCTCCTGCAGGACTCCCAAAAGTAAGCAACACACCTGTAGGAGAAGCCTATCTTTCAGGGGTTATTACATGAATTATTTCTTGAGTGGATTTTTAAAAAACCTCAGGCTTAATAGTGTATCTTTTACAGGAAGCTCATCAGCTCGTTGTTCATGAGCCGAACGGCTGGAGCCACTGTTCTCTCCGGTTCCATTGCAGGCCTTGAAGGGGTTTCCCAGCTTTCTTTGCGAAGGGCCACTAGCATGAGGAAGACCTTCACTACAGGGGTGGCTGCTATCAAGAAAAAGTCCTTGTGTATCCAGATAAAGCTTCAAGTGGTGAGAGGAGAGGACAGAACTAATCAGTCAGTCAAACTTTGTTTTTGTGTCAACTCCAAGGACACTGAGAAACAACATCCTAGTCAGCAACTTTATCATTAATCGGTTCCTGTTTGGTAACAGGTGGGAACTTGACAAGTTGATGTGATAAATATATCAAGGCTCATACTTCTGAATTTGTACCGCAGTGTACTTTGGACCCTGTAGCGTAGTTTTAAAGAAAATGGATGAGATGACAGCCAGTATTTGGGCTGCACCCAGAGATAGATTTAAAAATAATATTAGGCCTGGTGGTAGTGTGCCATGAGAAGAGCTCTGCAGCTGTTTCTCACTGTCCATAATATTCTGCACATGATTGTTTTGGCGAACAAGTCATGGTTAAGATATGGTTAGGGATAAAAAAGAAAAAAAAAAAATCAAGAACTTGAAAGTACTTAGATTCAGATGGGCTCCTTAAAAAGTCTTGGATTTGGCATTTTGGAATTTTTGAGTTTGAACGTCTGTTGGTTGTTTGAAAACAATTCAACATTGTGCGAAGTATTTAGTGTATTTATGG
The DNA here is from genome assembly GCA_019142605.1 of Cephalopholis sonnerati. Taxonomy (NCBI): domain Eukaryota; kingdom Metazoa; phylum Chordata; class Actinopteri; order Perciformes; family Serranidae; genus Cephalopholis; species Cephalopholis sonnerati. The sequence goes on from JAGQAX010000017.1 coordinate 13,808,443, forward strand.
CTCTGTGACAAGGCTAGGCCCCACACCCCTTTCTCCCTAAAATTACTTGTCCAGCATGCTTTGCAAATGCCAGTTTAATGACCTGTGGCCACTCAGTCCTTCTTAAAAATGGCCAATAAATGCCCTAAAAAATAAATATTCTGCAAAATGCAGTTACTGAAATAAAAAATAAAGTGGAGACTGTGTGAAAATCTCCTCTGCAAAGCCATGCTAAAGGAGACAAACACAAGCACGCAAAGAGAGTACTTTCAAAGGGTGAGTTATGCTATATTTTTATATGTGCAACAGTTTTATCCGTCAATGTTCAGTTTCTGGAGGCTGTGACCATCTAACTTTATCCAGCAGGTTGAACCGTGCTAATGTTTCAGTGTTGGGGGTAATGTATTACTTTTAGCAGTAACAAAGTAATATAACACATTGATTACAATACAACACAGTACAATACAATATTACAGTTAGGTGTTTGAAACAACAGTAATGCCCATCTGTAGATCAGCTGTTCAGTGAAATATTCTCCAAACACTGGATGACAGTGCGTCAATAAAATGCTACAGATTAGATTGTGCAGGGATAATATTTGTGGTCGATCTAATTAAATGTTCACCTTTCCCACCTAACACAATATCATTATAATGCCAGAAATAAAATGATCGCAACACTAAGATACTTGACAAACTGGAAAAATCCAACAGTGCAGCAGTGATGACTTGGGTTTGTCTAAACCTTCCACCAGCAGAGTGATTACACTAACACTGACAACACTTTCACAGTCAGCAGTTCATCTCATTTCCTCTGGGTGTCCACACCTTGCAGGCTCACAAAAGGGCATGTCTCTTGACAACCAATCACATCTGTTAAAAGCAAGCATTACACCTAGCAACGGAGTCAACCACACCTCCTCACTAGGATAAAAGTTTCTGTCCCTCTCGCTCAGAGTTGCTTCGAGAACTTTCCTAAATCACTCCTAAGCTAGGACTCCTCACTAAAAGTTTTCAGGCTAAGTTAGGAGCTCTTTGAAAGTATTCTCAGAATGTTTGTGAATACGGCCCTAGGTGAGGCTTTTTAACAGTAGATTTTACCACTTCTAGCTGTCTTGTGGTTCCCACATGGTGGCTATCTGTACTCAAACTGCCTGAGTCAGACCCAGCAAGTGCAAGAGTAATGCTAAATGCGTCTGAGTTCTCAAAAAGTGCTTAAAAAGTCCTTGAAGTGTATCATTACAAAAGAGAGGCAACCCTGTGTTTGGCTTCAAACCTGGTGCTTGTACTAGAATTGAAGTAACACCAACCATATGAGTGGAAAAGGTTAAACAACACTTTGTGGTAGAGATGTAAAATAAATTAATATTGTAAGTTGTGCATGTCAAAATCAATATGCATAACATTAGGTTGTTTTAAGTAAAGAAGTTAAGCTACTGATTGCATGTAGATTCATCAGTGGAAGATAAGGCATCGGCCCTAACCATGCTCTGTATTTTCCAGGATGCTCTCCTTGACATGGTGCGGAGGTCCAGGATTCACTTTGTTCACTGCATATTGCCCAAGGCGGATGCCCTGAAGGCTTTGAGTGGATCCCTGTTCAAAGCAGGCGAATGTGAGGCTCAAGGGGAGACTGGAGATCCCGGCTTAATGCAGCTGGATGTAGCCTTGCTCCGTGCTCAGCTGCGCGGCTCCAAGCTGCTGGATGCTCTCCGGATCTATAGGCAAGGTGAGGTAGCTGCCTTACTCACATACAAGGGACAGGCGTAACAACACACACCTCTTCTTTTCTTTCTTTTTGGGTCCCAGAATATAATGTTGTAATTTGATACTGACACACAGGCTACCCTGATCACATGGTGTTCTCTGAGTTTCGCCGCCGCTTTGACGTGCTGGCACCGCACCTCACCAAGAAGCACGGGAGGAATTACATTGTGAAGGACGAGAAGAGAGTAAGTCAATCAGCAAGAGAGGAAAATGTAAAGCTCCACCAGTGGCCAAGCACAGCAAAGATTAATGTTGTGAAGAGGCAGCTTCATTACATCTGCCCCTGAATTGTCAGCAGCCAACTGACAGAGAAATAAACCCTCATTCATCAGAGCCATTGTAATGATCTAATCAACTTAACCTTATCAGTAGCATGCCTGTTAAAGAGGCAGATCGCTAGTGCGGCTTAGAAAGTGCTTTGCTGCATTCAAAGCAACAAAATACCATTCAAGTACATGTACTTATCTTTTGCAGTCTGGGCATTGGAAACAAGGTGCCAAGGTTTTTCTCTGTTGTGTTATCAGCACTGGTGTTTTACCTTTTTAGTGTTTTTGTCGTCAAGTTATGAATAAGGATTTTGAAAAGAACATTTAGAAAGTGCTTGCTGTGAGTCTTATTCGTCAAAGTTAACTATCAATGAAGGCGTGCTGTGCATTGGTGCATTGGTCCTCTGCAAGAGAAGTCCCGCTTGAAGTGCAGTGAAGAGTAAAAGACATACTAAAGTTTGTTTCCAGAGAGAAATGAGAGAGAGGGAGAGAGAGAGTGAAAGAATGGGGTTAAGGGAGAGAAAAGCTCTTTTTCCCCTGTGTCCATGTTTTGTGGCTGAGTTTCTGTGGAAACACTGGCAAACAAAAGCCCCTCAGTGCTCGTGGCAAACCTCTCCTGGTGTAATCTAGATGCGGTCTTTCAGGCTTTAGGCTCAAGTAGAAAGAGGAGGCTGAGACAACAATACACCTACAGTATACAGGCCGGTAGATGGACAGAGAAAAGCTCCAGGCTGGCTGATGGTGTACCTCTGCATCGGTTATACGTGTTTAAAGCTGCAATAGGGCCAAGACCACCAGGGGGTCATGAGGAATATGCCAGGAGCAGGTGGATTATGGTGGGGGGCAAGTTGTAATTGGTTTGTGGTTGGGAGATTCTGAGGAGCCAAACTTTTCCCATGCTTACTGACTTACTTTCAAAACAAAATCCAGCCGGGAATGGATGTGAGAGGAGAGGGGGAAACTGCACTGTACCATTAGTTCAGCATGGCAACTTAGGGGAACTGTGGACTACTGAAGTGTTGCAGTGTCAGTAGAAGTTCCCACTGGATCCAGCAGTTGAAAGACTAAGTGTGTGTGTATGTTTGTGTACATGTGTGCCTTTACCCAGGCTGTGGAGGAGCTACTGGAGTCCTTGGATTTGGAGAAGAGCAGCTACCACATGGGTCTCAGTAGGGTAAGTAATGCCACCGCATCTCAAACAAATAAACAGCTTTAAAATTATTGAATAAACCTTTGCTGTGAATCGCTGCCAGTTTCACTCCTCTTAAAGCTCTAAGCACAGAGCTGCAGTACACAGCTCTTTTCATCCTTGTGTTTTTTACTTAGAAAGACACTTGCTGTCTGGGGGAAGTGTATCTTTCATTACACCTGTCCCTCTTTGAGGTTTGTTTGTCATCCTTGTTTTGGAGAGTTGCCAAGCCTGGCCCCTTCATCCAGTCTTATAGCCAGTGGCTACCCAAGAGGCATGTCTCTACCCTGCCCGACTATGTGACCGTAATTCTCTCTTTCTTTTCAGGTCATTAGAGCAAATTCTCGCAACTGATGGCCCTCTTTGTTTTTCTCCATGACCGTTGTAAAGTAATCACAGTAAACACTGCCTGGCACACTGAGGTCTAATCCTATCAGCCGGAAAATGGCCATCAGCCAAGAAGGAAATCAAAGGAAACAATAATGTAGAAAACAGTGGAACTTGTGCTCCCAGATACGTGCGCTGTACAGGGCCCCCTTTTAAAAAACACATGACACAGGAATGGTTTGGAGGCAGCGGCTTTGCATGGTGCCACACTTTGGAGTGTGAAATGGGCTCAGAAGTAGACAAGCACAGTTGGCCATTCACAAAGCATTCCAGTGGCATCCTAGCAACCTGTCTCACTTGCATGCCAATTACACCAGCCCCAAATAACCTTACGGCAGGGGAATCATAGCTTTTGACAGGATCTGCCATTAGAGATAGCCACGTGTCTAAAAACAGCACATACATTTTAGAAAGTATTGCACGCATCAGATGTTGGCTCCTGCTCAAAACCCACTAAGCAATCTGAAAAGTCATCTTCATTGACGTCATTGAAGGCTTCACTTGTCCCTGCTGGTTTGCAGATTCCACTCCTGAAGCTGCTCGATCATTTCCAGCTACTGCTCTGTTAACAAATCACATATGGAACTGATAATTTATGAAGCATTGGGACTTGTATCGAGACCTTGGATGGAGACAGTCTATGATCCATCCGTTTTAATAGCTTGCTGCCTTCGTAACTGGAATGCATTCACAGCGCCTAATCCCTCTGAAGTATAGACAAGCCATGACGTGATCTGCTTTATATTAGCTGTTTACCTGTTTTACCTTTGGCCCAGATTAGAAACAGACAAGGCTGATTGTCCGAGATAATAACTTAATCACAGCTTTCTCACTTAGATAAGACTCTCTTGTCCGTGGATTACACTGCCTCTTATTGATTTAATGCTTCAGTGCACATATTTACTTTTAAACTCTGTTCTGTTTATATTTTTTGCTCTTGCACTTCACATTAAAACAGGCCCTCTAAATCCAATTTCCCCCTGGCTAAAATGAGCATTACATAATCTCTCAATAATTTATCCTTTGCTAATAAGTTAATTTGATTTTGTATGTGTGTGTCTGTGCTTTGTTCTAGTTGTTCTTCAGAGCTGGCACCTTGGCTAAGCTGGAGGAACAGAGGGATGAGCAAACCAAGCGTAATCTCACCCTGTTTGAAGCTGCCTGTAGAGGCTACCTGGCGCGGCAAGCCTTCAAGAAGAGGAAGGTAGGCAAGACGTCACATTGAGAAGAAGGCCTAAGACTTAATTAAAGTTCGTCCAAGCAGTGGTGCCCCAAAGAGGAGGGAACCTCCCCACTGGTCCTCCTTGTGAAAATAATTGGAGGTAAACATTACTGTTTTAAAAAGGCTGTTGTCCACTCATTTTTTTAAGCTAGCATGTAGGCATCTTGTGAAACTTGACAAACTGAGGCATCCATTGATACCAATCCCTTTGGCATAGCTTGTTGGTAAGGGAGCTAAATAGCGCCCCAAATTTAGGATAAATTTTGCAGAGGGCACAACTGGGTCTCTTCGACATCAGATAATTAGTAATATAAACTTTAATATAAAAAAAAAAAAAAACAATGTAAATCAGTATGTGATTCCTTAACTCTTCACATTGTCACAGTTTTCAACTAACTTAAATTTCAACAGCATAATCGACTTCCTGAAATGCAGAGATTCTATGAAAAATTTCTGTGTGCCACCAAGTCAAAGCTCATAATACCAATGATATATTCAAACTGAATTATCTATCACCCATTTAATCCATATCATCATCTGAATGAGAGAAAATCAAATGGATTTATTCTAATATATTGCAAGACACAAGTTATAATTGCAAAAATAATTCTGCAAGCGAACAAATTAAGTATCAAGGTCCATTTGCTACTAAGCTCTTTTTTTTTTTATTAAAGTAGGTGAAGAATGTGAGCTCCAGAGGCCTTGTTGCCTTGGAGTCCACCAGGAGTTGAGAGTTCCTTGTTCAGAGCTAATTTTAGTGCCTGTTTGCTCTGCTCTTTGGGTAGATCTAACCCGCTCTGCTGTAAATCTTCAACTAATTATAAATGTCTTCTCTAAATCAATTGCCCTTACACCCTCCCTCCCGTTCTGTAATCCATCCAGTCAGCTCTCCCACGGGGATATTTGATAGTGACACGTCCATTTCTGTTGCATTTTATCAAACTACTCCCCTTAAATGCAGCCTTATCAAGCATACTGCTGACTCACACACCCATCTGCTCCACCCATCTTCCATTTTTCTCCCAGCATGTGATGGGTCCATCTCTCCGGACCTCATACATGTCCTCTTGTGATATATGGAGCCCCGCAGTCCTTCTCCCTCTCTGTGATTACTATTTAAGTGAATGTGCCGCTTCAGCTGGCTAGTGATGAACCAGCAGAAACAGAATCAACATTGCTGCTCTCCATCCAGCATGACATGCTGTTAGTGTGTAGATATCTTGTATACGATGCCAGTAAAACTATTAAATTGTCATCTTTGCAATAAAGTAAATCAATATGACCTTTTACATTACTGGACTTCTAGCTTTCTTCTGATATTTTTACCATGAGCATCTGAGTAATGGATGTTAAAAATTGGGAACCAAGGCAGGCCAGTGTATTTTCTTTATAATGTTCAAAGGTCATTATTCACACAGTGAAGCAGGCTAAAGGCCCAGTGCTTCATAATCTGCTAGAACTTGGAGTAAATCAACAGTGAGGAACCATTCAAAATTGCCAGGCAACTATGCAATTACAGAAGTCATTAGCTAAAAGACATTTTTTCCCCTCTGCCCCCATGTGCCCCCTATCTCCTGCAAATGTATCTATAATAGAAAGCTAAGAATTTATTTTCATTTTGTCTGCCATTCTGTTACTCTTAAACTTGGTACAGGTTGGCAAGGTAAGATGTAACATACAATTATGAACGTGCATGAATGTGACCAAAGATTCTATCATGTCAGGGCTAAAGCATGATCCAGTGTAAAGGCTTATTAAAACTGTGCGCGTGATTATACACGTTACTGTTATGGTCATACCCAGTTTTTACTCAAAATTCAACTAAATTAAAAAAAAGCTTTATTCACCCACAGCAGGGCAAATAAAAGGTATATGCAACAGGGCGCACACTAGCACAAATATTTCTCACATATTTATAGATTTATAATTTCAAGGACCAGTTTTTACACTTTAAATATATAGTTCAACATTTTTTTAAATATACATAATATTTTGCAGAGTCAGATGAAGATTAATGTGGCTGTCATGTCTGTATGGTAAACATGAAGCCAACACCAGCAGCTGGTTATTGTCGGTGAGCACAAAGACTAAACAAGAGGAAACAACTACCCTGGTTCTGTCCAAAGGTAACAAACCTTGTGAATGCACCGGGCCCAAAAATAGTCTGGCACATCACTCCCTGTAAAACCAGGATGTTTCGATTTGACACTTAGGTTTTTATATGGCTTTAACAAATGAGATATAACATTTAACTACTGAGCTTTAAACGTACTGGGCGGTACATCTTGTTACCTCTTGTTGCCTCTGGACAGTGTCAAGCAAGGTACTGAAAATTAGTAATCTGCTACAATTTCTAGTTACTGGAGGTGAAGTAATTGAATTTCTTAACCAATTAGTGTATATAAAAATTATTACTTACTTGCATTACTTCTTCAATTCTCTTTTATATTACTTCAGTGTTGCTGTGGAAAAGTGTGGAACAAGACAACTGTCAAATATTATATATGACTATACCCATTATCACACACTATGTTTTGATAGGTCTATTTATTGTAGTCTTGACAGGCCTTCATTTCAAGCAACACAAGTCAGGTTTTACTCTTTTGGCTGAGTAAAATGAAATAACAACTGTTTCTCAGACATTTGACAGTAATTTCTTATCATGACAGGCCTAATGAAATAAAAGTGATAAGTTCTTTACAAAAACAAGAACACACCAAGGTTTATTCTTTGTTCCCTAACGGTAACTCAAACATTGCAAATAGACTACAACTCACCACTATAGGCTTCATTTGTCCTTGATCTTGAGGAGGGAAAAATATGGTCTATATAGCCAGGAAATTAAGCTTAAATTGCCTGACCTGTTAGCCATTATGTGCAGTGACAGTCTAATGCTGATTGCAGCGCTCTGAATAATTTTAAGTTATTAATATCTTACTTAACTTACTTCTTTTATCTCTGTATCTCGCAACCACACACAGACAAGGCTGAGGGACTGAGCCACACATCACCATGTATGACATCAGATCATAACTGGGGAATAGGGAATAGGCTGCGTCTGTTTGCTATGATCAAGACAAAAGTAACAAGTAACGGGCCCATTTAAATTTTTGGAACTGTAATTGCTATTTTGTTTGAGAATATATTTAGTTACATGCGTGCCAAAAGTAGTGTAATTACAGTAACACATTACTCCTAATGCAGCCTTTGGAATGATCCAGCATTCATAACCAAAGATTACATTTGCTAAAAAAACAAAACTAAATAACAAAACAGTTCAGTAGTCATTCCCACAGTGTAGTTGAAATGATATAATAGCTGAGGATGATGGATGACTGATACATAATTGGATAAAAAAGCCATTCAAGCTGAGCTATGCCTCATGTCACAGTACAACATACAGGACACAGCCCATTCTGATTTCATGTACGGGAGTAGCTTGGTGTAAGTATTCACTGCATTGAAATGGTGCGATCATACATTTTTAAACTCCGGTCTTTCCAATAATGCAATGATTTAACAAGTCATATGTAGCCTTTTGAAAATGTAAATCTAGAATTTTAACATTATGAGGTCAGTATCTGCAGTCAAGTGTCAGATTGACATGTGAAAATGTGCGCTGTGGAGAATCAGAAGTGAGGAGCAGAGCTAGTCTGATTTGCTTCCCCTTGCTTTCCTCTCTTCCCTCCACCTACAGCTTAAGCAATGACACTATGCTAGATTTATAACTTTTGAACTGTTACATGTGTGTCTCGTATTGCAGTGATTACCTGAAAGGCAATTTTTCCTGCTGAAACTCATTCTGTTTATATTATTCCTGATTCAATTAGTCGACACCATAGTAATGGAACGGAAGCAGGGCTGTGGAGTGATTTTCATCTCCGCTTCTCTCCATGATTTACAGACTGTGTTGCTGTTCAATCTTAGAGTAATCATTGTATAATAACATCCACTTGCGCCTTTGCTGTTACCCTGTTATCCCATTGTGAATATTGATAGACCTCCATTGCCTCTAGCACTGTTTAAAGTATCCAGTCTTAGCAGGTACAGTAGATGATAGTTTGCCTCTGAAACAGTGCAGATGTGTTCTGGTGAAGCCTCTCAGACTCAGACACTTGCTGGGTGATGTATATGGATGTGACAGAAAGTCACAAGTTCCCTTTGATTGATATTCCCTGGCATGTTAACCTTGTGAAGCTGTGCCAGGCCCATGTGACATTAAATGACAAAGCCATAATTTTTCTTAGGTTTTTTGCCTCTTTCAACTGTCTCCTCAAGGGGACAACCTGACATTTTAAAAGTCTGTTATTTTGCCTCAGCAGGCACTTACCGCATTGGGTGGTTTGTCCTTCAGGTACCCTACACATGTTTTCTTTTTTTTTGGTTGTTGTTATTTGCATTGATATGAGTAAAGCGCTGAAAAGCAGCAAGCATAAGCTAGCTTTAGCCTAGTAATATCTATTCATTTGAACCTTTTCGTCTTATTGCAACAGTGCTCACTGTATTTTATGATTTATCTTTATCAGACAGGGATACAGGAAATCTAATCCATGCAGTCACGTATGGAGGAAAAATGAATACCTCCCACTGTAAAGACATGGATAGGCTCTGTATTGGTATCAGCTACATTTCTTTGTGTAATGCGCACCGATTACATTTTGTAAGGCCATGATAAGTAACAGCTAGGATTATATCTCCTAGAAATACATATTTCAGGACTGAAATATCATGTGATAGTATCATGATAATATTGTCCAGGCATTCAACAGCTTCTTGATTAGGCCCATAGACTATATACAATAATGGATTTAGCTGCTGTGCTTTAGCTGCTCTGCTGCATTAACATCTTGGATTTTTGGAGTCAGAAGTGACCATATTTGGACAATAGGGTGGAGATGTCCCTGTCACAATAATAATAATGCTAATTTTTGCTGGTGAAAAACAGGCTTAAAACCATGAAAAGAAAATGTTCTTATCAGAAAAAGTGAACATCTAACTCCTTACATCATCTATTAGTATAACCAAATGCTTTACAAGACTTTTTTAGGCGACCAAAACATTACAGACTCATACAGACAACATTAGACTTTAATGAACTGAAATTTGGCGGCATAATGGTGCAGTGGTTAGCATTGCTTCCTCACAGCAAGAGGGTTCCTGGTTCAGACCCAGGGTTGGGGGGGTTTGAACCCAGGGGTGGGGGAGCCCCTCTGTGCGGAGTTTGTGCGTTCTCCCTGTATCAGGGTGGGTTTTCTCCAGGCTTCCTCCCACAGTCCAAAGACATGCAGGTTAGGTTACATGGTGACTCTAAATTGGCCATAGGTGTGAATGTACATGTGATAGTTCTCTGTCTCTATGTGTCAGCCCTGTAATAGCTTAGCAGCCTGTCAGGTGTGTACCCCTGCCTCTCAGCCAATGTCAGTTGGCTCCAGCCCCGCCGCAGTTATGGAAAAATGAATACGGCTATGCCTTGACTCCTACCAAACCGATGCTGTTGCCATTGTATCAACTTGTCAACGGACAGCATCCACCTGCCACTCAAAGTGGCTATGCCCATAATTATGCATAACTTTAAGCCTTAATACCATTTAAATGGGAGAGTGTAAAAATTTGCCATAGAGACTCAAATAGTTTTTTGTACCAGGCTGTAAACATGTTTATTTCTGCTGTAAAGTTGGGCATTTTAACACTGGGGTCTATAAGGATTGATTCACCCTAGGAGCCAGCCTCAAGTGGCCACTGCAGTTTTTGGCACTTCTGCAATGGCTTCGTCTTTCAGCCCCAGAGGTTGCTGCTTGATTAAGTCATACCTGTGATCAGTCGCTGTCCTTGAGCAAGGCATTATTTCATGCTGTAGAAATCCCCAGAGCGTGACCATATGAGCATTCTCTTCAGAAGTAGGATCAAAGTGACATCAGGTGGTGCTGCAGTCACGTATCACACGCTCAGATGTCTTACATCCATACATATGCTGTGCATGCACACACTAAAACACATTTTTAACTCTGATGGAAATGTAGAACATTGAGAAAGAGAGTGAAAACATGCTTTTGTCTTAATCTTGGCTCACAAACCTAATTCACATCACACTGTCTTACAGCTGTCACACCCTCTTAATGTGACATGAATACCAAAATGTTTATCCATGGTGTTCATGCAGAATAATCGTTTGTTTGTTTTCTATTCATTTTCGACTAAATATGACAAGTGAGACCTGTTTAAATCTTCTGTCAGAGATTTGCTGCATTTTGCTCCATGTTAAGGCTTTCACTGTGTGACAAATCCTAATTGGTCATAGAGAGTACCTTCAGGGCGAAATGTACCTGATGCTGAGAATTGCGTCGCTCTAATTGGGTTTGCCCATAATCTGCTGCTGCTGGAGAGCCTCATGCATAAGCAGCATGGAAATCGTGTAATACTTGGAATTAGCTGCCAACATGTTTGATTTAATTAATCAAAAATTAGCTTCCAGCCTTGGAACACAGTCTGCAGAAACTCTCCGGAGGAGGCTGGGAAGTCCTGGGTTAGCTGCGAGCCCATACACAGGCAATATAAGAGAAGAATGAGAGAGATGGGTTTTTTTCTTTGCAAATATTGTTCATGATATATTAACAGTGGATGAGTTCTGTAAAGCATTTATTCCAGTGAGTAATTAAGATTTTCCTATTTGTCTGGCATTGTTTCATGGACCTCTGGACACTGCCACACTGTGATGTCAGTGCATTCCAACTTTAATAAACCATCTGTTTCCATATAATGCATTTAACACCATGGTACTGGACATATTGCTGCAGTAAAGCTACTATTATGTTTTTTGTCTTGGTTATGAAGCACTTATTTGTGTTAGAAGCTCAATTTACAGATACAGTCACAAGCAATTACATTAATATTACACTACCATCGACTCAGTCTGTGTATCTCTGTGTGTGTACGCTACAATAAACATCCCCAATCCCGTAGGTGTTCCTGTTCGGTGACTGCTTGTCCGTTTGTGTGTTTCAGATTCAGGATCTAGCAATCCGTTGCATACAGAAGAACATCCAGAAGAACCGCGGCGTGAAAGACTGGCCATGGTGGAAGCTCTTCACCACAGTCCAGCCCCTCATTAAAGTCCAGCTCACTGAGGAGCAGATGCGAAACAAAGACGTGAGGAGGCCTTTCTGTGTGATACACCCCACCTGATAGATTCCTCTCAGTTAGACCCTAATCTGCTTTAAAGATGCACTACCTACCATAGCAGCACGGAACTTCCTGTTATTCATTATTGATGTTTCTTGTAATACTTAATATTTAACCGTTGTACCTGTAACATTACAAATAACCCATATAGCTGCATTCTGTGCTCCAGGAGGAGATCCAGCAGCAGAAATCGAAGCTTGAGAGGGTGGAGAAAGAGCGGAATGAGCTGAGGCTGAACACGGATCGATTGGAGAGCAGGGTGGGTCCCTTCGCCTGTGGCAATGCATGCTGGGAGGACTGTGTTTGAGTTAAACTCTTTCATTTCAGTTAAAGATCTGATCACTTACTTGTACAAGAACGGTGGCAAGTATTTTGTAGTTCTGTGTGACACTCTGTCTGTGTGTGTGTTTTTGTCCAGATCTCAGACTTGTTGGCAGAGCTGGCTGATGAGAGAAGCACAAGTGAGTCAGCGTCCCAGTTGCTGGAGACTGAGACTTCAGAGAGACTCCGCCTGGAGAGGGACATGAAGGATCTACAGGCACATAAACACACTGATAAAAACACACAGTGTATTATTTAAAAAAATCTAATTTCAATGTGACTGACAAGCTTGTATGTTAATTGCTGTCTGAATCTATACATTCCAGGCTAAGTTTGACGCCGTGAAGAAACAATTAGAATCACAGGAGATGGAGGTGATGGAGGCTCGGCTTATGAAAACATCGGAGCTCAATGGAGAGTTGGACGATGACGATGATGCTGGTTAGTTGACCTAGGAACTGCTAGTTGTCAGTTGCAGGTGCAGACCTTGAATATAGAAGGAGAACTGGATACAACATTTGAGGCGGGGGCCCTCTTCATTCCTCTGAAAGTTGCTCAATGGCACATGAAGCCCAAAAAGCTTGTTTTCTGCGATTTAAAGTTACCTGGATTTTCTGCATTGTGGGGGCTACAGAACAAGTGCGCTGGAAACTTACAGTGGCTGAGCAGCTAACTTCCAGTCTGGTGCTCTGCTAACTTGAATGGGGATAAAATGACTTAATCGTGTGACTCTTTTATTCTTTAGAAATGTTATCAGACCGAATAGATTAAATCCTGATAGTGAAACAAGTCATTTCATGAGGGTTGTGACGCTGGCTTGGTGCAGACACCAGAGACCATAGGTGTAGATTTCAGGGGGACGTAGGGCACACGCTCCTCCACTAAAATCATTTAATGCATTTACACCATAAGCTGATGCAGCAAAAGCACAATTGGTGCATAAGAATTCAGCAGAATTCACAGTGTTAAAACAAAACCTACACCCTTGCCAGAGATGGTCATCCATGTGATTAAAGCTACTCCCAAAATTACAGGAGAAAAAAAAACTTAAGAGGACTTTTCTGTCTTTTTGCAATCACAATCTTGGTCATCATTGTTTTTAAACATTTGTTTTCAATTCCCTTATTAATTGGCCCTTGTGACATTTGCAGCAGCTGGCCAAGACCTGCCTAATGGGCATGTCAGCCCAGGTCAGAAGCATAATTTACTGAACCGCACATACCAGCATTATGTGCACAGTTTGAAAAATCTTCCTCATACTAATTGTAGCTGCAGGAATTAGTGGCGTTGTCTGACTGTTTCAGCAGGAGACATGGCAGCGAGACTTGGTCACATAATGCTATTAAGTATATTTTCCAAGTTTGGGATTTACCGCTAGGGGATTAAGATGTTCGCTCCCAGGCGTACAACTAATGCCTGTTGCCGATTGGTCCCCACCTGCTGGGAAAGAGAGCTCCCGCTGAGAACATATTGTCCGTGAGACTTTTTTTCTTCCCTCCGCGTTCCCACCCCCCTTCAACCCACCTCAGCAGACAAGCCATTACAGAGCATATCAGAATTCTTAGATGAATGAGAAAATAATCGTTGGGATCAGAGCCGGTGGCCCTGCAAGTTGTCATTATGCTATATATATGCTAATGAGCAGCACTGATGGAGGAGCCGGTGTTGGTATGTGAAGGAGAAATGGACAGCCTCTAAAATGATAAGGCTTGGAAATGAACCTGAACCTGAATATCTGCCCGGCCGCTGTTATAGTTCTGATAGCCTCTGACAGCTCCAGAATTAGGGTCGGCTAAGAACTGTGGAAAGTGCCACTTAGACATGTCCTTCTCTAACTACTATTGTGGTGTGCTCAGAATTCTTACCTCAGGTTTATCCAAGATTAGAGCTGAGACGCAAAGGCTGTTTTGTAGTTTCCTGTCCAATTTTTTGACCTTATAAGGTTGGGATTTGATGAAAGACGTTTTATTTCCTGAGAGATTATATTATTTCTGCACTTGAATGTGATAACCATCACAGCCAGTACAGTGCACTCCATAATCCACAGCATCCATCATTTCTGAGCTTTTGAGCCTTTTCGTCTGTGTACCCTGCTAGACCTGCATTAAAGGCGGGAGACACCCAAATGTCACACAGACATTTTCTGAATTGTATGTCTTTCCTCCAGGAGGCGAGTGGCGGATAAAATACAACCGAGCCATTCGTGAAATGGACTTCACCAAAAAGAAACTCCAGCAAGAGTTTGATGAGAAGCTGGAGACAGAGCAGCAGAGCAAAAGACACGTTGAGAGAAGGGCAAGAAACTTTTTATGATCATAAAAGATTAAACAAATCAAGTCTATTTTGATGTTACCACAGAATTGTGGCCAGTTAGTTATATAAAAGTAATAATAATGATGATATGCATTGACTTGTCATTAATGAATAATAAAAACAGTGTTTGTTTGCATGTGGTTGTGTGGTTGTGTGTGTGTGTGTGTGTGTGCGCTGCAGCTGGCTGATTTGCAAACAGATAATGAGGATGTGCAGCGCTCTGTGCAGCAGCTGAAGAAGAAGTGCCAGAAACTGACGGCTGAGCTGCAGGACACCAAGCTTCACCTGGAGGGCCTGCAGAGCCGCAACCATGATCTGGAGAAGAAACAGAGGAAGTCAGTTTCAGCTTCTTTGTCTGGCTGTCTGTCTGTTTGTCTATCTGTCTTTCATAAACACAAAATTACAGGGAACATATTGCTCTTTTCTCTTTGAAAGGCCAGGCGCAGACACTCTGACCCACCCGGCAGAACACTAACGTTTTCTTTAATTTGAATAGTGACTGAGATGTTCTGTAATCTGTGGAATTGCATTAGCTGAGAAAATGACTCAGACTTTAAGCACTTGAGAAGCTATCGCTGTGGCAGAATGTGATCTCTCCCCTGTGGCTAATTGAAGATGCTCTGTGGGTGAAATTATTTTCAGCTGCGCTTCAGAGAGAAAAACAGGGAATTACAACGAGCTGACAGCATGAAACACTTAGCTGTTAAGTTCACTAACCATAAGTGGTTCTGCCCCAGACAATTGAAGAAAACATTTTGCACATTATTACAACCCAATTGTAAATTGATGGCTAATGGAAGGGGATAACAGTCGAGGCTAAAATAAGAGGAAGTGCTAAAGTGATGTTGGCTCTGTGTCCAGGATATCTTCATATGCTCAAAATCTGCTAAGTAACAGGAGTTAGGGTCAGATATTAAGTCAGTAGGCTCAATTTTTAAAAATGTTCATACACAACTACTTTGTATCGCTTCACGAAACTATGACAATTTTTGATGACAAATGATTTGATGTACCAGTTTAAACTCCTGTAGCCTTCAGCTTTCCACAGATCGGCACATATTGGCACTTTGTGTAATTACAGATACACAGTTTACTGTGATGCTGTTGCCATCTGGGCTATGATATTGTCCCCCCCACCCCATCTCTCTCCCCATTTACTCCCCAGGCCATTAAATGGATAGTTCAGATTTTTTTAAGTGGGGGTTGTATGAGGTACTTATCCATAATCAGTGTATTACATACAGTAGATGGTGGTCGGCATATCCCCAGGTTGGAGAAGCAGGCAGCAGTATGCAATGCAATGCACTGCTATTGGCGGGTGCAACAGCAAAATGTATTTTAGCCACCTAAAAAAAATCTATAACAGTTTAAGTGTACGCTTTATTTAGAATATTTTAACTGCTTTACCTCACCATCTCATTTATGCTTTTATCAAAACTACCAGACTTCACTGACAAAAACGGTAATTTTAGCTCGCTGACGAAGGGAGCTGCTGGCCCACCACTGCCTCAATCAGCTCTTGGTTGTGTGACTTGGCAAAACCAAACCAACCATTTTAATGCCAAAGTCTCACAATAAGATAGACAAAATAACTGATCTAGGCAGCGGTAGACCAGCAGCTCCTGTGTTCAGCAGTGTTAAATTACTGTTTTTCCTGAATGGAGTCTGGCTTTGACGAGGGTGATATACTGGCCTCAGTTCCCTGTCGGAAATCACTGTCTGACAGCAACGTGAAGTGATGAAAATATTCTAAATATAGTGTTCACTTGAACTGTTAATGTTTTTTGAGGTTGCTAAAGTATGTTTTGTTGCAGCTCCCATCCAAAGCAGCTTAGCTTCTGTAACGGTACTCCTGCCGGCATCTCCAAAGTGGGGGTGTGCCGACTGATATCTACTGTATGTCATACACCAACTATAGATAAGTACCTCATACAACCCCACTTAAAAAGATCCAAACTATCCCTTAAAGTGTAAATCACAGTATGCACTAGCGCCTTATCCCATATGCACTGAGGCCATTTCTTCCTGGTCACAAAACATATCTGACTGATCTGTCTCCCTACTCCTGGTACGCATATGTGTATTTGAACGACTATGTATATTATGTATACATACTGATGACTTTTGTTTGTCTATTGTTGACCTTTATGATGTTGTGATGCAATGTTTTTGCGATGATAGTAGAAAACAATTTCTCCATGGGTACAAATTTTTAAAAAAGAATCTATCTGATACTCAACTGTTTAGCCCGATGGAACCCTAGTCTCTTGTAAAATCAATAATTTGCTGAGCTGTGTATCCGTGTGTGTGTGTTCCAGATTTGACCTGGAGCAGAACCAGGCTCAGGCTGAGGTACAAAGAGAAAGGAGCCAGAGGGAGAAGCTGGCTCGCGAGAAAGACATAATGACTGGTGAGATGTTTAACCTCCGCCAGCAGCTGCAGGTAAGCTACTTTACACTACAGTGCATACTTCAAATGTACTCTGATGTCCTCTCTCAGGGACTACATGTCTGGTCTCTCTGCTCTCTATTTGACATAACTGGGCTGGTACAGATGTGCGCTTCACTGTGTCTCTTCCGCCTGCAGGACAAGGACATTGAATTGTGCGCAGCAAATATGAAGGTGCAGCAGCTGGAGGCAGAGCTACATGATCTGTCCTCCCAGGAGTCTAAGGATGAAGCCTCACTGGCCAAGGTCAAGAAACAGCTTCGTGACCTTGAGGCCAAAGTTAAAGACCAGGAGGAGGAGCTGGATGAACAGGCTGGAACCATCCAGATGCTGGAGCAGGTACAGGGCAGTGCAGATGTGGTATTCCATACCAGTATGGTGAAATACTTCAGTTTTTACTGCTAAAAGCTGCTTTTCACGCTGTGTGTGTAACTCAAACTATAAACTGTATTTCTCTAAGTCCTATAACTCAACAAAAACATTTGCCCTAAAAGCCCCAAGGTCCCATCACTGTTGTTTAAGAAATCAATTTTTAAGAAGTTCTGGAACAAAGCCAAGATTTTTGTTGTTTTTTTATTTTTGTGCTTTCTGTGTTTGTGTATGTATTTGATGTCCTGTTAAATGCATGCATCCTCATCATGTACTCAGGCTAAGCTGCGGCTTGAGATGGAGATGGAGAGGCAGAGGCAGACCCACTCTAAAGAAATTGAGAGTAAGGATGAAGAGGTAGATGAGATCAGGCATTCCTGCAGTAAGAAGGTAGGTGCTGCTCATTCTCACTTATGCATATGTGCGCGTTTTTTCGTAGACTTGAACCAACATTAATAAGACTAGAGTTCTGTGCTGTGAAGCAAATTAAACATACCCAGAATATCTTACTGTTATCTCGCCTCACTAACCCTAACATTGAATGTCTGGATGAAGAAGCTGGTTATAAACTAGCTTAGTCAACTCTGGGTTTTCCTATTCAGCCATGAGCACATTCATTTGAAAGAGGCAGGGTTGTTAATTACAAGTACCATTACCGTATTAGAACCATGAATAAAGTACCTCATATTATATGAGATGAAACGGTGATAATAATGAGTCAAAGAAAAGTGAAAAGTCATATTCATTAGAGTGAAATGTAAATGATAAGCCTATGATCCGACAAAAGAACAAGAAGATGAAGAATCACCAGAAATCATTTCCAAATATTAAGAGTAGGCCACGTCTACCTACAATACATGTAGGTATTACTGTGACTTTAGCATAGAGTGAGTATTTTTTGCTATTTAGTTAGATGATGAAGAAACTACTGTGATTATGCTGTTACTAAAGTAAAGAATGAAAAAGTAGTTGATGACTGATGAGGTCTATATTCTGACTGAAATGTTGCATTAATATTCACAGGAGGCAATTAACAGTGTGGATTATTCTTCTAACAAAAAGACTGTCTCTGGTTTTTATTGCCAGTTATCATCACAGAGGTGTCTCATGTTACCCTGAGCTGCAGTGATGTAATCAGAGTGTAAAATCAGCCTCACTGTCAGCTATCACTCCAGGGATAAAATACACTTTGCACAGTTACACTGCAGCTAAAATTATCATGATGTGTTTGGTCTTGTAAACTCTCTCCATTTTAAAACCAGAGCCTAAAAAGAAAGCTTGGAATAATAAAACGATTCCACTGACCTATTAAAATATATGCTCTTTTTTACCTGACTTTTTTTCATGTTGCAGTATTTTTTTCTAGTGATCTGATTGGTTATTGCTTGGAGTGTTGACAGATTGTGATCTGTTCCACTGATGTTAACCTGCCTCAAAGCAGTTTAGCTTTTCAACATGTGTTAGCACTTTGATTTATCCCCGTTTAAAGGGAACCAGCTCCCTAGTAGTGGAAATCCAGGGTTAATCCTGAAGTTACCTCACTAACCCCAAATCCTGCTTCATAATACCGACCTCTGGTCACAGCAGCACTGAAAAGCACACACTTATATTCAAACTAGGGCTGTCAGCGTGAACTCATTAACTACGACACGATTAAGGTCATAGCAATTAATTTATTTTAATCACATTGATCGCACGCTGTTATTTTGTCCCCTCATAGTAACGTCACTTATAGTCAAATTGCCGCAGCAGCTTCCTGCTTCTGCAGTGATGGAGAAGTAGCAACACCTTTGAGCTTTTAAATGGCCAATTTAACTTTAAAAACACCTACATGGCTCAATTGATAAGTCAGAAGCAAGCAGAATCTTATACATAATGTGGGATGGAAGTTATGGCTATATGCTGTTATCACATTCGATATGTGGTAGGCAGGAGATTCCACGCCCTAAAACCTAAATGGGAAAATACAGCTGGCCTTTCGAAGTGTAACACCCAACTCACTAATGACTTGAATTATGAACTAATTCAAAAGTAACAATAACAAGCATAAACCACCATGTTTTGAACATTTATTTATTAAACATATTCCAGCTGACATTGGGCGAGAGGTGAGAGGCAGGAGCCCTCTTGCTGTGAGGCGACAATGCTAACCACTTTTACCACCGTGCCGCTGTGTTTTGAACAGATACATTATATACACTGACAAAAAGTGACATTTGCATTTGCAAACACAACAGCAAACTTAATTGTAAACTACAAACTACTTAGTCCAGCACAAGGCATGATGAGAAATGTGGGATTCGCTACAGTAATGATGTGAGAAAAAAGCCTGCTAGCTGTTAGGCCATAGGCTTGTGCTAATAAATTGGCTTGTTGTATTAGTGGGGAAAATGTGTCCAGCAAAAGACAGGTGATTTGTCTGTGAATCTTGCGAGTGATAATGAAGCTGATTTCTGTACTACTGTCTGAAAATGTGTCTATTAAGCCATGTTTAATGTGTGTTTTAGGTGTGGTTTGAATCAATCAAACTTTAGAGCACTTCACAGAAACCCTACAATCAGCTCGTGTTTTGGAGGTGTAACTGCAAAGCAACACAGACACACCACCATACAAGTATATTATGTATTAAGGGGACGTCCATAGGTTGGCATGTTATGACCAGTCATACGCCTTACTGTCGAGGGAGACAATAGTTTCACACATACAGGACCTGTATGAATCAGAGAAAGCAACCAAACTGGAGCTCCTGAAAAGTGCAAATACTGTTGCATTTACCGGGGATCACTGGGGCTTGCTAAGGAATCAAAATGATATCCGAGTAACTGCGCTTTCTCAGTGTAGAATGGTGTGATTGTTTGAAAAAACAACAACAAAAACACTGTATTTTACAGAATAAGTACTTTGAAGTTATCTCCTACCTCTACGTTGTTTTTTCAAGACCAAACTGTTGTAGCAGTGCAGCACTGATTTAAAAGAAATGAATCTAAAAGTCAAGATCATGAATTAAATGTCTTTTTAATACACTCAGGTAAGACTTGCTTCACCTTGTGAATATGGACTTCAAAACGTTTTTAAATGCAAAATAATGACATTTTAAACATGTGATTAAAAATGTGATTAATCACAATTAACTATTGAAATTCAGCAATTGATTTAAAAAATGAATTGTTTGACAGCCCTTACCCAAACGTGTTGAAATTTATTATACTTAGAGATTCATGCATAACCTAACTTATAAAGCAGGAATTGGTTATTTCAAGTTCATATCAGTAATCAGTATTTGTTCCATGTGGTACATAAATATGCTGTATTAATCAGAAGAAGGAATAAATAATAATTTTCTAGTATGAATGGATTATACACCACAGAGGCTACTTATTACATACAATCATGTATTAGAAACAACAAGCACAACGTTAGCTGAAAATCTCAACACAGTACATGCATATTAATAACAAGATAAGTAGTTTAGAATACGAATAGTGGTTGCATTTGTATGTATATTAAACATGAAAAATAAAATATTATCTACTTTGAAAGCCTTTTGATGGATGTACAGGCTAGCTGATCTGCTCAGAGGGGGACCCATTTGTCTTTGACGTGTGAGAGCAGCCATGTCGAACAGGACGGTCGATGGTGTGTTATGTCTGACTTTGTTTATCACTGATCATCTGTTTGTGCATCCTGACACTCTGTTCATGTGTCCTGCAGCTGAAACAGATGGAGGTGCAGCTGGAGGAGGAGTATGAAGACAAGCAGAAAGTGCTGCGTGAGAGAAGAGAGCTGGAGTCCAAACTGCTCAATGCCCAGGACCAGGTATTTCCATCACTCTGCCTCTGGTCTCTGTCAGTGCAGCTAAGTGTGTGCGATTTAGTGCACGCCATTTCTTTTGATTGCAAAAAAACTAAATTCGAGTCTGGAGAGCTGCCGTGGGTTTTGAAGGAGGATAGAAAAATAGAGTATGTGTAACAATACTGGCTAGAGTGGTGTGTTTTGTGATTCAGGTGAGCCAGAGGGATGTGGAGATGGAGAAGAGGCTGAAGAAAGACCTGAAGAGAACCAAAGTCCTTCTCGCTGATGCACAGATTATGCTGGACCACCTGAAGAGTAACGCCCCCAGCAAGAGGGAGATCGCCCAGCTCAAAAATCAAGTATACCACCCCATCAAACACTCCTGATACAACCCCCACACACCCTTTTTGAACTTTGTCTGGTGTCTGAGTATAACTACATTGATAAATCCTCATTCCTCTGCATATCCAGGATAGATCCTTGATCTTGGCCTACTAATGTTTGTCCCTCACCTCCTCCTCCTCCTCCCTGCTGCCTTATCCTTCCTCCTGTTTCTCACAGCTGGAGGAGTCAGAGTTCACTTCCGCAGCAGCAGTTAAAGCTCGAAAGAGCATGGAGATTGAAATAGAGGACTTGCATATCCAAATGGAGGATGTGGTCAAAACCAAGCTGTCGGTGAGTTTTGTCCGTGACGTGCCACGTATGAAGTTTAGTGGAACTGCATTTTGTTCCAATTATTTACTTGAGTAGGCTTGAATGCCAATCAGTTCTGCACGTTGCTAACACAATAAATTAATGTATCTTCACAATCAATAGTGTGTATAATATCACACATTTATAGATAATGAAACACGCTTTTTCATCTCACAATGCAGATAAAAAAAATTGATTAAAAAAAAACAACTATATATATATGTTAATGTTTTTCATACCCTTCTCTTTGCGAGCAAATGAAACCCAAAACAACAAACAATGTTTAATTAATGAGTGGCTTTGCCTGTCAAATTCTCACTCATAGAAATGCAGCAGGGCTCTAACATTAATATGCATGCATCACCAAGCCATGGTGGGATATTAAAGTTAAATGCCCTTTGGCATATATCTGATTTCAACATTTTGCTCTAATGGATAAATAAGCTTTGTCGAATGCTTTTTTTTCTCCATCTGCTCATTAATGGCTGTCTCATGAGAGTACCGCTTGCATGTCAGACTCATAGACTGAGGATGTTTGTGTCTCTTGGGACGACACACACAGTGCCGTGTGCCTGTGCTTTGCTTGTTAATTGCTGCATTTATGGCAAGGGAAGGTCTAGTAAATGTCTCAGATTAGAGAATGCATATTGAGGGCCCGAGTCTCTCCCCCCCTGAACACAGAGGATGAACTCTAAATAGGACATCACCAGTATGCTGCACTGGCTGCACTTTTCCCTGCCTAAATGAGCCAATTGATTATCTCCAATTGGTCTCATCCTCCAGCCAGAACTCCCGTCCAGATTGTGTTTCATTGCCATCAGATGAGATTCCAGGATGGCCCCGGCCTGGCCAACTAATGACCATTTATCATATTCAATAGCTCATGAATAAATCCTGTCATTCTATACTAAAATGTGTGTGTTTCCTTCTAATTTCGTCCTTCAGTTGGAGGAACAGGTCAGCCGTCTGCAGAGAGAGAAGAATGACCTGCAGTCTCGTATGGAGGAGGATCAGGAGGACATGAATGAGCTGATGAAGAAACACAAAGCTGCAGTTGCCCAGGTAACCCAACATGCCTTGGTGAGCAGTTCGAACGCCTTGAAAATAAGGTTGTATGAATTCCACTGTTATCAATGCTCAGAAACAGATGAGACAAAAATCATATAACTCCTCTGATAATTTGTACTTCTTTAATTTTATTTAGTTTGAAAACTTGTAGGATACCATCTTTAACGTCAGCATTAACATTCTGTTCTTCTCTACTTGTTTAAGTAGAGTGGCTTTGAGGTTTGGAGGACATATTCCCCTCTAAACAGTGTGTGCTCTGCAGTCAGGGGGATGCAATCTGTTCTGCAGCACATCACATGACAAATGATTTGGCACAGATGTATTATGTTCATTAACCATTTACATTTAAGGGGATGTTTTTTTTTCAACAAGCATAGATCGACACATACTTCCTCTCTCTCACACACATATAGACACCCTAATTCTCTGACTGCTGACTGTATGTATGTGTGTGTGTGTGTGTGTGTGTGCGTGTGTGTGCACTAGTCTGCCAGAGACTTGAGCCAGATCAGTGACCTGCAGGCCCAGCTGGAAGAAGCCACAAAGGAGAAGCAGGAGATCCAAGAAAAGGTACAAGGATGTATTCAAAAGCACCATATAGCTGCCTGCCAGGAGTCTGCCCGCTGCCTCAACACTTCTCTCTGATTAGACCTCAGCTTTTTGCTGAGTTTCTCTGATTATTATGACCAAAAAATGCTCCGTTTCTGTGGCAGCTTTCTTCTCAAAATTGCAATGCAATTTGCATTTAAATAGTAGGAATCAGTGAAGGTTGTGAGTCAAGAAGAGGAATTGTTCTTTTGCCTCTCAGCACTCACATTTAAAAGAAGGGTCATGTACACAAACTCAGCAGCTTGTTTCTATGGTTTAACCAATTACATAAAATGAAAGCACTTATTCTGGTCCTTTCAATGATTATCTCTCAACTTGGTGCAGCGGCTTCTGTCTCAGTGATTTATCTCATTTGTGCTCTTCCAAATGCCAATGCATCATTTTATTTTTTAAATATCAGAAGATTCTGAGAAATGAAAAGGCGGCAATTGGAACAAGTACGTTTGTCGTGATTATTCTGACCAACAGAAAATCATGAAGGTGCCAGTTTATTCTCAAATATGAAAAAAGGCCATAACAACAGATGCTAACAACAAAACTATATTTGAAATGTTAGACTCCTGCTCTGCTCTATGTTACTTTTGTATTTGCTAGTTGCATTACACACTTACACAAATCCATATATGAAGAGATGAGTGGCCTTGAAACATCCATTTGTGTGCAGTGATCTACCTAGATGAACTTTTAATACACCTATACAGTTAAAAATGCACCTTTTGTCCATATGGAGTTTGTGCTGTATTCATGCAGTTTTTGTAGTAGGTCCATCTACAATGCTTTCTGCACTGTGCTCTGAGGCACTTAAGCTCTGGCATGAATAATGGCTATAGCTATGTGCTTTTAATATGTCTTAAAGGTCCATTGTGTAGGATTTAGGGGCATCTGTTGGCAGAAATGGTATATAATATTCATAGCTATGTTTTCATTAGTTTATAATCATCTGAAACTAAGAATTGTTGTGTTTTATTTACATTATAATGAGTTGGTAATATCTACAGGTGGAGTGGGTCCTCTCCCACGGAGTCCATTATGTTGTTTCGATAGTAGTCTAGAACAGACAAATCAAACACTGGCTCTAGATATGGCCATTTGTGTTTTTGCACAATGCGTTTTGACCACCATAGTTCTACTACACATTTGACACATAGAAGTTTCAGTTCTGCAGCCTCACTGCAAGATGCCACTAAATCCTGCATACTGGACCTTAAACAGTCACAGACAATGTGAGGACTGATTGTTGTCCTGGTTGAGTGTTACTGCATACAAAGAACTAATGTAAGCACACCTTTTGCATGCTTACCAGTCCATGCATGGTCCCTAAATCGAGGTTGACATTTGTGGTTCAGAGTGAAATATCTTCAACAACTTATGGTTGACATGCACACTTATGTTCCCCTCAGGATAAACTGTAACAAGTAGGGCTGCGCAGTTATTTGAAATATTATCAAAACCACAATACTGCCAAGTTCAATATCCAAATTGCAGGAGATGCAATTTTTTCAACATACCATCATAAATAAAGCATTGGTGTTGCAGAGATGCACCGGCCCACAAACCATACTCTAGTTGCAAGGGAACATGCTTGTTTGGTACAGACCAGGGCAAAAATTATCATTTATTTTTATTTTTTTAGTGAAAATGAAATGAAAATTACCAGTGTCGCTAAAATCTTGAAACAAATCACAATTACACTATCAATGTGATTTTTTTTCTTTGGCATATCTTGCAGCCATTTATTTTGTTTTGATTCTTTGTTTTTACAGTGTAGTGCTGATTTGCAACTGTTGGCATGCTAACACGCTAAATTAAGAAAGTGAACCTGGGAAACATTATCCCTGCTATACATCAACATGTTAACATTGCTATTGTGAGCATGTTTGCATTGCATAACTTATAGCCCACTCACTAACAGCTCTGTATTTGAATTATATGACTGTCATAAAGCTGATTTAGCCTATCTCTGAGCTGACTGTTTTAGTTGCTGTATACAGTGCTACACTGAGTTGTCAGCTGAATGATTGAGGCTCAGCATAAATGTGGATTGATGTGGTAAAAAGGTTAATGCATTCAGGTCTGTTTTGATAATAGTGTTTTTATAATGATAGTGCTTTTATAATAATAGTGTTTTTCTGATGGAGCACTATTTGTTCAGAGGATAACCTCTAACATGTCATGTGCGCTTCGTATTAATGCATGCCAATTTTCTTTGTTGATGAATTTCCTCTTGGCTATAAAAGCTAAATTCAGAGAGTGTTTATCTAGTGCACAGTATGCATGTGCATTACACATGCTCAGGCTCACAGCAACTGGACTTTCTGTCTTCCTGTAAGTGTTGGTATGCAGTCTAAACAAATAAAACCATCTGCCTTGAACAGAATGTTTTTAAAATATAATTTCACTACAGGACAGAATTCAGCTCTCTAACAGCAGACTCTGTTTCTATTAGATTAAGCTATATGCATGCCAAAGCTTTGGTCCACTCAGTTTTATGCAAGGCCCACCCATCAGAATATTTTTGGCTACACTAGAGACACGCAGCAGGCTGTAAGGCATTGTTAAAACCTGCCAGAGAAGGCAGTGATAGCCATCTAAAGCGTCTGACCTTGAAGTGGTTATCTCATCCCCAGTAGGAGGGAAATCTAGCTTCTTTAGTAATATCAAAGGAGAGTTCCAAATCCTCCTAGTCTCAGATGCAAAGTCCCCCATTAGGTGCCATGCTGCCTCTTGGGCCGGGTTTTGTCGTGACGTATCTTTCTTCCTTTTATCAGTCATGAGAAAACGATTCAGATGGAACAAACGTGCTTTGCATGAAGCTGTGCTCTTTCCAAAAGCCTGTGAAATTACTGTGACTCGGTGTTACTCAGCCTGAACCACAAGCTCTTCTTTTGACCATTTGTGGTAGATTGGGGGCTTATCTTGAGCTCATTATTCAGCCTGGATGCATAATATTTACATGTACCAAGATGGATTCAATTTACACAAAAAGGGTGAAAAACTGAACATTAATTTAGTTTTAACACATACACATAACATCAGCGCAAAGTATTCCATAGTCCTTACTTAAGAGGAAGTGGAACAGCAGAGGTCACGGAGGAGGTTTGCAGTCAGAACTGCTCCTTAGGGAGTAATTGTGTGTTTACATCTATGTATGTGTGTCTCTCCTCCAGCTTCATTCACTTCAGAGCCAGCTAGAATTCCAGGAACAGTCCATGGTGGAAAAGTCTCTTGTGTGCCGTCAGGAGGCCAAGATCCGTGAGCTGGAGACCAAGCTGGAGTACGAGAGGACGCAGATCAAACGCTTGGAGGTGAGATGATCCTCTGTGTCTCGTAAATGTAATGCTTTGTGAAGCTATAAACGCAAATTTGACATTTTATTTTCTGCTTATCAAGAAGTAGAGATGAGGGTATGGTGTCCCTTGCATTGCTCTATATCTTTGAAGAAAAGCATCCAGCAGGGAGTAAATGC
This sequence comes from Cephalopholis sonnerati, assembly GCA_019142605.1. Classification (NCBI taxonomy): domain Eukaryota; kingdom Metazoa; phylum Chordata; class Actinopteri; order Perciformes; family Serranidae; genus Cephalopholis; species Cephalopholis sonnerati. The sequence continues at coordinate 13,835,510 of JAGQAX010000017.1, forward strand.
ATTTTGATTCATAACTGAGAAAAATACCAGGCTCAAAACCTTTGCATTTTTACATGCTTCAAAGAGACCGATTATGATGGGCTGGTTGGGCAGGGCGATATGAAGAACATCAAATATCACAATAATTTTGACCAGATACCTCGATATAAATGTTACGACAGTAGGGAAGGAAGACATTTTTGATAAATTATCATTGTAATATGGACATTATTACTAAGTGGGTAAACACAAATAATGCAGCCCAGTCACCAGAAGAAAATGTTAGCATTGTTAGTTTCTGCAAATTACCAACACATTACATATACACATTAGTTTCAGTTTCTAAAGTGATGCAGTGTATTAGCTGACTTTGTCATCTGGAGGTGTAGGGGATGGTGGACGGCATGTCATCTATGCAAGACACCTGCAGGCTACTGTTTGAGTCCAACAAACAATAAAACTGGTTTTGATTTTAGGCATCAAACATGGATGCTTTGTAGCAACCTTTTCAGGCATGAAAAGTGGTTGTTTTTTAATGAGACATTGCTACTTTTTCAGCCAGGATAGTGCCAATAAACCAGGTATTTTCAGCCAAAACATGATCTTTTTTTTTTTACCAAAACCATGTGGTTTGTGTGACTAAAACTAACCACCACACTGTTGTTGAAACAAAAAGAATCAATTTATCTAATTTATCCCTGGTTTTCAGAAATGTACAATGCCAACATTTTCCTAGCGACTGGGTTGAATAATAGAGCAGCTAGAACAGTCTGATGAGTTCAGAAAATTACATCTCTTGACTGTAATACAGACTTTAAAACCAGGAAAAGACAACATTTAAAATATCCAAAATCGAAGACAATATCTTGTCTCATGTCACAATATCAGTATAATATTGATATACTGCCAAGCCCTATAAGCTCAGAAAAACATCTAAGGGTAAATACAAATCAAAAGAGATTACTGATGTTCACTCGTCCACATGCGACCTTTGTAAGAGTAAGCTCACTCAGTTCACCTTGGATCCTCCACAGAGCCTGGTGGGTCGTCTGAAGGAGAACCTTGAAAAGTTGACAGAGGAGAGAAACCAACGCATTGCAGCAGAAAACAGGGAGAAGGAGCAGAATAAGCGAATGCAGAGGCAGATAAGGGACATGAAAGAAGAAATGGGAGAGCTGTCTAAGAAGGAGTCCGAGGCGAGCCGGAAGAAGCACGAATTGGTAAGGCTTTTGGGTGCTTGGAGGCTTGATACGATTCACTGGAGTTCACACTAGAGGAGGTAACCGTGCTTCGTCTGTGCTGTGATCCATTCACCAGGAAATGGACATCGAGAGCTTAGAGGCGGCAAATCAGAGCTTACAAGTGGACCTTAAGCTGGCCTTCAAGAGGATAGGCGACCTGCAGGCTGCCATAGAGGACGAGATGGAGAGTGATGACAATGATGACTTAATCAACAGGTACAGCACTGCTTTAACCTCCTCCAAAGGATGATACAATTGCCTTTACTCCACAGGATCTGTAATGTGTGCTTGGTACATTAGGGGATACTGTGCTACAGCTAGGGGCCTGCGTACTGGCGCAAGTTATCCTGCTCCAACAAACTCATAAAATGAGAACTGCTTGTTTTTTTAGTTGCCTGTCAATCACAACTTGTATCTTTTCATTCTCTATCTCACACATCTTTCTACATCACTTTCTGTCTAACCTCTTTTGTACTCTGTGAGTCACACTACACTTTGTCTGTTCTCCAAATACTTCTCACATGGTTTCATTCGGCTCCCTGCTTCTGATCTTTTGTCTCGGTGCCGCTTTCCCTGTTTGGTTACCCCATCTCTCTTTGCAGAGGGGTTGGGGGTTATGCTAGTTCGGAGCCCACTGAGGTAAACACTGACTGCAATAATACAGACCTTTAAAAAGGAAGATGTTGCACACACCAGCTCTGTTTGAGAAGGAGGCCGGCAACAGCATGAGTTGATTTACCGAGTCACTGCTTTACAATGGATAGTTATTTTATGTGCGCGTGTAAGTGTAAAACTATTTATTTACTGTTATCTCAGTTTGTCCTCTTTTTGCACTGTTGTTTGTGTATCTCACCTTCTCTTTTTTTCCTTGTCCCCCCTTTGTTGTTTCCCACACTTCTGGCAGTTTGCAAGACATGGTGACAAAATATCAGAAAAGAAAGAACAAAACGTGAGAATGGAAAATGCATCCTTTGTTTCTGTCATTATGGTTGTTTGCAAGTTTGTTTTTTCTCACCTGTTTCAACCACAAGAGAGAATAATGCAGTATTCCTTATCCTCTCAGTTTGTGTTGTTCACAATAACACTGCGAGGTGAAGTAATTTTAAATAGAATGGAAAGCTGTGTCTGTGTAGCATACATCTCTGATAAAAGCTACGCTTAAAGGATGGCCCTGTGTTTCATTTTGTTTCATTTTATTTTATCCCGAGTGTCCAGAGGTGTCTATACACAGTCGGCCTCATTGGAGATTTCAGGGCTTGTTTTTCTGCCTTCACAGCAACAAGAACTTATTTGAAAAATCTGATGGTGCACAGAATACTTTGCAGAATGTTAGAAAAGGAAATGTAAACTTGAATCGTAAGTAGACTACCACTCAAAATGACACCGGCATTCTCCTTCAAGCCAGTCTCACTGCTGTAGAAAATATGACCCAAATGAAAAACTGCCAAGTGCTACAGACCTGCGGTAATACTGCATCATTGTCTCCGATGAATATTTTCATCATGCGCCTTCATCATGCATTCGTTTGAATCTTAGGCTAAAGCTGTTTTGCACTGAACTCCACTGATTTTTTTTCTGTCTTCTGCTCCTCTGTGGGTTCTTCCAGAGCACATGCAACAAGTCCATATCTCACTGAGTTTGTATAGGGAATACTCTGCAGATTGTTTTCATGTTGTCCTTATGAAATCAAAAATATTATACCTAAGCAAATTTCCAGTTTCGGTTGTTTGACAGTTTGGATGAAATCTCTTGAATTAAGATGAATTTACTGATTGTTTTCATCTTTTCATCTTATACAGGCCTTACACCAAACAGCTTTTAAAGCAATTCACACACAGTTGGAATAATGGTCATAAATCTCAGTCCGAGCTGTCTATTTCTCATCTTGACATTCTGACATACCCAAATATGTTTAATATTATCATAAAGTCTTGGCTCATGCAAATACTTTAGTTGAATGACATGACCATTGTCAACAACCAATAGCTGCTCTCTCTCCAGCACCAAACAGGAAGCAGTAAACCAGGTAGGCAGTAAACAGGGTGGGGACTCCAGGGATTTGCAAGAATGTGCACAAGTCTGTCTTGTACTGTGGGAAAGGAGGAGAAACTGGTGGAGTTGCAAAGTGAACAAGATTCAGTGTTTTATTTGGCACGTCCACCAAAAAGCAAAAGCACATTTTAATGAGAAATCTTAATTTTTGAAACAGTTTGCTGTCATTTCCACAGTCGCGTCCAAGTAAAATAAGTTAAAACAGCTAACTAATGAAGGCTGGTAGCTGATTCAGGCAACAAAATCCAAAATGTAAAGTTGGTACACAAATACAGTTTATCTCTATAGATTATATTGATGCTGTATTGACAAGAATACTGTCAACATATGGTGCTTTTAATCTTGTATTTTGAGAGTTATGTGTTTTTGCAGACACATAAGGAATTGTTAATCTGCCATATTTCTTAAAAGGTTTGGTGTAACATTTTCCACCAGGACAAAAGGAATCTAGTTGTAATCTTGCAAATAGTGACCCTGCAAGATCTCCAGTCTTTGCAAAGTTTATAGTGTGTGACTAAAAACCTACATTGTCTTTAGATGTGAGAGAGAGTCAGACTTAAGTGTTTTATAAGTATTTTAGCATCTTCTAGTCTATGATAGGCATAAGCAGTAGTGTATTAATATATATTTTTTGAATCTTCTGCTTTTTGTTTATCCATGACAAGAAATGGGAAGAATCAGGACTGATTTTTTCGTTGAAATCATTATAGAACAACTTGAAAACAAACTAAGAAGGTGAACTGTCACCCCTCCAGCTACCAGCCCACACTCCAAACTTGGTCCACGAAGGACTTGAACTGGCTCTCCATGAACTGAGGTGCTGCCGCCACCATAGAACTGAACAGAAATAAAGAAGAAGAAATTCTAAACATTTTGAAAGTATGGCATAAAGAGATGATCTGTACTGTGACCTTTACGCAAACTTAGCATAGTGGGAATAACATGTGCTCTGGAAGACCTTAAGTGTAACTGTGTGAGCGATATTTGTGACTGTGAAATGATTGCAGCACACAGTCTGTCCATGGCTGCACAGTCAGCAAGTGTTGCAAGACAGTGATGGCACAGTGTGCTGCTGAATTTTTTTCACCCAGAGCTCAGCTGTTGATTTACATGCATGCAAAGACTCCACTAATTCAATCTCATTTCATAGTGTTGTGAAACATTTAACTTTAAATACAAATGTTCACCTTGTCTTGCTTGTAAAATGTGTAGTCATTGATCGTGAATGTTAATTATGTTCTTTTGACTGACTGAATCCCATTTTCTTTCAGCTTTAATACAGTGAAAGGAATCTTTGTGGCATGTTAAATAATTTAAACCTTCATCAGAGCGTAGTAAAGAAATGTAGTCTTCAGTTTGTAGCGGATATATCCATCCATAATTTCCCGCTTTAACCTCTGATTGCTTTCTCAGAACGACATGGCATCACACTCTTTATTATGCTTTTTGTTATCCCTTTTTCATCAGACAACCCTGTGTATCTGCGCTCCGCTATTCTTTTTGTGCAACTCAAGGAAAAGAGCAATGCGTTTCTGTGTTTACTTAATTGCATTTTTTCCCTCCTTCAACATCATTGCATTAGCAGCATGGATGAACAATAATGGAGGAGGTGATTTTTCTTCTAATTATGAAGTGGATTTTCCAGATGATTTACATTACTATTCAATATTTTTGTACTCGATGCTTCAAAAAAGAGATTACAATAGCTCGGATTATTATTATTGTAGAGGGAGATAATGTAAGTGGAATTAGTGTTGTTCAAGCTGCGCTTTTTCTTACAGTGTGCAGCAGGCTACATTAAAGTACCGGGGTCTATACAGGGGAGAACAGGGTTGGTTTTTCATAAGATCTCGCTTCCTAGAGGGCACGCTTAAAAAAGTTGGTGCTGAAATTTTCAGAATTGGTGTTAGAGGTCACCTAGAGGGTCACTTTGGGAGTAAGACACATGACAGTGAGATGAGGGGACCTGTAGTGTTTTCAATGTCTGTTACACATTGAAACAGAATATACTAAGGATACCAACAAGTTTTCATCCCAACTTGTCAAATACTGCCACTTTGTCTGTGGAACTACAAATCAAAATATGATGTGCTAGGTATCTTCCTGCATCAGATTTGGATGTTCAGGAACTGTGTGTCTATTTACACTCAGTACATGCATTGTCTTTTCAAAATACTCTTTAATTTTCACGGGGAAATAAACTTACAACGTAGGTAGAACACTTTGTTTTGAGGTTCATTTCCTAAGCTTAAGGCAAGAAAAGTATGTGGTTAGGTTTAGAAAAAAAACATCATGGTATGGCTCAGTAAGTACATTTGTTACTAACGTATTGTCACGTCATGCGATAAATGTCAAGTGACATATGTCACTGCTCTAGCATGCTACACATACAACGGCATAACTCAACTGACTCCTGCTTTCACACAGGAAATGAACAGTGGGTGAGTTTTTTTGACCCATCCACTGGTTTTATTTGGCACCCACCTGTAGTACTATCCTGCTCTTTGTGTAATGGTAGTTCCAGTGGCATCACTGACGCCACCAGCTGCAAAGAGTACCACTGTGCATCGATGTCTGATGCCGAGGTCCACTGACAAACCCACGGTAAAAGTGTGACTACCAACCAAGTTCTCCCCTAATGTAGGACTGTGCAGTGCAGAATAGAGAATAGAGTGGTTGCATTTTTTTCACTTTTCGTGCTGATTATCCTTGAGTATTTGTGAATTACATGACAGAGTGTGTAGTGTACACTGTTTTAGTGACATAAATTGATGTCATATGCTCTTTTTGTCAATCTGTAATTAGCTCATGTTGAACAGATTTCCTTAAAATATGGTGTTGGTGGCGCAAGTGCTAAAGTGATAGAACCAAGCCATACGAGATTTGATGCTGAGTCTAAGTATTTGTGACAAAGATTTACAACCAGTGCAGGCCAATTGTCAGAAGCTATTAATGTTCACTTCTAAATTCTCGGGGCTTGTTTGTATCTACGAGCCTCAGGACTGGTTAGCTAGTAGTGTGGGGCCAAGGACAAATCGTTTGTGACACCATTTGCACAGCACTCAATTGCAAGCCACCTTTTATTTTGTGTATGTGTGTGTGAGAGAGAGGGGGAAAGAGGGAGACAATTTTGCTGTGGGCTGGTTTCAGTATTTTGTTGTGTGATATATCATGTTAAAAAGTCACAGTATCACAGAGATGACAAATGGGCAGCATGTGTAATCAGCTTTCTAGTATTAATGAACCTATTATCTTGTTTCAGTGGGCGTTTATCACTTGTATTTAGCATGCAGTGGAGAAGAGAGGTAGTGGAAAATAAAGGGATGATATAAAAGCTGAACTTGGACTCACAATTTTAGCTTGCTGCCTAATGAAGCACCTCTTAGATTCTGAAATGAGCAGGTTTTCCTGTATAAAATAGTATAATCAGGCCATTTAGTCTCTCTGGGATCATCATTAGCTTCCCCCCCAGAAAGCCTGGCCGTAAGGTCGATGATGAGAAAGTTAAATGTGTTAATGCTCTTAGAAATCTTGAAAGCCTGAATACTATTCAGTCCGAGAGTCTAAGGTTTTTTTTCTGTCTGTGCTTACCCTCTCACAATACGCACACACCACTGGCACCGCCACCACCTCTCTTGTGTTAAAAAAAAAAAAAATAGCTTTTAGGCAGACCACCAAAAAAAATAGAAGCAGAGAGGACACTTTGTTCTCTGAGGAAACATGACTGAACGTGTGACACAAAGCTTGGTGACAAAGAAAATGGTACGCCGTTCACTGGGAGACCTACATAGATGGATGTGTGGTATGTGGACAAATGATAGAGCTCAGCAGTCTGGCTGTCATCTCACACCTCTTTGAATACTGTGTTTGCTCCTTATGAACATTTTTTTCCCAACATTTCGCAACATTCTCCGAGGCTCAGATAGATAAGCTTGTCCGAGAATGAAGATCTGGAATAGAAAATTGCAGCTCCTCTACAAAAACCCTGTCATCATTGCCACCGTCTGCCCTGCTACAGTGTGTTTAATATACGGGACATTGTCCCGCTCTGAAACCAAAAGCTATGTAATGGAAAATGTAATTTCCTCTGACAGAGCTCACCACAGCAACACAAGTCAAATGTAGTTTTGGCCCTCTAAACACATGCATCTCTGTGCAGCTTTAAAGGTCCATTGTGTAGGATTTAGTGAAATATATATGTTGGCAAAAATGGAATTTTATTTAATAAGTATGTTTTTTTAGTGTGCAATCACCCGAATAAGAATCATTGTGTTTTTATTACCCAGAATGAGCCATTTCTATTTACACAGGGAGTCAGCCCTCGACCATGGAGCTCACCATGCAGCAAAAACACTGATTTATTTTTTTATTTTTTATTTTTTAACATGAAACTGCTTTATTCAGTGTTTTTACTGCTTTAAATCAGCGGGTCTGTTTGTTTTTTGGAGGAGGAGACCTCTGTGGATAATTTGGCTCCTGGATCTTAAGTTGTCAGAGAGAAAAGGTGAGCACCCATTCGCAGGTGCTGGGCGAGCGGCTCGTGTGCCAAACAGCATTGGAGGAACACTGATTTAACATGAAACTTGCCTTATACAGTGTTTTTTACCAGTGTTAATCACCCGGTCTGTTTGTTTTGGAGAGGAAGAGACCTCTGCAAATAATTCGGCTCCCAGTAAAAACCCCCTGAACAGTAAACACTGAAGGGATTCTAGCTAGGAGAATTTTCAGCTTACTGCTATCTGTGATGCTGTTGCTATCACTAGATGCCACTAACAACACCCCCCCCAAAGTTTATACACTGTTCCTTTAAAACTGTCCCTTTGAGTGTGAAAATTCTTTTTATACATGTAGCCAAGAAAGACAGTGTATTTAGCACAAAGGTTGGAAGCAGTGTGTCCTCAAAAAATTGAGAATTCTTTGCATAATGCATCTCCCAAACGCATTTCGACCATGATGGCAGTATCGGCATAGAGGTAATGGGCCACTCTGCTTTCCTCTTCCTCACCATATTCTGTCACATTAACCTTCTAGGACGACGGGATGCATAATTCAGAAAATTCACCATGGATTTGGAATGAATCAGGATTGACCTTATCGAGGCGGGAATCTACCAAGCTTTTTCGTCGGTATCCACAGGTCTCTGTATATTGATTGTTATGTCAAGTGCAGGGCCACGGGGCTGTCTCATGGCTCCACTCCAATAACAATCACCAGGAGCAGGTGACATGCCACACAGATGCTAGCAGCCCAGAACCAGCCAAACAAGTTAATTATGGCTCCAACAGCTTCATCTCTGCCTAGATTGCTCATCTATGTCTGCTCAACATTCTGTTGAAAAAACACCTTGATTATGTTATTATTGTATCACATAATCATGCTTACCTGTGGCCTATCTGGATTGTCTTGCATCATACTAACCTAACATATTGTTATAAACAATGAATACAGCTGTATCTTTACTAACCAAAAGCTTGTGATATGTGAAAACTAACCATTATTTTGCCTGTGTAATTCCTGTGATGGTACACTGCATAGAATATTCCCATAACAAGTCATTTAGTGTAATTTCATGTCTGAAAATTTGCCTCAATTTATTGCTTATTGCTGCACAAGGCAGATTAAAGCTATTTATTATATTTCTATTAAAAATGAAGGGAATTATCTCACTTGATTGCAAGAGTTTTGCACTTGAAGATGTAAAAATGACTTGTTAAAATGAATATTTTTTGCTTTGTTGTGTTAGAGTCTTTGAGGCTGCTCTCACATAGTCGCTGATCCTTTTTCTTTGCAGCGGAGATGACACAGAAACAGATTCTGAGGTAGAGGACCGCGTGGATGGAGTTAAGTCATGGCTCTCAAAGAACAAAGGCTCCACCAAGACCCTGTCAGATGAGGGAAGCTTGAAGAGCACCAGGTTAGTGCCCACATCCTTGTGCATCATGACAGATAACCATGTACATCCCTGCAGTTCCACAGTGATAAAACTACCCACATTCCCAGCCTTAAAAAGGCCCCAGGATTACCTGGGGCATTTTGCAACAGAAGGATGGGTATTTCATATGATTAGGTGTCATCTCTCTCTCCCAGTAATCTGTCTAATGACAGGAGGCGGAACGGGGAAGCGGCTGCTGTCAAATTTATTGAAGTGGCCCGTGGCCAGTTGGCACGCCTGCTTAATGACGCCTCTGCCACAGTTAGATAGATCTCCTTGCTGGTTGATTGCCTCACTTTCTACAGTGTATACTGTACATAACAGCAATAGACTCTTGACTGGTCCCAAGGACAAAATGAAAATGACAAATGTAATATTCTGTCAAAGTACCAAAAGTCTCAGCTACCACATGAAGCATGTTGCAAACAACTAAAGATGGCAACAATTTAGAATTTCTTAAGTATATGGAGATCTGACTTTTTTTTTGTTTTTGTCTTCTGTTGGTTGTCTCTGGTGTCAATTTTATCACATAACCCTTTAGATATGCAGCAAATGCAGATACCAAGGAGGTAAAAGAGGGTAAGGAGAAGATGAATGACGGAAGCAAAGATGGGAAAGAGGTAGAGCAGAACAGATCAGTGTCTGTCATGAGTTCCCTAAGCTACAGGAAGCGTTCCAACCTGAAAGACTCCATAGGAGGGACAGGTGATGAGAGCTCCTTATTTAGCACTCTCAAGGAACAGCCCGACACACCAGACCAGGCCTCCATTCGCAAAGCCAAGTCTAAGTCTGGAGCGCTCCAGGAGGATTGGAAGAAGAGCCATTCACAGGAAGACTTAGACGATAAAGGCTCCGTCATCTCCTTGGCCTATTCTGAGGCCACCAGCAGAGCCAGGAAGGGCCTGGATTCCCGCTGGAGCTCCCGCAGCAGCCCTGAATTTGATAAAGACTCTGTGGTGTCCTCTGTGGCTCCCAGCCGGGTGTCTACCAGAAGGGGCATGTTGGACATGGATGATGACAATAAGTCGACTATCAGCAGCGTGAGCCGCTCAAGCCCCCGGTTGCTGCATCGCAGCAGCTCCTGGAAGGACGACAAGCGCAGTAGCTCACGCCTGTCCCTTGCCCGCAGCTGTGGCCTCAGTGAATTCGGCCTGCATGATAACGATGATGATGATGACGATGGCCGTAGTGTGGCTTTCAGTGAAGGGGGGCTTTCATCTTACAGTCCCCGCTCCCTCAGTCGCAGCTTTTCTACCCCGGCTGAACCACGCTCCTCAGACGGCAATGTGCCAGATTCATCTGACATCAAGGGAGTCACCCATCGCAACTACTTGGACCCTGAATTGGAGGCTGCCATCAACGAGGTGCTGAGCTTCAAACCTATTAAGTTCAAGCGCAGCAAACTTGATGAGTCAAGTGATGAAGAAACGGAGGAGAAGAAGGGGCCAGGAAGTGAGGACAGTAGAAAGAGGGGAGAAGACGAGGGGCTCGGCTGCAGCACATCCAGCCTGCTTCGCTCTTCATCAGGCTCTGCTCTAGACTACAATCGGCCAACCAGCACTCTGAGCACCAGCAGCTCCCGCAGCCGTAAAGATAAAAAAAGCAAAGTCTCTCTGTCCGACGACTCCTCCTCAGACGAGCGTCACAGCAAAAAGAGCTCAAAGGGGAAAAAGGGCAAGAAGTCCAAGAAGAGATCTAAGAAGAAGCAAAGTGAATCAGAGGATTCCTCTTCCTCCTCCTCAGAGTCGTCCTCTTCCTCTTCCTCTTCCTCCGACTCGACCATCTCCTACCGCAGCTCCAGCAGTGTTAAAAGGGCCCCGAAACACCCATCTGATGATGACGAGAAGGAGCCTGCAGGTCGTGGCAAGAAGGAAAACAAGAAGAAGCAGAAGAAGGTGGATAGCGTGGTGATGAAGTACCTCTACAAGCCTGACAGTGACTGAGACCGACAGTGGAAGGTGATGCTTGGTGTGATTATAACCAGGAGCCTGGCGATGGCACTGAGCCGGGATTATTCACTGAATGGACTAACTTAGTTTGCTGTGTGTGAATGTTTTGTATTTATTCTGACTCTGATGCACTAATGTTAACATGTATTGTACAAGCCCTACAGTCACTACATTTTTCAAAAGTCACATGGGCCAATTAGTGCATGCTGCCGATTTTTCTTCCTTTGCTCCTGCCAACATTTGTCCTCATTTAAAAAGATCACCAATTTACTGCAGCATACAGTTGTGATGTCTCTAGTTTACATTACTGGCAGCTGCAGATATATTTTATTGAGAGATATACTGTAATATGTCATTTCAGTTAATTGACAAATACTTTTCTCTTTCTTTCTTTGACATTTATTGTCCATCGGAAGCAAAGCACTGAAATACTAGTCATCAGACATGCTGCTGTTGTAAAGCAGTGCTACTTTCTTATTTCCATTTTCCAAAGATGGATCGCAGTGTTTCTCCTGCATTGTGTTTGATGCTGTTATAAGTACATAGTGTTGAAAGAGGATAGTCTGGCTGTGGCTGGTCTTCAAGCACAAACAGATGTTGGCAGTTAGGCACAAAGTAAATTACACAAATTTTTTGCTTTAACTGAGAAGAGTTTAAAGAGGTGTGACACGACTGTTGATATTTACTTGATGGGAATACTTTGCTTCATAATTAAAATGCTAAGTTTAGCTCTAAGCTTCAAAAGCCTATCTATTTTGAGAGTAATTTTACTGACAGTTTGAGCGTCTCTGCCTCCTGTGTGAATTTAAAAAATGTAAGACAGCAGGCTTGAGTGTTGTTTTTTTTTCCAATTGTCCTTGAACACGTTTGCCTCTCTAGTTTAACACTGGCTCTTTCTCATTTTAATCACTGTAGGGTGAATTCAGCCAGGTTGACTGAAGATTGTACTGGCACGTACAGTATGTGGCCATGTCAACAATATAACTGTTGTCATGGAAGTACTAAATGACAGTTTACAATCCAACTCGGTGTTTTAGTTTGGAGTCACTGTTTCTTTTAAGCACTCTGAGCGTGTTCAAAATTTAATCTGTAACACCACTAGAGAGCTTCCACGCTACCAGTTTGCCAAGAGCGCTGCTGTCTAGTACACAAGGCAACAACAGCTCAGCCCAAAAAATGATTAAAACACCTCCTTTAAACAAAGTGTCACTTTCACTGTAGATTAACACGCCTGTGAGTAATTTCAGTTCTTATTCATAGCACTCGTTCTAATGTCTCACTCGTCTTGACTAACTCGCACATATTGCAATGTCGACATGCAGCAGTTTGTATGGCAAGGCTGGAACACAGACTACTTGAGCCCATTTCAGATAACTAACACTTCGTAATACATATGTATTATGTTGTGGATAATTATAAATAGAGTGAGGACAGTTCTGGTTGTTCTCTGTGAGTGTTATTGCACTGAAAGGACATGTTGCGGTTGTTTTGTCCTGGCTGTCCTCTGGGTGTGTATTACTGTAAAGAGCAGTGCTCATGGCAGCGTGGATGTACAAAATCTCTACAGTTGGTATTCAAGTAATGCATTGAGTGCTTGTCATGCCATGTGTTGTCATGACAACATAATCTAAGGATGTAGGACCGTGGTTCTAAATGACCTTTAATGAGTGCGGTAGGTAGACACAACATGAAATACACGACATGGAATTTTTTTCTTAGCTGAGCTGTGAATTACTGAGCTCATCAATGCTGACACCTGACATTTACTGCATGAACTGCACATACTATTTACTAATATGAACAGTATGTCACTGTGCTCATGCATGCCTTTCCTGTAGGTTATTTATGGTGTTAAAAGAAGAGAATTTTCGGTATTATTTCTGTGGGTAATTCTTGGTAACACTGTTTCATCTAGGACCGGTGGACCAAGAATATTTGTGATGCATTCAGGACGTGTTGATCCTAATTAAAATTTAAAAAAGCCTCCATGATAACAATGTGCACATATGCTATGCACACCTCCAGGGATGTGTTGTTTACTGCCTGGGGAAGAATGTAATCTTGCAGCCTAAATTGCTTGTGGTTTCCCATGCCGTATTTTTTTATGACAACCTTTTTTTCTCCTTTACACCTTTCAGTTTTGTGTCTACTGTAAGTAGCCAAGTAATGATATAATGGTGTGTCTGTGTGTGTGTTGACCCCTTTAGCCCTCCTGTGTGCGGCAGACACCTGAGTCTTGGCAGATCTGATGAAGAGGATGAAGTGGACAGAGACTCCAGCAGGCAGTCGCTGAGGCAGAGCGACAGCGAAGGCACGGTGGCAGAGAGCGCATCGTAACCCAAACTCAGGTCACCTTATCCCATCAGTGACATCAAACACACAGGAGGGACACGAACCATCCTTTACAACTCTACTACCACTTCTCAGCCAGCAAGAGAGGCCAGCTGCTTCCAGAGGAACACTGTTTTCAGATAGCTTAGCCTGGGTGTTTCATTATATTTTACTTATTATGGCGCACTCATTCACATTATGAAGTCATGTTGCTTCTTTGGTTAATATATGCTTTTTCTGTTCTATTTAACACAACATATTGAATAAGCAACCAGATCGCAAGGGAAAAAAATGTTGGCAATTTATGTCTCAGCAAACCATGGATACTTTACATTTGTACGTTATTATTTTTAGGCGCCAAAAACACTTAGTTATGGTTGCAAAAAGATCATGCCTTGACATCAAATACCTGTTGTGGTGGCACAGTCCCTGCTGGAAAAGCAGTGATGTCTTGGGAAAAAAACAACCACTTGTCATGGCACTATTCCTAATGGAAAAACAGCAAAGATCGCTAAAAATCACTCATGTTTGGTGTCTAAAAAGCTGCTGGAAACACAGCAATGACTCAAGTTTTTTTTTGTTTGTTGGTCTCGAAGAGTGTTCTGCCGTTGTAGCGGGGTTGGCAGGCATCTCACTTAGGTGACATGCCATCCACCATCCTCTTCACCTACTGGTGACAAGGTCAGCTCTTATACTGTCAGTATAGACACACTGATATGATATGTTTGAAACATACAAATGTAACATATATTTGGTTTGCAGAAACGTACAATGCCAACTTTTTTTCTAGTGACTGGGCTGTGAATAAGTTAGTTAATAAAGAACAGTAAAGTTCAGGAGAACTTCCTGGCGCTGCTTTATTCATAAGAGCTGCTTTTCAGGCAAATTTAAGCTCCCCTCTGCACTCTCCTCTGACTATTCAGATAGCTCTGCCAAGAGGATTTAGATAAGCCCGCTCTGGCTACACTTCTCTGAGAAGGTCTGACCAGCCATTAAGACTGTTCTTATCTCCTGCCCATTAATGTGGACGAGCGCGTTGGGAGGAATTAACCCATTTTCAATTAATTATCTTGCTGTAAGTTTACATGTGGCTCTTGTTCCAAGTTGTGATATCCATCATCTGAACAAAGTGATGCTAGGTCATGATGGCTGACATCAAAGTAAAAATCATTTTAGAAAAGATATTTCTATTCGACCTAAGCTGTTGGATGTGATACATATGTTTGCATTGCTGAATTTAAAGCAAAGTCTGATCTAAGAGTGTATATATAGTGACCATAGATACATAATATTACATGTGGAATCAAAGCCTTTACATAAACATGATATTCAGATGAAGTAAGAGTTTTGTAGTGAAAGAAGTATTTTATTAAGATAAGGTTTATGTCATATTCCTGATTTATTCTCATCTTTTTATGCCATAATACTTTTGGTTTGGCTCTTTTGAGGCTCAGTCATGCTTTTGTCCACTTGTGTCATATTTCTTAAGGTTCAAAGGGAATAGATTTGTTTGCTAAAATAAAGGAGTTTTGTGTAGAGCTTTAGAGACCTTACAGATGCAGAGAGGTGTGGTGTTTCTTACTTTTCACCAACACTGGATTTTTCCTGTATATAATAAATTAAAGCTCCTGTTAATGTTGAATTCTCAAGAATAATATTCCTGTATAATGAAGTCCATTTCGATGCTTAAATTACATATTTATGTTAAATGTTCACAGTGCAGATTGTCTTGAACTGAGGGATATTTTGGCCATATTGCATTAAGCAGTAAAATAATTCCATCCTTTGCAGTACAACATGGTCTCCGATTTTAAGGTGCCAAAGACTATGCTCATTAAACTGGTGATATTTTGCATGTGAGAAAATTTGGGGTTGGGACTTTTAGAGGTTATGTGTCCATGACCACCCATGAGCAAACTCATATTATTATATTGAGTTATTCCCAGGCTGTCTGCATTTTGATATCAAAAAGGACTCCGATGTTGAAGTTTTGGTAGGGTTTTCCATGTCAGACTCATGTTCATTTTCACTCCCTCAGCCAACCGTGTACCCTGTATTACCTCATAATACTGCCAAAAATACCCCTAAATTAAGCCAGCCTGTTCTTATATTTCAATCTCTTTATTTGATTTATCGCTGTCCAGACACGCAGGAAACCCGCTGGTTATTTCTGTATTCGGCCTTACAGAATTCTAATGATATCCTCAGATGATTGTGACCTTGTGAATTTCAAACTCTATTTAAATTATGTGTAGGTAGATTTGAATATAAAAGCATATAGAGTATATGTGCATGTGGACTGTCTGCTCGTGTGCAAAAGAAAAGCTCCAAGTGTCTGGCTTGCTATTTGCATATCTTCTCAGAAGAGGCTAATCTGCATTTCATGTCTTATTTTCTCCTTTTTTTTTTCTTTGCTTCACACATGAATATTAATGTGGAACACGGGAAACTTTGATGTCAGTGATTCAGAATAGACTTGTTAAATGAAAAAAAATATATTTTAAGTTTCATTGCCTCTATGTTGGAGTTGCTGGCATTACACATTATGTTTTAAAAAGTTTGTACACTTCATCATATCTTTTGAAAAGCCTCGTCTATTTTCATTATTGAACAGATCATTTGTGATACGAGTGATTTTGGAGTTTTTTTAGTAAATAAATTCAGCTGTTTGTTTACAGAATCAATGTTGGCTTGCTGTAATTGCACAGAGGTATAAATCGGATGCAGTTTTGTTTCAAATTCACCACTGTCAGAAAACAGTTGGAGAAAAGGAGGTTAGAAAGGAGGCAGGACGGTTTTTAGCAAAAACAAGCCATTGATGTGTTTGATTAATTTTAGCTCATCCACCCCAGAGTAACTTCTCATCATACCCATCCACTTTTCCCAGGAGAGTACAGAGGAAACAAACAATTCATTGAAATGATTAATTCTGAGCCGTTTGGAAGAGTGAATTTCTCGCACTAGCTCGCAACACATGGATTGTTAAAATGAGCGCCGCACAGCTCCACGGTTCAAAACCAAGCTCGGGGCGAATTCAGGAAAGATCAAAAACCGAGAGCAAGCGCAGTCTTCCTCCCTACATCAATCTCTATTCTACATAGGTGCAGCTTACCTAGATTTCAAAGGGATTGATGGTTTTAGATTACCACCTTGGTTGACATTCACACTCAGCGTGTTTTGCTTTAAAGAATCCCCTATTTATCCAACCAATCTGTAGTCCTCATTCCTATACACAACCTATTCCGGCGCTTCACTCTGTGCCAGGGAGCTTTTGCTGTAATTTCACTTCACTTGCGTGCACCCTCTGGGTGGCTGCATGTTTCTGCTTAAAGGCTTTCCATTGAGTGACAGATTAAATTCTGCTCCCGATTTTACTTATTTTGGCTCTAACACTGTTTCA
The DNA here is from genome assembly GCA_019142605.1 of Cephalopholis sonnerati. Lineage (NCBI taxonomy): Eukaryota > Metazoa > Chordata > Actinopteri > Perciformes > Serranidae > Cephalopholis > Cephalopholis sonnerati. The sequence goes on from JAGQAX010000017.1 coordinate 13,852,394, forward strand.
CAAGCCACTGGAGCAGGAAGTCATTAGCTCGACAAAGCCAAGCAAGTCTGTGTTTACCGTGCCACCCTCCCTGTTATTTAGACAGAATGGTTTGGCCACAGACGTTTGCTGCACTGGAAGTCTAATGCTGCACCTCTGAGGATAGAGATGCCTTATACAATAATGTAGAATGCTGGTAGTCATAAGAATATACTATGCAAGATTTTCCCTGAAAAACAATGTATGGACACATACAAAAGTATCAATCATCACTTATGACCCGCAAGAAATGTGTGGTGGTGTATTTTTCTGCAAAGACTCTGCCCTCTGCCTGTATTTTGATATTATGCCTCAGGTGATGGCCGAGGCCGGAAGCAATATGTATTCGGGTTGTCCATCCGTCTGTCCATCCGTCCCATTCTCATGATTGCAATGTCTCAGGAATACCTTAACAGAGTTTCTTCAAATTTGGCACACACTCAGTGATGAAATATTTAGAATTTGGTGGTCACCTTGAGTCCATCTCAGTCTCATGAACAGCTCAAGAGGGCCTCAAGGGAATTACCTCAAATTTGGCATTAACGTCCACTTAGACTCAGTGATGAAACAATACAAATTTGGTGGTCAAAGGTCAATGTAATCATGTGTCCATCTGATTCTCATGAATGCAATATCTCAGGAAGGCCTTGAGGGTATTTCCTCAAATTTAACAAATGTGCTTTCGGTCTCAAGAGTGAACTGATAAAAATTTGGTGGTCAAAGGTCAAGGTCACTGTGACCTAACAAAACATGTTTTTGGCCAGAACTCAAGAATTCCCATGCTGATTGTGAAATTGTGACAAAATTTCACATAAACTTCCACTAGGATGAAATGATGAGGTGATGACATTTTCTAACCAAAAGGTCAAAGGTCAGTTTCACTGTGACATGGTAATATTTTGCAAATTGTTTTTCTGGCCATCATTTAACACCATTACTCAAGAACAGAAAGGAAGATGTTTGGTCTGAGACTGAATTTGTGACACTAATCTTGGGTGTACACCTTGAAACAGTTTTGATTGTAAAGATTTCCTCTGCTGCCGGATTGAAGATGTGTGTGAAGCATTTTAGAATATGCAGCTTTTTTGCAGCAACATCCATATATGAAGCATTGTCAACTGTCATGGCTACATGTAACTTTGGACAGATATGGATGTTAGCCGCAACGGAGGCGTCCAACTAGCAGTTATTCTAATTTTTTTCTCGTTTTCTGTGTTACGGACGTTTTTGGGCTTGAGTCCCTACAGTGCTCAAGTGAGGTCGGGGCTTAATAAAAAGGTAGCAGCCAGGTGCCAGACCGTAAGCAGCAGGTATCCATGAGATACAGCGCAGAAATGCAAATACAGCAGGGTGAAACATGAAATGAAAGTGAATCTTGATTTTTACTTTCACTTTCGCTGGTGAGGATGTTTGGAAACAACAGCAGACAATTCTGTATGGTATACCTTCGACAATACTGCATACTTTGTATGGTTCATTTGCGTATTCAGTTGAACATCTGAGTATGTTGGTCCTTCACATCTTTTACATTTCATCTGGAATTTGACTGAAATTTTGTACTTTTCTTGATGTATTCATGGAAACCACTTGTCTCCTCCAACAAGATTCTGTGCCAGTACGGACAAAGAACCTTTTAAAATTACAAAGCAGATGGAGAACAGCCAAACTGAGTCAGAATTGACTCTTAAACAAAACTGTGTTCCATTTTTTATTTTTATTTTTTTTGGCATAAGCAGCTCCGCTCGCCTAGCAGCTCCACATTTTGACCTTGGTTAGAGGCCACCCTGCCAGGCAGTAAAATATGTGGGGGGATAAGCAGTTAGAGGGGAGGACGTGTTTATCAGGCATCATCTTCTACTATTAGCGCTCCCAGTTTTCTGCTGGATGCCTGCTGTCAATAAAGCGCTGATTGGAGGCACTGGGACACTGCCTGCAGGGACCAGGTGAGGAGGCTGCATTCATTTGCAATTCTGAGATGAAAAGACGCAGCAGAGTGTGCTGCTTGGGAGCCTCTCTTTGTTTGCACATATCATTTCCACTCTAATGAACACTGCACAGTAGTTGGCCCTTGTAACAAGGCTCAAAGGTAGGCTCAAACATTGTTTACATTTTGCATAGGTCTTTGCTGGGCCTGGGGAACAATAAAAGCATTTTTTTGTCTTCCTGTGCCATAAAAGTGAATCAGTTTTAGTACCCACAGCAATGGGAAGTCTTTGATTTATTTTGTTTTATGCTGCTCCTCATACCTAAGCACAGTTTAAACCTTGAAAACAAATTGCTGAAATCCTTGGAGTGGAAAAAGGAAATGTTGTAGTGTCTATCACCAATTTCAGTCTTGGATTTGTCTCTCTATCTCCACTCCACAGTATGCAGGTGGCCAAAGTCTCCTGCTGTGCTCAGAGCTGTTCAGTGCTTAGTGTCCCTGCCAAAGGAGAGTTGCTGCCCCTGTCGCTGGTGTGTGTGTGTGTGTGTGTGTGAGTGTGTGTGTGTGGCCAAGGGGGGAAATGAAGACTTACTCTACAGCAGTCCAGTACATCTGAGGGATTTGAAAGGGGCGCAAATGGTCCCTCCTCCCAGCCTCTCTCAGTTGGAAAGTGTTGGAAAGATCATTTACCTGTTTCACAAACGCCTAAAGCACTTGCTTTCGCACTGTGGTGTGATTTCATTTCTGTTGTCTTTCACCTTCCATTACTATTGTGTTTTTAGCCCTGCAAACTCAAAAACCTGTTAAGATGTAGAGATGGGAAGAAGGGGCATCCTGGAAGCCCAGTGTTTCAAGAAATGCAGTAAATAAACTCTTCGGCATGACAGTGTGTAGGATTTTAGGGGATATATTGGCAGAATTGGATTAGAATGCAATAAGCATGTTTTCCTTTCATGTATAAGTACCTGAAAATAAGGATGCTGTGTTTTCATAGCATTAGAAATTGCCATTGATATCTACATAGGGAATGGGTCCATGTAGATAAATTAGGGTAGATAAATAAAAAATAATAATTATGACAATAAAGGGAAAATACATTTTATCTGCACAAAAGAAGCAAAATATATCATATATATGCTTTGTGTGTATTTATGGCCATTAGTGTTTGCTTCACCATGTGCTGAGATCTATGGCTTTTAATCAAATCTGATTACTCTCAGATTTGAAACGCCTACCCACCTGTTAGAATTTTAAAATCCTCCTACTGTTTGGCCTACTTTTGTTTTCAGCTGCTAAGTGATGAAGAACAATGCTGAGAGGGAGAATATGTGTCACATTTCTGTAGCTAAAAAGCTTTATTTTCAAGCCCAAATGGCCCGTGACAAGGCAGTTTTACTGCAACAGTATTTTGCATCTCTTGGATCTCTTTTCTCGTTAGCTCGTCACTATTGTGAAAATGCAGCTTTATTGTCCATGTTAATTTGTAGCCAAACAGATGGGAGGATTGAGATGGGTGGGGGTGGTGACAGAGTCTTGTGCAGGAGTCTGCTGCTGTACTTGCACCTCTCTCTTGCGCTGATCAATGGAGTGATGGATTGCTGAATAGCCCTTAAACTCTGTAGAGGAGGCAGTCCATGGGAGGGAAGGAGAAAGTAATATGCCAAGGACCAAATTCCCATTTTCTGGCAGATTTTTTTTTTTTATCATGTTGCTCTTAAGTTACTGTACTGTTCCCGATTTTCCCCTACAGCTACATTCATGTATGAAAGTCTATTTCTAGTGATACTTGAATCTCAAGATCCCACTTTCAACCACGAGGTCATGTTGCTTCCTGAGAGCGGCTGCCAATTCCACTTCACAGTCATCACATTCTGCGCAGGAGCTCGTCCCTGTCCCAATGATACCTCATGTGCCTGTTACTAATTATTTTAGACATTCTCTTGGCAATCTCATGCACTGCAAGTATATTTTCTTGATTAAAGCTGAAACTAATTCATCCTTAAGAATGCTGAGGTTTTTTAATCACAAAGAAAATGAGTGAAGTTTGAGTGTAAGTGTGCAGCATGGTGACTTTACCAGACACTTAATAAATTCTTCAGCTCTGTCACTGTACGAGTCATCGCGCTGAGAGATAAAATGTTCTCGACTTGGTGCCAGCGCTTGACAGCTTGGTGGTCTTTGCCACCAAACTCACGAGCTATAAAGGGATAGATAGCAGGAATTAACTATGCATCTAATTGCAGAATTTACAAGCATAACTCACTGAGCAGATGGAAGTCATTGGTGTGTTTGGAGTCACTTTATTCAAACCCCAGGATATTGCACTGCATCAAAGTCCAGAGGAACATATTCCACTCCAAAGTGGGATTTATTTAAACTAACACAAAAGCCTAGTGGCCATTTGGCTCTGGACTGGTTTTGTGTCACTGAATCTTGTCATGTGCAGAGTGAAAATGACACAGTTCTGGTGCAATCTATACTAGATCTAGATGGCTGTTGTACACCATGTACATATCAGTGTTGTCAGGTGTTGATGACATCTCAGTCTATGGCATGCTGTACAGTGTAATCGTACACAACAGAAATTCAACATAAAAAACAACCTTTGGTGGTTGAGATGTTTTGTCGGTAGAATGCACAAATGTTCCTGATAATTATCACGTCCTGCACAACAAAATTAAATGTGTCAGATGTTTTTAATTCAGTGAACAGTGACTTCACCGGATCATCAAACTGTGGCGCTAATATCAATGACATGATTCACTGTGATAAATATTCACAGAAATAAAATAGAGGTCCTCAACTGTATTGAGTTTTTGTTCTGAGATATAGCTTCTTTATCTTTGTCAAGAGTGTTAATTTGTGCTAACAAGTTCTGGGGACAAAGGGGCTCAAAAAAACAAGAAAAAAATAAACAGTCTTCAGCATTTGCGATTTTAGGAAATGCAGCCTAATGGGGGTTTGGTATGAGGTCAGAATAGATAATTATGGGGGTCAGGGAAAAAATGCATAACAGTGCATTAAAAGGGCACAGTGTAGCCTGTTCAGAGCCCAATTATGTTCCAAACAAACAGAAAAAATATATTATAATGGTGGATTTCTACTCTGAATGCACTCATGAATCATTAGCAAAAAACGTGGGATTGTATTATTAATTATTTTTAATTATGGTTTTTTTTCTGTCCATTTTAATGGACAAAGAATCTGAATGTGAGAAACCACCTAATGATAAATAAGACTATAAAAGGTATTTACAGACATTTTTTCAACAAAAAAGCATTGATTGGTCAACATGTTCTCATCCCAGGTCATCACAGGTCATCGCCACTTTATCTGTGGCCTTTCATGTCTACATATTATGTGCCAGGTATCCTCCTGTATCTGTTGTTGATGTTTTGGGACACCGCAAACAATGTGTGGTTAGGTTTGTGCAACAAAAGTGCATGGTTAGATTTAGAAGTAAACATCATGGTTTAGCTCTACATTTATACAGGAAGCAAACACTGGGCTCCCGGGTGAAAGTCTAGGGTTTGTTTGACCAATCCACCACCCCTCCTTCCTACCTTATAGTGGCTTTCCAGCTCCTTTTATTATAATGTTACCGGCAGCTTAACAACGTAATATATAATGTGAAAGGTTAGGCACATCATACTGCCACAAAAGGCGGCTTTTGACATGATGTGTCTGATGCTGAAATCACTGACAAAGCAGCAGTATTTGATGACTTTGAAATAAGAATGAGCTGTTAACTCATATCAATTATTAAAGTGGTGCTCTCACAAAAAACATGTATATGCATTTTGTATTGTATTTATGATCCTCAGTTTCTCAAGAATCTCTAGAAAACAGCATGCTGAAATCCTGAATATTCTGTGCACATAATCAATAGGATGCTTAAGAAGCTGACTGTGTAATAGAAATCATATCAGAACAGTATTTCCCTGTTCATCTTCTGTTAACACTCAAAGTCCCCGTCCATTCTGACAGACTTTAAAAAAAAAATTCTGAGTAAAAGCTATGAATGTTTCATATTATTTTTTGACATGTATAATAATATAACATCTTACTTAAAAACATTTTTAACACAATATATGTATTGATAGATAAAAACCTGCCTTGCTCTTCGTCTCTGCGTCATGGTTGGCCATGCTTGTTAAAAAAGGGGGCGTGGCTCCACTGCAGTTCACCTTATATGATGTGGAACACTGTGCTTGGCTTATAGACATCTTACTTGAGATGGACGGCGGATCTGAATGTGCTAGGCTACCACTAAGTTTTGTTTTAACAATGGGGGGCAAATACTTTCTTAACTTTGAGTGTCAAACTTATCATTTTCTCTTAAGTTAAACACACAATGGAAGGCTCTTAGATCCTCCTGTAGATCAACTTCTCTCATTTAATTGTCTCCCTGCTGAGTCAACACACATGTAGGCGTACTTTACTCTTTAGTCCTCTTTTGTTTAGGGAACTAATCTCTTATCTCTATTTAAATCATTTATAACCCCTGGTCTTTAATAGCTCATATGTGTCATCATGGTCACAGAGAGAGAATTAAAAAACTGGACAAGAAGAATCTGTGTCAAGAATTCATTGAAGTTACTGACTGACACATGCAATTTTTGGATTAATTGTTTTGCTTATGTCACTTTTGGACTGAGCACATTTGTTTTTTTTGTATACATACATTGCATTTTTGTGTGTTTTTTATATGTGCAAATAAATCTCTCTCAAAGCGCTCTCATTTGTTAGTTAACATCTCTTGTTGCAAAATATTTTGGGGGCAAAATGGGCCCCAGTGTCCCCAGTGTAAATGACATCTACAATATCAGGGTGTCAGATATTAATATTTTTCAAAAAGTTTAACTTTTCATTTCTATAGTGATTGGAAGAAAGACAAATTCACTCGTGTCTGATCCCTGAATCTAAGACATCCTTTCTTTTCCATTTCAGCTTAACCCCACTGAAACTGTGGAAAGCAATTGAGGTCACAGCCAATTGGAACACCTTAAAAACATTCAAGGGGGAGAGCCAATCAACATCCAGCAGTGAGGTATTGAATAGAGGGTAATCAGGCACTGAATAGAAATTTGGAAATGCATAAAGTGGTAAAGTAGCGCCTCGAACATATCCAGAGATTGACAGTCGGACACTGAGTGAGTCAGACAGGGTACTAATGTCTGTCCTGTCATTCGGTCTTCCCTTTTTAGTGGGCTCCATCTCACTGCCCATGTGGGACTGAGTCTGAGTGACAAGCCACTGACATTTACAATCCCTCAGCCTCAAAGTGTGGGCAGGCGTGCCTGTATCAAATGGCGATGGCGGTGGATGGTCTGAGTCATCATTAGAGAATTTCATATATTACAGACATACATCATTATATTAGGCTACTGCTTCTTTATTATTCTGTGTTGATAGTGTGTGCACTCTATTTGGCCGTCTGCTCTCAGTAGAGCAAAAATATTTCTCCATTTGGCCGTTTCACTGAAACTCATCATTCCTGTCTCATATTTAAAGTTATTTTGAGTGTTTGACTCTGCAAACATACCACGTTGTACTGGAAGAAAGTCTATATTTGAGAAATAATGTTCTAAAGGCAGAAATATGAAATCTACATCACAGGTTATTGTTAGAGTATCTGTCCATTGATTCTCTGATGACAAATTTATATAATGTGCTTAAATTATAGGCCTTAGTCTGGGACTATATATGCTAATGTTTAATGTGTGGCGCTACCTGCAGTTATAAGTGCTTCCATGACAAAACACCTACCTGAAGTCTTCCAATGTTGCTAGGAGACTTTATGTCCAGGCAAATGGTAGACTAATAGGCACTGAATTATTCAGTATCAGCACTCGAGGTGATGCTTTTAAGAAAGGTTATATCAGCATGGAAGGAATTTCTCTTCCTAAGACCTTTGCGAGTGTAAAAATGGGCTGCATCACTGGAAGTTCAGGTGGATCCCATTTATGTATAATATTTCCTCACATTAATCCTTTTGCGGCGCTCATTGAAAGTGCTCATGCAGTCAGAAAGGCCTTCTGTGTTTCCCCTGCTCTCTTTCTCTTTTCCAGGCCGCTGCTCAAGCTATGTACTGTATGTGCATGGAACCTTGCCATGCCGGTGGCACAAATTAATCTACGCCGCCTGTCCACCTGCAGTAGACCTCATACAGTACAAGGGCACATGCATTCATTTCACTTCTTCCTACGGGGCCAAATACACAGAGACATATAATTTAGAGCTGTCGTCTCTTGCTATCTGCTGTTTTTCTGGCTAACAATACAGAATTTCAATGAGAGGTAAGCTCTCGCCTATACTATTTACGCTGGAAAGGGCTAGTTTCCTAAAGACATGAGCAATGTAATTATACATCTCCAGCATTACAAGTAAATAATTGCAAACCTCCTCTTGATGTCTGCGGCAAGTACTGTATATATATAAGGTGCTTTAGTCTATAAATCTTTGTTTATGTCGTACAGTATTAGCTGTGAAGCAGCTCTTGCTCCTGTTTCTAAAACAGGAAACTAAAAGGAAATTGCTTGTAACAAGTTTCAGGAAAATAACAGATTGCAAACAGGTTGAGAAACACAGCTTAAGGGCTTTCGTGAGGATCTGTCTGTAAGTCATTAGGTTCAGTCAGCTATGTACATATAAATAGATGATGACGGTGAGAGTACAGTGTATTAGGTGGAGAGGTGGATCCATATGGTACATCCTAGTAACACAGGTGAAACACTTGATAGCCCCTCTCCACTTTGCTTGTATCCTCCCACACCATTATTATTGCATCAGTGACAAACATGCATTTGACCTGTCCACAGCTCAAACTCAACAGCACCATTTATTCACTCCAAAATTCAGAAAAAAAGATATATAAATGATCAAATCTGAACAAATTTGATCTTTTTTTGTCATAGACTTTATCTTTCAGCGTTAATAAAATGAGACCAAAAAAACATTTTTGTACCAGGCTGTAAACATGTTTATTTCTGCTGTAAAGTTAGGCATTTTAACATGGGGGTCTATAAGGACTGACTCGCTTTTGAGCCAGCCTCAAGTGGCTGTTCAAGGAACTGCAGTTTTTGGCACTTCTGTATTGGCTTCATTTTCAGCCCCAGTGTTGCTATTTTTTTTATTTTTTTCAGGTCAATTGTGGCATCTAGCAGTGAACTGTGTGCTAAGTGTGTAGAAGAAGAAGGAAAAGAAGATGCAGACATACGCACAGGCCCATAATACACTCATGCACAAGCAGGACCTATACATGCATTAAATGCAGAGATGTCAGAGCGAGGGGGCGCCCTGAGCAGTTGGGGGTTCTGTGCCTTGCTCAAAGGCACTTTGGCAGTGTCCTGGCGGCGAACTGGCACCTCTCCAACTACCAATCCACACTCCATATTTGGTTCGGATGGGGACTCAAACTGGTGACCCTCCGGTTCCCACGCCAAGTCCCTAGGGACTGAGCAAATGGCCCTATCAACAGCCAGCGTCTGATTTGTCGATTCTGGGCCCCTGTAGAAACAACATGGCCTACTCAGTGGAAAACGACCTGCTCCATATGTAGATACTAACGGTTCACCAGGAAGTGTGCCGGGCTTGAAACAGCGGAATTAATCGGTCACATGATGCCATTTGGCCCCAGAAAGTCTTTTTGCCATTAACCTACATGGTAAGAGAGACATCTGTAAATAAGTGGAAATTTCTTTTTGAGTATCACAACCCCCGCCAAATGACTCACTTCACTGTCAGGATTTCATCCATTTGGTCCGGTAAGATTTATCCCCATTCAAGTTAGCAGAGCGCTAAACCACAAGTAGCCAGCCCAGTCGTGGGAAGTCTCTAGTGCGCTTGCTCTACGGACTGCACAGTGTGAATGCAGTGCCGATCATTTGGGTAATTTTATACGTGGAACATGAATTGTTTTGGCTTCATGCACCACAAAGCAACTTTCTTAGGAATGAGAAGGGTCTGTCTCTATTCTTTGTACATATATGGATATAAATGGCTCATTTGAAAGTAATGTAAATGCAATTCTTATTTTCAGGTGATTATAGATAAATGAAAAAACAGTTATTATTATACACTATTTCTGCCATTAGATGCCCCTAAATACTACACACTGAATCCTTAAAAAACACAACATGATTAACAGTTAACATCAGTGTTGGGTAACCATGAGGCAGATTTCTCCCTTTTTTTTTTTTTTTACAGATGATAGCATTTCCAGGTAACTCATAAAACAGATTTAGGTCTGTGCCTGTTGGTGCATTGTAGCTAATATCAAATCTTTTCCGAGGAAAAGCGGTAAAAAGATTGTGTGCTGGGTAAATTGAATAACACATTGTGTTTTGGGTTGGTCAAAAGGCTTCTTACAGTGGGATGCATGTTGAATAAATCATTACCAGATACATTTTGAGAAAAAATGAGACTAAACAAAATGACATCATTGCTGATACAGTTGGCAGAATTTAACATTGTGTGGCATCTATTGGATTTTGGGGGAAATCTGCGGCCTTGTTTTATAACACAACACAGGAAAAATGGCTGCTGTTGAACCAACTCAAACATAAAGCATTCAGAATGTCTGGCTTTGGTAAAATCCTCTTTGTGCAAGAAAAGGAAACAGTAACACTAACAATATGACTGCAACAAAATAGAAGCAAGAAATGAGTGTTATTTAAATTAAACAATGATTTACTGATGTTTAAAATACACTAGCACCTTCGATGCTGGCTTGTGGAAAAATGTCTTCTGGCTTTCAGCATATTGCTTTTCAGGAACCAGAGAAACAGCTTTCACTCATGGATTCATTTTCATTCATCCAAAAATACCCCAGTTATTGTCGAACTACACTACACTTCTGTAACCACTGCCAGATCCTTCCTGATTGCACCATAAAAAGACGATTTGCTATGCTGGGCTCAGTCTGCATACAGCTCGACTGGATCATTGCTGCAGACTCCATTTAGACATGGTTTTCTCTCAACAACAAAATACCAACATCCTGCCATCTGCTATAAGACAATACATAACCTTTTTGTGTGTGTAAGTTAAACATGTAATGGAAACGTTTGAAAAACAAAACAAAACAAAGCAAAAAACAATAACAACCAAAATCATTTTAATTGAATGTGTTTGATGACAGTTTACCTCCTGACACTTCCGAGCAGTGTATATAGTGTCCAGCTTGTGAGAGGTATAGAGTATATTTGTAGCAGGCTCTGTCATCAGCTCGTCCCTCAAGGGCTGGTGGCTGTGGCAAATCTCAAAGTGGCTGCCTGAAATCGAGCGGCCTGGGTGACGGATTGCCTCTCCAGCATGATGTATGGCTGCTGCTGTCTTCCCACAGGCCTGCATGGGTTGTGTTTGGTCAAGTGACCTCCGCTTCCTGTGCATCCCATCGAGTCCCTGCAGCCCCGATCTGCTGTCTGGGTGTAAATATGATCCATGGTGCTACATGGCAGATGCTGAGTGATGGGAACTCATTGTCCACGGGACGGAAATCAGATTCTCCTAGGTTTTTGTTCCAGCAGCCTTTGCACTTATGGACACTGCCCTGTATAGTTGGGATTCACCCTCTTTACTCTTTTGTTGAGTGGAGAACAGAGTTCAGTGTGGGGTATTGCAGAATTAGTGCTGTACAGGTCTTAATATTCAGCCCAGGTGCCAGAAGAAAATGTCAGCACTGGTCGTCGCTGCAAAACCACAAATATGTTACATTTGCGTTGATATGTATCACATCATTTCTAAAGTGATGTAGTTGTTGAGCTGGCTTTGTAATTGGGTGGTGGAGGGGATGTGGTGTTACCTGACGCCTGCCAAGCTGCAGACCACTGTTTGAGGCCAACACACAACAAAAACAGTTGTAATTTAGTGAGTCGCTGCTGTGTTTCCAGCTGGGATAATGGCACAAAAAGTGGTTGTTTTTTTACTGTGTTTCCTGCTGATTCAAAAGCACAAAAAGCTTTTTTTTTCTTTACCGAGCTATTGCTGCTTTCCAGTGTGGATTGTGCCCCCAAAACTGGGTATTTTAAGCCAAAACCATGATCTTCTCCTGATCATAACCAAGTGGTTTACATAGCTAAACCTAACATGTTAACCAGTGTTGTTGAAAAGTTTAAATGTATCCACTAGCTAATAATGTACAAATGTAACGTATCCGTGATTTACAAAAACATACACTGCCAAAATTATTTCTGCCGATTGGGTTGCAGTTTCATGTAAAATTCATGAGTCTTTACAGGATAAAGAGCCATTTATACAGATGTTGATAACCAAAGTTATCAAGTCAGTATCCCATCCTTAAAAAGCCTTGTGTAAGTAAAAAATATAAAATAAAAAAAAATCTTTTGACATCAGACTCCTCCTTACTCTCTACCTTCAAGAAATCCTTCAAAACAAACCTCTTTGAAACTGCCCACGACCTCTAAAAACTGTGTCCTTCTCCGTCACTGCATGTTTCCCTTCCTATGGATTATTTCATCTTTTTTGTTGTTGTTCTCTGCAGTGACTTTGAGTATCCAGAATAGTGCTATATAAATCCAATGAATTATTATTAAATCTTCAGTCTACTTCACTTTGACATTCCACTAGTCTCCATATTTTTATCTACAGACTTTATGTAAGTCTTGAACAGGTCACCAAGTAATTATACCTCTTCTGTACATTTTTCTTCCAACCAATGCTTCAGCATACTTACAGCTATAGAAACCATACAAAATGTCAAAATGTGATTTTAAGTAAGAACATTTATGCGTGTTTTTTTCCTACCTACTATGCTTTTTAAAGTACAAAGCTTTCCTGCTTTTAGTCTTTTCAGTTAATCAATTCCAACTTTCACCTTTAAAAGTATCAAAGTTTAGCTCCTAACTTTTCGCGCAAAGTATTATTTCAGCTCTTAGTTTCTTAGGGGAGTTCACCTTCCAACTCTGCCAGTTCTACATTTCAACTTCCAGGTTTTTTAGCAGTGTGTGTAATGAAACTGGACTTTAACATTCTTCAGCAAATTCATTTCACATTTCTGCATTTTCAGCAATGCTTTGTGATTCATTCAGCTTTCAGCATTCACACGCATTTTCTGCAGGAAATGCATTTTCTAGTGAAGTCTGGGTTAAATATTTCTTATATGTTTTTCCACACAAGAAGTAATAAGAATGTTCAGGTCTATTAGAAAACAGTCAGAGACATTTGCCTTAACATTCAGCTAGAATCCTTACACAGCATGACCTTTTATTGTGTCCGAACCTTTAATCAGCCTGTCTGTGCTATACTCGAGTCAAATATGTAATTTCTCAGTGAACCACCAAGTAATTTTAGGATTCTTACTTTTGCTGCCATGCTCTGCAGTGCACACCACACCACTAAATAATGGGTCACTGAACTTCCATAACAGAGAGAAGTGCCAGGCGCTGACACAATACATTTTCCCCTGCAATAGCTACTCTGGTAAATACACACACTGAGAAATTAGATTTGGCAGGTCATTCAACTCTCCCCCTGGGGATCTGCAACTTTGCGACTGCAATGCTTTTATTTATTTATTTTTTTTCAGCTCAAAATAAACAGTTCACCTCAAATGCTCCAAGTGTTTTGTAGATTTGACCGTTTCCTTTAACCTCTCTAAATCTTTTAAGGCGATGAATGGAACAAAAAAAATGAAATAAAAAAAATCTCGCACACTAATCAAAGAGCATTTAAGGGTAGGATCACAATTTCATCCTTGACTTTTACTGTGTGGAAACTCTACTCTTTTACAGATTACAGAATGAATTGTCTTGCCAAAAGCAAAAAAAAAACTGGGAGGATGAATTTTGAATCATGATCTTTTTTATCAGATTTTTACCACATCACTCTCGTTTAGCATTAAAAAAGATAAAGAAATAAGAAAATAACAAGTGAAGGTATTGAAAGTGAAGTTTGCTTCCTCTAATTTAATGATGGAGATGCTGTTGCTTCTTTTGCTCCGCTGCTCAAGTGCATTTCAGCAGCATTAGCCTCACCTCTGACTTTGCCCAGAGCTGGTGGCACTGCTGGAGGATAAAGTCCAGACTCACAGATCTTCCAGAGTATTCATGTATGTCCACTGCAGCTCCCTTGGCAACAGTGAAGGAAAGGACCCAGTTATTCAACACAGGCTACTCTTAATGCTGAGGTGGTGTTCTCTTAGATGAGAAAGAATGAGGGAGTGAAACATCATTCCATTAAATAATCAAATGTAAATGTTAGTCCATTTATCATTAATGAACACTTGGACTCATTAATGCTGCTACTTTAATTCTGTTGTCATGAAAAAGCACGAGCTAAGCTTTGCCATCTGACAGTTGCTGTTTCAAAACTTCCACCTCCATGGTTAGTTTATCCTGCGTAGCAAGAGGCTGACATGACAGCATCTGGATTATCTGCCTAATTAAAAACATTTTTCATGTTTCATTTTTTTGTCTTTATTCAACATAAGTTATAATTAAATTCTCTATTTATGAATTAATAAGTTGAATTCCTCTATTATTAAGCTGACTTTTGATTTCTAGTTGACGTAAGCTGCATGCAAGGGTTGACATTTTTATTGCCCTTTATTAATCTAGTCACGGCAACTTAAGTCTGATAGAGAAAATCCACTGATACTGAAAATCTAAGTGTGACACTTGGATATACACAGTGGCATCATAACCTACCAATCATTACCACAGTTGTCATGACTAATGATATTATGATTATCCGCCATCACTATCACTGCTGAGTTGTTTAAAGAGGCACTCCACCAATTTTACAAATGTTGGTCAAGTTACTCATCATTAGGAGCAGTACTCGAAAACTGTCTGTGGCTCTAGATGGAGCTTTTAAAAAATGTAATCCCTCATAATGTAATGTGATGTTTTGTTTTCTATTTTTTAACTTTGCAGGCTCTAAGGATGGGAATGTTGGTCTGTCAGTTGGTCCACCACTTTGATTCTCCAGCTACTGGGCAGACTGAGATGAAATGTTGTACACACATTCAAGGTCCCTAGAGGACTTAACTGGAATTTACTTTTCAAATATTATAAAAACCCACAGCAAACCAAACAAAACCAAACAAAACTGCACCAAACAGCAACAGATTTTTAAATTGCAACATAATCTCTATAAACAGGTATCTGCATACGTATGCAGAATCTGGAGGGGAAAAGATTTTGGCATTGTTCTGCTGTCTGTTTGTAGTCCATTTTTACTCTGAATAGTTCTGGGGCCTGTGCATAGCGAGGTAACTTCAGGGCTAGCATTGAGATCAGTACTACAAAGCTGGTTCTCTTTTTACCGGGATAAATCAGCGCGGTAGTAAAACTTCAGAGTATCAGATCACAGCCTGTCAACACCCTGACCTTTGACCAATCAGATCACAGAAGAAAAAAGTATCCATGGTAAAAAAAGAGTAGCCTAAATATTGTTATAGGTCAGTAGAATAATTTCATAGCTCCAGGGCTCTATTATCACTGGTTTAAAGAGAGAGAGAGATTGTTTACAACACTAAACACATGATTTTAGCTGTATTTTAAGTTATGCAAAGTTTATTTTAGTCTGACAGTGTTGATATTTTACACTGTGATTCGATCACTGCAGCTCAAATTAACGAGACACTTGTGTCATGAGAACTAGGAAAAAAAATAACATTTTGTCAGAAAAATAATCCACACACTGTTAATTGGCTCCCATTATTATAAATCAGTAAGCCATTAACTATGCTACTATTCCGCTCTTTACTACGGTAGCAGAAACAGTCTGGCATCACTTTAAAGTCTTCTGTGTGACAGATTCATCATTATCCAACTACAAAGCAAAAAATACTGTATACTAATGTTAAGTTGAACTGGTGTCCTAGTACAGGCCTCTGGCCAATCACGTTTAAGTAGCAGGTAAACAGTCCGTGTGGAGAGGAGGACTGCATCGTCTGACGCTTTTTTTTTCTTATATTAGCTTTTTTAAAAAAAAGTATGAGCATTCATAGGGAGATATCTGTTTATAGAGATAAGCCAAAATGACTGGCACATGAAAGAGGAAGTCTGAGCCTGGATACCTGCTGTCTACTCTGGTTCTCCCGAAATATTGTCCGTTGCCCCGGAGGCCTATCCTCATCAGATAGCTGGTGGTTTCCGAGATGGGCAGAGGATGAATCTAACATTCTTTGCAGATCACCTGACTTTTCGAATGTTTGGTCTGTAATGAAATGGCTTAATAACTATGGGATGGATTGCCATGCAATGTGGTACAGATATGCATAGCTCATAGACTATACATCCTTTTCCTCTTGCGTTGAATAGTAGGTGATGTGAGTGAATCTTTTTAACATGACTAATAGCAGTACTGCTAATTACTGTAAAAACCAGCCAGCAGTAAAACCAAATATTTTCTCTTCCTGTTCACATAATATTCAAATTGCAATCCTGTTTCATCTGTGGTGACTCTGTCTGCCTCCGCTCTCCCTCAGTGTCCAAAGGTCTCCATTTATACAAATGAACCTGACTAAGAGACGACCTCCCACTTCTTTCCTGGGTAATAAGAGAAGGTGGATGTAAATGATATAAAGAAGTTGGTAATCATTCTTTTTAACTCCACCAAGTGAAACCCTCAGTGTCAGTGTCGTGCTCATTAGAGCAGTTGAGAATAAGAAAGTTAGAATGGATGGAGGTTACAAGCTTCTCATCATCCAACCCTTTGCTATCTCTGAAGCAGTCTAGAGGCTCATGTTGAACATTTATAGTGACTACGCTCTCGGGCCATATTTCACTTATTTGATCTCTCCAACGATCGAATGTTGACCAGAGTTCAAATAAATGAATGGCATCATCTAGATCAAACTAAAATAACATGCCATTCTATCAAATTTTTATTTGATGCTGTATTATTTATTATTATAGTTTAAAACAGCAGTTTCAAGCTAACTGGCACAAGTAGGATGTTTGCTTTGTTTATGGGAGAAAAGGGAATGAAAGGTCTCTCTCTCTCACTCTCTCTCTCACACACACACACACACACACGCACACACACACACACACACACCCACACACCCACACACACACACACACACACACACACACACACACACACACACACACACGCACACACACACACACACACCTGCCCAGACACAAAGCCAGTGTGATTTGTGTATAAAGTGGAAGGCATCCTGCTGCTCCTCCAAAATTACATTCTGGCAGGTGTAAAAATTTGCTCTGTGAGAACACTCCACACAGGTTGATTGTACACCTGCTTGGCTATTTTACAGGTGCTATTCATGCTAGCAAAGACGGCGGCTTCCTCCGAGGATCTCTCCCCAGTCTCAAACCAACGAGTTCTGTGCCTGCCAGCATGATTCAAAAGCTCACTGAATCAGCCGTAGAATTGCATTTCTACCAGAAAGGTGAGCTTCATTAACTTTTTTTTTTCCCCAGCTCTGTTGCACTGGCAGGATTCTCACTATCATTTTGCTCTCCCTGAAATGCAGTGAATAATTAAACTGGCTGGGTAAAATATTGAGTTTGGACTTTCCAGAGACATATAAATATTTCTGTAACATCTATGAGAACACAAATAGCTGCAGCAGCAATATCAGCTCCAACTTATCTACTGATTTATCATCTCTCTAGTACAGTATCACTTCATGTGTGTGTGCGTGACAGAGCTGACCACAGAAACGTATTACATGCTAAAAGGGGGCATTGGCCCCGAAGATTTGGATAGATGATAATTCACTGGAATTCCTGGTCAGACTGAGAACACTCTCAGACACTGCATCCCTCAGCAAATAACATTAAGATGCCATCAAACAGCATTTAACCGCCCACTGCATCAGCACCAACACAAATGATGATTATCCAATTTAGATTGCAAAGCCTGGACTTTTTTTTGTATTCATTGATAATATAAACCTGTTTACTTCTACATGTATAATACATAAACAGAATTTCTGTGTTTCTGTGTTTCATGTTTGTATTTGTTTATCACCTTTAAACTACTTTACCCAGCATGCATGGTATCATTTATTAAAGATATACTGTGCAGGATTTTCTTAAGAAACAACATATAGACTCACACAGAAGTAATCCCTTTCAATCATCACTTATGACACACTAGATGTGCGTGGTGGTGTATTTTTCTGTTGAGACTCTGCCCTTTGCCTGCATTTTCTTATTTTCTGTGTTTGAGACATTTATGGGCATGCACCCCCACAGCACTCAGGTGAGGTCAGGGCCTTTAAAAGTAGGACCAAGTGCCAGACCAGAAGCAGCGAGCATCCAAGAGACACAATGCTGAAAACCTGCAAATACAGTGAGGCAAAACGCCAACTGAAAATTAATTTGGGATTGGCTTTTACTTTAACTTTCACAGCAACTGACAATCCTGCATAGTATACCTCTAAGCACAATTGTTTCTGAATGTTTTAATGCAATTTAACCAAATATAAAGCTGCTAGGAACCCAAAATACCGACACACTCTCACTCTGACTTTGTCACATATTGACGTTTGGTCGTGGACTTTCCATATCCAGATATGGCGTGCAAGATACCAAGGGTGCGTTGGTTGTTGATGGGACACCATGTCAACCTCAGCCTGTTACATGCATTGTCTGATTTCAAATGCACTTCCGTTTTCACAGGAAATTTACAGTTTACATGCAGTATCTTTCAAAATAAATTCACTATGTCAGTACAACAACTAACAACAAAAGCATGTGGTTGGGTTTAGGGAAAAAAAGAACACTGCTCTCCCGGGTGAAAGTTGGTGTTTGTTGGACCCTTCCACCACCCCTCCTGCCCGCCCCACTTGGACTTTTGCCGCTTTAACTTTGGTTTTTGTCCCGCCGTGTTTCCCCTTGATGCTGCCAAGTGCTGTTAAACTATAACAGCGACCAGCTGCATATCATGCCGACATGAAAGGACAGCTTTGTTTGTCGGTTTTTCATCCAGCAAATCACTGCCCAAGTGCTGGATTTCAATGACTTCGGAGTGAGACCGGGTTAAAAAATACAAGAAAAATGACACAGACAATTTAAAAATGTACAGCGCTTTGGTGATACTCACTTACAACACTGGTCTTCAACAGGGTGTTGTCACCCATATGGTGTCCTCAGAGTTACTGCAGGGGCGGCCACCACATTATGGTTTGATAATTTTTTTTGAAAGGTTTTTCTTAAATGCTGTTTTCAATGAGTTCAAAAAATATCATTAGCAAAGATGAACTGGCCAATTCATATAAGATTAAAAAAAAAAATCAATTTCATTTACAGTACACAACACTGACAACACTAGGCTAATATTACCCAAGAATCCTCCACTAAAATAATGTGCCTTCCAAATGTATGTTTAACATTAAAACATATTGTATAAATATATGACACATCTGTAATTATTATTTCCATAGCTTAGTATTGTATGCACCTCAGAAAGGAATGTTAATACATAGCACTTTCAGCTGCCATAAATGTAATTGTAGGCCCTGTTTAATATCCAACTAAGTTTTATATAGATATGTAGAGGTGGTGTCCTTGGTCTGAAAAACTGTGAAGAACGCTGACTTTAGATATTCAGGAATGAAAAATTCTATGTTCAAAAAACACTTTTTATAGGCTTCTGAAGAAAAATGTAAGGAATGAAACTATAATACAGTCACATTATATGTAAAGTTAAAAGTTCTTAAATCATTTTTCAAGGCATAAATGAGTCAAGTTTTCAACTCGTTTTCTCAGCTTGTTTCTACACAATATATTCAGTATATTAAGATATGTTACTACAACTAAACATACTCAGTGTATTCAATGCTAAACGGATGGACTCCAGAGTGTTTTAATTAAAAATCTGATACATCTGATTACAATTTAAAGTGATATTGGTGACAAGTTTCAAACACAGATACAAATTCAGTGCAAGAAGGCTGTATGCTGAATTGCTTACTTTTGCGATCACATGTGCGGCTGCAGGCTCACATATCTTAATTACCAGTCACACGCATATACGAGTCACACCGTTTATTTTTGGACCTGTTCAAACAGCTATCTGCTGAATATTAATGGTGCTCTCTGGGTTGCGTACAGGTTAATACGCGTCCTTTCTGATGAATAACTAAGGGATAATGTATAATGCATAAGACTGGCTGTTCCCTGCTCGCGACTTTGCCGTTCTCAGGTGTCCATGTTGGAGGATGCTGGAAGTCACCATCAGGAGAAATTGTCTCTGAATATCTAGTATACTGTAATTAAGAGAATACTCAGCTTACAGTGGTAATCATTATTCATGTTTTCACAGTAGTTCTGTAGCATTTTAATATTTATTTGTTCAGTTTGCTGCTTTGAATTATGGCAACCTTCCACAGCCTGAATTTACTGCTATTTGTGCATAGCTGTTACTGTCATTCAAGCTCCATCCTTGTCTATGTGCTGTATACTATTTGTGCTGCAGGCATTTGATGTGAAGCCTACATATACAATAATGCTCCCACTATCCTGGATATATTCAAAGTGCATTTCTCAACTGTTTTTAGGGTACTCTAAACCAGTGCATGCCTCCCCATCATAGTACTCTATGACAGTCTCATCTCCAGACAGTGTTTTGTAAAAGAGATGGTGGCTTGAGAGGCAGACGCTGGTGAAATAATGGAGGGAGTATATAAGAATGGCCAGAGGCACTGGATTGTTAGCTGGCTGAGTGAAGCTGCTTTGCTGTACTAGTTTGCAGACCCCTGGGCACCCAGTCCATGTAAACAGAATATTTATTTAATCGTCTTCTTGGCATGTGGGACTGTTCCAACTCAAGTAAAATGCTGCACATGGATTTATTTTACTCTCTCCACTCGCAGAGCCAGTCTTCCCATAGCGTGTAAACCTTTCCCTGCTTATTGATTAGTTGCTATATTGATTCAAGGGAGCATGTCAGTGGAAGATGCTGTTGTTAGTTTGTTGATAAAAACATCTTGCTATGCAGGTATTCAACATGAATGAGCAATTTGCAACGTGCTCTTTCTGAATGCGGGAAATTGCATTGTTTGTGTGTGTGTGTGTTTGTGCTCGGTCCTATCTTGTGATGGCACATGTCTTGCCCCATGTTGTGAGTGCTCCCACTGAGCTGTAATAACACACCTCACTGCTGTCTGAAATATTCATGGCCAGGTAAGCCCATCACTCTGAGTCAGTCACATGGATTCCTTATTATCACCCCCCTCTCTTCGAGCCCCCAGGTCACTTTATTCCACCTGCCTTTTGCTGCATCCCTCTCACCTCTCAGCTTCTGTCTACACCTCGCACAGCCAGTGTTGAGCATTGAGCTCAAAATGTCCCACTCTTCATTGATTTCTTTGAATTGGTTTGCATGTAGGGTTAGAAGGATTCAGAATATATGTTTGTATTTAGTCAGTGTTTTAAATATTATCAGAGTTTCTGTGGGAACCTCATTGTATTTAACGTGTCTCTGTTGCTGTGCAATCTGTGTCATAAAAGATCAAATATTAGAGATGCAAGGTTTTCATCCACAGCTGTAGCAATGTTGTTTTGATGAGAGAAAGGTAATGATTTTTTTTTTTTGCTGTTATGTATGCAAATTGTTGAATGGCCTCAGGGTAGTTTATGTATTTACTGTAGATATACGTTATTAATTCATTTTTCATGTAGCTTCCTGCTGTCTGCCACTTTATACCGTTTTCTTAGTAAACATGTATGTGCTTACAAATATGTGTGAATCAGATCATCCTTGTTTAGAGGTTGTCACATGGCTACATGTTTATGCCACCATGCCAGCAACCGCCGCGGCCAGAGGCATTATGTTTTCAGACTGTCCGTCCATTTGTCCATATGTACATACATCTGTGCGTTCGTCCCTTCCATTCTCATTAACGTGATATCTCAATAATGCTTTGAGGGAGTTTCTTAAAATTTGGCACAAACATCCACTTGGACTCAACAATTCACTCATTCGATTTTGATGGTCAAAGGTCAAGGTCACTGTGATCTTGTGTCCGTCTCATTCTTGTGAATACGATATCTCAAGAAGGCCTAAAGTGGGGAATTTCCTTGACTTTGGCACAAACGTCCATTGGGACTTAACTGATTAGATTCTAGCGGTCAAAGGTCACTGTGACCTCAAAAACCATAACTCAAGAATTCATATGCTAATCATGACAAAATCTCACACAAATTTTCAATAGAATAAAATGATGAAATGATGACATTTAATATCCAAAAGGTCAAAGGTCACCTTCACTATGACATCATAGCGTTCTGCAAAAACACTTTTCTTGCCATTGTTAACTATCATATCTCAGGAACAGAAGGCACTAATCTTGGGTGTCCATCTTCAAACTTTGCTGATTGTAAAGATCTTCTGTGCTGCTGGGTTGAAGATGTGTTTGAAGCATTCATGTTAAAGAACATGTAGCTTCTTTGCAGCAACATCCATATTTGAGACATTGTTAGCTGTCTATGTATGGCTTTGTATGAGTCTAGACAGAGATGGATGTGACCTGAAACTGCAACTTCAACTAGTTTGTGAAGGCATACAACTGTGAAGCAACAATTCTAGTGGTGATTCGTCTGTGATGCCGATGGTGGAATAGATACAGTGTTGTGAAGCACAAACAGAGCTGTGCAGAAGGATTATCAATAACAGCCGAGAGTTCAGTTGCAACCTGCTACATAACAATGCATTTCACTTAATTATTAAAAGAAATAATCCATTTAGCAGGAGCAATGCTAAATTTATAGTTGTATAAATGAATATTGTTTGATTTAATACTCTCAGGCGGCATAAACAATACCATTACACAATCTATTTTATTTGATCCCTTATTTGAATGCAGGTGAAGGCAAATATTGATAAATTCTTTATGAACAAAGCCTGCCAAAATCCAGTAAGGTCTGGACTACATAAGCTCCAACGCTTCCAGCAAAAGTAAGGAGCAGAGCAGTTGTTCCCAAGCAGCTTTTCCCTGCCAAACTACGCTGATCACCATTCCATAGCTGTGGCCATTCAGTCAGGTCAAAGTCAACCTGCACCAGGTCATGGCCTCAGCCAGGCACCTTTGGTAAGATGTGAGCGCAACTCAGCATAAAATAGCAGCCTTTTTTTTCTCTTGGGCAGTGTATGTTTAAAAGCATTATTGTTCTTGGAAAGATTTACCAAGCCCTGCTATTTTTTTCACAACACCAAGACTCATAAACAATCGCACCTGGGAGCTTCTTACTACAACAGCGCTTTCCACTGCTTTGCTGGAGGGGCTGGATGTGAAGTGGTTTGCTCAAGGGCACACAGATATTGGCTGCTGAGGGAGGATTGTGAGTTCAGACCCTAGACTAGTGTGCCTTCTATGAAAATAGACAATAATCACTTACAAGCGAACTGTGTAATGTCATATATTCAGCAATGGTACACAGACCTCTGAGGAAATCAACAAGGCAGAACTAAAAATAAATCAATCACTGGAAATGGCATGCCTCCAGGTCAAAATGTTAGGCTGGTGTAATGTATTTTTATTGTTGAAATCATTCTTTATATTGTTTATACAGCCAGTAGTTTATTCAGGATGATTGTAAACACTAAAACAGAAAAATCATGTTGATTTTCTGTCTCTTAGGGTATGAGGAAAGAAAAAAGTAGAAATGAGATACATCAAATAAAGTGTAATATTTTCATCCTTGTGTGGTGCTTATGAAATCTAATCTCCTGTGTTGACATATGACACTCATTTCAGCTAGTTTATGTTAATTACATTCCAAGGCAGCAGGATCACGTACACTGTGACACACAGGCTTTAAAGCAGCAGAAAACTCTTTATCTCAATATTTCATCACCCGCAACTTTGTCGCATTTCTTTCTTTCTTTCTCTTTTTTGTTTCAGCTTTTAAATTTGTTCGCTGCAATTGGAAGAAAGGCTTTCTTTAATGATGTTTACTCTGTCGTGTTGTGAATCTTACCATTGTGTCACTGTCATGAGTACAGTACAAGGAGCCCAATGGAAGCCAACTCAGCGGTAATTTATGATTTAAATAAGAAGAGGAGAAAAAAGAAGACACAAATACAGAAATAAACAGGTCCAGATCGTGCTCCTGTTGACTGTTACATAGAGCCTAACATAAGGAGGCCATTAAGAATCCAAGTCCTCACACAGTGGAGAAACATTAAAGGAAATAGTGAAGCATGAAACAAATAAATGCAGCTGGTTATGTCAAGTGCACAACCTCGCCATACAGAATGAGATATTTTCTGCCGAGAAGTCACAAAGTGAACTTATCAGAGGGTTCGGATTGTGAAGTTTGCGGCCTAACCAATGATAAAATCGAAAGTATATATACTGATGTTAAAGCTGAAAATATAAAGAAGACACTGCAATGGTCACCAACCTTGAGATATAGCTATGGAGCACTTGAGAGGTTTTGTAGTCTTTGATTCTGCAGACAGTTCACATGCAGCAGGACTGACAAAGGTGAGAGTTAAGCAGAGAGATAGGATCTGGAATGCTGAACAACCTTGTGAGAAAAAGCTATGACTGGAAAGCAGAGTCTGTGTATAAAGGAGGCGAGATGTGGCCAATATGAACTCACAACCCAATTGCCAGAAAAAATGTTGGCATTGTATGTTTCTGCAAAGCACTGAAATGTGACTTTTGCACGTTATTTTGTAGTGGATACATCGAAACTTTTGGCACAAAACACTTATGGTTATGAAAATATATTGTGTTTGCTTAAAGTACCTGGTGTTGAGGACACAATCTCTGCAGGTAACAGCGATGTCTCTTTAAAAAAACAACCATTAATTCAGGTGAAAAAACAACGACGAAAGTCAAGTCAACTTAATGTCAACTTAATGTTATTACATCTGTCAAACAAGACTATTATTTGGAATGATATCTGAAAGCTAAGTTAACTAAGGAGATGCCTGTTTCAAACCACACACATTTGTTTGAAGGAATGATTACACCTCCAGCATCCATTAAAAGCCTTTCAGCATTTTGGTTTGTTACTGCTACAGAGTGGGAACAGGAGATCCTTTCCCCCCTAAACCGTGAGTGTAGTTTAACAGAGTAGCCCAGCACCATGAATATCTTATCAATCAAGTCTTGGATACACTCCTTAAGGGCCAGGGCTGATGTGGTCCAGTGTGACTCACATCACTCGTGGTTCCCGCTCACGGTTTTTGGGGATGGAATGCTGGTGATTTTGGAACATTTACAAGCAACAGCCATAATATAACCCTGTAGTATTGTGCATATATTCAGGAGACTTCTTTGGTTTTGTGTTCAGTAATATTGTGGTAGTAAAAGTTAAATTCCAAGTTGGGCAAAACAATGGGGAATATACTCTGGAACCTGCGGCTCCTCCCACTTGAAATTACATTGCAACAGAAAAAATAAAACCAGGGCCCAGTTGTTCCCATATTTTGCTGTACAGGATCAGCTAATCCATTTTGCTTTTGTGCCTGTTTTTCAAAGCAACATTTGATCACCTTGATACAAACTTTCCGAGATCATCAAATCCAGACAACCAGTACTCTAAATGGGACTACATATGATAATGTAGGCAGCCTGCCAACAAAGATATTGCAGTTACCACTTATTGCCACAGGTGCTGCCAAAGAAAACCAAACAGATATTACAATTTTAAATAATTTAATTTTGATTTTGACAGCTATTTGTGGGATTATTTTACAGGGACAACATCCAAATGCAGATTTACTTCAAAACTAGATATATTCATGCAAAGATGCAAACACATTATATTATTGTTCACAGATTTTATTATGTTGTGTTTACATCCACTCAGATGTACTTTTTTCAGTGACAAAACACAGCGACAGGTTGCTGTAAAACAAACAGTTTTGTTGTTTTTGGTTGGTCTCAAATAGTGGTCTGCAGCTTGGCAGGTGTCTCACCTAAGTGTCACACCATCCACCATCCACCATCCCCTCAACCGTCCGATGACAGTCAGCTCATGTCATTTTAGAAACATGGTTTACAGAAAAGTACAATGCCAAAATTTCCCTCTGGTGACAGGGCTGAAACACAGACATGAAAATATTGACAGCTCAGTCTAGCATTTGTGGACAGTAAAAGATAATGTTGGATATAGTAGCAGGTGAGGATTTCTGGTTATGTTATTTAATATTTGGTGTTAATAGAACCGATTGATTCATTTTTTGTTTTTCAAAGTGACCATGGAGATCCTAGGTCCTTTTATGGGACTGATCCAGCAGACATATAACAGATCAAATGTTCATAGAAACACAACACTGCAGAAATAAAGCCCCTTTTAGGGATAGACATCAGAGATCAAACAAATCAAAAATATGCAAGTAGACTACAGTGTATTATCTCCGTAGTTCAATTATCTTTGATTACTTAAACAGTCCTTTGATGATCTTAAGTCATCAAGAGAAAAAAGGCATCAGAGGTGTCAAGTGCCAATCGACTTTACATATGGGCTTCCTGTTTGAAATCTACAGTCACGCTAAAAAAAACCATAAATAATGTATAAAACACAGCCGTCACTCAAACAGCAGCATTTTTTGAAAAATGTTTTGTTAACCTGGCAGCTCCAAGAGAAGATGAAAAATGTAATAGAATGACCATCCATCCTCCTTCTTGACATTTGGTATTTCAGAAACACTTCAAAGAGGTCCTCTATTACCTCTGTGTAGCCACCATCACACCCTTCAGCAGCAAGATGTGGAAGACCGAGCTATCTCAGAGCTCCTCGTATCTCAAGCAATTCCCAGCACTTACTGTAGAAAGTAATAATTATAGCATGTCAGGATGGTTCCTCAGAACAACATGGATGCTCTGTATTGCCAAAATTGTCATAAATTTCACTTGATATTATTTAAAAATAGTACCTATCTGTTTATTGCACAGAAGAAGTGATTTCCTGCACTTACAATTTAATTTCTATGCACACATCATGTTAACATAAAGCTTTGCAGAATCTTTAATTGTATATCAGTCTTTCCTCTCACCCTAACACTAAACATAAATATTCCGTTGTAGTAGCAATGTCAGAGTTGGTTTGCAGTGTCACTGATGTCAATGTACACTACATTGATGATGAGCTGAATAGCTTATATACTGTAATTTCCTTTGCATATTTACAGGATTAGTCACACTGTGAGTTAAATTATGAACGTATATGTGTGCGTGCGTGTGTGCGTGTGAGAAAGCCCAAGAGAAAGAGAAGCAGAGCAAGAAGCACATTTCTACTGAAAGGAACAAAAGAAATCAAACTCTGTGGCAATAAAGTAAAATTGCCTTTTTGAGCCTTTTCATTAAAAATGACTCTCCGTGAACAATATACTTTTTAATTCTAATTGAACATGTGTTTTAATTGAAAAAAAAAAATGACGTCCAAATGTAATTTAATGATGACTAGAAAAGAGTAGCAAGAAAAAAAAAAAAAAACACGCACACACAAAAAGACCCATCAAATTCACCCACTGCCTTCCATTAAAGCAATTGCTAAAACCTTTTGAAGAGAATAACTTAACATAACTTCCCTGTCATCCCAGTTGTCAGTTTGAGTCTGAGAGCTGAACAGTGATTGCCGGCTGGAGCCCCTGCTCTCCCAAAGCAGACAGCACCTTTGTGGCTGAGAGTGGAAAACAGCCATTGAATTGAGGCAAGTGAGCAGAGCGGCAGGCAAAGATGAAAGCTGGAGTTAAAAGTGGCAAGACTTGCATTTCTGTGACTCAGGGCCTGCATGGTTTAACAGGATGTCGCCGAACTCCAGACACACAGCGCAGTGGACGTCTGTATGCTGCGAGCTGTTCTGAGGGAAAGTGTGTGTGTAGGCGGGGGGCAGATCTGTTGTCTTGTGCAGTCACCCGCCTTCATCTGCACTTAACTTCTCATTAGGGGCTCGTGTGACATAAGGCAACAACCTGTGACCAACTAGGCATGGTATACGGCCATCGAGAGCGGCGAAGGGGGAGATAGGGAGGACGGAGGTGGAGCTGTTTGTGTGACTTGTTGTCACTTGTCAGGTACCGCGGCCACTAGCCTTGAGATACTTGGCTGTTGTCTGAGAGTGCTTTATCATCTTGATAAATGCAGCCTTGGAGCAGTGCACTATCAGCATGCTCAGGGGCATGAGACACACTCTGACTAATGAAAAGAGAAGGTCAAGGAGAGGGAGGGGTGCGGAAGAGGAGAAATCGTGAACAGAGATGTGGATGTGAAAGTGTGGGACAACATGTCACACACTCCATGAAAGGTTTGTTGTGTGTGAGAGAAAATGCTAATTTCCCCTGTTCCTGCCACAACATCTTGCATGGTGGCAGTGTGTGCATGCACGTGTTTGTTCTGTGTGTTGCTGTGTGAATGAATGGTTGAGTGTTAGGTAGTATTCAAACCCTCCTAGCCAAGCACTCTATTATAGTTATGGACAGAAAACTCAATCTTAACATACGCCTCTGCAAAGGCACACGGGATACTGTTATCAGGGCAAAAATAGAGTTTCTCACTGCCGCAATAATTTCCTTCAAAACATTCATTGTGCCATATCAGTGCCACTATGGTTCTAATTACATTTGACAAGAGGGGTTACATTAATTTTCTTGTACCTGTTTTACAGAAGACATATTCCCTCTATTTTGAATGTTATTACAGCAGGTGCTGAGAATTTCTAGCGCCAGTGTTAATTTTGGAGTCGTCAAAGTGACAGCAGAGAGCTTGGGAATCCTTTCGGGCTCATTACCATAGTCTGCTGAATCTATTGGCAGGGCCCCGCATGACTGGGCAGACGCTGCTCCAGCCTAGCCGTCAGATAGAAGCAATGATCAGGGGGTTAACAGATGCTGCTCAGTCTTTGGGGTCACATCCACTCTATTCCCACTGTTGGGACTCAGGCTGAGCAGAGCGAGCACAACAAGCATCCACACTGCTCCAAACAGTTTGCGGCGGATACAAGAAAATAGCCAGCTAAGAGAAATGTTTCCCACCGCAAGCTGTCTCCAAGCGCTCTTGTACCCAACAGTTGCAAATCCGCGAAAGCAGTTTGTGAAATTCATAATTTGAGGTCAAAGGTCAGGTGGAGCTTGTACACCCCCCCCCACACCCCCCACCCTTCTTTTTCTTTTCCTCCTGCAGAGAATGGATGTGTACAGAAAGCTTTGAAAAACTGTCTACTGCGCAGTTGACTTGCTCAGAGGGAGCTCTTTTCCAATACATGGTAATGAGGAGTGTGCAATTAAGTGGGCTCTACCAGGAGGAAGTGCACAACAAAGGGGGAGGGGAAAGAAGAAGAAGAAGAAGAAAGACAGTACAATGCTACAAACTGCACTAAACTATTTCTGCTACATAGGCATATGGGCAAGTGAAGAAGAAACTTGATATTTATAGGGAAATTGGGTCATTGTTGTAGCAAGGACCAGGACACAGAGTGGATAAGACAGCAAGAAAAACAATAAATTACAGATAACACACAAATTCAATATAACCGTGGCTCTTCACAGTGGCTGTTAGATTCACATCAGTAAACATGAAATTGTCTATTATGTCCTGTAACAGATCTATTACAGATATTTTCCTGTAATAGATTGTTTTCCCCAACTGCATTAACAGTGTTGCAGACTCATGAACAAGGGTAGTATATGAGAGCAGGTAACACATATGAAGCAATATAGTGTGTATCAGAGCATAACCATAGACTGTATAAACTCATGGACATAGCCTCCCTGATGTTTAACCACTGGTTTGTGGGCTGCCGTTTTGAAGCCTTGAGTTTGGATTTTGGTTGTCGCCATCTTGATTTGTGGAGCAAGAAGCGAGTGGAGCTGCTAGCTTGGTTAGCATGATGCATGTACAGCTATGGTTAACTGTGATAATGCTAATACTGACCATTAAACAAAATGTACCTACCAGAAAACAGAATGGTTGTAAACATGTTTATTATTTGATTATATTTATGTATTAAATTAATAGATACATACATATATATTTATATTTAGTCTCAAGTGACCATTTGAGGAACTACAGTTTTTGGCATTTCCACATTGGCTTCATTTTTCAGCTGTGGAGGTTGCTGCTTGAGCAAAATCTTATCAAATAAATTAATTTAAATTACTGATTTAGTCAATTATCAATCACTCACATGAATACCTCTACATGGCATTGTTGTTCACACGCAATATTTCTGTGATTATTTATTTAGTTTTAGTTGAATTATTCTTAAATCTTTACATATTTCATAATGTGTGTCATATAGCCATTGATTTTGCTGGTCCTAATGATGCGTCAAAACTGGATACGTCTCATTTTTGCAAAAGCAGACGCAGAATTTACCAGTAATACTTTAATATGTAAGAAACAGCATCTTAGGGAAGGCATCTAAGCTGCAGTAATTTGGTCACTTTCCTCATCGAGCATCATCATCATTTTGCCAATGTTGCCTATTAAATATTTAAAAGCTGTGAAGAAAAAATGTTTTAACCTTGAGATGTCAGTTCCAGTGGAGGTGAGAAGCATAACAGTGAATTGAATGAGTCAACCCCTTTTTGGTCTTGTATTAGGCTGCCTGTCCTCATCAGGGGTATGGATTATACGCTTCAGCCTGTTTATCCTGTTCTGTCTGTTTTCACATTCTGAGGTGAAGTTTTACAGATTGTGATGAAAGAGTGTATCATTAAAATCAAAGCCATTTTTTTCTTGAGTCCTGTCAAAGACCAAATCAGTCAAACCAGTAAAATCAGTAACAGCAACTAGTTACATTATGTACATGATAAACATATTTGTTAGGAACTGATTACTACAATAAGTGAAAAAATAAAGAGAAAGCAAGACAGGAGAGGTTTCCAGTGTTCTATTATCTATTCCATGGGTAACACAATTTGGCAGATTTCCCTGCATAATTCTGTAGTATGAAGCCTTGTGCTTGTAGTTAAACAAAAAGAAACTTTGTGATGACGTTGACATCAACTTTAAAACATTCAAAATTGTGTTCAAATAATATCAACATTTAAAAGAAGAAAATCCATTATCAGCTTGTGTGTATGTGAAAATGTATGAAAACAATCATTTTTACTGTTGTGAAGAATATGTAATCTGTCTTTGAATGATGTTTTGGTGTGGAAAATTACTTTTACAAAAATACAAAATACACGATCCAGCAAACATAAAAAGAAACTCTTTGGGGAAATCAATACTGTCTAGATTCATGTCCTCCACAGTCTTGTGCAGACAAAATGCACAATAACATGAGCTGTTCTGTTTTCTATGATCACACTTTTCTAAATGTTTACTATACTTAAGTAATTACATCTGTTGGTAGAACTTCAGTTGCACTGATTCATAGTTTTCTAAAACTCTTAAAGGTCCAGTGTGTAGGATTTACGGGGTATATTGGCAGGAATATACTATAATATAACATAATATAATAAGTATGTTTTCTTTTGTGTATAATCACCTGAAAATACATTGCTGTTACCTTAGAGTGAGCCTTTTTATGTACATAAGGAACATGTCCTCATGTGTGGAGATCGCCATATTGCTGTTTCACCATGTTTCTACAGTAGCCCACAATGGACAAACAAAACACTAACTCAAGATAGGGCTATTTGCATCATTTTCAAGTTTTTGTGTTTTCCCATTTTCGCATTTTCACGTTGGCCACTATAGTTTGCAAATCACCTGGTCCATTTCTTTTAGAGAGGAAGAGACCTCTGCTGATAATTCAGCTCCCAGTAAAAATCTCAGGATCAGAAATAAGGTGAGCACACATCAGCAGATGCTGATTTGTTACATGAACAACACTAATTTGCTATGGGAAACTGCTTTATGTAGTATTTTTTTTAATCAGTTTTAGTTATCTGTTCAATTTCTTTGGAGAGGAAGAGACCTCTGGAAATAATTTGTCTCCTGGTGAAAACCTCTTCAACTATGAACACTAAAGGAATTTTGAGTTGGAGACATTTCAGCTGGTTGCAATCCGAAACCGTCACTGCTAATGCCACTAAATCTCTAAATTTAACACATTGACAAAAAAATGTAAAGCACAAGGGCCAGGCTGAGGCTGTATTTAGTTGCATCAGTTAAGGAAATAAGCCATCACTAACTGTACCATTTAAGGCATATATTATTTTCTACTCCAAAATCTATTATCCTTCAGTCACATTTTCCTCCCCTTGCAGCTCAAGTCTGATTGGCATAGCCTAATGCAAGACAAATAGCAGTAAATAACAGCGAGCAGATTTCGGGACAGAGCTCTAATTGCGATTGTTGGCTGAAAGGGGTCATGGTTCTGCACTGTGAATGTAATGCACAATGATTAGCCCCGCATGCATTTGCGAGTCCTGTGACTGTGATATTGTTGCCGCCAGTGACTGTAATATGGGCTGTAATTTGTAGGTTGTAATGCTACGTGGGCAGAGACTCATTGATAGCATTTGGCACACAGCCTTGCTTTGATGAAGCACTTAGCCAAGCCAGTCAATCCGAATCACAGACAGTGCTCTGAGTCAGTGGGAGTGTGTTTGTTAGCTGAACATGCCGTGTAATAATCAGCCAGTCCTTAGCTATCTAATGAACAGTCATCATGTTTTCTTTTTTTTTTTTTTTTTTTACATAATCCTGCCATCTAAGATTACCTTAATGCATGTAAAGGCTTGCTGCTGATGTGTGCCTCATTACCTTGGTACATTGGTCATTTCATTTCAAGGGTCTGATTTTCATTAACTGCTCTGCCCCCCTACCCATTAGCAGAATGAAAGCTCGGCTGAAACCATCTGGCTGCCAACTAGACCTCAGGGTTGCTTTATGGCTCCACCGAGCTTCACTAAAGGGAAAGTTGCACTATTAGAGCCTTTTCTGAGTCAGGCCGGAGGGAGTACGGGGAGTGATGCAAGGAGTGTCCCTTGCTCGAGGATGTGGGGGGAAACAGAGAGATAAATTTAGAAGAAAAAGAGAGACATTGGTGCAGTGATAGAGGAGACAGAGAAAGGCAAAGTCAAATAAAACCTGAAAGAAAAGTCAACATTAAAAACCAAAAAAAAAAAAAAGAGGAGACCAAAGAGAACAAAGGAGAGTACAAAGTAGGTCTGGGTGCAATGTCAATGGTATTTCTGAAATAAAATTCCACAAAGGATGTTGAGTCTTAAGTGCCAGAGGTGTGACAGAAAGGTGAGAGATCCATCCATCGACTGATGATAACACATCACACTTAAGGCTCATGTTGGGAGACTGCACGTGTAGACCGGTGTAAATACATACATACATACATACACTGCTCCACTGTACACCTTTTATTTTTAGAATGACTGGTCTTGTTTTGAAACAGCATCTGCTTACACATACTATTTTAGTGTCTTGACTCTGGTTCTTTTCCACTGCTTTCATACCCCACTCCCACTCCCACTCACATCCCCATCTCTATTCTTGCCTTCTAATTGCTTTTATTTTCTGTTATTGCTCTGTCTCACACAACAGACTGCCTGCGAACACACGTCAACCTGCTGTATCTTCTTCTGTTCAGGTGACAGAGTGCAACAGCACCAAAAAAAAAAAAAAAAACCGTCCTGAAAGTGATGTGTTTTGTTGCTTGTGTCTTCCCATAGACTTTGAACCATTTCTGAATTTTACTGTTCATGCATCACTTATGTAAAAGTTAGTGACTGGATGAACAGAATGGAGGCTCATGGAAATTATTTTCCTGGCTATAATAAGCTTTTGATAAAACAGGCTAATATGACCCAGATAACTATAGAGGGCCTAATGATAAGCATAGATATGATCTAGTTTTTGATTTTTTTGATGTTATAAGGGCATAGCATATTTCAACAGACTTATTGGACTGGTTATCTCTGAATAATCACTTTTGTCATACTCCGAGTGGATGATGAGATTATTAATGAAAGAAAACAGTTTATATCAACTACTCTGAGAGTCTGTGTTGGCTTACTCTACTGTTACAATAACAATGATGTAATGCTTTATTGATCTTCTCACTTGCTCAGGCTCCACAGGGAGGTCAGAGGTCACCCATACAACCCTTAAAGCTTGCAGGAGTTTGGTGTCTTGCTCATGCTTCTGTGTGGATACTCTCTGCCTACACAAGAGACTAAACCCAGGTCTTCCTGGAGGATTTGTTTCATCGTAGGTTACATCTTTGTCAGAGTTTTGGCTCTCGCTGCTACACTGACCAAATATTGTATTTACTGGTTAGGCTTTACCAGCAGTAACCAATTTAGGAACACCACTTTATTCATTAAAGTAGAGTTCTCCTGCAAGCACCGGGCAGACAGACATCATTGGCAAATAGATAAAGCCCTGAGACATAAAGCGAACCCAGAAAAAGGACCAAAAAAAGTGACCTACTGTAAGAGACTCAGAGCATGGCATGATTATTTCCAGCACCTGAGGACCGTCTCACCTCAGGGTTCGTCATGCACAGCAGGGCCTGAGCTTTACTGGGAATTTCTAAAAAAAAAAGAAAGAAAAAAAAAATCCACTCAGCTGCTGCCCTGACTCATGTGGGCTAAAATCTAGTCAGAATGGTACAAATTTAGTATCATAAATAAAGCAATGCAATCTAATGGTGGTATGTACAATGGTGTATAAATATTTGGGTGTCTGGCTAGATAGCACACTCAGTTGTAAGATCTATGTTAGAGAACCTAACTGTTAAAATTGAATTTTTCTATAGAAACAAATCATGTTTGTCATCTGCAAACTGGAAGATTGTTGTTCAATCTGCCATTCTGTCTCTCATGGTGATACTGTATACATATATGCCTCTACCTCCACCTTAAATCTTACAGTATCACAGTGCACTATATTTGATCACAAATGATAAATTCCTCACTCAGCACTGTGTTTCATGTGAAAAGAAGGACTGGTCCTCTTGACAAAGGAGAGTTGCACTGTATATTATTTATTTTGAAAGCTCTACTTCAGAAACTGCTTAATAATCTCTGCCCTCTGATCACATCTCAACATATTTATTATAACCTTAGGTCACAGGATATTTCAAATGTATTTATACTGCATGTTAAATCAATGCTGGGATAAACTGGTTTTGAACAGTATGATCCTCATGATGGAATAAGCCATGGATGGATTACTGAACGGGCCTACTGGGAACAAAGAGGCACAAAATGATCACAAAAAGAGAGAAAAACAACCACAGAGACACAACGTGATAATGAAACAACCACAGAGAAACAAAATGAACACAAAGAGGCACAAAATAATCACAAAAAGAGGCAAAACAACAACAAAGAAAATTAACTAAAAGAGACACTAAGAAACCCCAAGAATTTTAAAAAGATGTCCAGTGACTACAAACAGGTGCAAAACAACAACAACAAAAGAGGTAAAAACACCACAAAGTCTGGGTTTCTTACTCCTATGTGGCAGAGGTGGAGGGGCCTTTTGCACATCTGTGCCCCGGGCCCCACTGTGTCATAATCTGTCCATGGAATGAGCTACAAAGAGTTCTGAAATCAAAATCTCTCATTTCATCTGAGGATTTTTAAGTCTTTTCCCAACACTTTGAATGCTACTAATAGTAATTATTTCTCTTAATGTGTTACCATTGTTCTAAGTAAACTGTGTCTGTACATCTGAACCTCATTACAGCTATTTTATTGATGGAAATACTCCATTAATATTCTCAATAATACAATATATTTTAAAAGATGACTGTGCTGTTAAAAATAAGTCAGGGTATGATGAGGAAATTCAAAGGAAATGCAGAGAGCACTGTGCTTGAACTCCCTTAACTAACTTGGAGGGGGCTGTTCCATCAGCTGACGCTAGGAGCTGTCCGCGGTGCTGAAGCCTCGGCTGCCTTTTCTCTCCATGTGCCGACTGCTCACACAGACAGGAATCCGCTTACTGAGCGTCCAAATTAAAAAGGGACCTCCGCATTTCACTTGATAATTCTCGACTGTCTTCACTCCGTTAATTATAGAGCAAGTGCAACAGCAAGGCGCGCGGCTCTGCTTGTGTTTTGCGCACGTTTGAATTCTCGTCTTTGCTTGTTTTATTTAAGCCCCTGGAAGTATTCTTTCTCAACATAAGGACGTGTTCTGTAGCTACGCTAAGAGCGACCTCCACTTTAGTAGACATGTGTATGAGACAGGACTGTCAATTGAAGACCCTCTTCGCGGTTTTGCTCCTCGCCGTTGCCGTGGCCGAAATACATGGACAAGGTAAGAACTTGGGTCTCACACGTACTTTGCGGGGATTGTTCCGTGTACTTCCTTCTGTCAAGAGAACTGAGTGCTGGGCAATGACACCAGGTCCACCGCTGTTAGATCTACAAGTGTGTAGCCTATGTGGCTGTGTGGAGTGCTTACAGAATGATTTATTTGATATTAAGTTTACAAATTGTTGGTTAAAATCAAGCCAAAGAAAAGACAGTATTGCTGGTTTAAAAGTTGAAGTCTACAGAGACACTCCCGTTAATTATCTACACACATTCTAATCTGCTACTCTTTAGAGATAACTTAAATATTAAATTAGAAGCATGCAGCATATAAAAGAAAATCAGCTTCCAAGTGGCTCCATACTGCACACAGAGTATAGTAATTAGAAGTTATAGATCCTGACATTTTGCCACTGGGTAAAATGTGTTTAACAGTCAGTTACATAACGGTTTACTGTCAATCACAACTTACAGAACCTCTTTAGATTGCTGTGTCTGCACACACACACCCATACACGCACACACACATGGCCA
The DNA here is from genome assembly GCA_019142605.1 of Cephalopholis sonnerati. Taxonomy (NCBI): domain Eukaryota; kingdom Metazoa; phylum Chordata; class Actinopteri; order Perciformes; family Serranidae; genus Cephalopholis; species Cephalopholis sonnerati. Next base: position 13,889,009 of record JAGQAX010000017.1, read on the forward strand.
CATATATAGGATGGAAAAAAAAACAGAACTTCAAACTCTATTCTCAAACATATTCCACCTAATGTGGATCAGGTTTTTTTTTCCATTGAGATGTTTGTTTATGTGTTGAAATCCGGAGTAAACATTCAGGAAGTGACTCGTTTTGGGCACTGAGGTCTGTGTGACAGACGGTGCTCGGTAATAAGACTCTAATCCTCAGGAATTGCTGAAGATTATTGACCAAGCTGTTTGACACAGTTGAGTGCTTGTGGGAAAGCGGCAACGGATTCATGCACAGTGGCCTTGTCCTAATTATTTCTCTATTGTGCTTCCCACCCTCCCTTTATCATTCTAACTATGCATTCTGTTGGTCTACCTGTGTTTCAGCTTGTCTGCACAATTTTACTCACATCCAGCACCCCCCTTTCTCTGTTGATCCATATCTACTCTTTGTCAAGCAGTTGGACACAGACATGAGCCACCTCCAAGGTGCAGATAGTTTGTCCAGTCTGCAGTATGTCAGTAATGACATGCAATGTGCAGCCACTGTATAGTGCCAGCCAAAATATTATACATACATACATATATATATATATACTTACATCCATTCTTATTCACCCGAGCAGGAGTAAGTGTTGCTTATATAGTTAAAATAACATTGTGCACCCTTTTCCATCAACAGGACATCAGTTAAGTGTCACATCATTTTGTAACACAGTCCTCCAGCATCACGCAGAATAAGTGACAGTTAACTGAATGCTTTCCTACATCCTCTTTTGATGAAGCCTTTTATGAAAGCTGCCTGTTTCATGTTGAAAATGAACACATTTATGAGGGACAAGTGATAACTAAACAGTGCAATAATTGTGAGAATGAATTCACATAGCCTGGGTTGTTTCAGTCATTACATCTCAGCCCATCCAAAACCAATTCTGGACCAGAGCCTGAACCAATATTTTACACTATCAACAAAACATCTGCTGGTGGATGTCTAGTGGAGGAAAGGTGCTGCATCGCATCAATACAGGATTTCAGAACCTCATAAGCTAATCTAGTTATTTGTGATATAGCCCAGCACCCTCAGAAGACATTTCATATTGTTTAAGTGTTTGATTAACTTTTATGAGTAAACACATACAGTGCAGTGTTGCTCATAAGTAGGAGATGTATGAATTTTTGAGTGTTTCAGAGTCACAGTTGCACATATCCCAAGTACACACCTGCACTGCTCGCTCACAAAACTCCAGGGAGAGGAAAAATGCACAGTGTACTATTTTTAGAGCAAAATAAAATTTAACAGCTTCCATTAGTGAATTCTCTGCTGTTGCTTAGCCAGCAAATGTTCACGTCTTAGTAGATCCTCCATGGCTGGCCATTTCAATTTTTAATTCTTGTGGTTGTGATGTTTTGCCATTGTTGGGAGTTTTCAGAGTGAAGACATGCAGGGAAACAAGTGAGGTTTTGTTCAGACGAGGTCTTAATGTCTCATTTGTGGCACAGCCTGTTGTTGTGAACTTCAGTCTGTTACCTAGCAGGGAATACAAACACCCATCCATTTCACTGTCAGGAGCGCCAGGAACTAGAGACATTTTGCAAAATTTTGTGAACTGTGACATTGTTTTCCCGTCCACAGTGTGCACATTTGCATTGTTGTGTAAAAAATGTCATTTTCAGTTAATCAATTCAGTAAAGCACGTAGCTTAATCAAATTTACATGCAAATGATTGTTCCTTAAATGCTGGGTTATTTTTCTTTTCCATCTTAGTAGCATTTCTCCTGACACTTTCTATTTGCAGTGCAAATTCCGGCTGTGTTTGCTATTTAAAAGCATCACACTACAGACAAATGGACTGTCTTAATTTCCTTTTTTGTTTTGTATTAATACTTGATTTAATTGGCTTCTAACTTTTAACACCTTTTCCAGTCAGAAAAAATGTGGGAGCAGATGGAATTAAGAATTTTTACATATTACGAAAAGCATTTCTTGCAAAGCGTGTCCTGACTATATTTTTAGCAGCGGCTATGTCAGAACATTCAAATGACACAAGGAAATACAAGTATGCAAGAAATAATTACCTACTATGTTAAAAAACACGGGACATAGGACTGTAGGCACAAAGTACATGGTTGTAATGAATAATGTTGCTTTTCAAATGAATTGGTCAGCCCTTCTGTCCCTTTAATTTGTTTTTCCCATTAATAAGATGAGGTCATGTGGGGAGAGACAGGAAAAACAGTTTGAAGGAGGATCATTAAAATTCTGATCAGAACCTCTCAGTTCTTTATGTACACCTTTTACTGCAAAAACAACAAACAAAATGAAATGGACAGCCCCTTAATCTGTCCCGTGCTTTTCATGAGGCATTTTCATTTAGTTTGTCCTCAAGCCCTCTCTTGTGTTTTTGTCGAACAGAAATAGCGACTCAGTAGTTCTGAGTGGACTTTGCATGGTTTTCTTGCATTTAAGTTTTGTTTTCTCGAATGGTTCATGACTCTGAAATTCAGTGATGTGTTCCATCTGTATCCTGGGAAAGAATCTGTTTCACATCATACATAAAATTACAAAAAAAATTGAAAAATATGTTCATTAATATTAAATCTAATTAAAATAAAAACAGCACTGACTCCGTGAGACTTAAAATGACGTCAGGGTGATTTTATTGAATTGGTGAGGTATGTGTAATGTAATAAATAGAGCTGCTCATGCGTACCAACTGGCATCAGTGTTTTGAAGATGCAATTACCAAATTGCAACAAGTATTACTTAGTACTGCGTGAGAACGCTACGGGCCTTTAATTATCTCAGTGTGGATCTCCGAGCGACATAGTGACAGAACTTGTTATGAACATTTACTTGGACAGAGAACCTGAAGGCAACAGCTTGAACTTGTCATAAAAGGTATCAATCAAATTTACACTCTAATATAAAGCATGTTCACAGATGTAAGTGCTATTACTTTTACAGCACTGGGTCAGAAATTATATAAGAAATATTAAGGGAACATGCACTGTACAAGAAATCTGTGTGTAGAAACATTGTTAACCACTCTGAACAGTTAGTGTGCTGAGTCTGCATTTACTCATTAATCTCTGACTCTCAATAATAACTCAATTCTGCAAAAGTATTCAAATTAATACGTCTGATAAAATCCTGACAGATCATTAATAGCTAATCATGCATCCATTCAGCGCGGAGAGTTTTTGTTGGCCTTGGCGCGGCACTTGAAGTTTTACACAATTTAACGACATTGAGCCGAGCCTATTATCTTTATGCTTACACATTATCTCCGCCTGTTAACAATGATCTGTAGCGATCTGGGAGTTGGAGAAAGGGATGTTTTATGTATCCTAAAGCTCATTAAAATGAGTTATGATCTCCTCCTCGTTGACAGAGCTCTCCTTGACATGCCACTATTGGTTTTGAGAATGTGTTGTGAATTCTGGTAAGTCTTAGATTTACAATATCTGACAAATGTTGTTTATCATTATGACATATTACTAGTTAGATTGTGTAAAACAGCAATTCTGCACCCAGTTCACATGGAAAGACATATTGTTCTTACGCCGTTTAAATCTGTCATGTGAAAATGAACAGGACAAAACAAACTAAAACTCTGTATTTGAGGTTATATTGAAAAACTGCACCATTGATAGTAACTGAGATACTGAACTCACGCAGAGGGTGGACATTTTTGTGGGCCTGCTTTTGTGTTTACACCTGTTACCGCAGTGGAATGTTGATTTCATGTTTCAAAAAAACATTTTGTGTGTACTCATTCAACTCAACAGTAAATCTCTCTGCTTGTCTCACCGACATTACAGGTTACAAAGGTAGTTTTCTGCAGCTTTGGAGGTGTTGTTCATATTCATAAATGGTCATGAAATCTGCCAGGAATAAGACAGCACACTTTAGGATAGATTGTTGCTTTGAGCAGCTTGCTTGAAAAATCGGAACATCCTTATAATTCCAGGGGTGGTAACAGAAATCATTCAACACCTGTTTGTTGGATTGCCAGTGATTAACTTCATCAAGGGCTATTCAGCATCTGTGTGCTGTCATAATTAGTTTAACTTTCCCAAGGCCTGTCAATGGTAAATGAGAGTCATTATGCCAGAATGCCCCTCTTCAAGGCTTGGCGCCTGCCTGCCTCAGCCCCTCTCTGTGCCTGTCTCGGTCTCTTTCACTGCCTCCTAGGTGGAGCTCACAGCTTGGCTGAATGCGACTCATTTTCAACTCTTCATGTGCAAATGCCTCTCTCGCTCCGTGAGAATGTTCTATGCATCCTAATTTGAGTCATTGCCTCATATATTTTCTTCCTCAAAAGTGCGGAGCTTTATTTGTCAGAGGAGAGGAGTATTTTTGTAAGGATCTTTTTGGATTTCATCACTGTTGGGATTCACTGAACCACAGATGATTTGTCATTTGTTAAAATCTAAACTGGACATGTGAAGGCTTTTCCTCCTGAGGTGGAAGACCTCATGTTCTTTGTTCTCAAACAAAGAAGTTACCTGACACCCATCTCAGCAGGATGGTCAACTTCACACCTCTGTGAGAGACAAGTCTCAAAAGTGATTGGTCATTACTGTTACAGTGCCATGTGACTCTGTGATGTCATCAGACACACTGTAGGAGTTGATTCCCATTCACTACAGTCTCCCTCTTAGCTCTTGGGCGGGAAGCCGCTCACACCTCTTCCCTTCTGGGCCCTGGACCAGCCCAGAGGTGCTCTTTGTCCCAAACCGTCAACAGGGTGGAACAACTGCTCTACAGAGTTTTGTTCCTTTTCTCCTAAGACTCTCATGCGCCCTCACCCAAGGAAGGTGCATAACAGGAACCACAGAGGTTAGAAGGGCAAACACAAGGTTTGCAACTAACTTTCCAGCAATAAGGAGGATCAAGTTGAGTTAGCACCCCAGCGTCTAACTCTGCAAGGACCCCGAGCGACCGGCTTCCTCGGATCTGCACCTTTGGAACAAGGACACAACAAAGACTGCTTCTAGAGCCACAGCTCTTTCCAGCCTTCTTCACCCGCTAACAAGGACAGCACGCATCAAACCAACTCTTCCCTCAATCCATTCAGGATTTGGTAACGTAACAACTGGGCATAGCTTTATCACAGCTGTACAGGCTAAGCAAGACTGTTTAACTTGTTGTTTGTGATATAATGCTGCTAATTGAGTTATTGTTGTGATTGTCTGCAATTAGGTTATTGATTAGTTGGTCTTACCAAGCAAAGTCATGTTTAGTTTGCTAATGCTGTTCACAGACGTCTTGCATGTAACTAAACATCTTCTGCACTAATCCAGACTCTTTGCAACACAAATCGCATTCACATAGACTCACTCACGAATAGGCTTTCAACAGAGCTACACCCGAGCAGGCCGCTCAAGTCCCGCTTCTTTTCCTTTGTCTTTGTCCTGACCACACAGTCAGACAAACACCTCCCCCGATCTGAAGCTAGCTTTGATCTGGCCATCTTGTAGTCTTCTGTTGTCCGCCATTTTGTTTTGTAGGCCAAACGGCCCTTCGATCACCACACCCGCCTTTGTCTTTCTCTCTCTCTTGCACACACGCACACACACCTACACACATATACACACACACACAGGCTTGTATATAGTTAGTTAGGATTTGTGTGTTTTGGTTTTGGTTTTGCTTTGCTTTGCTTTATGAATAAATATATTTTGGAATCGTACCCGCTGTCTGTTTAATGTTGTACAACAGTGAATGAATAGTCAACCTCTGCTGCGTCAAGAATTCCGAAATCCTTCAGGCTTTATTATTAATTTGGTTATGGTTATTAATTTAATTATTAATCAATTTCCCAAATTAATAGTTTAGTGAACTTTATGAGACTGATATCATTAACTGGCTATCATTTTCCCTTTTCGGGAATGGTGCCCCACGAGGTGATTTAATGTTAATTAAGTCCCATTATTTAACATAATTAATAATTATTACTAATAATTATTAATTATTTCTGATAGCCAATTTGAGCCTATTAATGTAGATTCCCTACATTAATGGTATCGCCATACTAAGCCTATAAGTGTGGATTCCCAACATTTTGGTGCCCCTTGATAAGGCCTAGTATTATAATTTACAACATTTTGGAGCCCCGTTGCGAGGCGTAGTAACGTTGACATTCACTCATATTTGTGCAATATTAATATCAGTGTACATTTTTGGTTCACACCAAAAATAGTTGATTCCATTCCTAGACTAGCCAAAAGTCTTTCCATTCACACCACTAGTCTGCTACAACAGTAGACAACCAGCTGTACTCACAAACAAGTACATTGTGGTGATAATTTATTTATTCACAAAGCTAAAGCAATTTGAGAGACATTGTGTGATTGATCACCGCTACCTCAAGCCCTCATATTGTTACCATAGAGTTTGCGATTGCTGCTAGCTTTTCAAGTTGAACTACCCTGTAGAAACTTGTAAGATTTTGGTTCAGCATTTGAATACCACGTATTCAATACAATCTAGAAGTTTTCAGAATTTGCAGTTGATTACATTGTTCCTTTCTCCTTTGTTATTTATCACAGCGTGCCACCGGCCCTGTGAAACCTAGAGAGCTTACGTGAGAACTGGCTGTAACTGCCGTGCATTTCAGCCGAAGTAAGAGATAGAGCATAAGAGCCGCAGTGCGCTACCAGCCCTGTGAGGTTTATACCTCACTGTTACTGCCCAAAGTTTCAGTTTGAGTTAACTCTAAGAAACAACAACTGTTTCTGCCATGCATTACATTTAGTGCATGTAGTTATCCTTGCCCTAATCTTTTGTGCCCTTTTGTGTTGTAGCCACCCCTCCTCCACAGGAAGCTACCCCCACAGTTTAGGCCAGCACATTCCTTTGTTAGGCTAGTGTACTTCACAAGTTACACTTAAAGGTGTCTGCCAAGCAACACCAAAGCCAACCACCCATTTGATTTTTACTAAGACAACTTGTTTTGCCTTACCCTCCTTTCCAAACTTAACAATGGAGAACCCCTGTTTAGAACAGTTTATCTCTTCACTTGCACAGAGCCTAAATCCTGGCTGTCCTGAACTCATCAACCGATTCAGTCTGGTTGAGTGCAATGAAGAAATAAACTCTCTGTTTAGTAACAAGTGTGATGCACAGACTGCATCAGATGGTTCATTGTTAAAATGCTTGCTCCTGATTTTTCACAGGCAAACAACCCTTGCCCTTCAGGACAACGCAGCTCTAGGAAAGGAGGTAGAAAGTCTAAGAGCGCAAAACGCTTCTCTCCTCCATGAAGTGCAGATGGCTAACAAGAAAGCCATGCGCTATTTACAGGACTTGCATTCAGCAGAGTTAGACCTCTGCTCACACAAAGAAGAACTGTTAAGGCTTAGATCAGAACGCCTAGCACCACAACAGTCTTACAGCCAGTGTGATTCCGGCTTTTCTGATTCAGACTCCTCCGTGGATGAGAGGTCAGCACCTCCTCCACTCAGTAAGTGGGAATTTTTCCCACCTGGACCAGTGTCTTTGGGAATCAAGTCAGCTCCCCAACCTCCACCAACAGACAGAGGTAACAGTGACCTGACTTCCCATGTCTCAGACGCAAACATTGAGGAGACATGTAGTTTATCTTCTGCAAGATTTCCTGTCCCATGTCCCTCTCAGACACAGATTTTCGACACCCGTGTGCAGGGGAAAAGGGGGGTGGAAAACTTATCAGCCCCTGCCTTTGACCCCCAGAGACCTGCAGTACACGAGTTACACCTCTTTAGGAATGCTAATTTAGTCTTGCCTTCACAAGAGAGAGCATCAGACTGCTCCCGCTTTGAAGTGCTTGAGTTCTTAGCTAAGGACATTGCATTGTTTGATCCAGACAACTGTGATCAACACATTGATGACTATTTTAGAGAACTGGACAACTGTCTAGTTGACTTGCCAAATGCAACCGAAAGGGAAAAGATTAAACTTTTGTGGAAGACCAGCTCCAAAGCTGTCCACAAGTTTATTCAGTGTCAGCCTCCCAGAGTCAGAAATGACTTCTCAAACATCCGTCAAGCACTGACAGAAGAGTTTTCTTCTCCTGCTGATGAGATTGATTGTATGGTTGCAGCCCTCCAAATTAAACATTCACGTCTTGAGAATCCTAGAGATTATTACAAACGTTTGAGATATGTATACTTTCAGGGCAAGAATGCACCAGGCTTAGAAGAGAACCCAACCTTCAAGTCCTTGTTTTTGCGTAACCTGCACCCTTGTGTACGCACTCACGTTGTACTCATGACGTTTGAAGGTATCCCGTCCATGCTTGAGCTTAGGAAGCTTACTCAGGCAGCTTGGGAAACTGCTGTCACTCCCAAAGCCAAGGGGATACCAACTGAACCTGCCAGTTCAAACCCTGCAGTGTCACAAAGGTCTTCTGCCCCAAAACACCACCCTCACAACAGCTCGAAGGGGGGTGTGAAAAGACAGCAGGGAGACAAGAAGCGTAGCCGCTATGTCCCCCAGCTGCGACGAGATGGCCATTCACAGAACAGAAGCTGTAGAAGGCCATACTCAGAAATTTTGGCCCAGAACTTTGACCTGCCAACTGACCAGTCAGATGATGAGCGCAGCATCTCTGACATTTCTGACCACAGTTCAGAATACGGTCACAATCTTTCAGACAGTGACAGTGCCTCTCACTGTCTCTCTGCCTCTGGCTACCTGGAGCGTTACAGCCCTGAGCCACGAGCTCAGCACCGGCGCTTTAGAGCTCGCTCCTCATGTAGTCCACCACTGTACTGACAGTAGCACAAATGCTAATCCAAAGTATCTTGTTTCCTGCAGTTAGGCAGACTTGAGTTGTCAGCAACAGCAGCAACCTCAGTCACTCTAAACAGTAATAGCCAGACACCCTGCTATTAGTTTAGATAGCTTAAATTCTGATTGGACTGAGACACCACTGTCCAATTTTGCAAGTACACTTGGATTATTTTTGTAGAAACTTTGTCAGTTGTTATTGTTACACCCCTAGTTTCAAAACACTAGGTTAGGACACCACGTATGACTCCACAGACATAGTCATACACATGACCCATAACATTGTAGGTGACACCCCTTTTGCATCTCACCAAACACGTTTACATAACTAACCCTCCTGTTCTCACTAACACCTACTGAGAAACACAAGTTAGTTATTTTACACCATGCCAGTATCACTGTTGTTTATCTGAATGCTGTTTGTTACCTGAAGGTTTTGTTTTGTACTTAAAGACTATCATTGCTTAGCCAAGATAGATAGTGCTAACAAATGCCCAGTTGGTTTACAAACTGCCCAGATGTTACAATGTGAATGATTTGACAAATGGACTTTTTCAACTGTGGACTGAACATGTTGTGCCCTCAGGATCACACATCAAGTGCAATCCTCAGACCACAGGGGGGATGTTGGGATTCACTGAACCACAGATGATTTGTCATTTGTTAAAATCTAAACTGGACATGTGAAGGCTTTTCCTCCTGAGGTGGAAGACCTCATGTTCTTTGTTCTCAAACAAAGAAGTTACCTGACACCCATCTCAGCAGGATGGTCAACTTCACACCTCTGTGAGAGACAAGTCTCAAAAGTGATTGGTCATTACTGTTACAGTGCCATGTGACTCTGTGATGTCATCAGACACACTGTAGGAGTTGATTCCCATTCACTACAGTCTCCCTCTTAGCTCTTGGGCGGGAAGCCGCTCACACCTCTTCCCTTCTGGGCCCTGGACCAGCCCAGAGGTGCTCTTTGTCCCAAACCGTCAACAGGGTGGAACAACTGCTCTACAGAGTTTTGTTCCTTTTCTCCTAAGACTCTCATGCGCCCTCACCCAAGGAAGGTGCATAACAGGAACCACAGAGGTTAGAAGGGCAAACACAAGGTTTGCAACTAACTTTCCAGCAATAAGGAGGATCAAGTTGAGTTAGCACCCCAGCGTCTAACTCTGCAAGGACCCCGAGCGACCGGCTTCCTCGGATCTGCACCTTTGGAACAAGGACACAACAAAGACTGCTTCTAGAGCCACAGCTCTTTCCAGCCTTCTTCACCCGCTAACAAGGACAGCACGCATCAAACCAACTCTTCCCTCAATCCATTCAGGATTTGGTAACGTAACAACTGGGCATAGCTTTATCACAGCTGTACAGGCTAAGCAAGACTGTTTAACTTGTTGTTTGTGATATAATGCTGCTAATTGAGTTATTGTTGTGATTGTCTGCAATTAGGTTATTGATTAGTTGGTCTTACCAAGCAAAGTCATGTTTAGTTTGCTAATGCTGTTCACAGACGTCTTGCATGTAACTAAACATCTTCTGCACTAATCCAGACTCTTTGCAACACAAATCGCATTCACATAGACTCACTCACGAATAGGCTTTCAACAGAGCTACACCCGAGCAGGCCGCTCAAGTCCCGCTTCTTTTCCTTTGTCTTTGTCCTGACCACACAGTCAGACAAACACCTCCCCCGATCTGAAGCTAGCTTTGATCTGGCCATCTTGTAGTCTTCTGTTGTCCGCCATTTTGTTTTGTAGGCCAAACGGCCCTTCGATCACCACACCCGCCTTTGTCTTTCTCTCTCTCTTGCACACACGCACACACACCTACACACATATACACACACACACAGGCTTGTATATAGTTAGTTAGGATTTGTGTGTTTTGGTTTTGGTTTTGCTTTGCTTTGCTTTATGAATAAATATATTTTGGAATCGTACCCGCTGTCTGTTTAATGTTGTACAACAGTGAATGAATAGTCAACCTCTGCTGCGTCAAGAATTCCGAAATCCTTCAGGCTTTATTATTAATTTGGTTATGGTTATTAATTTAATTATTAATCAATTTCCCAAATTAATAGTTTAGTGAACTTTATGAGACTGATATCATTAACTGGCTATCATTTTCCCTTTTCGGGAATGGTGCCCCACGAGGTGATTTAATGTTAATTAAGTCCCATTATTTAACATAATTAATAATTATTACTAATAATTATTAATTATTTCTGATAGCCAATTTGAGCCTATTAATGTAGATTCCCTACATTAATGGTATCGCCATACTAAGCCTATAAGTGTGGATTCCCAACATTTTGGTGCCCCTTGATAAGGCCTAGTATTATAATTTACAACATCACTGTTTTTCTTGGAATGGGTCTCCAACAGCTGGTTTTACCCTATAGAAAATAAAGCCTCGTGCTCTGCTCTCACTAAGTCGGGCTGTACTTCAGCTAAATCTGCAGCTCAGTATTAAAATTCAGATGCAAAGAACGTAAAGTGGTTGGACACAGTTTCTTTTTTTTTCTTGTATCCTTACTGTTTGGTCAAAATGCAGCATCAGCTTTATAAAAATGAGGGCAAGCCGCTATGTTGTATGAATAGTGAAATAAGTATTTTTATCATCTGTTTCTTTGTCAGGTTCTGTTTCCTCCTTCCTGTTTTATTCAACATTTTCTATTTCATTCTATCTTAAGGGAGACTCAGAGATGAGTGTGGTTGGCATTTGTTTGCCCTTGAGTAACTGAACATTTTAGTGTCCTTGTTTTGGGGTAAACTAACTAATTAACTAAACTCATTCTGTTCTACAGCATAGAGATCATGTAAATAGCCTTTTTCATTTTATCCTAATATAATGCCCTGTTGGCATTCTGTATATCTATGCATACTGTTACTCATTTCTGCATACACGACATTTTCTAAATCTCTAAACACCCAGATCGCACTGACTTGACCATTAACCAGTGAAGGAATCAAGGCGTTGAGGAGGGACACATATAAAATGGGGGGTATGGGGTTCCTCCACAAGGAAAAAAATGAGCATTAAATACTTAGTTTTCTGCTTTCTGGTTATTTTTATGCATCGATTTATGGTGCAAATGTCTTTATTTTTTTTCAGAGTATAAGTCATTTGTTACTTTCATGTTTTCATTGAAGGAGACAAAGGCACATGCTCTAAATATTGAGGGGGACATGTCCCCTATGTCCCCCCCAAAGTCTACACCTATGAAACCCTAGAGCTGAATCCAGAATACAACAGCGAAATTTATAATTTCTTTACAAGGAAAATTATGTTTACACACAGACACACAAAGAAAATACAGCAACAATATGTAATTTTAGGCAACATAATTTACTTTTTGTACATTTACTTGTTGTTCATATAGCCTAAGCTCTTATCCCAGGTAAATTTGAGTATAATTATGCATGCAATGTATGAATATTAAAGTAAAATACAGTATGTCTGTGGAATATAGTGTGCAGAATTGTGAGTATTTACTAAAGAGCAAGTGAGCTACAATATCTGGAATGACCTGAGACAGCAGGATATTAAAATAATCAAATTAAGAGTTCAGATTGTCATTCCTTAATAGCTACTCATGATGCTGTGTAAAATATCATAAAATGTTACCAAATATATATTGTGCAATAAAGCTTAAAAAAACCCCCAAAACAACAAAGCAGAGGAAGAGGAAAAAAAAAACAACAACAAACAAAAACAAAGCAGGCTTTTTCCTGAGAGCATTTCTCATCCTGTTTATTTAATCACTTTGGCAGTTTGGATAGACCTGAAATGGGTTATTGTGTTTAGATTATTATGTGAGAGGTTTCTCCAACAGCCTGTGTTTTGTCTCAACACAATCATCTCTTCAGAGATTTAACGTAACACGTTTATGATGAAATTGTCAGCATGTATTCTCTGCGAAGGCGAGAAATTTCCCCGGGATCGGAAGCAGGCACCCAGAGCTGCTCCGCTTATGAAATCTCCCTCCCAGAGCAGAGGGGCAGGACTTCCAGCAGAGAGGGCAATGGACTCTGGGAAGCTGTGTATATGTGTGCGCGTGTGTGTGGTTGGGGGGGGGGTACATGTTTAATTTATTCCAAGTGAAGAGTACCCCTTTAGCAAAACCCTAAATGAAGCGATGTCTACCACTTTGTCAGGGCAGTTGCGTTGCTGGCTTACTTCTTCCTTCTTTGCCTTTGGCCTTGCGCCTTATCGATCCCACCAGTCGTCCACTGAAAAAAAGAGTCGGCATGGTTTGCCCCCCCCCTCTTCCAGGCCAAGCCTCCTTTCCGCACCTTTCACGCTCTGCCTGGCCATGTACACACCTCTCTAATCAGGACTGGCGGCTTTTGCGGCTGCAGTGGGGATGGCTCTCTGAAACGATTAGGCCTGGGGACAGCTCCAGCTCTCTTCCCCTCTTCTCCACGCCACATCCCATCTAGAAAGCATTTCATCTGTGGCTGTGGGAAGGCTTATGTAGGGTCGGAGAGTGCTGGGTGAAAAGCAGCAGGTAATAGGCTGTGTAATGTGTTTGGGGGAGTAGTTTTAGTATTCACAGTTAGTGCTGACCTCTGGCAGGCTGAGCCACCCCCACAGTAATTTCCTCTGAAAAGATGTAATTGAATTCATCAGGATGAGTAAACATATTATAAGTAGCAGCGAAAGATAACAATGTTGTGGATAGATCAAGGAAGGGGATAGTAGCTCCATGAGTAATTGAAAATAGTCAAAGACAAACATAAGCGGAGGAAGTGTGCAGGACGCTGGGGAACACATTGCATTTATAGCTGCAGCTTGTCTGCTTTTTCATTCCACATCTGGCTTGATTTTATTTCGGGAGTTGTATATTTCAAGTCAAGTGCTGCCTATGACAAGCTGATCACTGAATGTCTGCAGTGGACAAAACATCCCACTGAACAGTGTTTGAAACAGAGTTTGAAACACTGGCTAGGAAAAAGAAGAAAAGAATGAAGAAGAAGAATTACTTTATTAATCTCAGGGAGAGGTGTTCAGTTTTTACATTCCTTATTTCACGCACACACATAGGCCTGAAATACACACATACAGGCCACATAGAAATAATATTGGGGAGATGTTAGAGTGACGCAAAGTATCACAGGCCATTTCCAAAACATTTTGTCCAGTCCAGACAATATAGACACAGAGCAGAGGGCCGTGATGTAACCCTGAGCCTTGTGCTTGTGAGATGTATTGGAGCAATGTCCCAGAGGACCTTGTGTATAATTTAGAGGTTCTAACATCGACTGCCATCTTCAAAATATCGAACATTGTCAGTCCGAGCGACTGCCGGGTGGTCAGGCAATTGTCTGTCAGTTATAAGGCAGTCCTCTGCCTCCGCTTCTCTCCTGGTGATGGAGAGCCAGCTCATTGTGGCCGTTCTCATCTGTCAAAGCAGCGAGCAGCCTTTAAAAAGAAAATTCGTCCTTAAGAATGGATTACTTAGCAGGGAACAGCTGGAGCTCTGTTACACTACGTCATTGATTGCTGGACTATAGCTTTTAGTGGTAAAAGCTGGTTCATGCATCTCTGACATTTCTTTAAGATTGTGAAATAGATAGGGACGTGATGTTTAGTGGCTTCCTATTGGTGGAGAGAAAGCTTTGTAAGCCAAACAATGCTTGTGACAGGGACATAATGTAACTCACTGCGTAATATCTGTCTGTCTGTGTGTTGCATTCCAGCTTGTAAAATAAAGACACGAATTGCCGTTAAATTTAGCACAGTTATCCATGATCCCCAGGGGATGGCACCTGCTGTCTTTTGTGATTCCCTGATTTTTTTCTCTTGCGCGTCCATCAGGTCAAAATTGAAATTTCTCCTATATTTTGGATGATATTTGATATCAGCCTCAGCTGTACTTTGTGTTCACACCAATGAATGTGCAAAAAGATAGACAACGTGTCTCCACTTACTCCCACTGTAGAAAAATGAAGATACGGCTGCTGCCATCTTGCAATGGTCACGTCATTTGGAGCGACAGTCTGCGCAGCATTGTGTGCAGCACCATTCATCGCAAGCACACCAACTGGCACACACAACAGTCAATTATGATGTCAAAGCCCTTTTTTATAGCATCAAATAACAAGTTATAACCAAACTTTTCAGAAAAATGAACATTTTAACATACATCGATGTGGTAAGAATTACCTAACATAACAAACCTTATTTGATGTGTACTTTGAGTTATTAGTTTGGCCCATGACCCATTCATTAACATAGAGGGGGCTGGGTTTATGACCTATACTGCAGTCAGCCACCAGGGTTTGACTGAGATATTTTGGCTTCACTTTTGGGTAGCTGGTGTTGTGCATCTTTAGTATAAGACTTATGGTTCAAACTATTTTGCTAGTGTTAGCATGCTAACATGCAAAACAAGAATGGTGAGCATGGTGAACATTGTATCCACTAAAAATCGCAAGTTTTTTTAGTTTTGTCATTTTGAAAAAAAAAAAGAAGAAAGCATAAATAATTTGTCTAGTTACTTACTATCCTTAAAGCATTTCTTTTGAGGAAAAAACACTTTATTGAAAAGGTCTGGCAGACATTAAGCTGTAAAATTGAATTATTAATGAAACTGCATGCTTTATCTGTCATTTTGGTTCAGATGTGAGGTCACTATGATTGCATGGGAATAGATGTCTGTAGTGTTTATTTAGAGCCGAGTGCGTGCATATATTTTCAACTGTTATGCCGGCCACCTCCTGGTTGCCTTCTGGTTGTTGGCTGATATGCTGAATCCCATCAGCCCACACATTCATAGAGCATAGTATATATTGAAATTATCTGAATATATTATTGTTAAAGCCTCTGAATCCAAAACATATAGGAAAAAGACAAATTCTTATTTAACTTTGATTTTATCTGTTTTAACCCAGGGATCAGTTAAACGTTGTTCAGCAGCTTGGGGGAGGAGCGTGTATTCAGTCAATGAAGCTTGGCTGGGTGTTCTTCCAAGGATTAAGTCTGAATTATGAAGGCAAACAGAGGAAAGGAATTCTGACAGTGGGGGATGATCCTTGCCAAAGACTGGACCTCTTACAACCTCTTTCATAGTATGTGCACAGTAAACCAAAGTATTCACGAAAAGAATTTATAACAGTCACATAATGTCAATTATGCTTACTCTAAACCATGACTGGTAAATTTGGGGTAAATTTACTGTAATCCAAATAACATCAAGCATGTATAAACTTCATACTTTTATTTTATGTGATAAACCTTAACAAATAATTAAGTCAACATTATTGCAGCAGCTTGTTAGCCACACATTAATCTAACCATAAATATCTGATTTGGTGAATCTCCACACTTGCAATATAATTGCCATAATCAGATTATAATGTCCATTTACTTTCTCTAACTCTAGATTTATCAGCTCCTGTGTAATTCACTGCTTACCAACCTTTTTGCTACTGTTGTAAAGTCGAGTGGTTTATTTGAGTAAGATATGTAAACCACTTTTTACTATGAATCTACAGTTTATTTAAAGGCAGATGTTCACTGTGTAACAGATCTGGGTGAACATATGAACATGTTGAACCAACTTTATATTTTGTTATTACATTCTTCTTTATACATGATTCAGTACGAATGATGTAAGTATATATTGGTAAAAGCCTAGAGGGTGAAATCACTTGGCAACTGTGTGGAACCACAACTGCATCTTGCACCATCCACATTTATGACCAAGAAAAAAAAAAGAGAGAAAACATCTCCACAAAAGTGAAAAAGCAGTTGACACACTTTTGAACCCAATTTTGCAGACACCAGGCGGGAGACCGAGGTAGGTAGGCACTTGATATGACAGAAACTTTACTGTAAACTTGCGAGAAGGAGGAAAAAAAAGACAGAAATTCACATGTAGTCGAAAGGTAACAACAGGAAACAAACACGTAGGCAGACAGGTTGACGAAAACAGACAATGGAACTGGGAAAAGTAAGGGGATCAGACAAAAACAGGTTGTAATGAGATGCAGCTGGCGAGGCAGGCAGCAGATCTCAAGGAATGATGAAGGATGAGCCACAGGTGTGCTGGACAGGAACACACTAATGACACCTGGTGGACAGGTGACAAATAGGTCTTTTTTGCATGGAAGACATTTTGACATGTCATAGAGGGAAAAGCACAGGTGCTAATAATAAAATTAATGATGTCCAAATTCCATTTTAGCTGCTTCAGTTTCAGTGTCCTGGTATTCTGGCTCACTGTGTCACTGTCATGGTTTACTGGGACACTTGAACAGAACAGTGCCATCACAGAGTGCTGCAGGGATGACTCTTTGTAGGCCAACATGGAAGTTAACATCGCCCTGGTTCCCTCGACAAATAGCCAATGAGATTTTTTTCCATAAGATTTTGGGTTATTGTAGAAAATAAGGTTTGAGCAAACAAATACTTTATGATACTTGCTTGTTTTGTTTAGGAAGATAATCTTCAAATGAACACCACTTTTATCATTTTTGAAACATAAATACAATCGCCAGAAGTGAAAAGCTTAGGTTTAGCACAGTATATATAAGTATATCACAGTCGCATATCTTCAATGTCTCATTTAGTCTCATTTAGCTACTTGTTAGCAACTGTCTTTTTTAGGACACTTAAAGGCTTCAAAATTTACGAGTGGGGTATTTACTGAATTTATGTCATAAAACAAAGTGTGAAAGCCTCTTCAGCTTTTAATACCCACAGACCTTATTTCAGGCATCTAACCAAAACCCTATTAAAAAAAAAATCCATTGACTTCAAGATGGGAGAACCACGGGTGTTAAAATGCTATCTCATTTTTGGGTTTTAGGACTCGCTCCTGGGGCTCTCTATTAATGTTATCCGTAACACCTGTGTTTTCAAGTTGAAATGTCTACTGTGAAACAAGCCTATTGCCCACATTTACTTTCTTGCTGAGAGTTAAATGAGATGATTCATAACACTCTTATTCCTGTATGCCAAATATAAAGCTATAGCCTGGAGATAGCTAACTTGAGTTAACATAAAAAGTGTAACCGGGGTTCACAGCTAGCCTGGCTTTGTTAAAAGTCAAAAATCCACCTAATGGCACCTCTAAAGCTCCATAATCAACACATTATGTCTCTTTAGCAGTAATGTGGGCTAAATATGTCAAATTGTCAACTGTTTATGTTAAGCTAAGCTAACCCTGCTGGCTCTAGCTTCACATTTGACATACACACATAAGAGTCATATAGATTTTCTCATCTCACTTTTGACAAGAAAGTAAATAGGGTATTTCCCCAGCTGAATGGTTTGCCTTGTGAAGACCCGCGTTTTGCCCCAAAATGGGACATGAGTCCCACAGTGTAACAGTGTGAACGAAAGCCAGAGAAGCAGATGAAGAAGGACGTCACCATGACATCAGCTTAACCTCTGGTGGAAATGCCTGCTAACTGAACCATCAATTATTCTATTTGCTGCAAATAAATTTAAACATGCATCAGTGAACTTAATAGAGATATTTGTGTCAAATTTAATGGATAATGGCTAATCACATCACTGATTTATATGAGTGAGGTAAACCGATGACTGTTAATGCTTCATCTGAAACCGTCTTTATCGTGTAACCCAATTAAAGTAATTAATTAATTTCTCTTACGATAACTATAAACTGACCTACCTTTGGTTGAACTGAAGTGGACAGCATGCAATTAACAAGAGCATATCTCAATCTATCCCAGCATGTACTTTAGGGCAGAGTCTGCAAAGAGAAACAAACTCAGATCCAACTAGCTGTGAGGCAAAGTGTCATGCTGTGCTGCCATGAAATGCACCAGTTTCAAAGAACTGATGATTTTTTTCTTTATGCTTATATTTAGAATAAGAGACAACACATAAATGGCACAGTTCCCTTGCCCTTAGAAACTCTATGCATCTGCCTTTTATAGTGTCTATGTTGCAATCATTACTAGTTTTAAGAGTCTGAATGGAACCAAAGCAAACGCCTCCGATTTATCCTTTTTAGCAGATGAGCTCTGAGCTGGCCTTTTTCATTTTTTTCTCTATCAACATGAGTAGCATCATAAACACGTCTCTGGTCTCTTTTAGTGGAGCTTGTTCTGCAGGAACAAAAAACCCAGATGTTTATCAGCAAGCAGCCTTGGGAAAAGGCGGAAAAATATTCTGTGAAAGATCATCCGGGGGGCATTTTTTTGAGCAAGTGTCCGTGCTGCTACAAACCACCACTCTCACACTTCTTGAGTTTTTCTCCATTTCCATTGCTGTATTGTGAATGAAATGTTCTGCCACATCCTGTGTTTTTCACGAGGACAAAATGAGTAAAACTGAATTTGCCGCGTGCGAGGACAGCTGCTGAGACAATGAGTGGGTTACACTCTCAAGTACACAGTGTCTGTCACTTATTATCTCCGCACAAGGGTGACACTGATTTTCTCAGCATTGGTTATGTTAAAAAATGCGCTTCTTGTTTTTTTTCTATGCTGAATGCAGACTGAGGAACATGTACATAGTATAGCAGTAAAGTTGCAGATTTCACATTGGGAGGAGTTGAACATCTTCAATGAGATCACAGCTGTGAGAGTATATCCTGTGTTGTCACGGCAAGAATTGTGCCTCGGCTTGACTAAGGTAGCAGGTTATAAACAATTTGACAAGGAGGGTGCAAAAGTGAGAGCAGTGTTACAGAGACAGGGAGAGAAATGAAAGCAAAGTAGTGGGGAATCTTCTCCCCTTCCATTTATATTAGGGAAAACATTAGATACACCACTTGGTCAATGCTTTTATCTAGAGTGCCTTAACAAGACCATGAGAGCATACGGGATCCAACAGGGCTCAAAGCCCTACCCCTGAAAGTGTTAATATTCATCAGCATTTCCATTCACAGCATCTTAAGAGATCCTGACCAGACAAATGTCATGTTATTTCATGCCTAGGTGTACACAATAAGGGAGACAGTTGGTAAATAGCCTGTCAATGTCAGTGACCGCTCCTGCTTGAAGGTGACATGTTTGTGTTTAGCTCAACTTATTATATGTCCCTGTCAAAGTAGTTTCATCCAGCGAGTAAACAAATCTAGACAAGGTTCTAGCAAAGCTGAGAGAAAAATCTCATCACAAAAGTGCACCACTTGGCTCCAGTGCAATTACCTTCTGTAAATGAAGCTCAGTCTGTCCTGTGAGTCGCTCACACTGTGCAGGCGCTTTGCACATACACTGTGTCAACAAAGCAGCGCGGGCCTCTGTTTGGAAGGTGCGAGGCTGTTTACCTTTGTTGCTGTGTGGATTGATGAGGTGGCTGAGGCGGAGGCAGGGGCATGATGTGAATAGTTGGAGTATTACTGTGGAAAGAGGTGTTTCCCCCCTTGGAGGCGGCTAACTGAGTTTGACAAAGCTGTTTCTGCTGAGAGGCTGTAGGGACGCTCCCTTGGCCCTGCTCCAGGAGCCGCGGCTCTGCATGTGGATGCACATTTGAGGTAGTGATGAAAGGTAATGCAGAGACAGGAGGGAGGAGGCAGCTCCCAGTAACATAGTTTAAGCAGTGTAAGTGAGCCTATAGTGTGTTTAATGTTTCAGGAGCATGGAGAGAATACAGAAACGAGATAAAGCATGGCTTGACTTCCAGGGAGCTTTATCAGATTTTAAGGTCCGTGTCTGTGGTATTTTCTGTATTCTATCATTTTGTCTCGGACAGAATTATAATTTTAGACAAGCTGTTGAGGGATTTCACTCCAAAATTCTTTGCAAACACGAGAAAAAAACTGTAAAAATCAAGTCTGATGAAGATAACTTGAATGATCTTCAACAAGGTATTTAACCTACATGTCAACTAAGATAAAAATAAACATGTTAAATGCAAAACTGAAGAAGACGGCTTCATTCCTCCCAGTCAACCCTGTTGTTACTCTGGCATGTTGATTTCTGCTTTTTGGCTGCAATAGATTCTCTTTGAATCTGCCTCTCTCTTGTTTGATTGCTGATCAATTCTGCCTTTGGTGTTTTGGGATTGCCTATTTGGATGGCACATAGCCATCCCTATGGCTTTTATAGGGCACAAACCACTATGTGATTTTTACACAGCTCCAACTGCCAAGCAAATTGGATTAAACGTCTGTTGCGATTTTGGAGTCATTTTATTCTGCAGCCGTTCCTTTCATTGTCTGTGTGTGCACTCTCTATCTCAGTATCCCCTTGCCATTAGTGGGGGTGCTCTGTGCTCTCGCCCCCATTTTTTAACTCTGACAAACTTAAACTGTGGACTTTTTCCTCATATTTACTGCTCTCAACTGTAAATGAAAGTAGAGATAAGAGAAAGGTTTCAAGCCAACTGGATTTGTCACCCTATAATCCAATGGGATTTGCAAGCTCACATTTCATTTCACAGCACAATCCGGTCTGTCCAAACTGATTATGAAAGCAAATATGAGGACAAATTTGAAGGCAGAAGTTCAAACTGATTCTGAAGGGTTTTTTTCCCACTCATTTGCCTCTACATGCCATGGCTTGCAAAAAGGGGGTGGTTCTACAGGGATTAGATGGTCACAGTTTCTGAAACAACTCAAAATGATTATTTAAATGTATTTGTGGCTAGAAAGAAAAACCCTAACAATAGCCATGGCAACCAGCAGAAAAGGAATATACTATATTTGAAAATGAGGTAAAGTGATGTGTTGTCACAACCATAGTACAAGTAAAATGTGATAGGATCAGATTTTTTTCATTGACTTTATCTCAGAGTAATAGGCCCTTCTATTGTTTTCTTTTGCATAGCAATATTTATAGACAGACAAATGTAGGCTGTTTGGCAAGTTTGGCAAAAATGTTGCTACTGAACATATCAGCAAAATGTTCACTAAAAATGTGTTTCAGTTTTTTCCACCAAAATAGGCAATGCTGCAATACAGTATCCAGTTGTAGTGACTACAGCATTATTTTTTGTAAAATACCTTTTTTATTGTTGTCTAACTGAAATCACGAACTTTCCCTTACCTTAATTAAAGTGCTAAACCTAAGATAGGAGTCTAGACATGAACCTGAAGTTCTGTTGTCGAGGTCCTGCACTTTATACGGCCCCCATCCTCCCCAACCATTGTCTTCCAAAGCCTATGCAGTATATGAATTTAGTGTTTTGTTACCGGAAAGGAACATTGTCTCTGAATCTAATAAGTGAATACGTACAACAAATTAAAGAAGTAAGAAAGTACTTAAGTTACATACAAACGCAATTTCTAGGAGACAGTGGGTCTCATGCAGCAAAATTCTTTTAAAACTCTTTTATGTTTTCACTTAATTTTCTAGTACGACAAAAAAGATGCACCAAACATTTCAACCATCCAAATCTGCTCTTACACAGGTATGCTCACTGATGAATCCCACATGACTGCAAGTAACCTATTGTCTTAGGTGACGCCCCCTAAACACTATTTAAGGACAGGTGTGTCGTGTGCAAAGACTCTGGCATGTGCCCGAGATTGAGAGATGCCACCAAAAAAGTCAGCAAGAAGAAAAAAAAAATCTGCAGTTGTTAAATTGACGTACTATTAAATAAATTTAAACAAAGTAAACGTGATTTTCTAGAGCGTTAGTACTGGTGTTGCAGGAAAATCTAAAACCCAGCAATGACAAAACATTTGATGCTGTAAACGTTGCAGTGGCAGTGGTGAGGGAAGTATTCAAATTCTTTACTGATGAAAAAGTAGTAAAGTAGTAACTTTAAAAATACTTAAATACATTACTCTTAAAAGTCCTGCATTGAAAATGTTAATCAAGTAAAAGTATGTAAGCACAGTCAGGGAAATGTATTTAACTATTAAAACTAAAATTACTCATGCAGACGTTTAAATAAATGTTATATATGTTATATATGTTCTATAAATCAAAATAATAATTAAAAAAAAGCAAAAGAAGAAAACAGAAAGTCCTCATACACATATTTGAAGCTGGAACTATGCAACGTTTTTTCATTAAAAATGACAAATGATTGCAAAAGTAATTATTTCAGATGTACTTGTATATTTTTATGTTATTTATGTGCAAAAATCTTAATTTCTAAAGTTATTAGGAAGTATCATTAATTAATGAATTAATCAATTTTAGTGGGGTAAAAAGTCTAATATTTTGTGTCAAGAGTTTAAAATGCTTAAGTTAAGTTACCTGAGTAAATGTACTTAGTTACATTCGAGCCCTGGTCAGCAGAGGGATGCACAGTACCTGAAATGACAGTAATTGGGACTAATTGGCTAACTAGTATTTCTTTAGCCCTGAAATTTAATAATCCGATCATTAGAATACTGTTAAACATAATCTTTTTTTTCCTCAAATATAAAAAATTCTTCTTGTGTTTGACAACAATTCATGAACTGTAAAAATGAAATGCTTTTCCTCTTTTCTAGATTGCTCTCGAGCACTCATAAAATTTTCTCTTACTTAAGAGAAGAGCAAAGATGAGAAAATGTTAGGTAATCCCAGAAATCAATGGTAACTAACAAAATAAAAACAAATTGTGGATAAGAACAAAAGTAAGAGAAAATGTATTTGTATATTGTTTCTTGCATGAGGCCCAGTGTTGCAAAATGAGTGATGCCTCAATATTTAAAAGAGCAGTAACTACTTAACTGATTGTTCGGAGCATCTTTGATGTTAAGATGATGTTTGGTATTTTATTGCCTTAATCACTGAGTAAACAGAATCCACAGACATACTGTAGCAGACAAACTTAGATAAACAGCCATGATAATCTAGCCTGTTGTTGATAAATGACGTCAGTATTTGATAAACATTTTCAGCTATCTATCTATTAAAAAAGTAACATCAACAGCAATCCAAAACAATAGAGTTTCTTATTGTACAATCTACGAAGACTATAAAAGAATCCCTATTTTAAACACTCAGTCATAAAGAACATATTGTGACCAAAACCAGTTCATGTCTCCTTGGTTACTGCTTGTCTTAGCGATTTTTTAAAACAAAAATTATTGACCAAGACACACTGACAGACGAAGCACAGAGGTGTCATGCTCACCCTTTTCATTGACTCATGAATGGATCCTCAGAACAGAAGTGTTTTAATAGATCCTCGGGGAAGAAAATCTTGTTGTTTCCATGGTAATATGGGTTAGGATTTGTTCGCTTGCAGAGAGTAATCCCACTAAGAAACTTTACTTAAAATAAGGTGAATGCAGACGATTGCTTTGGAGGTAGGGAAGCCTCAGTCCTTCAATTTAGACATCTCATCAAGGCTGAAAAATAGAGTGGTGGAATAATAATAATAATATCTACCACAGAAAGAAGTCTGTAATGATTGTTGGAATAGAGTGGCACAAGGAGGTACAACAGAAAAGGGTCGATGCACGAACACACTCACTAACAGACAGCTCTGCCATTACGCAAATGGATCTGGAAAGGCACTTCAGTATGTTTGCTCTTTGTCTCGGGCCGTCTGAGGATTTGGTGAGCTTGAAGACAAACCGCCCCTTGATCTGAAAGCCCAGAATCACGTAGAAGATAGATCAAAGCCTATGCCTTCTCCCCGAGATGCTTCCGTTAGAGTCGGGAAGATTGAGTGAAGGGAGGGAAGATAAAGGAGGAGAAGAGAGAGGGCAAAGTTTGTGCGTGTGTGCCTGTGTACTCAGTGTGTGTAATTAGGGTGGTTTTCTGGTAAATGTGTAGGAGAGGAGATGGATTGGCTGAGAAGAGCCGCAGAAGAAAATCCTTCTGTCTGGGTCTCACATCAGCCCCGGACATACTAGCAATGAGGCCTGCAAAATACTGTGTGGAAGCAAAGGTAATGTTATCAAATGTAAGAGGAGTAGGCAGTTTTGTTCCTCATTTTATAGTGGAATAAATTAAAGATATAAAAGGAGCAGTGTGTAAAGGATTTAGTGGCATCTAGTGGTGAGGATTGAAGATTGCAACCTGCTGAAATGTTACCTGGTTAGAATTCCCTCAGTGTTTATTGTTCAGAGGTCTCTTCCTCCTCAGAACAAACAGACCTGGTGATTTGGTGGCTGATGTAAAAATGCGATTGGCCCTATCTAGAGCCAGTGTTCGGCATGTCCGTTCTGGGCTTCTGTAGAAAAATGGCATGCAACATGGTGATCTATCTATCCATCCCCCTAAATCCTACATACTGAACCTTTAAAATACAGATTTCAGAGATTATATTTGAAGGTATTACCAGCTGTATTAGCTCAACCAATAAAAACGCTGCAGCGCAATTTTGCACATGAGGCCTGAACTTTTCGCGCTTAAAACAATGTTGGCACAGATTGAGACTATATTCAGTAAAGCAGCCAGACCCTTGCAGGTTCCTGGCTGTGCTCTGTGTTCAGTTAATGATTAAGCAGAAAGCTGTCCTTCTGGCCTTTATTTGAAACACTTCCTGTGAGGGAAGCTTCTTAAATTAATTATGTTTGCCTAATGAATAATTAAGTCAAGGGAAAGATAATTTGGTGTTACGCAGCGAGCCAGACCATTGTGCATGTAGGGGAACCGGTGCTCTGCGTGCCTGGCTGATTTCACATTGGGAGTGTGAAATGAGAATTAGCAAACAATTTGCCTCCTGTTCCATCCTTCACCATGACTAAAACATCACTGCAGATTATGTCTTGACAAGTGTCAATACCGCACGCCTGTTTGTTAACTGTACCAGAGACAGGTTGCTTATGAGGTTCCATTGTTGTGGTTTTAAATTGTGGCGTGTTATTGATTCACAGTTTGAATGAAAGCTGATAACGAATGCTATTGTGTCAGGGTATATTGTTACAGAAGTTAAAAAAGAAGTTGAAGCACAGCCTCAATGACAGAGGACATAAACAGACGTTAATAGCTTGTTTTCTGTGGAGGTGAGACACAGAGGATAGAGATTAAGCCGTAAGAGAGAAAACATTTAATTATCTAAGTCATGCTAGTACTTTTCTCTCAAGACTTAGGTGTTATCACACAATCTTATTCATTTATTTATATGCATATGTAATACCTTTATTGGAGAAAGACGTCTCAAAGCATATTTCCCTCACAATCATTAAACCCTAATGAGAAGCCTTCAGTCTGTCTCTCATTGAAAAATATGACCCGAGCTGTATTTTTACTTTTTTTTCCCTCTAATTCTTTGATTTTTTTTTTTTTTTTTAATGAATTTCAGAATCATGATAATGTGGTGAATTAAACACATAACAGGAACTGGCAACCCAGTTGTTAGAAAAGTAAATAATTGTATGTGTCTGCAAACTATGGATACATTACATTTGTAGTTATTTTGTACCCAATGGTGAAGGTGTGGTTAGCTGGGGCAGATTACCAGACAATGGGCCCCTGAGCACAGATATGCAAAAGGCCCTATCCACCTCTTCTACATAGGAAAAAGACACACATACTTTCTAGTTGTTTAGCCTCTTTTTGTGTTGTTGTTTTGCATTTCTTTGTAGCCATAATGCATCTTTTTGTGGTTTTGCATCTCTTTGAGGTCATTTTGTATCTTTTTTTGGTTGTTTTGTGTCTCTGTGGTCAGTATGTGGTAATTTGAGTGACATTTTGCAGACTTACATTGTAAAAGTGAAAGTGCCCAGTAGGCATGTCCAATATTCTTTCCATGGTGGTTAGGTTTAGGAACAAAAACCACTTGATTATGGTTAAGAAAAGATTTTGCCCTATAACAGCCACGTTTGGTGACACAAAAGCTGCTGGAAAAGCAAGGATGGTTTTGGTGAAAAATGCCCACGTTCAGTGGCTCAGACACCACTGGAAAATGCCACCAAACGATGTACTGGTAAAAAAACACCCAGGTTCTGGAAGAAACACCAAGTTCAGTACCACAAGCATTGGTTCAGTGCCAAATGCATCGGTGGAAACGCAGTGAAGAGTCGCCAGACAAAAACAGTTTGTCTTGAACAGTGGTTTGCAGTGGTCTGCGGCTTGGCAGCCATCTCACCTAGATGTCACACCATCCATCGTCCCTTCCACCTCCTGATGACAAAATCAGCTCATATGCTACATCACTTTAGAAATGTTGATACAAATCATATCAAGTGTACAATAGGCTGGGCTGTACTTGGGGAGAGTTATCTTTTTATTCAGTTCAGCAGTGTTTGTGTGTCTCCCACTAATATACACACCTAGCTTAGATACACTGAAACAGGACAAACACCAGTGACAGCTTCAGTTTTGCTGCCCCCAGTGATTTATAGGCTCTATGAGTCACTCACAGAGAGAGGGAACGAGAGTAAGGCACACACATGCACGCACGCACACACACAAACACACACACACACACACACAGCCCCCCTTTCTATCTCCTTGTCTCTTCCTCTCCCCCTCTTTGTCCCTCCCTGGTTATAAAGACTTGCCAAGAAATCATTGGCTCAACAGGGAAAGGGCAAATCCTCTTCAGCCAATTTAAATTCTCCTGAGCACATGGTGCCGACTATTCCAAACTAATTAATAGACATGTCATGAATAAAAACACTTTGATTATGAAAAGAGGTTGCCCTATGCCTCCTTTTAGGCTTGTCATTAGTATGAGGACACATGTGGTGAATAGCTGGAGTGTTGGTACCAGCAGCCCGAGACAGCCGCAGATGCCCCCTCTTGATTAAATTTTTCACTCCATGTTTTATTCAGGGCTGGCTGCATGGACCCAATGCCACAGTCTCTGATTAGCTATACCTGTACCGACAGGAGAGCCAGGGCCAGAGGGACCAGGAGGGCACGGCCTATTCAAAGGGCAGGACACAAAGACATGTGACCCTGGAGCCCTCACTCACACAAGTGCACTCCATCACCTACTACCCTCCTGCTCTCTTTGTCAAAGTGACATACAGCACAGATCTTCCTATTCTATAGCACCACCATAACCTGCCCTCACTTTTATTTATGTGGCTGCTCTGCACTATGAGGACATGGCAACACACTCAGTAGTTCCCCTAAGGTTGACATAATACATCAGTTCTTAGGAAGCAGGAAGAATTAGTTTGTCTATCAGAGCGAGATGATTTTTATGTGTTTTGTGCACACTAACTGCCTTTTCATCCTTTGCTGTAGCAATAGCTGGTTCTGTAAGCCTTTGAACTTCTTTGTTAGCACAGACTGATACAGTAAGTATACAATACATGAACTATTTCCTCTAATGGTTTATAAATGACTTACAAAATAATAGACCATCAAGTGAGGCCTAATCATCTAAAAATGCAAATCACGATAATGATATGTTCATTATTAACACATTAATTCAATGGCTTATAAATTTATGTTATATCAAATTATTTGTTAATCAATTATCAATTTACAAATGCATATAAATGATTTGTTAAATAAGTATTTCACTGCTGGAATGATGGTTCCCTGTAGTCTCTGTTCATTTTACTGAAATCATATTCAGGATTTCATGTAATAGATCAATTGAATAGAATAGAATACAAGTGAATGAATCTGTGCAGTAGGAAGACAGCAAATACTTTTGGCTTTTGCTCAAGAGGTATAAAAGCTACAATTACCAGAATGCGCTGTGCTGCAGCTGACTAATAAACGCCCCTGCTGGTGGGTGACGAAATGCATGCTACAACAATCTCACATTACAAATAAACTACTACTACTACTACTTTTACTTTTACTTTTTACTTTTTTGGGCTGCGTTTGACACACTCTTTGTGTCCGTGGTGGTGGGCATTCAGAAATGCAGGTGTACAGTCTGTAGTATGAAACAAAGCTATCCTGAGAATTTTTGAGAAGTAGCTCATTCATAATTAGTTCATACAAGTGATGTAATATAACCATCATGATATGAGTGATTTTTGTTCTTTCTAATGTAATTTCTATAATTTCTTATTCCTTTTCAAAGTCAAATGATGTATTTTTTAAAATATGTATATTTTTAATTTTCTGTTTTTAAAATGATGAAAAAATGAAGAACAGGTTTTTTTTTTTTTTACTAAAAAAATGCATTGTTATGTGACAGTACAGTAGAGAAGGTTTGTTAGGAATAATAGTCTCCCATCACACATGACTATGCACAGCCAAGAATGGATAACATACAGTTTATGTTGGAGCTGTAAGTGTAACACTCGGCTGCTTTATTGATCCTTTGCTAGTAGTGCAGCATCTCAGAGACATACATGGTCTCCAAGCAGTTATAGATGGCTCTGTGGTGCCTTATGTTACACTGCAAAGAGGTTCTGGCTGTCAACATGTGGTCTCCAGCCCAGCTGATTTGTCCCAAAGGGGAGCTGGACCCCCTGCAGGAGCCATCTGTATCCCCGACAAGGCTATCCATCATCCTCATGCAGCGCTCAATTTAGGGTTCTTCTGCAGACAGCTTCAGGCGGCAGTGAACAGCTTTACATGTACGTTTCGGTAATGAGAGCCCTTGAAACCTGGCTAGTGGCTCTCAAAGCCAGCCTCAAGGGCTGAAGAGAATCAATGAGTCAAAACCCTGAGGCTGTACCTACGCCCATCCTCCAGCGTTGTTCCAAATGTAGGTTTCTTCTCTAAATGTCTCATTGTGGAGACAGCAACACTAAATTAAGTGAAGAAAAAGCAATTGGTGTGTCCAGTAACATACAGCTGAGGCTTCTAGGTCAGTAATCCTCAAACAGGGACTGCTCTAGGGTCCTTTATAGGGTTGGAAGGAAGATTAATTCCACTGGTCCTCTATTCAGTAGATTTCTTTTTTTTTAACACACACAATCGAACAAAAGAAACTTCCAATGCAGAGATCTGGCAATCTTTTTCTTTTATCAAATAGAAATTTTATCTGCATGGGCATATGCAGCAGGAAAATGGAAAAGTGGAAACAACTGGAAATTCTTGCTTTAAGCAACCCCTGAAACTGTATGTTTTTTTTCCGCCCTGTGGCCTTGAGTGCAACAAATGGAACAACAACACTGGTCTAAACATCCATTAGTGCTCTTGAGTATTTTGATCATAGTGTACCTCTCCTCGAGGCACCCCAGCATCATATTTATGGCACTAATGTTTGATGTTGTTGTGGATCTCACAGGAAGTTTACATTTTATTTTACCAGATGTGTTGACTTAAAGCTCACATTCATTTACATCCTTGGGGCAAAAGTTGTAGGGAGAGGAGGATTATATGCAATTCATGAAATTGCGTTCACTCATGCTTGAGGGCTTGCCTGCTGCAACCACAGGAAAGTGCTTTTAATTAATTTCCACAACTCAGACTTTCCAAGCAACCTCTAGTCACAAGCTTGCTTCTTTAACCCCAGGCTACCACTGCCCCATTGCTGGGAAACAAATACATTTACGTCAAACAACCAACCCTGCCTTTACTGCAGCGCAGAAACAAGAAACCTTTTGCAGAGCCTCCTGAAACTTCATGCCAGGGTTGAGGGTTATCTTTTACAGTCGTCCCAGTTTTATTTGATGTCGCACTGAGAATGTGTTTATCTTAGTGGCTGTCTGAGCTGCCGCATCCCTATATCCTTGTGGAAACTTGTATCAGACACACTCTCGCATTGCCTGGATTCAAAGTCTGTCAGTGATGCGTTCATCTGTCCAGCAGGTTGAGTAAGTAGAATCCATTTTGTGTCAGTTAATTCAATCAGGCTCAGCTGACTGCTGCATGCTGACGGTGCTCTCAGAGGCCACGGGGGCTTTGGAGAGAGAAGATAGAAGAAGGATCCTCTTGGCAGGGGGGTGAAATGTCATAGCCCACTGCCCTGGCCAGATGAGGCTGTGTTACACACCAACTCGGCAGCTCAAGACACGATAGTTGCGGCTTATCATGTGTAAGCTTGGGGAAGGAGGCCAGTGGGCATTCCCTCAGTTTGTGTTGTTGTATTGAGTCCACATCTCTACATTACAAATCTCATTCTTCATGCTGGTGTGCTGAGCTCTCACGCAGTTTCTCAATAATCGCAGAGGCTGGTTGGCGACACATCTAAATCCCTTTCCTGCAGGTTCCCAATTCCACATGAGACTTGTTGTGATGTTTTCTGAACCAAGAGTACTGTACAGTATGCTGAAGGCATAGCCAGACAGGTGTAATACCTAATCATCTTTCCATGCCCAAAATCAGTCTGTCCATGTTGCACATTACTGCAACCACTGGTGAGCTCTTACCAAGGAATCTCAACATTGTAAGATGTAAGGAGGGGGGAATGAGTCAAGCCTTGAAACCTTAAAGCACATACAGTATGTGTGTAGCATCAGCTTACTTTGCACAAATTCTTCAATTTATCCTACTTGATAACTTAGGGATTGTGCGGGAGTGTGAGGCGTGGTAAACATAAACCTCTTGTGGCTGCAGCCATTGCATAAACATGAACATACCTGTATCGCTTCGGGTAGTATATTGGAAGAGTAATCTGAACTTTGAGTGTGAAAATAAATCACAAGATGTCAAGGTTCATTCCAAATTTAGTCACTGGTGCTATAACTCAAGCCTTGTATCAATGCGTCTTTCTGCTGTTAAGGAA
Organism: Cephalopholis sonnerati; assembly: GCA_019142605.1. Lineage (NCBI taxonomy): Eukaryota > Metazoa > Chordata > Actinopteri > Perciformes > Serranidae > Cephalopholis > Cephalopholis sonnerati. Next base: position 13,920,171 of record JAGQAX010000017.1, read on the forward strand.
ACCAGATTGCCCATACGATTCTGCATTCTGAGAAAGGTGCTTGAGATGCAAATCGGTACAATAAACAGCCAAGATAGAAATTAAATAGAGGAAATAATGCAGGGACTTTGTGTGTGCAAAACATGACTGTTTTACTGGAAAGTTTCTGCTTTGCTGCAGGTACCACCGCTGTAGATACAGTAGGATGGTTAACTATGGAGTGCTTTGAAACCAGTTCTATTGGATTCCTATCACTGCGTTAACTTCACAAGATTTGCGAGTTGATGTTTTTGTTTCTATTCTTAGACAGACAAGCCTCCAGAGGGGCCCTTGCTTTTATTTTGATCACACAAGAATGTATCCTGATTTTTCCAGTAATGATCCCCATCCTCCCCATCTGCGAGATTGGCAGCAAGACTCCCTGTAGACAAACAGCTACTCAGAGTGTCAGAAATTAAAAGGAACATCTCAACAATGTGGATATATGGAAAGCTTTACAAAAAGCATTAATCATACCTTGAGACTTCTGCCATCAGCTCTCCTTTAGAGGAAAATACTAGAAGTTATGTGCTCAGCTTTATCAGTTCTGCAGTATGTTGCCATCCCACGTAATTGCTCGACACAAAGTCACAATATCCTTTTGCCGCTCACAGAGGCGTTTTAAAACTGAATGTCGATCCAAAGTCATCAGCGCCCCCTTTTTGAAATAACTATCGTCTTTCAGACTGCTCTTTATAATATCAGCCAACAATTTCCTACACCAGCTCAATGAATGCATTTTGAATTTACGCAAGATGTTTGCTCTCACACTTAAACCTTGTGGGTGTATGTGTGTTCATTCAGGGTATGTCTGAGTCTGGGAATGTGTGTCTTGTTCACGCTCATGTGTGTGAGCACTTGAGCATGTGGCCGAAGGACTGTCACTAATAACAGAAATTAAATTTCTGTAGATTAACATATGGAGATTGCAGGCTGTGAAATTGACTGGAGGCTGTGAAATTGAAGGCAATACCCACTGAGGTGATAGCTCTGGTTGTTCGGGGGTGGGGCATTCTGCACTGTACGTGTGTATACCGCAATTCAATTAGTGCCCTTGATCATCTTCTTTAGCAAGTCTGATGTGGTGTGACTTTGCGATCCAGGCGGTGAGACACCGGCTCAATCTCAGAGAGATGTTTGATTTATTTGTTCATTAGGAACTCTCTCTGCAGACTCAGACCTCTCATCAATCCCTGTTCACCCTCAACAAGCACAATCAACTAGCGTTCCGTTTCATAGCCAAAGGGAAATAAGAGAAAAATTGCCATGCATCATAACCATTGATAAGGCCATTCCCTGCCAAAATTTTCAACTAACCCGTGGCGTGGTAATCCCATATAAAGTGGATTAAATATTAAATAGTTAGGCGTGTGTGAGGAAGGAGAGCAGGCTAGTGAAATGCCAGGAGGATTAAGTTGGAGCGGATATAGTGCGGCAGCAGTAGCATGCTATCCTAGAGTTGCTGTTTCTCAATAATAGAAATGTCAGGAGGGGGAAGGAGGAATGGGAAGGAGGGGTGAGGGGGATGTCCTAACTGCAAGCGTTAGAAATCACAGCTAGTGTACAATTCATTATTACCACTTCCTACTCACGTCGGCTTTAAAATGGCATTAACCTTTGCTGCTGAGGAAAGTCACACCAGTGATGCTTATACTCCACTGAAAGACTTTTATTCTAGTTTGTTTAGAACAAAAGTGCTTGATAATTAGAGGTCAGTGTAATACGTTTTTTTCAAATTTAATCAAATTTTTTCATTAAGCCCTTACAGCCATACACACACACACACACACACACACACACACACACACACACACACACACACACACACACAAACACACACACAAACACACTCTTCTTCTTACTGAATGTAATAATCCATAGCGATCTGTTAATAAGCAATTGAGTTTAGCGAAACAAACATTAAAACAACCTTGCCTTGAGGAGGAAGTGTTATTCATATCCATTTTCATGCTTTATTTTGTAATGTTTTATCTCTCCCTGAGCGATCACTTTGTCAGCATCAGTAATGCCTATAAATCCTACTGTGGAGGAGATTAGTCTGCGAGAAGTGCTGCTGCCTGCAGTAATTAAAATTCTGCTGGATGGCCAGGGTTTCTCCTGCCATCATCTCCTCCAAACATCGCTCGCTGTCTGTCTTACTAACTCCCTTTGTCCTTTTGTCCCCCTCAATAGTTTTAATCAATTACAATACATTTCAGGCCTGATAACAGTATTTCTTCGTGCTTAAGTGGATGATAAGAACAAAGGGCCTGTTTGAGAAAATAAAACTACAGATTGCCATTGACAGCCAACTACTTCTGTGGCTTTAAATCTTATCTCAGAGATCATGGTTATGGCAGTGTACGGTATTATCTGAAAATGAAGAAAAATACTAGACTATTGTTTTTCTTGTGGCTTATCAAAGTAAAAAATGTGTCAGAGCGTAACTGATGTGTGATAAAGGTCATATAAGATATATGCTTTTTCATTTAATTTAAAGGTCCCATATTATATAAAATCTGAAAATCTGATTTCTATTTTTTTTTTATTACAAAGCACGTATAGGTAATATATAAGTACTGTGAAAGTATCAAAATGCTCAGTCCACAAAGAAATGTATAAAGTCTGTATTCAGAAACTTTGCCCTGAAACAAGCCATCAGGACTTCCTTTAAGGTGTGATGTCACAATTATACTATTTAGACCAAATTATAATGTTTGCTTACAATAACTTCCCAGTAAAAACACATGCAGTAATGTACATAGAATGAAATGGCACATGTCTCAAGTGGTACGTTTTTGGTCACCTAAAAATATTCAGTTGTCTACCCAGAAATGTTAGCATGATGTTATGGTGATTTGGTCTGAAGACCATTTCAAACTTGACAACATAAACATTCTAAATGGGTCTCTTTCTATTTCTTGTTGGAATGTTTTGCAGTAAATGTGAAAAGCCTAGTTCAGACCAAATATTCTGCAATGTTCTAAAATCCTGCTGGTTCACACCAATGCAGTTAGATGAGACGCTGTATCATCTTTATGCAACAACTCTGTATTTCTGCTCTGTTTTCCAGCTTTTCAGGCTTATTTTGTGGCTGAATATATTTTGTAGTTTATTAAAATATGAATGAGGATAGTGCTAGTGAGATACTGGCTACAGTTGCCTTTGTAGTGATAAAATGCCAAAAAATATGTGTTCAGAAAAAATACACCACAATAAAAAAAGTAAGCAGTGCCAATAGTCAGTCAATGAGAATGTGCATGTGTAAAGGGGCATAAGCACATACAGCGCACAGCAGCAACGACCCACTGTCCAACTCCAGCACACCATGAGGACAGAAACAGAGGGCTCGGCGGGGACGGAGCACCTGCTGCACCAAGCGAACACGTCATCTGCGGTACTTTTTACTTGACCAGTTAAATTAACTACAAGCCAATTAAGTGAATGCAAGTCACACCGTCAGCTGGCTTGAGTCGGGCTCAGACGGCCAGTTCACACCGCTGCAACTTTTCTCTGTAACATTTTAAAATGGTTTAGTCTCTTCGTGAATCGCTGGACTGAGCTGGGCTTTACAGACATTGCCTGGGTGCAAAAACGGTGCAGAGATGCCGAGAGAGCAGATGTAGAACAAACTGGGCATTTTTGGGGCAAAAAAAGAGACATGTGCTTAAACGGACTGTTTCAGACAAAGGGTAATTACAGGTATATTCAACTGTATTCAACTATAGTCAGCTGACTCCTGAATTCCATTTTTATATCCACCACAGTAACTCAGATCTGCTGCTGTAAGGTTTACAAATTAGGATTGTTGCGAGATGTGGGTCGATCTGTTTATTTAGTCAGTAATTTTTTAATCTAATAAAGATTTGTTGAAAATTCCTCTCTTTTGATTGAGTCACGCAACCTTCTGCTGCTGCTGTCTAGAACTGATCCTTCAAACTACGTCTATCTGAGAGTGGCTGTCTTGCTCAATAAACATGTATTTTATGACACTCTAGCTCATAGCCTGACAATTGCACTCAATCACAAACGGAATGAAATGCCATTGTGCATCTCTTTGCAGCATCAGCAGTATGCAAAGTCAATGCAAATTCTGTTCTCAATGTCTGACAAACAGCTTTATAATTTATCATTTTCACAACCAAACTTGTGACTCCTTCCATTTGGACTTCACTGCACCGGAGTAGCAGAGACACTTGCATGATCTATGGATGGTTCCCATTAATCTGTCATCATTATGGTCATCCCAGGGAAAAGTGTGTCTTCACGTGATAAAGACACTTAACTAGACACTCAACATTCACACTGGACATGTAACCAAGAATTGTAGTGGGACCGTGACTCACTGTGCTTTCTTTTCTAACCCACACACATCACAGTACAACATGGTATTGTCTATAAAAAAAATTATACTCATAAGGGGTGTTAGATAAAATATAAGTGACCCACACTGGTTTCCTCCATGTCCTCAGAATGATGACATTCAAGAAATAACAGACATAAAAATACTGTAAAGCAATCAGTTCCTTATCTAAATCTGTCAGACATCAATGCTGCCAACTCAGTGAAGCTCAGCAGTCTGCACTTTGAAAGATCTTTGATGACGGTAATCTACCCTGTTTCCCAAGCTGTGCAACCGGCCATATTTCAGATGGTGTGAAATGGCGCCATCGCTCCTGTCTGTTTTATTTTTTCTTGCTCTATTTTTGCCACTTGTTGCCTTAAATGTCAGCTGTTTATCTGCTTTATCACCTTATTGAACTACCCTTTGTGTCTGAGTTATACTAATGGTGCGATTGGTCGATGAGCCCCTGTCTCGTTTATAAGTTCTCCTTGGAGATATGACCAAAATTCTGGAGTTTTAATCAACAACCTTGCCCGCTCAGTCGGCACCTGATTTTGTTTATGGCTTCACCGACCTTTTCTGGGCCATAAAACTCTGCCTGTGCCAATCTCTGTGACGTCGTAGGGTCATCGCTTCATCAGTTATCTCCTTACTATAGCAGCAACATGACCTAAACTCTCTGTCCTCAGCCATCAGGCAGAGAGAGATAGATGGTTTTATCTGTAAATGTAGCTGTTGCACTACACGTGCTGACATAAATTCCCAACTGATAAGAGGAGCACTTTACAGGGCAGGTGGCAGGTCATGGCTGTTGCTGTATCCCATCATGTAAAAGACCAGAAATGAGACTGCCTGGCTGCCCAGTTATATAAATAATATCATATTTGGTAGTAAATAGTAGCAGTAAACTGCTGGGAGTCCCAGTGAACAGCTCATTTATCTAAGTAATTTTTTTTAATATTAAATATTCATTTATTTAAAATAGATAAAAATAATGCCAATGTTAAATTTAAAAAAAAATGCCAAGCAACAGAGGCATTTATAGTATTTACTGTATGTCAAATATCCAAATCAGAGCTTCTGCTCCCTGGATGAACCTTCTCACAAGTAGTTGATTGCCAGTCTGGCACTTTGCGACACGTCCCTCATCCACAGGCCTCGATCCAGGGAGTCGGCCATCAGCACTATTGACGCTAAGCTTGATGGATACAGGATGGCAGAGAGCATTGACTGAGGAAACTACAATGTAGTGCTGTGAGTGGCTGGCTGTCTGACTAACCACAGAAAATCTTAAAATCAAGTCAAGCAAATACTCCAAGACCATCTCCACAGGAGGCTTAATTAATCCCAGTGGGAAAAAAACAACTTTAACAAGAAAGATTTTCATTGGGGAAAATATCTCAGATGCATAGGTGCACATATATCAATCTTTATTTTGTTGACACTTAAAGATGGAAGACTATTAATTGCTAAATATGGGGACTGAGTAGACTTATGGATTATTTAACTTCTTCTTTAAACAGGTACAGGCTTTTGTTTATTAATAATTCATTTAGATTTATCATCCTTCCAGTCAATGTGGCACATTTGCATTCTCATATTTTAATTCTCTATTTTTTGAAAACATCTACCTCAAAACATTGCCTTTGGGGCAGAGGAATGTGTGTTTGTGTTTTGGGTCCAGAATACTGAAATAAGGGTGACGAGGTGTCAGGCTCTAAGTCAGCCCAAACCTCTGATTTCGTTTTTGTTTTTTCCCCCAGGAGAAGCGATGAAACTATGATGATATGTTGCTACAAAATGAAAAAAAAAAAACCCTCTTTCTGGCTCAGTTAAGATCAGAATTAGCATAACCTCTCTGTGAACAGCCGTACATAAAGGTTGCCGTCCTTTTAACCTTGTGGTTGGCACAGCTCGCAGCACTGACACACTGATGTGTCGGACCGCTTGCTTATTCACCTCCCTCTGGGACAGAGCAGACAGGTAGCTGGGGCTGTGTTAGGGTGCTGGCTGACTTTGTAGTGACGGCAAGTGATGCTGTAACAAGCTCTAAACAGTGACTCTCTCTAATGTAAGTATTTAAGTCACAGGCTGCTGGTGCCACTAAGACCTCAGGCCTTTTTTAAGACTTGACTGCTAAGCCACTTGTCCAAAAATATAAAACACAGAGCACTCAATTTGGAATCACACTACAATTCAGTAATATACAATTAAAGTTCTCCAGAACAGTTAAATCTGAGGGCAATAGGGTGATTTCAATGGTGGTTGCCATTATCTGTCCATTTCATTTATTCCTGCCAAAGATGGGACAAATACCAGGTGACCAAATGGGAAAGCTCTTTTCACAGGAGGCTGAGCTAATCAAACATTTAACAATAGGACAATGTGTATCACATAGTATCCGTTTCCAGTAAAGCTGGCTGAAATGTTTTTCCCCCTGTGCTGGTAGAGATTTGCCAAGATTTAAAGGATTAGACCGGGGTTGTATTTTCCATAGTGCTACAGACCGCTTAACCTTGCACCGCTGTGACGACCGTTTTCCTCTCAGATTAAGCAGCAAATGTACACATTCATCAGATTTACATTGGGACAGTAAGCGTTTACTGTCCCACTATCCCATATACGCACAGTACTGATAAATATCCACTGGAAAATAAATCAGATTTTGGGACAAAACTTCATGGATCATTGATTGATTAACATATCACAAACACACATTCAGTGGTACAGTTTCTTAGTTTAACTTTGATTTTATTCTACGGAAATGAGGTAGGGCAGAAAAATGCTTGGAGTGCATGGCAGACATGAAATAAATATGATCGAGTTAAAATCGAGGAAAAAATAAGTGCAGGAGCACATTTCAGACTAGATGTCTCACACTCCAAAAATGATGAAACAAAGCACTGAGTGGTATCACTGCTAATTGAAGGGGAGTGCTCCAAAATGTTATGTGGCCATTATGAAAAGTGCTGCCACCACTGAATTCAATTGGGAATTCAAAGACAGATGATTTGAGCCACGAGATAATGGCTCTTTTGATAATCCAGGCTCTTGAGATGACTCCCTACACTTAATTAGTACCTCATGCACTAATGTGCTTCATATCATGCCAGAGATCATTTTGATTTTAATAGCATGTTGAGTATTGTAGCCCACTGGGCTCTGGTGCACACTTAAAGAAAGGCGGTGGATTTTAGACATAAAATATCTGATTACACGAATATCCTGCTCAATCTGTGTATGGATTAACAAAACATCAAAATCTAATATGGAAATGTATAATTTGTTCTGCTTTTTTTTTTTTTTTTTAATCTGAAGGTCAGGGGAGCAACATATGGCTGGAGACGTAAAGTCAGTGAATGTGCATGCAGTAAAGAAAAAAGGCGCACTGTATCTGAAGTTAAAATAACTGGAAGAATACAGTTCACTGATGAGTGAATAAACTGTGTGTGTCCTGCTGATGCTCAATTTCCCACAGATAAATGTGTTCATTTGTGTGACTTTAACTTGACTTTTATTGTGAGATGTGAACAGGCACTTCCTGTAACTGTAGCCTTTGCCCATGAACGAGCTCACCCACCCATCTTACCCAGAGGTCCTCAGACTTTCACACCTTTAGCCAGAGGCAGACTGGCAACAAAAAGCAGTCCGTGAATTTGCTGTCAAGCAGCCCCAATCTGAAACACCAAGTTCAGTCTGACACATATTTGTCGATCAACAAATTATTAATAAAAACAAAACTAAACTAAACTAAAACAAAACCGAAATCCATTAATTTGAATTATTTCATTTAGGCTAATATGTAAAATGATTAAATTAATTATCCAAGGTTTCACTTCTACAAAAATTTAATGTTGAATTAATGATCACCTGGGACCTACTTTGACATAATATCCTAAATTTTTATTTTTAAGTATTCCAAAACAGCCAACAGTGTTTAAACACAGAGCTAAATTAGAACCAGCAGACTCTATCCACAGGAGCACACTTTATTCACTACATATTCACACAAATTACTATGTCTTTTTTCCCAAGTGTATTTATTGACTTTTCTTGTTTTCACAAACAACAATATCGAACAGCTCAGCACCACATTGGTCTGCACAACCATCAAGAATAAAAATGACAAAACATCTAGAATACAAAACAACAGTACAATCCAAAAGTGCTGCGTTTATAGTTAGTCAAGCAAAATTCTTGCAAGTGTTGAAGCCACAGTATAGTTTGAGAAACTGAGGTATGGAGTCAATATTTTCATCAGTCATCCCTTTGTGGAGTGAAGCAAACAGGTCAGATATTTGAGAGGAAAACACTCCGTGATTATGTTGTGCCAGTTTGCCTTAGAGGGTGGTTTGTCACTTAGCCATGACAAAAAGATATTCCTCCACGCAGCATATAGAATATCATACAGTCTGCTAGAGCAAATACCAACAGTAGCATCTTGGCAACAAGTAACCCAGGAGGGAAGAGACAGGATTCATACACAAAGCAACACCAAGATTTTTTCCCATATTCCACAGAATGTCTACCCAGTATGCTTGAATTTTAGGACACAGCTGGACACAATGTGAATACGTTCCTACTGAGATTTATATTTTAGACACAGAGGTGAACCTTAGGGGAGGTTACACTGTATTTAAGTATTTATCAAATCTTTTTTTTTTGCTAGGCTTACTATCAAATATCATATGCCTTACTGAAAGTGTAGCCAACATGATGCCCACAAGCGCCTGATCGCCCACAGGGCATGTTCTGAAAATAACAGGCGAAGCGTCACTTCGCATCTCCATGGTTAAATCAACTGATGCTACAACTGTAGTGCACACGTATACTGACAATGACGGTGAATGCATTCAAATTGCCCAGAGTGAGATGACGGGGAGAGCTAGCTGCAGACTTGGCAAAGTTAGCCGAAGGATACATGTGTGACTACAGGGTATGTAATACCAGGGTTGGGGAAAAATAGACCAGCCCTCATGAGACTGGCCTATCAGGAAAATTCTTCCTGTTGGCCACTCTATACCTGCCTATACCTGAGCTCCACCGAACATTAACAGCTCATTACCTATGTTATTTTATCAACACAACTCAAGGTCATCCTTTGTTACCTCTCTTAGCTTTTCTCTCTGTTCCCTGGAGATGTCCAAGTTGATAATTATGTATATTTAACGAGGCTGCCCTTTTTGAAAGGTGGTGCCCCAAGAACAATGTAATGTTAGTTAAATTCTATTATACTTATATAATATAGTATAGTAGTATATAGTATACAGTACAATAGGGAAGAATTTTCACCCTGGGATGAGGTTTTAATAAAAAAAGTAAAACTATGGATGGGTAAATGTTGCAGCTTCACAGGTCTGCAAATATTGAAAAAAAAAAAAAAGCATGACTTCATACAAAATACACTTAAAAGAACTAACTAACTCTTCATCAATCAAGGCCACTCACACACACACTCACTGTGTCTTTCTCTCTTCACACCATGCGGTAATCCCAAACAAATCATCACAGAACACTTGAACAACACTTGTATAATTGGGTTTTGAATGAGGTTTTCTACTACATGGATTGCACAGAAATATTCTTGCTTCACAAAGAAAGACAGCTTGTGTTATAAAAGCACTGGTATAATAAAATTCACTGGTTTTCATCACTGGCAATTACATTGCTTTTGGGCTGCACTTTGTTACTTTGTTTGCAACTAAATATCACATACTCACTCCATCTCCAGCACTTTCCATTTACTCATGCCTTTATCTAGACCTTTCCTATATATTTCATAATGCGGGCTATGCGGTACAACTCAGCAGTGATGAAGGATGACATTTGTGATAAATGCACTGACCATAAACTGTCAAATCAGAGCAGAACCTGCCTCCTGGCCGCTCCCTTAGTTACGCTCTGCACCCTTTCCCTCCTGTCTTGTCCGTGTAACTCCCCTTCAGCCCTGCGCATGGCTGCCGCGTTGGACACACTTGGTCAGAGTTCACTTTGACGGGAACTAAAGTGAGTCACATAGTAGCCAAGGGCTTTAGCAGCCAATGTTAGTCACCATTAAACATCTCTTCACCTCTCTCCCCATGACCCCTTTTGAACTACAAACCTTCGCCTCAGCTTCTATGCGCTCTGACATACAGCAACTGAAAAATGTACAGGAAGAAATCTGTGTGTTCCTTTTTACAAGACACAACAATAAAAAGAGAGAAAAAATAGGAAGGTTGAAGGGATAAACACATATAAAAAGACGCTGCTGAAAAGTGGAAGGCACTGGGTTACCCATGTCTGCTGGCACACTTTTATTTTCTTCATCTGTTATTCATTCGCCCAGTTTATCTCCTGCTGACAACTTGTCACTCTCCCCTCGTCTTTTGTCCTTTTAAAAAATACATTGAATTATTCACCCTGCTTCATGCATGATACTGCTACTGTCAGTCCACATCACTTTGAAAACAGATAAGAGAGAAGTTTTTGGGTCATGTTTGTGAAACCTGCCAGAGGATACTGATCAGTGCTGATAAGGTTTTCATTGTTATGTATGGATATGAAGTCATATCAAGATTTTTTTGTTCTCGCGACTGTCTGAACTTTTCTGTTAAATTTCAAATAGAACAGAAAGGCTTGAAATACATTCCATATTCTTGTCATATTGCCCTGAACTTCCAGGGAATGCTGCAGTCAGACCTATCGGAGCTTAAAATGGGTAGACTTTACAATTTCAAAGACTTACGGTAGATGAACCCCGAGTACAGTGCACCATGGTGACACTGCAATGTTGCATTCAAGAGCTAAAGCAAACAAACACTAGGAAAACAGGTCAGATATAAGAACATCTTAGTAGCTAACTTCACAAACAGTAAGGTTGTCAGACAAAGATGTTATCAGTCTGACTTAGTGCTCCTGGTGGACAGATTCATCATTTCAAAAAGAACCAAAACAAGCCTGGACTTAGTATGCTGGAGTGCATGAAATCTATAAAAGGCTACCAAGCTGACAAAAAGAGAATACATGGCAACAAACAATGTTGTTTTGGCAAATCAGACCCTCTTGTTATGCACTACAGCGCAGTTTTGTAGTTGACAAGTTTGATTTTTGCAGCATAACAATAACACAACACGGACGATCACTGTGCAGGAGTTGAAAGTAGGACTTGTGTGTGTTTATAGCTGGAGAGAACTAATGTTTCCAGCATGCTAAAATCAAGGTCTGTTCATCTTCTATCTTGCTGCGTAGCTACGGAATAAACAAACACCTGCAGAAGTGAGCCTCGGCTTTGATGTATGTCTCTTACATGTGCGACGGCACATGGGTTAGTGCTGGCGTGGGTGTTGTGACCACCTGCTGTCTTTAAAGACCTTGAGGAGCCACACGAGAATCTCAGCAGGGTTCAAAGGGGAGCATATAAAGTGAGATGAAAGAGGCAAATGAGAGATGCATTCCCTCATACTCAGCTCTAAGAATGCGCCACTGCCCACCTATCAATTAATGCTTATTGTAGCTTTCTCTCAGTTCAGTTTACATGGAAATAAGATGCAGCAGATTTACATAAAGAAGACACATACAATTTACAGTATAAGCATAGTGATGCTTAACTTATGGTGATGGATTAGCACCTAGAGTTACTCCTTTATAAATCTATATGACCCATTTGAGACTCTGCAAGCAGTCTTGTAGGAAGACTGTGTTAGAAAGGTCACATTTAGATGGATTACTGAAAACCTACTCAATGCAATAGGCTTTAATTATTTCTAATTTTCATTGAATGTGAAACAAAATTTGCTAGATGTTGGTTATTTGTTTTGAATTTAGGTTTACAGAATATAGTCCCTTCAGAGCTGAAATACATGAGACACCAGTGGGACAAACATGATGAAGTGACAAATCTGACAAATATGCTTTTTTTTTGATATGGGAAGCACTTATTTTTTATGGAGCTCACAGAAGTGATGATAATGTCTGTGATTTATGCTGCTCATGACTTGCAGGTATTTTTCAGCAATAGCCATTCAATTGGAATGATGTGACTGCTCTCTGTGTAGTGATTTTTATTTTTGTGGTGGAATGTTTTTTCATGACTGCATGTACTAGATATGATGCAGAAGGCATGCTTCTTTAGTGTTCTTTTAATGAAATCATGGCATGCAGTGGATACTCTGAGCGAACATTTGTTTTTGTATTGTAAACAGATACAAGTTACTCTTCAGCTCTCGCATTTCTGACAAAGTAGCACCTCAAGATGTGTTTGCCGCCCCTAGGGGTCAATACAGTTTTTTCTTTTCAAACAGAACTCTGAAACCTAAAAAGAAACCCCCCAGGAAAAGCACTAGGCTGGCTTTGAAGCCAATTTTACATAGTGGCCAAACATGGAATTACAACATCCAGGTCCGTCACATGATGCCAACGCCTACCCCTTGAAAATGTTTTTCCCATAGACTTACATCGTGAAAGTAATGTTTGTAAAGTAATACTTTTTTTTGGTCCAATAACATATCCACATTCAGTAGAGGAGGATCTAACCGGAAGTTAACTGCTTGTCCGCTCTTGGCCACTGTTAGTCTCCAGTGCTCAATGCGGAAGATCATTAATCATAATTTCTTAAAGCTGAAATCAAGCTTTTGTGACTTCATACACCACTTAGCAACTTTCATAATAATGAATGGGGGCCTGCCTCCAACACTGTATCCAGGTCTCTTAATACATCCATGCCTAAAATGCACTTGCCATTGCCACCAGTGACCACAGATGTTACCAAATAGACCAGGGCTGAAATCTTAAAGGAAAACCTATTTTCTCAAGTTCACTGTTAGCAGTGTGGTGAACACACATTTTTCTGCCAGAGTAAGACGAGTTCTAGTTATATCACAGGAGAGGTTACTGTATTTCTTTCTTTCTCTCTGTTCTATCTTCACTTGTTTGAAGTGGGCGGGGCTCAGTAGCAAAAAGATGATGTCACATATCTCTGAGCACCAATCAGGATTTAGCAAAAATTAATTACTAACTTGTTGCTTTTTTAGGGCCTGTGTCCAGGTGGTGGTTTTTCAGAACACGTCTTTTTTCAATTTGTTTCCAATGAGGAGAGTGTATGCGACCACCTGGACAAAAATGTTGAAAAAGGGGCTGGTGTCGTCACTGCCACTTCTTTACTGTCTAACATAAGCTGTATTAATTCAGTCAGAGACAATCACAACAAAGACAGAAAAGCCCAGAAAAGTTTGCCTGGCACTGCATGTTGCTGTAGAGCAGAGGTCTTCATCGTTTTTCAGGCTAAGGACCCCTTAACTCAAAGAGAGACAGAGTAGGGACCCCCTACTACACATACTGTATAAAATCTAGTTGCACTTGGGACATTTCGGGATTTCGGGTCTTCCCTTGTTTGCCTGTAGCTGCTAAGTCAGCAGCAGTTGTAGCATGGCTCGGTGTGCTAGCCTCCCCTCTGCACTTTCAACGGTGGTTCCAAGGTGGACGGTGTGTTAGAGGCTAGTAGAAAGTTATAAAACAATCCACTGAGGCTCACAAGAATGTCTGTAACCTCGACATAGTAATATAGCTAATTTGCTAATATGTCGAAAAAAGAGAAAAACAGATGCAGCGCAGTGATGTAGCGTTAACTAGCTCATATAATTGCACAAGGATTCATGGGTAACAGTCAACCTATCATTAATGTTGTGTACTGTTAACTAAATAGGTTTTATGAATAGGCTGATTTATCTTTGCTAATCATATATTAGATTTACGTTAATGTGGATCTTCAGGCACATTTTACTTACTAACACTTTAATCAGTTAATTAAATTATTGAGGGGTCATTTTGCGGCCCCCCTGCAGTGACTCTGAGGACCCCCTAGGGGTCACGGACCCCCTGTTGAAGACCCAAGCTGTAGAGTGTTGTTCTTTATTCTGTAGTCAACCCTCTGGTATTGTGTTAGCTACCTAGCTAACGTTAATGTCAAGATATTGTTGTGATAGAAACAAAACCTATGCATATCTGCCATCTCTCTTTTGCCAAAGAAAAACACTAACCCTTAGTCAATAATGTTTTATAATTTAGATTCATAATTAAGATTTTAAACCAGGTTTTTGGGGGATAACTATATATACATGCTATGTGTATGTCTGACAAAACTGAACCATTGCTTCAGAGTTGTCTCTTAATACCATATAGTTTTGAATCAGTAAGTCATTGCTTGCAGGGATCTATAATTAATAGAAGTGGTTGAATGATGCAACAATTTAAACCACCCACACAACAGTCTAGCTGTATGAAACAGGGTGAGGGTGAAACACCTACTGATGAATGCCTCAAGATTTCTGCTGAGCTGGAACAGACAAAACATTAAAAATGTATATTAACAGTGATGTGAGAAGGATGAATGACTGGGCACTAAAATTTCTTTTCCAGCCCCTTAAATCCATTCAGGCTAAACCACTTTAATTTCCACTCTTTTATTTTTTCACTCGGTGCTCTTCCACACAGATTTGCTCTTGCACCACATGTGTTTGTAGATCCTCTTAGGGTAGCCAGGCTTGAAATCCAATTTTGGTGAAGCTATAAAGCGCAGAAAGAAATAAATAAAATAAAAAGTTTATAAACTGTGATGATTCTTTTCATTACACACTCGCCAATGGAAAACAACTTTGCAACTTTAGTGCAGAGATAGGTGTTTTTGGGATTTTACACGTGGACACAGCAATGCTAATGTAAAGCTACTTTCCGAAGAATAACAGCTGCTTACCAAGAGACTTGTTCATCATCTGGGTTTTGTTTTTACCATCTGCCAGTGCTTCGACTTTATTGGCTCTACTGATGTTCTCCAATTACCCGGTGTGGTAATTTACAGCACCTCGTAATAACCTGCTCCTGCACCATGAGGCAGGGCCCTCCTTTTCTGTGAGAAGTTTAAATAAGATCAGAGTAGAGTATTTGCAGTCTCTCAATCATACATGAGTACACTGCTCTCAGTTTATTAAAGTAATAAGCTACATGAGGCTGTGATTTGTAGTTATTTAAATCAGCTACTGGAAGAATTATTCTGAGGGAAAAAAAACACCCCCCACTGTAAAGTTGATGATTGATTTAATAAAACAAGAATAACCAGAGTTTTATAAGTTAATATGACCAATTACTCTTTTTTCACATAGCTTCAAATATGAAGCAATTTCCATTTCAAGTGTAGCTTCATATGTGTTTATATTTTACCTGTCCTTGGTGTGCTAATTATGTGTCGCATTGGATACAGAATTGCTAAGCTACAGTACAGTGACAGTTGTCTCATGATGTCAGCTCAGAATGAAAATATAGACTTGTCATTTTACAAATAATTAAACAGATCTACAATTACTTTATAAATGTGTGTAAAAAAACTAAATAATCAATTTAGCAACCAAAATGTGCCAAAAAAGTCAAAGCTAAAATGTAAAAGTATTTCAGCATCACCTCTGCTTTTGTGTCTTTGTTTCAATCTTCCTCACAGCTTAGCGCAGTCATCATATCTCTTCTTATTATCAATGACAATTTCATGTTTTATTTTATCCTCCAGGACCTTATCTCCCTTTAACCTTTTCTGATGCTGTAAACACGCAGTTAAGCTATATGTTGGGAGAATTTGAAGGGAATAGCTCTAAAACTGAAATACCACAAGCGGCTTGCTGATATATTGAATAGAACTGTTGTTGTGAAGAGCAACATCAATTTGAGCTCCAGAGTGTAGCAGCACAACACAATATAATATATTGTTTTTGGAGAAGAGGGCTGTTGATCTGCCTTCTAGCTGCTCTTCTTCTTCTTCTGAGAGGCCAGTAACATGATCTGTACTAATTTGTGTTTGAGCTTTTGATGCTCGCTGTGACATCACTGATAGTCAAGGGAAGCCAGTACTAGTGATCACCATTTAGACATACACATGAACACACCAGCTGATGGGAGAATCATCGATGTGGCATTATATTGTTATATGTGCTGTCCTTTAGTGGTTTGGTACACTGATACTAGTTGTGATGTTTTAAGAGTGTAAGAATCACTGTCTCTAGCAAAACAGATGACAATTTATGTGTGTAAATCACAGTGTTTGCTGAAATTTGCTATTTTGACTCTGACTTCAATCAGCACCCTTACTGGTTAGGTTAGGTTTAGGAAAAAAGCTCATGGTTGGTTGATGTGATGTGATGATGTGACATAAGTCATTGTTCACTTTTAATTGCGCATGGGACACAAACACAGGTCTCCTGGGTCAAAGTTCTGTATGTGTTTGACCTCTCCACCACCATGAATGTATAATGAGAACTTGAATCAGTGCTGGAGGTGGAGCCCCGTTCATTTATACAAAAGCTGCTTAGTAGTGCGTGAAAACAAAAAATATGAAACCACCTGGATCTTCCACATCCATGGACCTATTGAGCAAGCACACAGAAGACTGGTTTAGCCCTCAGCTATTTTAAAGGGGGATAAAATGACTTGGTTATCTGACTGAACAGATCAAATTCTGCCAGCAAAAGGAGTCATTCTATGGGTTTGTGCCACCCAAAAAATGTAACCATGATATCCCTGACATTATGTAGTTAATCTAACCCAAAAACACAGATAGGGTTGATCTTTTATTCAAAACCATACAAAATAGTTTTGTTGTCTGAACCTAACTGCGACTGCTTTACAACAGTAACTATGTGCTGCCATGAGACGCAAATGGGGCGTGACAGTGTATTGGTATTTGATGACCTGGGATGAGAATGTGTTGTGGTGTCACACTACAGGTCTTGAAGTTGTAACTCCATGTTTTCACCACTAGGTCAAATTAGCTTTAAAGCCTGGCGCTCTTCCAGCGGGCTAGGTTCCTACCATAGACTGTAGAAATATCCGTTCAGACCTTTTACCTCTTTATGTCACCCAACTTGCTCCTTTGCTCCCATTATATGTGAAAAATCAGTCTGTAGTGCATAGGTCACATGATCACAGCCTCCTGGCTCACAATTACATGGGTTCTATATGAATTATAGTGCATTGCTTTTTGTAGGTACAACTAGAAAAAGTATTTTAATCTAACATTTACTCTAACAGTCTAGCCAGCAAATATAAATTAAAAGGCGCATAAATATTGTACATTTTTTTCCTTACCAGTGCAGGTTTTACCTGTGTATATGAAACTCACATGGAATGCGCCTTTTACTCCAGAACATGGTGCTTCTCATCTCTAAAGGGCCCCGTATCTATCAGACCTCTACAGGAAGCTGCATCATCCATCACTGTCAGTGTTAATATTGTTTCCCCTCACCTCCCAATAGGCAGCTTGTGTTTTGGTTTACAGCATTTATGTTTTCAGACTTGTGTACTCACAGGCCCTCACCTGGCTTTGCTCTCTGGCATCCCCCTGCCAAAACACATAAAACTAATTTCAACATTACATGCAGCCAGCATATTAAAATGCCTCTGCTCGAAGACATCGTTCTCCCTCTTTCTCGCTTGCTCTCGTCACTCCCTCCAGGACTTAGCTTATTATTGTTGTGTTTTATATTCTGTTTCTTGTCTCAAGATTGCTTTGAAAAATGTTCTTCTGAAATTGCTGGGATTTGATGCGGTTAGACGATGACAAGAGCTCTGCTGTAATCGATTAAATTTTCAAATGCTTGAAATGGTTTTTCATTGTTAAGAAGGACTGATAAGTGCAATACTATTACAACTACTATTACTGCTGTGTGAATACCCAGCTGTATTGGTTAGTAGAAAAGTAAAAAAGATGGATGGATCAGATGCCAAAAACAGACCACTGTTAATACAAAATATAAAGTAGAAAGCTCTATTGTAAGAAATAAGCAAGTAGCCCTGATCAAAGCAAGAACAATAGACTCTGGCTTCTTTTCTTTCTTTCTTTGTTTCACTCCACTTAGATGCAATTTTCCAGCATGTGTCTGTCATGTTTAGAGGCAAGAAAATAACGTCTCCTTCAAAGAATGATAACCTAATAGTAGGTCTTTCTATCTAGCTGCATGGCTGTCTTTCCTTACAAGAGATTCAGCCATCAAGTGTCATAAACATACAACAATTTCAACACAGTGTCTCTGTGCTCCCTCTGACTTTTCTCTCCTTTTCTAGTCCCTTTGACCACTGTATTTTGCTTGCTTGCCTCGGCACAGTGCACAGAAAATACCTGTGCTGTTCAAATATCGCTCAGATTCTGGGAGATGTGAGTGCCAAAGTGTTTTTTGCCTGAGAGTGTGTTCGTCCACCTCCTTCGAACCAATCCTGTAAATACATAAAGGTCAAGGCTCACACTCAAGGCATGCTTTCCAGCACTATCACAGTAATTACCTTTTCCCTCCCATCCGTGGACATTCACATCCACGTTTTAGAACATGGAAAGGTGAAGGAAAACTATTTGTAGATGAAATTCAAAGGTAATTCCCTGCAAACCAGATTTCTCCCGTGTCTGATAGCATCAGAAATCATTAATGAAAGATAATATTCATGTCATGATTACCTACAAGCATTTGGAAATGAGCAGCTCTGCCCCCAAGCAAGAGATCAGAAAACTAAAACCACAATTTTAGATATCACAGCAATCGAGCAAGAGTCAGTATAACGTCCACCAGCCAGGTTGCCAAAACAAAATGTTGACATTCTGCATTTCTGTAAACCATGACTATGTTACATTTGCATGTTTCATTTTTATGTTTTCATAGTGACATATTATATGAGCTGACTTTGTCATCTTAGGTGGAGAAGATCGTGGATGGTGTGACACTTGGCAGGTAGATGCTTGCCAAGTTGCAGATCAACAAACAACAAAACTGGACAATATCTAGCAAGTCATTGCTGTGTTCTCTGTGGCAGTTTAGACAACAAAACAAACATGGAGTTTTTTTAGCAACCTGTGTCTGTTTTTTCAGCTGCTTTTTAGTCCCTAAACATGGGTGTTTTAGGGACCCATCGTGGTTTGAGACGTTTTGTACCAAGAAATCACTGGTTTTCAAGCAAGGATTATGCCCCAGAAACCACGTGTTTTATGCCAGAACCTGATCCTTTAGTTATTACAACCAAACTATTTTTGTGCCTAAACGTAAGCATTTGTTAACTACAATATATCTGATACATAGTAATGTGCATATGTAACGTATATGAGATTTGCAAAAACGTACAACGCCAACATTTTTACAGCCACTTGATTTTAGTTTAACGTGGGTGTGACTGTGGTTTTGATATACAGAGAAACTACAGCGCAGAGTTGCTAAAACAGAGATTAAAGCATGTGTCTTTGTGCTATTGGGCTGTGTGTGTACTGTATGTGTGTTAGCGCACCAGGCAGCACAAATCACAGGAGTGGTACTGTACTGTATGTCACACTATAAAGGGGGGAGACAAATGGAACAGCTGGTCAGGTGAAAACGAAGGCAAGAGGTAAAC
This sequence comes from Cephalopholis sonnerati, assembly GCA_019142605.1. Lineage (NCBI taxonomy): Eukaryota > Metazoa > Chordata > Actinopteri > Perciformes > Serranidae > Cephalopholis > Cephalopholis sonnerati. Next base: position 13,939,921 of record JAGQAX010000017.1, read on the forward strand.
TGTACTGAATCTTAAGTCTGGACTTAAATAGACAGAGAGACAGTTTCACTGCGGATGCCAGGAGGCCTGTTTCAAAGAAAGGTGACTCTGCAGGAGAAGACTCCCACAGAGTCTAAGACTGAGGCAACAGATTTCTAGTTTGCATGAGGGTACGGGTGAGTGAAACTATTTGGATAATTGTGCCAGAGAGAAGTGAGCTGCAGGCCTAGTGCTGGATTTATTCGACAAAATACATTATAGATTCTACCTTGAAGTAATTCTTAAAAACTATTCAAAATAAGGGTCTGTTTGTGTTTTTATTCAATGAGCTTTTCTTCTGTTTTTCTTTGCCTCTTTTCTTCCACTGCGCTGAAATAAAAGCCGACTAAAACAGCAGTGAAAATAGCGGGGTGCCAAGCAAGCCCACCTGACCCACTTTTAACCTCGTCTCTATGGCCAAATACTGCTATGCTTGCACAAACCATTGACAGTACTCAGCTCCTTTCAAGTTAGCTTTATATTAACATGAACATAAGAGCGCTGTACTTGTTGCTTAAAGCAAAACATGGGAAAAAAAAGAAAAAACAAAACAAAGACAACGGTCCTCGATGTATCTTGCTGGCGCTTCAATTTTCCTCGTTCCAGATGGTCTTTGCTGTCTGATAAAGAATGAAATAAGTCTTGCTTCTGCGTATAGTCTGTGGCTGATTCAGTGTTATAACAGGAGCTCCCCATGAGATAAAGAGTATTGACAAGTGTAATGACGTACATAGGCATGTCAATCTATGACAAGTGCACAGATAAGGTTGAAAATCACCTGCGTTGTCCTTTAGTACTATTTTCCTTAAGCTGATGACAATCGTTATGGAGCCTGGGAATCATTTGAAGATGGGCGGAGAGCATGACATCAATCAAGTAGCTTTTAAATTCACCACTAATGAAATGACTAAGGGACTGTTCTTTATTTCTCAGAGAAGGGGGATGGCTGTGGTGTAAGGGTGTGAGTTTTTTTTTTATTTTTTAGTCTTGACCTGCCCTGAAGCTACTTGTATTTTTCCTTAGTGACTGGGGGAAAATGCATGGCCCTCTTTCCACCATAATATATATGTATCTATCTATCTATCTAGATAGAGATAGATATATATAGATATATTCACACCAAATCTAGGTATCAGAGCAAGTGAGGAAACGACATTGGTGTGAGAGTTATCACCCAAACTAAAAAACCTAATTTCTTAAGCAAAATGCAAATCCTCCTTTCAAACCGCACCATCATCACACAAGCTGTGTGTGCACTTCAGCAGAATGTCGGCACATAACAGCCACCCATTCCACCACAAAAAGCCATGCATGCATCACAGCCGGCATTTGCATCATGTGCATAATGAAAGTTTTCCCAAGTAAACTGTTCACAGCAGTGGCAGCAACAGTCAGCCAGACTAAGTAATGTGGTGCGTTACCCGTTGATATTTAAACATTAGAAGATGAAAGCTGATAATACAGAATAGCTCCACCTGGCTCAGTCTTGACAAGGTGCTGAAAAAAATCAATGAGTCCAAAATGGTTTTTCACTATTGTCATGCATGCAGGAGTGTAGAATTGAATGTTTTTCACAGGATATGGGTAGTGCAAGCGCTTTATTTTTGACAGCATTTTAAATGAGCCACATAGAATAAAGTGACATTGATAAAATTCCACTATTTTAAGGTTAGATTTGGTTATGTTTCCTGATGGAAGCGTTTGTCGTGCATGATGTGGTCTAGAACCGTTGGAAATTTGGTAGGTTTTAGAGTTTAGATGGTATTTAAAATGAATACAAATCACAACCATTTAAAATTGCATGTCACTCCCCTTGGCCAAATTAATTTACTCAAACAGAAGTCCCATCCCAGTGCCTAAAAATATAATTGACATGCCTCCCATGTTCTGCACCATCCCCTCTCCCCTTCATAAATAAAGAACAGTCCCTGAAGTAGAAGTGCTAGATATACATCCTGCAACCTCAAAGAAAACTCTTCAGTAAAGCATGGCTCTTCTTTAGTGTACATTACATGGGTTTTTATTTTTATCTATATACTGATGTGTTATATAATAGCGATGCTAAAGTAGCCTATACACCTGAGATCTCATGATAATAAGTTATACTGGATGCTGCCAAAAGAGAGCCAAGTTGTAGTTTTAAATGCATATTTTGTTATTCCAGAACACATTTTATAAATTTCTCACAACATAGTAATCCACTACAGATTTCAAAGTTGTATGTCTTTTTTCACCCACAGCTCTATTCTTAATTGACTCCACCATGGAGTAAATGAGAAGAAAATGAAAAGATAAATTACTCTAATGGGAGGAAATGAAGTGTGAAAAGAGACATTCCTCCCAGTATTTTCTAGGATGCAGCACATTGGTAAATTGAAATACAACAAGCTACCGGCTTCTATATAAGACAGATTCTGCCATGATTACAGAAAATGATGTGATTTTAATACCAGGCATTTGTACAGCAAGACATGCACTCATTTATTCCTTGGCTCTCTTGGAAAAAAAGGGAAAAGTGAAAAGCAAAAAAAAAAATGCACAGAAGAAGACAAAATAGGGAAAACTGTGGCATGTGAAATGCAAATTGATTCAGCTAACAAAATGATAGATTATAAAATAAATTGACAATGTAATAAATTGACAATTAAGCCACATTTAACCTTTCACTGAAGGGTTCAGATTTGCTTGAGGTTGGTCCATTTACCCCCTCCAGCTTGAGAGCTTTACAGTAGATTTCATGCAAATAGTGGGGCTGGGTGGCTCTGTTTTTGTTCTGCTCCAGCTTAAAGGTCAGGTCTTACGAGCTTCCTAGCACCATTAAGACAGAGTTTGTTTAAAGCCTGTCTGAAGGACAATGCTCAATGAACCGAAACACAGACAGGCCGTAATAAATGAAAGGGAAAAGTTATGGTTCCGCTCAATGAAGTCAAAGGGCAGATGGAGGATAAGATTGTGTTTCATTTCAATATGCTGTTATCCTCACGACTCAAAACACAGACAGAGAGTAAAGGGGAAATTTGATGCTCAGAAATTGGAATCTCTGCACAGTCATGGATGCACTATTCTGGTCTTAGACTGAAAATCACTGTGTGATTTGTGACCTTTTGTTTTTTTTTTACTCTTCTAGCCAGTGCTCCCTTAATTTAATTTTCTTCATTTTCTTCCTGCTACCTTTTTTTTTTATTATTTATTTCCACTTCCATGCACTTGTCACAGCCACAAACCAAATTAAATTATCAATTCATTAAGTTAACTAATGGAATCATTTATCATTTTCACCCCATTATTTCCTGTAGCCTTTCTTTATGGCTTCATGCAAACAAGCAGAATGTGCACATAATGCTGGAATTGCAAATGTCACTACTAGGAAATGTTCACCTTGTGTTAGACTGAATTTATGAGTGCAAAGCTCCAGTGACGACCCTAAAAGGAGTCATGTAGAGTGATCTGAAGGCCTCGTATCTGAGCCCAGCGGAAGCTGCTTATTGATTTGCTTGTCTAGTGGCTCTCCGTAATAATAAGGAAATAAAGCCCCTGGATATAAGGAGATTGATGTCAATCAGCAGCCTGCCTCAAGTGTAGCTTGTCCCATCTTATTAGTGCTCTCTCCATGCACTGAGTGTTCACTGATGACTCCATTGATATGCAACTGAAGAGAGGAGGCTGTGTGTTGCCATCTTGAGGAGGATTCCCCCATGATTGCTCACTCTGTCATCTTAGTCAGTGTCGACTTAGAGGTTGCCATGGATCCATGGAATATCAGGGCAAAGCATGAGCTTGTACCTCCACTCACACATAATCAGGACGGCCAGACACCCTTTATTATAATATAGTCAGCAGAGATGAGCCATAGCACTGCAAACATGCTTTATCATTTTAGAAGTCGTCTGCAAACCCTATTTGCCTTTCTAACGCTTTCATTATGTAGAGAAAAACAAATGAGCAGTTGAGACATTCAGTTCAGTTCAGATCTTCTTGTCCCACAAGGGGATTTTTTTTTATTTTGGCAGCAAGACAGCATGAAAACACAAGAACATAAAAACATAAACCCAATGAAAACACAAGAATTGAAAAGTGCTGCTGCTATGCACATAATTCAGAGTAAAATAAAAGGTAAACAGCAAGATGAATAATAAAGATTTGAAGAAAAAAATGTTAACCTCTGTGACAAACTAAGAGGCAGTGTGTCATGTATTAGTGGCATAACGTCCTGTTTATTTTCATACCTTATTCAGCAAGGTATCTTTAAAAGATTAGGTTACACCTTTTGAAACATTAATGTGGCAGAGTGCCCTGTACAGTTCTCAAGGATAAAAAATATGCCCTGTGATTGTGAAGAAAAAGTAAAAACCATTTGAGTACGAATTGTTTTAATTTTCCAGACTCAACTTAACTCTTGACCTCAATACATGCAGACCAGTTTTACTGTACCGTACAGGTTTGTTTTGATAATCTCATACTGTCAAATCTGATAATACTGTGTTAATAACCAGATATCTGGTTATAATGACCAGCCCCAGAAGAAAATGTTGCCATTACACATTTCTGCAAACTTTGTATATGGTACATTTACACGTCACCATGATAAGATGTCTGCCAAGATGCCGACAGCTGCAGACCAATGTTTGAGACCAACAAACAACAAAACTGGCTGTTTTTTAAGTGAGTAATTGCTGTTTTACGTAGGTGTTTTTTAGGGACCCATTGCTGTTTTTTCAGTGGGGATTGTACCATATAAAGCAATCGTTTTTTGCTAAACCATAGCTGCGTTTCTTGCCAACATTGTTATTAAAAGTGATTGTTATTTACAGAGACATTACTGCTCTTCCAGTGGGGATTGTGCTCCCTAAACCAGGAATTTTAAGCCAGAGCATGATCCTTTCTTAACCATAACCAAGTGGTTATTGTGCCCAAACCTACCACAGCATTGTTGAAAGGTTAAGTTTCAACATATGTAATACATAATGTGCAAATCTGACATAGCTATAGATTGCAAAAACTTACAATGCCATTTTTTTGCCCTGCTGACACTGGCTGGATGTGATGCAGCATAAGGACCAAGTGAACATTTTCCACACTCTTAATACTTCCAGCTTCCTCTGAGATGCCCTGACATGCTTTAAATGTACTCTACTAAATGTGCAAACAGAAGAAACACTTCACTTAGTAAATTTCCCTAAGGACAATAAATGTTATTTTATTGTATTTGTGACACTGCTCAGGATTAGATAACAGTAATCTCATTCTGTCATGGTAATTACCACCTTTAATTTATGAATTAGGTCTAGAGTAATTAACCAGCTTCAGTGTAGTGTGATGTTATACAATAACACACATTATCTCTTATATGTGCAGCATTGCTTCTACTTTTAGCAGTTGGATCTACTGCAGTAAATGAAGTTTAACTGAGGTATAAGCGCTATTAAATTTCACACTATTACATCTCATATTATTACATCATCCCTTTGTGACTGCGTCCATTGCCTGTGACTTGATGCAACTTGCTGGTATGTGAAGAGTTAAATATAACAGCATGACACCTCTTCTGTGGACCTGACAGAGCACATCAAGATCACTTTGTTCTGACAGTAGCCTGGTTATGCCAGCATATTACAGTACATCTACACCTGATTGGAGTCCTTCAAGCACAATAAATTTAAATTGGCTGGCAGTAGGGTGTGATTTTCTAACTATGGATGGAAACAGGTGAGAACTGGACCTGCCTGTGTTTCTATAGAGAGGAGCAGAGTCTGGTAAAGGCTGTAATTTTTGACAATTTGACAGTAACACGTGGCTGGATAACAAATCAAATGAACCTGATTTTAGCATTTGCTTTACTTTATATCATGTTGCTAAAGAAATGTTTGTTTATCTTTGATAATGACATGAAAATAGCCTCTTTTCTCTTGCTACTGTATATAAGCTAGTGGCCTGCCTGTTTGTCCAGAGTGAAATGTGTGGGAACACAGGCTGGATTTGACCTTTCAACTTAGCATGTTAGAATTAGCACCACACAGAATCAATATACTACGGCACAAATGTGACCTACAGGTCACATTAGATAGAGGGAATAATTTTCTGAATGACAGCAAATGAATGAATGAGTGGCTGAGTTTATGAGTGTGCTAATGACTTGTGTCAATCGACAAACCATACCTGACCTACTGATAGTTTTTGGACCAGTATTGCTAATGTACACAGTGCATTAATGATGAATTTGTGGGAGTAACTAGTTACACGTAACATGTTAAGAAATTAAATTACAAAATTAATCTAATTGTGATCAGCTACAGTTACTAAGAAAAAATATATAATTTAAGTTATTTAAGGCACTGACCAAAATGTTGGTTATTACAAAGGGGTTACATGTGAATATATCCTTTTCGGTAGTTCAGATGTAGAATTTAACATTCATTCTGTTGCTTTGTATCTTTTTGCCAGAGGGTATTTCTAGGCATTTTACCGTTTTATTGCCCAGTTTAAAACATTCGTAAGAACTGTAATCAAAAAGTAATCACATGTAATAAGTTACAACTTTGAAGTAATTAAATAGGATCATTTGTAATCTGTAACCAATTGCATTTTAAAAGTAACCGTCCCAACACCTTCAATAAACAGTTATTTTACTTGTTTGGTTTGTCATTTTTAATTACGTAGGCAATAACAAGTTAAGTGCCTGCCTGTTTTGTCACCAAATTTTGATCATTTTTTTTATTTTTGGTGTGTTTCGTAGCCGAAAAATACTGGGCAACAGACGTGATGTGTTACTTAGACAGGGCAGAGTGGGGTATTTACCGACTACACAGCATTTTTGTAGCGTGATTACTGCCAGCTTTTCTGTGTGTATTAAGTTTTGCCAAGTGATAATTCAGTTGGTTATGCAGGGTCTTGCTGGTTGTGTAGGCTATATTAAATGGTACTGAATTAATTAACTGGATTGTTTTAACAACATGACGCCTAGATTAATAGATTTATTTTAATTTGAAATATAAAAACACCCACAAGGTGTCACATTGCCTCTGGTACAATGGTATTCATTTTAATAACTTATTAAACAGATCATACATGTCACAGATAAATAGTTCTATTTGTTTTTACCTGTTGGAGGGTCGTGGAGCTGCGTGTAGTGGAAAAAAATATTCATTTGAAATTAATAGCAGAAAAATAGCATCGAGCCATGTGGTGCCTGTGGTGCTGCTGTGCTCAGTGTAGCATCGTCAGTTGAGTAGTAGATGCGTTTTGCTGCAAGCATGCTGTTGTAGACGTGTTGGGCTGCATCTGTACCCCATGTATTTCAGCCCTAAGTCACAGATTGTTTAACTGTTCATGTCATACTTTTACTAACACGTTAACAGTTACTATAATGCTCTTTGATCTCCACTAACCTGTACAAAAGGCGCTATACAGCTGAAGTCTGACTGATTCATTGATTGCCATGTTCAGGATCCAGTCAGACGCCAGGGTTGGCTATTCTGGGGTTGATGCTGCAACTGTTACAGCCCTTGACAAGATGCTATGTTTAAAAATATATATTTTCTTGAAATGTTCTGCAATTTACATTTTGAAATAATCTAATTAATAATTTATAATAATTTTATATAATATAATTTCATTGACATGCTCTACAATATGTAGTTTTTCTAATGACTACTACACATTTTACCAGCCTCGTTGCATTTTTAAGATGTCATGCTTATGTTAGTGTGAAAATAGAATTTCACAGTTGAATCTTTATTTCACATTTCATCTGTTCATCTGTGTTTTTAGCAGCCCAAATGTAAAACATTTCACATAATGTACAGAAAAGATTAGTCATCAGTGATTGCAATATGTGTGTGAATTTGACAATTTACCCTTACGTTTGCAACTAATGAATGTGACTTGCATGAAAACGAGACTGTGTAACTGGTTATTTCCTGTTTTGTATGGATTGCTTTACATTAAACTAATACTCAACAAATTGTATTTAAAATTGAGTTTCCAGCTCTATTCTGTGAAACCTCAACTGTAAACACCCAATTAAGGTTCAGAAATGAAAGCAGTTTGGTAGCAGCACTCGCTCCTCTGTAATCACCACAGTGAGGTCTCCAACCTGTACGCATTGATCCTGTATTGATCTGTGTATGAGAAACTCTGGTTTAACCCAGTTCTCCATTCTCACTCTCCACTTTCACTCAATATTCTGACTGAAGGACAGCAACTGGATGGTCAACAGCTGGCCAAGACAGATAGAGACAGAAAGAGAGATAAAGATAGGAAAATAAGAGGTAGGTCTCAGTTACTGGTTTGATGCAGCAATGACAGTCTTGTCAAAGCATAATCCCCCATCTTTACCATACTGTATGTCTGAGATTCCTGTGTACTTTGCAGTAATGGGGGGAAGGCGGGGCAGCCTTATAAACTTCAATCATTCATGAAGACCTCCCTTTACACGCTTTATTCTTGCTGGTTGTGAGACATGTCAAATATGCTTAGTTTGCCTTTATAGTGGAGCTTTCGCTGCTCTTGTTGTGACAGAATAAGGCTACAAGGAAATGTTTCTCCTCCATCTTAGAACATCAAAAGGTCTTTGAATTGCTTCTGTCGCCAAGAAAGATAAATGTGGTGTTGTCGCGTCTGCCAGTATAATGTAAAACCATGTGTCAATTCTGTCAGCCCGGGAGAGGCTTTGTAACAAAATTGTTTACTCTTCCTCTTGAATAGCCCGATCAAACTTTTATTAGCGCGCTGGATGGTGGTAAAACCACTCTGCATCAGCAAAATGTTACAGTGGCTTACAACTACTACTTTCCAAGTTTTACGAGTGAAGCAGAGCTTCTCCTGAGGTGCAGTTCATTTCACATTAATTCAGACACCATTTCTCATTTAAAACCTAAATGTAAGTTTCCTGTCATGGGAATTCTTATAGAATCAATGAAGTCAAAGTCAGTTTCCAGGGTGAACATTTGCCTCCTGGAGAGCAAATTTAAGCATCTGTTTTATTTGCAGGAAAAGCAACTGCTGCTTGTAATCAATACACTCGAAATGAGCCAGTCAACTGTAGAATATTCAAGCTTTAGAAGTGAATCAGATGTTAAGAACTGATCGCATGGGGATTAAACATGTATGTATGTATTGTGTGTGTATGTAGACAACAGACACAAATAGAAAACTTGCAACAAAGCTGAAACAAGAGGATTTTTTTGTAGAAATTTATGAGAACATTTATGAGAAAAGGTTGAACAAATTTGCCTTGAAAGCATTTTTTTTCCCCAATTATTAGAATTCTTTTGTCCAATGTGTTGTCTGTCTGTTATGGACCATTGACATAATTCACACTGTTTTCACAGAAACTACAGTTAATTATCAAGTTTCTAAATAGCTAAAATGTTCTTTACATACAAGTCCAGTACCAAAATTATGGAATTTTCTTTGTCTTATTTAGAGATGCTCTCAGACAGTATGCCAGAAAAGAAAACCTAATGTCCTCAAATTTAGTATAAGGCCTCTTCTTCAGCAGATCAAAAGCTATATTGAAACAGCTGATAGGCATTTCAATAGAAACAGATCATTGAAACATTGAGAGATAGCTGATTTACTGTATGTATTGTAAAAGAGACACAACATTCTGAGCTCAATAATAGACATAACTGGGTGTCCTTCAGTTATATGTTCATGTACAGTAAAAAGCAAATTATTTGGACTGATTTTGTTCAATGTGAATACAAAACAACACAGAGGAGCAGAGAGAGAAAAAATAATGTATGGACTAGAAGGTTTAATTCTTAGAGGCAGAGGAGTAGCTGGACCTGGACTCTCTGAAAGTATGCATCTTGTTTTTTTTTTGCGCCATTTCTTTTTACACCTGTGTAGCCAAAGGCCATGTATGTTGTTAATAAAGCTTTTACTGCAGAAATTCTGTTTATTTTTTTCTACATTCTGTAGAGATGACTCAGTCAACACTCAGCCAAAAAGTGGTAAAAGGAAACTGGATGCAGGTAGAACTAAAACATGAGAAGAAATGCAGTTTTGTAATGCCATCAACTGTCAGTGTTTTTGTAAGTTGCTGTGCTGTGATTGACTATATGTTCCTCTTGGATAGAAAACGTGCTAGTGTTTGAACATTGCCGTGTTATGATAGAGATACTGCATGTGGACAAAGGGATTTTTTGGCGTTTGTTATGTAATGTAATGAAATGTGGAGATAGTGTTTAAGTTATGGGCAAAGTGTGGTTTTGAGCAGAAAATTAACTATTTGGCTCACTGTGTGATGTAGGTTTGTTGCTGTGTTAAGAGAACAGAAAAAGTATCTTAAAGGGCCAGTGTGTAGGATTTATTGGCAGGATTGGAATATAATACAAAAAAGATGTTTTCTTTAGTGTACAATCTTTTGAAAATAAGAATCTTTGTGTTTTTATTACCATAGAATCAGCTACACAGGGAGTAGATCCTTGTCTACGGAGATTACGTTGCCATGTTTTGACAGCGGCCTAGAATGGACAAACCAAACCCTGGCTCTATATAGGGTCATGAGCATTTTCATGTTTTTGCGTCAGCCACTGTAGCTAGAAACCCTTCAGTGACAAGCAGAGTGGAAACACTAATTTTTTTTTTTTTTTTTTTTTACGTGAAATTGCTTAGTTCAGTATTTTTACTGGTTTAAATCACAGGGTCCATTTGTTTTGGAGATAGAGACCCCTGTATATACCATGACTTCCTGTAAAAACCACCCAAACGTTTGGATCTTACGTTATCAGAGAAAAAATGTTGAGCATACATTATCATGTGATAGGCTAGCAGTTGCCTCTGACATGGCAATAGCATTGGAGAAACACTGATTTGTATCATGAAACTGCTTTATTCTGTATTTTTAACGGTTTAAAAGACTTGGTCAATTTGATTTGGAGAATGGGAGACCTCTGCAGATAATTTGGCTCATGGTAAAAACCTCCTGAACATCTGGATCAGAAATAAGATAAGCACATATTCAGTCATCAGAGAAAAAGTTGAACATGCAATCGCTGAGTGAGCTGCTATGTAGAAGAAACTGATTTGTAACAGGAAACAGCTTTATTCAGTATGTTCATTAGTTTAAACCACCGGGTCCATTTCTTTTGTAGAGGAAGAGGCCTCTGTGGATAATTCATCCCTCCTTAAAAACCTCCTGAACAACCAAAACTGAAGGAATTCTAATCTGTAGAAGTTTCAGCTGGTTGCAATCTGCAATCCTCACCGATGCCACTAAATCCCCTTAAATCTGAACACACTGTTCCTTTAAGCGTAAACGCATGTCAGCAGTTCTGAAAAACTGTAACATGTAATCTGTATTACCATGCAGCTGACCTCTAAAAGACCATTGTAAAATGAATCTGATATCTGCTTTGGCTTCTAGCATTCATCTTCTCGGAGCACTGCAGCTTATAGAAACACCTACCATGATGATATCTCACTCTTTTGCTGCCTGTGTCAACAACATCCTTTCATCAATAAGCATGAAAAGTATGCTGGCAGCTTTTCTGCCTCATTAGGACAAGTGAATGCAAGCTAATTAAGGTGTCAAAGCAGACGGCATTATTTCATGTCGACACGTGTACGTAGACACATAAGAGGATTATATGAACTCCCTCAGTGTTGTTGATATTTATCTTAGATGCGCTATACAAAAAAAAAAACACACAGAATTGTTTTATGTGGAGATGAAATTAGATGGAAAAAGAGAAAGGTGGAGACTGCGCTAATGCTGAAATTCACAATCAGCTGTAGTATTTTTAGTCAGCTCATAGCACTGTGCTGTAAAGATGGTGATTGCCATAGATGTTTAATTTTTTATGTCCAGCAGTGTATCCCTACCCCTATCTTAACAAGACAGAAACAAATCCTGCCAACACACACCTAAAAACAGCCCGTCAGCACTAGAGTTTCAAAACCCGATGAAAACTCTTTCCACATAAATCCTTGTTGTCATTCTGAGTTTGTATAACTAGCAGCCAGCCAGAGAACATTTGATCATTTTAGGATAGCTTTCCTGTCGAAGCCACTGAGGACATACAAAGGCATTCGTCTTTGCTAACATTTACACTGTCTGGAGGATTTGGAGTAGTGGGAATCATTAATTCATTAGATTTTTTCCACACTACTGATGTGAGGAAAATGCAGCAGATAATGGGGTAAATATGGCACTTTTGGACTCACTGTGCGATCATTTTGGCAACAAAAACACTTACACTGCTCTTACACTGTTTAAACTGATTGGCTGGTCTGTTCCTCTTGAGCTGTGAAAAGATATGCTGATGTTTAAAACCAACCTGGCCTCACAGTGGTAAATGAAATGACCACAACCTCTTAACGACGCATTACATGGTGGTGGCATGTGGCGCCACAGGAACAGTGCCAATGGAAAGTCAATTAAGATCATTTAATGTGGTAAACACAAGAATTCCCTCTTTCAGTGACATAATGGAATGGGCGGTGGTTAACGTAGGAAGTATAAAGAGTAAGAAGGTCCATGTAGGGAGAAGGTCAGGGTGGGAGGCATTTATGATACTGGTATTTGTGTTCGAACAACTGCAGTAACCTCATGTGAAGTGATGTACATGTGTCACTTAACAATGTACTTACACCCCTATATAACAAACGTAGTTATTTTAACTGAAAACACTATGTTTTTCTAAATCTAACAAAGTAGTTTTGGTGCCTTAACCCAACTGTGCAGCCACCACATAATGCAGTGTTAAGAGTTCACATTCATGCCATGTATATGTATGAGATCACATTGTTTTGTGAGTATATAATATATACAGTGAGTTTTATATTGGGCTGTACTGTTCTTTTAAATTTGGTTACTATGGTCACTTTCTGTAAGTGAGGAGCTGAAACCAGAACCTGAAGCAAATTCTTCTGTGGCTCTTAATGATTTTATGAGGTAATTAAAGCCCATTACACAGGTGTCACAAGGACAGGTGTAGGTGATGTGAAGCTTTAATCCTTTCAGTCTTTATTCCCATTGATGGTATTACTTTATTTTTTAAAAAGATTATTGTTTAGTTAAGTATTACATGCATGCCACTGTCAGAGTTTTTATTGACTGCGATTACTTTGTTACTAAACTCTCACCGTCTCTCTGCGGCTGTTTGATTAAAACTGGAGCTCAGTCTGTCTTTTAAATTGATTAGCTGTGTCACTGTCAAAACAGCAGTGTCCCTGAAGAGAACATCTTTTGTTTTGGCTTTCACATTGTAAAATGTCATGTAAAAGTTTCATGTTTAAACTCGTGTCAGCAAATATCTGTTGTGACTTGCAATAATGCATCACATGTAAGCTTTCTGTATGTGGTTTACTGACTATTTGCTAGCTGAGTGCTTTTCCTGTGGGAATTTAAACAATGCCAGCGCTGTGTTTGAGTGGTGTGTGTTTGTGAAGGGTCGAAAAAAAAAAAGAAAAAGAAAAGGAGAGGGAATAAGAATACTAGCCCTCAGAAGAACGCCATAGAAAAATATGTGCTTTTAAACCTTTTTATCTTGCAAGTAACTAGACTATTTTTGCTTAGTGTTTCTCCACTCTTAGATTTCACCGCCTGCGGTGTATGATTGTGGAATTCGCCTTTGATAATAAAACTGGCTTTCTGCAAGCTGCTACTCACCACTGTCAGTATTAGTCACAGCCGCATCTTAAAATCTGAAAAGAATGTTCATTACGGTAGTTCAATAAAATGTATGGAATGTCAAATATTTGATTTTAACACTGAAAATAAACTGTATGTGTTCTCAGGACACCATCATACCATGTGTGCTGTACATCACTTGTCGTGACCTATATATGTCAACCCGTTAGACTATTTTTTTCTATTATTTAAGCTTCTATAATGGATAGTGTAAGGGATTATACTTACTATGCCACCACTCCCTCCCCCCAAAGCTACACACACACATGCATAATGAACTGATTTAAATAGCAAGGAAATGTGTGTGGAAGAATTATACAAGAGGACAGCCTCTCACCTCATTAGGCATAATTTTAGTAGATTATAGTCTGGCAGTCTTGATGATTCTATAATGAAACTGTCAAAAAGACGTACTGCTCTTGTGCACTGTATGTTGCTTCTGTAGCTCACTGGCCTGTAATATTTAGCTCAACACACCCGCTTTCTCTTTTTTCTCTTAGCTCCAAAGGAAAGCAACGGCATCATTAAGAGGACACTGGGCCCAGAGAGGGACTCGTCAACACAAGACACGGAGAGTGAAGTCCACTCTGTCACCACTGTCTCACCTATGAACATCCCCAACCACCGGCCTGTCCTCAAGGGCCTGCTGCTTCATGAGCACCTACTTACAAGGGATTTCCAGGGAGACCAGCACTTTTTCAGGAGGGATGGCTCTGTGGCAGCATATTCCACCATTCCAGGCTCTGCCTCAGATTCAGGAGACCCTGTCACTCAGCTGGTGCCCCATGAGGATGCCCCAGCCTTCTCAGACATTGCCACTACTGCCACTGCGGCTGCCACCTCCCCACTGACCACATTTTCTCCCACAACACCGAGGCCGCCCATGTCTCTCCCTCAAAAGAAGTCCTCTAAGACACGGGGGGCAGATAAGGTAGAGCCCACAACAGACTCCCTTACCACTCAAGTGACACCAAATAATAGAGGTTCATTCAGTGAGAACCCAGTGGCCTCCTTATCATCGCGGAGAAGTCGGCCTCAAAGTTGGAGTGCTTCTCCTGTAGAGGCAACCCTTGCACCCTCCTCAATGAGGATGGAGAAGGGGGAAGCTCGTGAGACAGCACTGAAGAACAAATCAAGCCCTGATCATCCACTCCCCAACCTGAGTTCCAAAGAAGAAGGTACTACCACGTCCACTACTGTTATCACCACCATCACCACCATGCAAACAGCAGGTAAGCATGTCCATGTTTTATTTGACTTTCAAAGATGCACTGAGCAAAACATTCAAATGACTTTGGGAAATAAATAGCAACCAAATAACTTTTGCCCCAACGGAAATTCAAAATTGAGAGTACCTTCCCCTTAAGGTTTAACACATCCATCCCAGAGGACAAGAAAATTAAGCATCAGGTCATCAGCATCACTGCTGTTCATTTGGCATGCTGCACACCGCTATTCATCTCTCCACCAGGAATAACAGAGTCGCTCATGTGTCAGAAACAATCTGATTTTCCCTGATGTGTCCTGCCTGTCCTTTCCACTGGCCACAGAGCGCTGACGGCCCAGATGAGCAGTGTCGGAGAGGAAATCTGCAGAGATAGTTAGAGGGTTGCGGGGGCCACGGTGGCACAGGTGGGCTGTCAGAAAGATCAGTGGTCCGGGAAAAAGGGAATCACTTGTCTTTTTACTGTCTCCCACAGAGCCATGCAGCCTGAATTTCACTGACCCTGAGGGTAACATCGAAATCCTGCAGCAACTTGACTCTGGAGTGGAGTGTAACTACTTGGTCACGGTCTACCTGGGATATGGCATTGAGATTCAGGTCAGTGCTAAAGGTTGACTGTGATGTTGTCCCTTATCAGCATTTTTCTTAACTACACGATGCAACTTCTGATAAAGTGGTAAAGTTCAAAACTGCATCTTTAATCAATCAGCGGGTAAAATGTGGTTGCAACGTGAAAGCTGAAGAGATGTCTACATTATAGATACTATTTCACATACTATGGACTGTATTAAAGGAATTTGTTCCAAAAATGAAACACCCTTAATAGAATGCTGTTGAAACAACAGTTACATGTAATCTAGACGTCTGATAAACTCTCACTTTACAACCAAATTTAGCCAGATTTTGAGGTATTTTGACCTCCAAATCAAGAAATTCAGGCCCACTAGCATTTATTCTTTATACAT
Source organism: Cephalopholis sonnerati (assembly GCA_019142605.1). NCBI lineage: Eukaryota > Metazoa > Chordata > Actinopteri > Perciformes > Serranidae > Cephalopholis > Cephalopholis sonnerati. The sequence continues at coordinate 13,955,768 of JAGQAX010000017.1, forward strand.
ACACAATTAATGTTGGGGATTCCTTTTCTGTTTCCCATTTCTAAACTACATTGTAAGTTCTTTACAACCAAGTATAATCCAGCAAGACTCTATGGTATGGGAGGCATAGCACAACTGCTGCTACTGAAAAAATAACTAAATGATTAAATACACCAATGCAAAGCATAATACAACCTCTGTTTAAGACCATATATTGGCTTTGGATAGTGCGGTTATTTGAAAAAGCCAAACCTTGAAGTTGAGCACAGCTTTCCCAGCACCCGTTTTTTGCACACCAACCTCTATCCCCAGAGAGGGAAACTCTGGGGACTGTTGGCAACCAACATAGTATAAAGAGTGAGAAACTCTGTGTAGGGTGGACAGGAGGGGTCAAACAAACAGAATTTCACCCAGGACTCTGCTGTTTGTGTTCAGTGTGAAATCAGATGTCAGTGCTGTTTTAACCAGCCCGTTCTTATTCCCAGTGCGTCAAATATTGCCGCTTTGTCACGCCCCACGGCATGTAATATTGATGCTGAAGGCAGACGTTAGAGACTTAATGAGATGCACCAAGCTTTCAACTAATTCCAATGTAAACCCATAGGCAGCAATACTTGACACTGAGAGCAACTGATGTAACATAAAGAGTAAGAAAACGCATGAGGGGTGGGAAGAAGGTTAGGCGTATGGGTCAAAGAAAATCAAACTTTCTGCCAGGAGACCAGTCCATGTCCCTTGCAAAACCAAAAGTCAATATCTTAATTTGATGGGGCAATTTACGTACAGTTGTTGCACTCAAGTGGTGTGTTTATGTCATGTTGCGTACTTCAAACTCATCACATGATGTGTTTTCTAAACCTAAGCAATTTTGTTGCCTAAACCTAATTCTCACCCACCTGTGCATCAAACACCAACGTTAAAGGGTGCCTCTCATAGAGATGCCAAAGGGTGCCATCGGCATCTGTATTCAATGCATAAGGCAGGAGAAAGCATCCGGTATTTAAAGACCTGGCATGATAACACACTGATCTTAACTCACAGATGATGTCATTAGTTCTCAGTCTTGGAGACACTGAGTCTCATTCACAAACAATGCATAGGCACAAGACTGTCCTTAACCTATGCATACTAACGTTTTAGTAGAAATCTGATTAATCAATATTTCCTTCCCTGAACTTTTTTGTGCCCTGCAAACAAATTAAGAACTACCTCAGACCATGGGTGTGCACAAGTTATGAAGGCTCGGCTGTAAACACGCTCCTTTTAAATAAATGCATTGCATATTAAAACCATATTCATCAAAACAGGCTTTAATAAACAACAATATTTCAAACCATTAATTTACTAATTTACAAATGCATGCGCTTATTTAATCCTCTGCCTTTTATCCCATTAATTATTAAAAGTAATTAAAATATTCCACTATAAAACAGAGTGCCCAGTCCTACCTTACAGTGGAGTATATGAGAACGTCTATACTGACATGTAACTGTTTTGGTTTTCATTATTTTCATTAAACCAGCCTGCACGCTAATGATGGCTACTCCCACAAATATAGAGTTGCATGTAATTATCATTAGTCCTATTATTATTATTGACAGGGTATATAAAAGCTTCTGATTTACCTCAAAGCACGTGTTAAGATAATAACGTTGCTGGAAGATGTTGCAGTCAGTGCCTTCATGAGTGAGCGGCATCAGAGACCGACATGGCTTATCAGCTGTTTCTGACTGCCATTACATTAGCAGATGCTCACTGATGGTCTGACACTAGCATGTCACCGTCCATATATGTGCATGGAAACAACTTGACCTCTTTCTCCAGGATAAACCTCTGGGCAAATGCATTTACTTGTACAGAGAAAAGGGGGTGTGGCAGTATGTTGAGTGCAGATAGCAGATGATTCTGATTCAACAACATGCGCACAATGGTAAGAACAAGATCATGAATCCAATGTTAATTTTGCATTCCCATTTATTTTATGCTCAGAGTAAGAACATTTCTACGCACATATTAGTAAATGAGGCCCGTTGTGGCAGAGATAAAAAAAAAAGATCTCACAGAAAACCCTCATTAAAACATTTGTGGGCACTTGGGAGCAGCAGAATCAAGCTATAAATACAGCACTGGCATTTTATCACTTTACACAATCTGACACACAGAGCAACATTAGTATACATTTGGAGTTGACTATTAGGCCAACCAACCAATGTAAGTCCAATATTTACTCTCCTTTCTGCTATGTTTTTGGTCTCCAGCACCCCATGAGGAATAATCTGGCTATTTGGTGACTACGTAAATGTTCAACTGTTTCACTAACCAGTAGCTAACTGTGGTTGCTGTGTGATGCAAGCAAGTAGAGTACACTTAATTTATCAGAGTTTTTTCAATGAAAGCTGCCTGCATCTAGAGATGACGTTGACAAGATCGATGAGACTAAGCCAGAACAGTAAAGCTGTGAACGATAAATTTAAGACAATGAGCTGAAAGACACTATAATGCTCAGTGAGGCTTTTGTCAATTGTCTGAAAGTAAAAAAAGACGTTGCAGAAAAGGATTCTGTTCAACCAGTGGAGAGCACTGACATATTTTGGTTTGGTCTCAGCTCTTACAGTATTCGCTGGTCTTGTGTGGGTTGATGGAGATAGACAGGCAACAAATTGCTGGGGTGAGTGGGTGGATGGGGGCACAAGTGATGGGGTCTGTCTCAGGTTGAAATGTTTGCTTGGTAAGTCTTTTCACAAAAGGTTATAAAAATTAACTGTCAGTGAGTGTGTTCCCTGGCATTTGCAATTTCTCAAACGCCTCATTTACCACTGGAGACTTTAAAATGTGTGAGCTTTGTCTTGCTGCCTCTGGAGGGCTAAGATAAGTCTTGACAGAGTGTATGTTTGAGAGTGTGTTTTTTTTCCTCTGGGTAACTCAAGTAAATCTTGAACCACATAAGCGCAGGTACCTGCCCACGTGCATGTACACACACATATGCATTTCCCCATATTTGATATATCAGATCTCTACTTCTACTGCTTCTGTGGTGCATTTGACAGAAAACTTCTTTAGAGCCTCAAAAAACTGCAAAACTATATAAAGGAAGGGAACTTACAGACACTTTATCCTCACACATCTACCAGGCCTGATAAAGAAACAGGAGAAAGCCATGTGTTTCAGCACCACCATGTGAACAGATGGGGCCACAGTCTCCCTCCCTCCTACAGCTAAACTGATAGCGATCTGATGGCAAACTATACAGACAACCACTTGGCACGGCTGAAGAGAATGAGGAGCCATGGTCTCTGTTCCTGGCGACTGAAGATGGAAAGATAGAAATTGAAGTCAAGTTTGTGTCATACCTTCTCATCAGCAATGTGTGAAGCTTCTCTGCCTGGAGGCTATCCAGGTCCCAAGGCTTTAAAGGAATGAAGTGAGATCAGAAAGTACTTGTGGAGTAGCAGTGTGCACAGAAAATGTTATGCAAGCAAGACAATTTTTACCTCACATTTTGAATGTTTTTTTTTTTTTTTACACATGGATGATTTTTAGTTTTCAACACTTTGTTACCTCACTCACCCGTGTTTAATTCTCAAAGCAAGCAGGAAGAGATGGACACACATTTAGCTGTTGTCTAATGGGATTTACTGAGGACTTATCCGACACATGTAGGCACATGCATATATGCGGAAATACACAAACACAGGAAATTGTGAGACTTAGAAGCCTCCACCTTTTTTATTGTTGACTTCATTACATTGGTCCTTGCACCAGAAAGAAAAACAGACAGGCTTTTTAAATTTGTGTAGAGGTACGTGCAGTGTAGTTATTGTAAAGATAATGTGACTAACAACAGATTTACTGAGCGACATTCAAGGCAATCATTGCACTGAATTACACACATAAACAGCCGAAAACATGGCAAATGGTTCAATTAAACAGCTTAGATCATTTGAGATGTGACAGACCAACTTTTAATCATGTTTTATGTAATTCTGAAGAAACTAATCCTTTAAACCTCCGTATCCAATAAGAAAAGAGAGATGAAATGAGCTGTTGTTGTAGTGACTAAATTGATTGCTTCCACTTTTCTGATGAGCTTATTTGTCATCGTCACACAGCCATCTCTGGAGAGATCACAGAGCATTCCCCGCCATTTCTCTGGTTGGATCATGGACAGTTTATTGATTTGCGGTCATGATTTTTTAATGTGATATTTGTTAGAAACACAGAAATATACTTCTTAGTATTCACTTTGATCAGCTGGGTTTTGATTCCATTTTCTGTGCCGAGCATTAACACAGGGAAAATGCCTCTGCTCCACACTTGACAGCAGAGGAGCCGTGGGAGGGACATTATGGTTGAAGTGCATGTTCTTGTTTTGGCAGCCGGCCTCTGTTATGGAAGGGAGTCATCATTATAGCAGACAGACCAGCAGTTTGGAAGGGCAAAGGAAGGAAATTAGGTGAAAGAAAAACTCTGAAGGACAGATGAGGTGATTGTGTGATAAATATTTATGTTGATGTATAGAGTAGCTATGTTTCAGTAAAAACATACTATACAGTGTACCGCATATAGACACAGGGTCTGTCATTTTCAGCACTCAGAAACCTCTTTGATTTCCACCAGCATTCAAAAACATCACGGAGATTGGTGGGGAATAAATAAGCAAGATCAGACCTTTTCTGTGCTTAGTCAATACTCCTTTCAGCAGTCTGGCAGCTTGCAGGAGCGGGAGGATGAAAAATGTATCAGGAGAATTTACTGCCCTCAGCCTGACTGTTCAACCCCTCTGCCACAGCTAACAGCATATAATGCATTGCCCCATCTGGTGATTCTGGCCGCATTACAATTTGTTTGCAGAATAATTGCACAAATATTAGAGGGCTGATGTAACATCAACTTTCAGCACAGAGATAAACTAACTGTAATAAACACTTAAAAGATATTTTTAAAAAAGGTGTTGCGCTTTAGCGTACACTGCACAGGAGTATTTCATAGTTCAATATGACATGTGCAGGGCTATTTGAACAGGGTGAAAACTATCAGTTGTAAGTTAAGATGTAAAATATAGATTTTTTTCTCACTTCCTTTGCTATTGTATCAAGTTTAGCAATGATGATGTCATAATTACTGGCACAGAACAGTCAAGAACCCACACGCGCAACTCTCAACACAATCAGTTCCACGTCCCAAGAAGATTTATTCCAGTACGCAGGCAGGGTCAAAACCAAGAGATCAATCACAGAAGGCATACTTTACCAAGAGGGATCAGACAGGAAGTCAGAGCCCAGGAAAAAAGCAGAGCTTCAGAGCTAGTCCACACATACACAATGTTTTCTTATTTTTTTGTCAAAAAATTGTGTTTCAGTTGCTATCCGCACGGGCACTGTTATAAAAACATCCAAATGAAAATGCAAAAATACAAAACACAATTGAGGCATTGTCAAGAGCAAGCCAAACCAACAGGCATTAACATGACAATCCTTGAACCACACAAAGAAGGAGATTAAGATGATGTTGGCCAATACAAAGCCTGAAATTATCGGAAGGCCACCTGGAGCAGTGTCCTCCAAAGTTTATTGTGAACTTCTTTTCTTCAATTTAGTGGAAGAGTAACCACATTTATATGTACACATATAAAATGTCCTGTTAGCAAGGTTAGAACAAGTACTATTTTAGTCATATCTGCCATTGCATGAAATATAACCTCGTTTCGGACGCCTCACAAAGGGGATAACAGTGCGCACTCTGACATCATGAGCATAGACTGTATAAAATAATGGCTGTAGCTACCGTGACATCACCCATAGGTTTGTGAACTTTGGTTTGGTTCAGTATTTTGGCTGTTCCCATCTTGGAAACCAGAAGTGACCATATTTTGGACGAGAGGGTGGAGCTGTGGAGAAGCGAGGGATGGATCTGACTCATAGGCTGTGATGATGCCTTGCAGACAGCCTGACACTCAAAGTGGCCCCACCCTTAATTATTTGTATTTTTGATAACATTTAAATAATAACAACATTTAAATGGGTGAGTTATATAAAAATTCACCACTGAGCAGCTGTCATGAACAGGAAAAAGATAAACCTACAGAGACCAAACAATTTTTTCCTAGGCTGTAAAATTATTTTTTTTCTGCTGTAAATCTGGGCATTTGAACACATAGGACTATGGGGATTGACTCACTTTTTGAGACAACCTCAAGTGGCTATATAAGAAACTGCAGCGTTTTGGCACTTCGACTTAAACTTCATTTTTCAGCCCCTGAGGTTGCCACTTGGTCATGAGCCAGAAACTCATTTTTTCCCTGTCCACACGTCAACACTGAAAACAGACTGCCTGAAAATCTTCACCCTGAACGGAGTTTTACAAAAGATCCGTTTTCAGTGACCTAAAAAAATGAAATGACAAGACATTAAATGAAATGGAAATCCAGGCAGAATAATGAATGAATACTGGATGAATCAGAGAGGACTCGTGACAGTTGAAGAACTCTAAAGTCAGAGTGCGTTACTGTAATAGGGAGGAAAGCTTTCTTTCAGGCTTCCGTTTATTCAGTTTCCATGCCATTGAAATATATTGTAGGCAGGTTTAAATACAATATAAAGAATCAATCTCACCTTTCACTTATGTTGGTCTTGGTGATTTTTTTCTTATAAAGAAAGACATATTCAGTTTATATACTTACCATTTTTATTTCAAAACAGCTGCTTTAAAAAAATGTTGAATTGGCAATATCTTAAGCACATCTTATTTCTGTCCTCTATATCTACTCCTCCTCTTCTCCGCAGTCACTTTTGCAATAAGGTTTTAGTAGAGGACAGATGGAGGTTTTCCAGAACTGGGCTGTGGCATTAAAGTGCTTAAAATCTGTTTTGGAGCTTTTTTTATTTGATCAAATAAATCCGGTGGGTTAGCTAGCTATCAGCTCTTTCCAGGCCATCTGTCCCACTCTGATTTCTTCGTCTCCCCTGCTCACTGATCTACCTGCCTGGGTCTCAAGGAGTTCCCGTCTGAGGCTCTGCACAGGTTGTTCCAGCTCTGTTTCATGGAGGCCACATCCCTGCACTCTTACTAAAAAGAACATGTATTGTGTTGGGAGGACTGAGAGTGGTTGATACATTTCAGGGGTTATGAGTCCAGACATGGCCAATTTCTCCCACTGCCACAAAGGCTGATTGGGGGAGTGTTTCCATTTTCTGACAGGTTTAAAGCAGCATCATTCAAAAAGATGGTGAGGGAGGCTTTTTGAGGTCAATACTGTATATCTCATTTTTCTCTCTTCTCCGTACCTCTCCCAGCTCTCCCACCCTCCCTTTTTTCCAATTTCCATCCCACTTTCATTTATCAGCTTTTCTATTTGTCTAGTGTCTCTACCCTGTCTCAATCAGCTTCAGTTCTTGTGGTGAAACTGGGGATACATTTACAGGACACTGGAATGAATTTACACAACTATAGCTTGAATTTATAATTGCTTCATTAAAACCTTCTATTTTATATTCATGATTATATTGGTTAAAACAACAAGTGACACTCAAATGTTAAAGCAGGATTTTAATAATGAGGAAACATAATATTGTTACAAAGGTGGTAGACTTTAAAGTCTGACAAGCTGATCCTATTTAAAAAAAAAATCTAGGAAAGCCATTACCTTGAAAAGTAGTAAGAAAATGTAACTATTAGTCCCACGTTTTGTTCCCTTTACATCTAGTTGTTAAGTTTACTTAAGATTTCATTGTATTTACTCAATTTTGTGATGTTGTTGCAACTAACAACACATCAATTCACCTGTAATTTTTAAACATTAGCAACTTTAGTTAACTAAGTAAGTCTGACTTCTCTAAACACTTGTTTACTCAGTATAATTTAGGAAACTGATTGCCCTTGAAAAATAAATTAACCACCACAAAAAAATATTAGTTTCAGTCTCCTGCAAAAGACTTTAAAAATAATGTAAATATTCTCCTCAAGAATATTAGTTCAGATATCCTGACTGCCTGTAAGAGTCCACCTACTTTTGCAGTAAGGCTTATGTATTTTGAGTCATGACAGAGAGAATTTGGCATGTGGCGGAGTTAAGATATCCGCAAGTCTGTGAACATGTTTAAGAATTTACAAATGAGTATTTTTGAACCAGCATAATACAAATATATAGCGCAATGTTATTAAGTACAGTGTTTTTTTTGTTTTGTTATTTATAGGTCAAAGCATCTGCATAATATGCAGTTTGTTTCATTTAGCTTTTAAGTTGGCTAAAGCTTTACTAATATTAAGTATTTGTGATAAATTGAACCCTGATATCTCAAATAAAGTCAGAGAGGAAGATTTAGTCTGATTATTTCTACATTTTTTTCCTAAAGATTATTCGATCAGACTTAAAGTGGATTTATTTTGATTTCACAGTTTCATTTGTTTCCATAAACATCGGCCTTGTCCCTAAGATGGTCAGAATTACATTTAAAAAATCATGAAAATTAATCATTCTTTGTTGTGCTTACTTTATTTATCAAAGGAAACCAGTTTCCTATATTTTGCCAAGTAAACACAACTGTCAGTCAAGTCAGACTAACTTGGTTTACTTAAGTTGATAATACTTGTTATTTTTAAGCTGTATCAACTTATTAAAATTAGTGATTGCAGCACAATTTTAAATGAACTTTATAATTACATTATATAAAGTACACATTACTTAGACAAATCATTCTATATACTTATCTCCTAACGGTTTCCTAGATTATTTTAAGTAAACCAGTTAGCTTTGAATCTCTGATTAAAAGTTAGAAGTAGTCCTTGACAGTTAAAGCCAAGCCATGCAAGTTTTAACTGTAAAATTGTCCATCAAGTGAAAAAGAAAACTTCTTCTTTTCTTTTTTGTTTCTTTAATTAAAGCTTATAAATATCAAACACGATGCCTTGGGTCTCAGTGGAGAAAATTATAGCTTCCAAGTTTTTCATCCTCAAATGAATGAATATTGTATCAGACGTTTCCAAACAAAACAAAATCAAACTTAAGAGCCAAACATCTAATGAGCTCAAGGCTGCATGTGCTAATGAGTTACGTCTAGGTGGGGAAAAAGTACCGTCGAGGGGGATCATCAGTAAATTGCCCCTTTAAGGATTGAGATGTTACAGAGCATGCCAAATGTTTATAGCTAACCCTGACTTGAGGGTTAACGATTGGTATTTGATGCTGCCTCTGCGACCATGCTCCTCTGACTCCAATCAATAGTCATGTTAATAAGCAGCACCAATACTTGACACGCAGCCTCCTCTCAGTGCTGGGTGAATTGCTGTATTGATCCTTGCACTCTCATTTTAATTCCAGTATTTCTTACAAAAGAAGCAAAATGCGCATGGCATTGACCCTGGCCGAGTGTGGCTGATGAGGGAGGGAATTAAATTTGTTTGGTATTCACTGACCGCCAGTGCTCTCATCAAATGAAAGGGCCACAAGAAAGCGTTGGACAATTTCCCCTGAAAGCAGGTCTCGTCACTTTTGTAAAACCAACATTTCCCATTTAAAATACAGTGAATCTTGTAATGGTCCTTCTTTCCCTCTGATGTACTTAAAGTGGCATTTTAACAAGGTATTGCACATGTTTTGGCCATTCTGTGACTCCCCGGCAGCACAAACAGCACAACACGTATTGCAGATATGTCACAGAGAAACTGAGCCTGACTGAGTAATGGAGGCCGAGACGGGCTTGCTGCCTTTAATCAACTTGAGATGAGGCAGAGGGAAGCCTTCATCATGTTGTGCCTTGGGGGAGTAAGGCAGGACATAAAGAAGGCCAGTTTGATCTTGATGAGCTTTTTAGGGTGCCAGGGCTTTTCTGAGATGAGTTTTCATGGGGCCTAGTCATCCCGAGAGGAATGCTTTCAGGTGACACTAATTGCTCCTCCACCCAGCTAGCTGTCATAAAGGGAGAAAATTCTGTCTGGCAGAAAACTCTGTTCTCTCCAACTCTTTCAGTGTCACATTGAGGCTGGGAGAGTAAAGATGCATGCTGGAAAAAAAATATGAGGAGTAATTAGCAATGCATGAATTTAAATCTATGCAAAAATGCACACTGCAGCAAATAAATGGAGATGTCAAGGCCCAAGAGGCACCTCAGAGAGTGAGGCTGATTTATCAGAGTCTCATCTCCTGAACGTGTCTCAAATGCTAAAGGTCCACTGTGGAGGTTAGTGGCATCTAGCAGGGAGAACTATGGTGGCCAAAGTAAAAAGTGAAAAAGCGAAAACATAAAAACACAAAAATGCAAATGACCCTATCTAGAGCCAACATTCTGGGCTATGAAGTATTTCTCAGATCATCCAGGAGGGAACCATGAAGAACTGACATTACGTTACTGAGCTCTAGTTGACAAAGATGATGCCAAAGATAACCGTGTTCATGTACAAAAACTATGTGTTGGTCAACAAAAAATAAATGTGTGGTTTGAAAATTACAGACAGATGCAACAACTTCTGACAAACTGATTTTAACAAATAAATAAAGAGAGCATATTATGACTTATTTTGGACTCAAAACACCAAGTTTAGGACTTGGGACTTGACCCTTGACTTGTTAGTCTGGAATTGTGACTTGCAAAACAATGACCTGGTCCCACCACTGATTTCAGGTGATTATAAACTAATGAAAACATAGTTATGAAAGTTAAGTACCATTTCTGTCAATACTCCTACACACTGGACCTTTAATATCTGCTGTGCTATAAGCCCCTGGAAGGGAATATTTGATAGGATGGTCAATATGTGGTGGCATTTGGTGATCTCAGGAGCATAAATGTTACATAAAAATAAGACATAAGTAACAATGAGCAAGTCAGTATTGTATTCAGTCACTGGCTCCAGCACATTCTCATTAACATTCAGCTTTCTCTGATTGGTAAGAATCCATTGTTTTAGACAGCGGTGCAAACAGGAAATGGCCTCAGCTGTTTTATATAGAGGTGAATGTTCAATTAAGATAACATTTCCCAAATAATGAGCACTGGATGGATTCTTTTTTAAATGAATTTATCAGGAGATGCACAAAACCACCAACTGGATGTGGTGCACCAAGATTATTCAAGTGCGAGCCTGAGATACGGGCGATGAGGTAGGTACACTACCAGTGTGCTCCGCTGCATCAGCCATAGTAATGATGACACTGCAGCTGGTGAGTCCAATGGCTGTTGATTTATTGCCCCCAGCAGCAGGGTCATTTAATTTCCATGTATAGTGGGATCATTTTGATTACATACTGCTCATTTCTGCATCAGCAATGGCTCCTGTGAGTCACTGTAAATGTTCATTGCGGAGCACCACCAGATGTTTTCAACAGTAAATTATCAGTGAGAGCCAGCCTCTGCGGACAGTTAACTCACACTGTGTGCTTACGGATAAATTAATAAATTAGTGAATAAAGATTACATGCCATGTATATAAAGGCTAATTTGTTTGACAGATTGTTTATTTCAAAGCACCAGGAGGACTATTTTTTTCTTGCCCAAACTGGATTTTTATTAGTTTTTTCCACCCTTTTTAAAAAGACAGTTACACTCTAATTGTGTGATACAGATTTTTTTAGTTTATCTCTTATGATGTGGACTGTCAGATACCAGCAGTGGCTCTATAGTAACAGATTAAAAGCCATGCCAGCCTGCTTTCTGTTTGGATGTGATAAGATGAATCTTCACCTCTGCTCACTGTTCACTCACATAGTTTACCACTGCAGCACCCCGGAAGCTCCCTGTTCTACAGAGATCATGGTAAACACAGAAAGATCAAGGTGTTTACTCACTGCAAATATTGTTATCCTCTGAAACCTTTATTTTGGAGATTTTCCCACTATCTTTTGTATTCCGAGTGCGGTTCTGGCCTGTCAATTGTATTGTGGCCTTGCAGGGTGGTCTGTTCATTACAGTGGTTTGATTGAAAAGACAGTGGCCAGGGGAGAGAGATGACCCTCTCTCCTCTAGTCCTCTCATTTTGATTGGGCTCAGGAAATATTTTACTGGAACAGTTGGAGGGGAAAAAAGAAACGCTTGAAGTGAAAGAGCACCTACTCAGAGGACAGTCTTTCAGTACATTCCTTGCATTGTTTAGAGCTTTCCTTTAATAACCTGGAGGAAAAAAAAGCACTAAACAGGCATTCTCTCCTCTCTCAACACAATACTCAAAATGGAACAGCACAATGTTTAGATGGCATCCTCTGATAATGTTGTGGTTGGTGCAGAAGTGTGCTTGGTCAGCCAAATCCCCGCTCCCACAAATGTGTCTGCTGAGGCAGAGATTCCAGCTAGGAGTTACAATAAGCCTGCTCTCATTACAGTCCAGAGGAACATGCATGCCTGTGTACATACGTGCACACACACACACATGAACATGTATGTGTGTGTGTGTGCGTGTGTGTGTGTATGTGTGTGTGTGAGAGACAGTGAGAAAGAAGTCCCTCTGGGCATTTGGCTGCAGCACTGGTGAAGATAAGGTACAGTAGTGTGATGTCTCCTGACATGGCCAATGATTCATAATTGAGGCAGGACAGCTGTTGCCGGCTGTACTGACAGGTCCCAGGGGTGGATGACAGATGATAGGGCCCTCTGGGGCCTAACTATCTATCAGTCTAACTGCTCACTGTCCACTATCTGCTCACCTGTCCTTCATGAGCCTCCCTGGTATATGTAAACCAAGTGGTCACAGACCAACAATCTGTTTGACCTCACTAGATATGATTATAAGCTGTTGTAATATCAGAGGGCAGGACCATACATCAGATAGACACAGTACCATAAACACCTGTGCAATGGGATGTTTACTAAATAAACAATAAATATTTTTTTTCCCTGTGATTTACATTCAGATGAATGTATGTTAAATTCCATCATTGACAGAAAAAGTGCAACTTTGTAAAATCTAATCATGATTAATTAAATTATATCTTCTTCTGCTCTTCATGGAAAAGAAAAAAGAAAGTAACAAAATGCTTGACAGAGAAAATTTTAAATAAGATTGAATCATTAAAATAAAAATAAATAAGTTCTGTAACAAACAACAACAAAAAAAGCAATTACATGGTCACATTAATACTAAAGGGGACTCAAATACAGCCTGATGAAACATATTAAGTATACATTGTCTTTTTCATAATAGAAAAAAGTAATGATGTTAAAAATGTATCCTGTCTGATCTCAATAAGCTCTCCAGTGTTTGGAGACTTTATCTGCAAAGGCCGGGTCACCCTGTGTTACTATCTGAGGCCTAGGAATAAACAGAATCACATCCATCGATCTAAGGTGACACCAAGGCATGTAGGGAATCAGTGAATCAGTGACACACGCACACACACACCAACACACACACAGAGGAGTGAGGGCTTCGATTTTGTTTCAACATTGGGGTATTCCAATTACTGAGGGGGGTGTGTCCCCTTCTTTCCACCCGTTTACACATCTTTTGGTGCTGGCTATAATTTGAGCATCAGTGTTGTGCACCAATCTCAGCCAGCGGAAGAAGCTCAGACAGATACCAACATAAGGTCCAGGCGGTTAAATATTAAAGCATGTACAACTTTATGTCAGCAGGAGACAACAATTATTATGTTTGGTTAAAAAAAAAAAACAATTAAAAATAAATGGACAAACCATGATTTCTAGCAGTCTGCCTTACACTTTTTGATGGCGACCTAGCTGACCATTAAAATGGCTGGAAGAAATTGTTAGTCCAATTAATATTTATTGCATTAAAGTCGATCAAATTTTATGAAATGTTGGGATATCCAGCATTTTTTATCATTAAGTCAGGTAAAAAAAAAATGATACTAGATTGAGGAGAGGGGAGGGTGAATTGAACAAGGATAAGAGGCTTTCCACCAGTTCCACTGAGGGCTTTAGCAAGAAGGACATTCGATTTCTAGCCTGATTTTTTTTGGAGAGATGCTTGACTGAAATATTTATGAACCGTGGTGGAATATCAGCCATCTCTCATTGACTCGCCAGCTTTACATAATGGTGGAGGCTACAGAAACACATCACAGAATAATAATTTGAGAATGAATTTCAAAGATGGAGATGGATATTAAGGCTCTTTTTTCTTTTGTATTTTTCTTTTCTTTTTTTTTATCTGCATTCCAAACAAATACAACTTGACTTGGAAAGAAAATATTCAACCTTGCTTCAGTGTGCAAAAATGTAAAATGACATACTTTTCCCTGTAGTTCTTAGAAAATCTTTCGAGTTTAAGCTCTATTATACAAGACTGCAATGCAAGCAATCAATCACAATCAATTATGGATGTAATTTTAGAGCTGAGTCTCCACGGTTGCCTAAATTTCTTAGACAATCAAGTTATACCTGGTGTTAGTAAAATTGCAATTCCGAAATGTGTGCACTTTCATCTCATTCTTAGAATATAGGAGTATGAATGTTAAATTGAAGGAGAATTACTCTGCTGTACTGTGAGGTGAATTATGAAGTTATAAGATGAGCAGCAAGTAGCTGAAGTAACCTGATTTGCAAAACATCCAAGCCCTCCATATTAACTCAGAGACAAAAAGGCAGAAGTGGGGGAAAAAAGAACTGTGCCTAAGGCTTTGTCATTGCTGTTGCCCTTGAGAAACAGAGAAACAGGGATTCTAAAATCACGTGGCGTTCCTTTATTACTCACTGTGACACTGTTGTTTAAGGATCCTGCAACAACTTAACTACCTAAGAGATGCACAGATTTTGCATTTAAAAAACAGAGGTGATTTTTACCACACACACACACACACACACACACACACACACACACACACACACACACACACACACACACACACACACACACAGTATGAGAATATCTGCTGTTTGACTATTTTGATCTGCTGTTTGCTCACTGTGTTTTCAGTTAGTCTGAAAACCCCCAGAGTGGTCCAGTGTTTAATTCCAGTTGTGATAAAAATCAAATCAATCAAAGTGGCTGACCTCATGGATCATTCAGGGAGAAGTCACCTCTAAGCTCACTCTCAGTGTCCATTAGCCTCTCTGCGCTCATTGTCAGTTCCCCTTCAACTGAGTGACAGTTAGTCAACCTGGCCAAATTCATTTCGCCACTGTCGTTGTGCGATGTGCTCATCCTGCCCACTGTCTCAGCTTTTCCAGGCTGCTGCACTAACACTCCTGCACACATATATTACCTCAGGGACATTGGCCCATGGAAGGCGACCCTTTTTCTGCCTGACAGCGTACCTGAGACCTGAGCCCACTACCTATGACAGCATTAGCTTTCAGAACATGTTTTGAATTTCACTGAGAGCTTGAACTAGATATGGTTGGATTAGCTTTGATGGTGCACTTGTCATCCAAGACATGAAGCTGGGTCCATTTTGGATATGGTTGCAAGATGGTGTAAAAAAAAATCAGATGTGTTGAGCTCTGAGCAATGATATTTTGTGTTTATATTTTCATCTCCTGTTTTTTCTTAGCAGGAGGCAGTGCAAAAAACACATAGCTATTGATTTAGCAATAAATTATTCTATCTGGCTAATCTTAAATTTTACCTCTTTGTTTGTCTGCTTTGAGGTTTAGTTGTCTTTAACATATTAATCAGAATTTTTACAAGCTTTTTTTGTTGCACCTAAGAGTTGAATAAAAAAAAACCCTACCCAAAAAATGTGATTAGTGCCCCACAAATGACATTACATACTCAGGCTGTTCTCATGCACTGTGCGAACTCTGAGTCATTTTGAGAAATGTCCTCTCCATGTTTCTTTTGCCAAACTTAGCCACAGTGACTTTACTTGCCTAAACCTAACTTCCATAACTTTGTGTTTATTATGTAACTTTATGTAAAGGATGTTAAAGTCATTCATGGGGCGCTAATTCATAGGATATCATACAAACTGTTGTGCGTACATTTTCGTAGGACATCATAAGAACCTTTGTACGAGGATTTGTTGACATACTAAATGTAAAGTTACATAGTTAACATGAAGTTATGTAAGTTAGGTTGAGACAAATAAAATTACTGTGGTTAGATTTAGGAAAAGAAACATGGTTCAGGCAAGCATGGTAACATAGGATTGTTTGATTACATCCTTTATATCCGTTAAATCCTTAACATATAGTTTTGTCATTAACGTAAAGGTTAGTTTAAGGCAAGTAGAGTTACTGTGGCTAGATTCAGGAAAAGAAACATGGTGAGGATGTTCCTTAACATGACTCAGAGTTCGCTCAAAGCTCACATGACTCCAATCACCGGTCTCCTGGGGTAAGTCCCGAGGGGAAAGTCCTGTGTTTTGTGACCCATGCAACACCCCAACCTGCTTTCTAACTGGACTGCTCAGGGCTGCTGCCTTCTTTACTCCTGTCGACACATTGGTCTTGTGATCACAGCCTTCCACAATACGTGTCTTATGCAGAAATTACTGGCTAATCACATATAATAATAACATATGAACAGTACATGAAAACAGCCTGGTAGGTTAGGTTTAGGAAAGGAAACATGGTGACAACGTAGTCAGTTCACTTGGTTTCACATGGTTCTGAACACTGGTCTCCTAAGGGGAAGTCCTGTTTGTCACATCCACCACTCCAACCTGTCTCCTCACATGAACTTTTGGTCTGCAGTACTTTCTTCTGTACTCCCATCGGCACATTGTTAGCGTAATTGCAGCTTTTCCAATTATGTGGGATATACAAAAATTATTGGCTCATGATTATGTGGGTTGTAAGCATACTGTAGTGCATTACTTTTCATAGGTATATTTAAAACAGTGCATGAGAACAACTTGAACATTATTTAAGACTGCCATGCAAACACAAGTGAAACTTTTTCCCTTCTCCATGCACTTTGGAAGTAGGTGAAGTCAGAAATCCCTATTCAACAAACACAAGTGAAGGTGAAAGCATATTTATTTTTGTCATACAGAATAATAACCAAGACCTGCTGTTGAATTAACATGCCTCTTTTATAGTTCTACTGGGAATGAATCAGATGTTGCTCCAAAATGTGTCAGTGCTCCATTATCCAGACAGTTTAACTATGTGCAATCCTCCCGAGGTTCCTTCACCAGATTTAGCTGCAGATGCTGTTCAAACCTGTTGAAGACATAAAGCACTGCTGTCAGAGTGGCTTACAGGCACAAGGCGAACACAGAAAGAGGATGAGTCAATCACGAAACAAACCGTCGGTGGAATGACCCAGACAGATTCTACAATTACCCAAGAACATGTCTACAATCCAGGAGCAGGTTAACAAAGAAATGACTAAACCAAACATATCCCCGTGCAACTGTGTTGGTAGACAAGTGAGCAAAGGAACACAGCAGGTGACCCATTTTTCAGAGCGACGTCATTAGACTAAAGTTGGCTTTAAATGGAAACACAACAGTGGGGGGTGCTGAATTAAGATCCCATCTGGTGTGAACTGAGACCTCATAAGTCAACAGTTAGTCACCAGGTTTGTGTGCATTGCAGTGCGATTATTTTATGTTCAGTTTTTGAGTTAAAAGTCTGTGAATTTTGGTCTTTTGAAAGAGTGTATAGAAATAAAGGTTCTCATTCTAACAGTGCTATAAATACAATGCACCTTTAACTTTGTGCAATGTGTTTCTCTACAAAGACCCTTTGCAAGGTGTAAGTCAGTCAGTGAACCCTTTATTTGCATGACATCATACGTAAGGCACAGAGGTGCAGCGATAAAGGCCTCTGTGTAATCATAAGTCTCTTCTTTTAGGTGCTAAATGTGAGTGTGCTGGAGGGAGAGCAGGTGACAGTAGAGGATACAGGCGGCCGTGAACCCTACATCCTCGCCAATGAGTCAGTCTTGATGAGGGGCCTCGTACTACGCAGCTGGAGCAACCAGATCTCCATCCGATTTCGTAGTGACCAGCAGCACAACTCTGGATTCCTCCTGCTGCACTACCAAGGTGAGCCGCTACCATGTTGTTATCTTGTCCCATTATTCAAACATGTGTGCATCAGTCTCACATCTGCTGAGTCTACCCCGCTCACAATGGATTCAGTCACTATTATTTCTCTGCAACTGAAAAGAACCGTAGGCGGACATTACTGTCTTTACTTTGTGTGGCGTGCTCATTGTTTAAGCTAGCACAAAGGTAGTAGTATCTTGAAAATCTAGACATTCTAAGGCATCCATTGTCAACACTAACATCGACACAGCTTGAAGGGAAAGGGGCAAAGTAAAGCTCCAAGCCTGGCCATTTTCAAAAGGGTCCCTTGAACTCTTACCTCAAGATATCTGAATAGAAATGGGTTGTATGGGTACCTACTAGTCTTTGCTAACCTTGAAAAGGCTTGTTCCCAGTAAATATTTTGTTCCTTACAATCAATTTACTCCACTTAAAGCTGTATATTTAAGGAGGAGAACAACCAGCCTATTTGAAAAACAATAAATCACCTGTCACATGTATTTATAGATAAAAAAAAATCTTATTACAGGATTGTTGTGGAACTCAAAATGGGTACTGTACCAGTATTAGTCAATGCACATTAAATAATTAGTAATATTAACTGTAAAATAAAAGAAATAAAAACAAAGTGTATCAGTCTGCATTTCCTTAACAATCCATATTGACATAGTTCTCAACTTGACTATATACTTAGATAGCATAATTGAATTCCTGAAATTCAGTTATGGCTTTTGGTTTTGTTCTGCCACCCCAAGATTTTCAGTGGCCTCATCTTATCAAGCCTATGAAACATTTCTGCGGTTGCCACTGTGTGCCAGCCAGTAGAAGAAAAGGTGGCATAATCTGGGTTATGACACACCTTTTATTTACAGAAATGTAAGAGGTTCTTCTGCTTCGCTTATTATCATGCTGCAGCTATGATCCAACAAGATACATAGGAAAGAATTGTGTTCGCAGGAATGTACTCGTATGCTGATTTTACATTAAAAAAAGGAGTAACAAGATCTATTTTCATGTAAAATAGGCTTATTGTAATGTACAGTTCAAAAAAGGGAATCAAATATCTGGCAGTGTCTACAGGCTTTTTCCACACGTATCAGTCAGAAGTCCACTGTAGGAAGGAAGATAGCTTGCCACTGGAATTAACACACTGAGTAGTTTTGTGAGCTCTGAATTCCATTGGCCTTTGCAAAGATTAAAACTATACTGAATTATTAAATGTGATCAAATAGTAACCACAAGAGAAGAGCGCTTGCCAGCAGCAAAATCTGTCAGCATAGATCGTTGCTGTATGTTGTCAGTGAATATGATGGCCCATAAATTCCCCCCTCTCTCGTGCTTGTTTTGTGCGTGACATTGATCTTCCATGTCCGCAACAATGTCTGTTTATCTTAGCAATCACACAAAGTGGCCGGCAATTACATGCCCCATCGATTTGAGCTGATGGTGGAAGCTGGTGGACAAAGCATTCATTCCACCACATTACTGTGGCACTTTCATCAGCTTGAAAATGAAAGCGACCATCAAAACAGTGCCGCTGACGTGAGATAAATCAGCCCGTCGCTGTTGGATGTGTGAATATTGCTGTGTGGTCAGGCTGAATGATGACAGCGAGGGGTCAGTACAGATCATACAGGGTGATGCATAGATGGGGACAGATGGTGACAAATGGTCGAAATATATTACATTGTCAGTGGGCGTACTTTTCTCCTTCATTTCCTCTTTGCATTTCAGTAGATCGTATTCAGCATAATTTTATGTGAAATGTTTTTCCAGGTTTATTGATGAATATAGATGGATGCCCTGTGCTTTTCCTTGACTCTTTGGTATGGTTAAAAAACATCTCTTTATCTATCCATCTATTCCACATTCACTGTGAAATAAACGCAATGGTTGCACTGCACTGTGCACCTGATGCTGAGAGTAGTCTGCAGGCAGACTCAGTGAGGACACTACAGTGGGTGCTGCCGCCCATCATATTTTTAATTGAACGGCTGCTGCTTATTTTGTGACCCATGCTGCATTTGCTCACACCGCTTCATAAGGAACATGAATAATCAAGTGGCTCCTTATGATCCATGCAGACATCATATCCTGAATAAGATCAAAACTGAGATAAGGCTCATAACCAAGATACTGTGAATGTGTGTGTGAATGTGTGTGTGCAGATGCACCCTTCATATCAGTCACACACCGGTAAAGAAAATATATAACGATAAACGTTGTAATGACCCACACCCTGAAATTAAAGTGAAACTAAGGATGTCCTGAGACTAATTCAGGGTGTTTATTATGTTAGATATAATGCCAGATGTTCGCTCATGCTCACTCCGCTATAACACAGCTTTCTGAAACGGTGAACCACAAAGCCCAAAAGAAAAAATAAAAACATTTCTAATCACATTTTAATTGCTGTACTAAAACTAATTCTGGTCTATTGTTTTAGAATTGAAAATAATCTTGGATGATCGATAAGTGGAAGTCAGACACTAAGTACGTTTACATGACTTTATAGAAAATCGATTTATTGTGCTAGTCAGACTAAAACTGGACTTTTTAAATACATGTGAACAGGTTAGTCTGACTGAAATTGTACTAAATTGAATTTCTCAAAGTCAGACTAACACACCCAGATAATGTGATTGGGAGTCGAATTACGCCTGCATGTACACAGTCAATTGGACCCAAACTGGCCAAGGCACTTGGTGCATGCTCCACAGTGTCCGCCCTGGGCTTTGACCCGGAAGTCGAAAGCATTAAATGTGTATCAGAAGGAGAAGCCAGTAACAACATGGCAAAATCTACATCCAGAGCCATGCATTTTTCGAAAGGATGAAATATAGAGAGCTGTAAAGCTGTCCATGGTACCACTTTGCTGCTAGCTAACCATAGCCAGCTGTTGTTTGATCCGTGACGTAATAGGTAAACCAGAAAAAGATCCAATACTGTCAAGCTGAAAGGGGGCATGTCGCCACCTATCGTAATGGAGACGGACATACTTAAGTCAATAACTTGATTCCTCTCTGGTGCTTGTATACTCGGACAAGGACAGTAGTCCAATTACTTGGCCTAGTCGAGCTATAACTAGTCAAGCTATAACTATAGCTCGACTTAACTGTGCATGTAAACATACTGACTGGTAATATCTGCACCTTAGCACAGAAACAGAGATTGTCTTTATTTTTTGTTTGTTTCATGGTGGAGTCAAAGACGTTTCTCCACAGACAATCAAAAACCAGGATAAAGATAGAGTCATAAATAGATATGAATAACGTGGTTTCTAACATAATCTCATCCCTACTTGTTATACTTTGACACTTGGGCAGAAGCCTTTGGCGTCACTATAATGACACTGGGGGCAACCTCTTACATTGTATCTTGAACGAGAAGGTGTCGACTCACATGACTAAGAAGGGGTCGGAGGTTAGGTTTAAGGCAACAAAAGTATTTTGTTAGAGGAAGGAAAAAGGAAAAGTTAACATTTATCACGTGAGTCGACTCACATGACGACCGACTGACATGACAAAATAACTGATCATAGACTTTTGGTTTCAGAAGGACACAAACACTGGTACCCTGGGTCACAGTCCTGTGCTTGTTGGACTTATTCACCTAAGCAGACATTTTCTAATGATGGGGATGGGTTTACATTGGAGAGTGTTAATAGCCTGGTGTGTCTCATTCAGCTGCTAAAGGGTGACCCCTATGTCGTTGTAGTGACGCCAGGGACATTGCCTAAGTGGTGTAATTTGACACCCTGGTAATGAGAGGCTGTGCTTTAATATGTTCTATATCACACTCCATATATGATTAGACAGTAGTGTGCAGGTAAACATACCAGCTGACAATTGACCATGTGTTGGTGACAGCACTGAACAAAGTTGAACAAAGCAGTAAAGAGAGAAATCAGACTTGAATATCCTTACATTATTTGGCTATGAAAGAATCAGTCTTCTTCTTCATTCTCGATACTTTGTTTCCAAATAATTTATTTGATATAAAGAGGGCTTCATGTTAACATGGACTAAACACGGCACCTCCAAATAATTTTACGATCCCATTGTGTCTGATGCTACTAGATATTTCTGGCCACTTTATGATATTAATTGTTATAACCTTATAAAACCCTGGTATAATTGTTACCAGCAATACTAGCATATAATAACCCTGCAGTCAGATGTGTGGAGTTAGCTGTCCACCAAACAGCCTATTTGGTTTTGAAGCTGACGGGACAAATTTAGTTACACTAATGAGAAAAAATGCAATGAGCAGATTTCTGAAAGAAGACTAGACATACTTGAGACACCGAAGATATTTCAATTTGTGTTGTCCTCCTTGGTAAGCAGAGTATCACCTTGTCCTTTATAATAGGCTGAGAGAAATGTGATTGGACAAGCGTGGAGAAGGAGACAGAACTGTGGAGAGATGGATCTCAGCTCAGGGTAATTAATATCTGCTACAGCGTTGGCTCTGCCTGCGATGGCAGACTGATGGATGCCTCTATAAGATCAGCAGTGAGCCTGACACTGGGAACATGATTATAAGTGTGTTTTACTGTTTATATGTATTGTGTGGGTAGCGGGAATGTGGTACAGGAGAGAAGCATACTATTTTCCTCATACTTATCTTTTCCCCAGTACACACATATGTACGTATATCCTCATCAAAATACAACATCCGTTGCACATTCAGCAGTGATGTCCAGAGACAGCTACAACTGCATGCATGCACTTAACATGAATAAGCATACAACACAAATTACATGTAATGCGTCCTGAGTGTAAACAACCCTACATGTACATAATCGGTATTCTTTGCTGCACACACTACAATAACATTTTTTATTAATTAAACAAATATTCCTGGTGTTATGCAGCAATGTATATTCATGCAATATGAATGAACATTTGTGTACTTACTGCTTTTATTGAGTTTTCTAGGATCAACTACAATTTTGACCCCTAAAACTAAAAAACCCCAATCCCTAAAACCTATCCCTGTTGAGTGTATCGCTGGAAAATGTGTGGTAAACACATCCACTGTGCATTTAAGCAAGACAATTGAAATAAGGATTGTAGTCATGCCTCTTTGCATGGTTGTTGAGATGTAGGATAGTGTACTAAGCTCTTCATAGGCAAGACTGGAAAGGTGATATATGCATGAACAAAAATGTTAAACAGTTCTTGAGCAAAATAGATGGGGACAAAAATAATAGAAGAGATTATGGATGGGTGAGACTGAATAGTTTTTAGTTCATTGTCTTGTGTCCTAGTCCAGGGGAAAGGACTATAGCCCCTTTTACACTGCCTGTTCAATTCGGGATTATCGCGTCATTTTGCTGCCTCACCGCACTTTATGTAAGGTACGATTGCTAGGAACTAGTCACAGCACTGAAATGGTGTCTATTAACCCGACATTCAGCAGGACAGGACTTGTAGGCAGGACAGGTGTGACGTTTTGATGACGTGCGTGCAACCCACCATAGGAGATTTAAAAAGTAGCTGTTAGCAGTTAGCAGCTAACTCAAAGATGAAGAACAGCAGCCATAAATGTTTGCAACTTTGGAAAATAATGAGACACAGGAGCTCCTTACCCTCCTGGCAGAGGATGAGATCAGCTGCCACATAACAGAGATGGTAAATGATTGTTATTGAGATGTTTTGCCATTGTTATTATGCTACTGCTAATGTGGGTGTTTTATTTTGCACTAGAGGCCGACGCTGTTGTGTTACATGTAAAGCCCGTCACACCTCTTTTGATTCCTCAAAGCTATGATGCAGTCTGTAATCACATGCTGGAACAGAAGGATGCTGTCATCATTTTGTTCTGTGTAAAAATGCAAAAGAGGCATAAAGAAGGGACTTTGTAGTGGCCCTATAGCGCGATCTCTGTGTGAAAATGGCTTATGATGAGCCCTTGAACCCATATATGTATGTACTGATTTGTGAAACAAGTTACTGACCCTCATTGTATGGTAAATTGTTGAAATAAATTGTACTGTTTTTGTGTCTTTTTTAATAACATAATTAATCATTTCTAATGGCATACACATTAATTCATTATAGCAAAGGCTACTTACTTAAAAAGGCAAATGTGTTCAAGATACAATTTGAGTGTATAATTATATTTAGCCTGATTTATTTATACCGTAGAGTTTCTTTCAATGCAGTTATTACCTTTTAGAAAAATGCGTCTGGACCTCTGGACCACGGGTGAGTCAAAATCCCCCCACTACTCTGATTTGCATTTGTATAGTTCAAAGCATTTCCATTTACATGTGAAAACCTCCCCTGGACTTGGGGCTAGGGGGTCAACTGCTAAGATTCTCAGGCTTGGAAATCTGCCAGAAATTAAAACTCCAAATCAATTCCTGACCGTTCCTGCCAGAGTTCTGTGTTGCCTACAAATTCTCGTCAACAGCCGCTTGCCTGAACTCCCACGGCAAATTACAGTGCCACTTACTGGCTGGCTTTTCATGCATTAACATTGTGATACAATGCATGCACGCATGTTGACAAGATACTTCGTCACAAAGGATTTGCACCTGATCAGCCAAGTAAATACAGAGCAGGAAAATTAAATCCATCCTTCCAAAAGCATAAAGAAGGGTTAATTACAGTGCTGACAGGCAAAAGAGTTCTTTGGCAAAAGACAGATTTCTACGAGTAAAAGCTATATTCTGACTCTTTTATAAGAGGGGTCAAGGAATGCTGTCATAAATTTAAAATTATGAACCATTTATATGCATGAGCATTGTGGTTACTAATAATTAAATGTTACACTGCACATGGAGATGTGGACAACCCAAGGCCAATTTTGCTATGACCTTTTCTTTCTTTTATGAAATGATGGCCATCAAATCTGACCTCTTAACCTCTATGGGTGAGCTTGAATTGTCACTTCAGGATTTTGTGGAGTGTACTGAGCATAATCAATGAGATTGCCAATGGCAGTGATGCATTACAGGAAATATTGATTGGCTGTAACTAATAAGCTGGGTTGACAAGTGAGGTGGCCAGAGGACCTCTGCCACTGGCAGAGATCCACCATTTTCCACAAGTTCTCAGTAGCATTGATGAGATGCCGCCTCTAGTCCAAAGTTATTTCTCTTTAATAGCCTTTATTGAGTAAATGACCATTAAAATTGAGTTTTTAACCCAACCGCATAAATATCAATAGACCATATCATGGCAGAACTATGGTGTGGCTTTCTACAACTGAATCACTTTCCCACAGACAACAATATTGATCTTTCTGTAAAAGGTAATGCTTTGGTGCACAGCCAGAACACGAGGCTTGGATACAGTGAGAGTCACACTCTCCTACAAGTCACCTGCTAACTGCAGGACTGCAATCATCTCCAACAGAACAACTACGGACTAGAGATGAGTACTCATCAGCGCAAGATTTTCTATCCTTGGAAACATATTTTGCTCTCAAAACGTTGATGAAACACATTGTGGATAACACTCTCCAAATACACTGTCATGAAATATAATAATAGCAATCGACACAAGATTCATTATTTGTGTTCTGTTTTCTGTCACCCTATTTCATTATCTCCTGCCCTCACTTTGCCAAGTTTGATCTCATTCCAGCTCTCTACCTGAAGGGATTCAGGCAACACGTGAAATACAACAGAGCAGCCATTTATTAGGCCTAAATGGAAATACGTTTTATTTGTTTGTCCAAATACGGCGGATAACTTAGTTTTGCTGGCTTCCTCACCTCATCTCATTGTGCCCGAGTCAACAATAGTTGTCCATTATTTGTTGAGGAGCGGCATTGTCAATTTGGCACATGAAAACTGTGCATACAGCAGAATAAGGCTCATTAATGGGAGGAGTGTGTGAGTGAATGCAGGAGTCGCACCAAGTGTTTACTTTCTTTAAACGATTTCTGAAAGTTGAACAACTTTTGACTGAGGGCTGAGGGAACTGTAACTAATTACTGGATCCAAAATACAGATTCGGGGTTCCATATTTGTTGACAAAAAAAATTTGAATTTCAGATAGGTGAGAAAGGGCAGGAAGCAATATAAACAGAAACACTTTATATTCACAAAGCCAGGACAAAACTATCGTTGTTGCACTGATAAGAGAGAGAGAAAAAGAAAGGAAGCACGACAGGAAATGTTCCCTTTTGAACTCTTGTGAATGAGTACAGAGAAATGACAAAAATAAAATGAAAAAAAAAAAAGAAAGCATTTAGCCCGTGCTCAGATGCCTGGTGATTATATATTGGTTATGACAAGCTACATATAAAAACAGCTTTCTAACTTCAAACTGTGCCATTTAAATCTCTAAGGCTTTTATCTATTTTTCCCTCACTTATTTTTTATGGACACCTATTTTAAAACAATATTAAACAAAGTAGCAATACATGTCAGCTATAAAGTGTTGTTTGTGAGACATTATAGCATTTATGTCTGTAATATCTCCTTGTTTTGACCTAGGATGCCCCCCTTCATCTAAATAGTGTGATTTTATAAGAAACACAGACACACAGTGGGATGATGCATCATTTTCACTCCATGTCTTTACACTTGTACACCCTGTCTATTTGACAGTAAATTATATTTGACAGTAACAAGAGTGATTAAGACATATTTTATACTTTAAAAATCACCATTTTAAAAAGGAATAACCACCGTCGTGTTTTGTTAAGATCAGTTCTCCGTGATTTACAAAGCATAGACTCGGTGGACAGTGCAACTTCCTGTCTGGAATGGACACTTATTTCCCTTTAGGCTCAATCCCAGTACATCTTCTACCACTTCGCCCTTACCTCTCTGTTTTGCATGTTCACATAGGGGTTGGGTGTGCGGGTTTTTGTTGGGGTGGAGGAGTAGGGCTACATGGTCCTCCAAACAGAGGTCTGTCAGAGGCACACTCTGAACTGAGTGTTGTGAAAAATTGTCAGCAAGATGGCTGCACAAGAAACAAAAGAAACCCATGAGTGTATTTTCTTTGTTGATAAAGATTTAAAAAGAACAATAACCATTGCATTATCTTAAATGAATGCCATTTTAATGTAATATGGTCCTTTTCTTTATCATGTTAATGTTAAGCATAACAAAAAAGTATATTAGTATGCTGTTATCTCCTAGCTAGCTAGCTAAAGTTACATTATTATCACTGATTTGGATGACAATCCCATATTTTGACATATTTCTGATAGAGCTTTGAGTCTGTGCACGAGCCCGACTGGGCCTGACCTGACCCATCAGGTTCAGGCTGGCTCAGACTGTAATTTCTTAATATTCTCCTAGGCTTGAGTCAGGTCATGCTGGCTCCAAATCTTGGTGTCTTTTCATTTTATTAATAAAGTTTTCCTTTATGCAGATGTTATAGTCTGGGTAATCTCATGAATAATGTATGGTCTGCACTGCCATCAACCCATTTTGCCTCTCATTATTGAGGAGAAATGTAATACAATCTCTGTTTAATATACATGGCATCTGACAGTTTTTGTCCTGTGCTTGACGTTCAGCAGGAGAGGGTGCATCTTGTATATTGTGTCACAAATGTCTGTTACACACTAAAAAAACTTTAGTTGTCTTAAGCCTGTAACCACTCCTCTCTTATCAGTACAGGGTAGGAGCATGGGTTGCTAAAGTTAGCCCACAGAGCACCGCTAGTGGCCTGGCAATGAAGCAGTGTCCTTTTTTATTTGATGACGTGTTTAATTGTTTGATAGTGTAAAAGTAAGGTGTGAACAAATCGTGGGCGTCCATGCTTTTCTACCTCCATCAGATAAATGGCTAGGTATCATTGTGATTGTACCATTATTGCCACAGTTAAGTCCGTAAACGCCACAGACGACTACCGATGACGCATCAGGATCTTGAAGGGTTGTCCCATTTCAAAAGGAAGATTTCAACCACTAACCCTTGTAACTCTGTTCTGAAGGGCAAAAGGGCACTGGAAAATGAGGGGTGGAAGTAAAAGTAAGACATGGGATTGGGCCTTGATCTGAAATGCCAGTCACACTGTGAAATGGAAGACTCACCTGAATATTATCAATGTGACTCTTTCCTTTCCTCTACAAGGAAACAATAACTAAAGACATATCTGTTTCCTGTGGCCCTACAGTACTATCAGCTAATCTTCCTGGCTGTCTGCACTGTGGATCTATTATTTGTAATGGCAAAACAATCAGACTTTATGGCCCAGCACCACATCTACTGGAATGGAGGCCGCGCGTAATTTAATACTTCGGGAATTGGCTCCACAATTTTTGCCTCCGGCTCTCCCGCTGCATGCTCAATAGGGATGTAAATGCTGCTATGATAATGGCAATAACTAGGTTCATTGGAGCTGGTGATAAACTATGAATTGAATGGATGACCCAGGGGCAGTGTACCTCGTCCCTGTGGCTCACTGATTTAGTGCAAAAGAAAGGCCTGTTTCATTACGGTGGAAACCACAGCTTGTGCGAAAGAAAAAGTAGTGAGTAGATTAAAACATAGTAGATGGGGGCAGTTTTACAAGCCTTTATGGCCATTATGCATTTAGGGCTGTTTTCCCTCGAGTTCAGGTTCAAAGATTGATAGAATAACATTTTTGAATATCCAATTTAGCTTCAAGGTAATGCTAGAAACATCACTAAAGTGTTGTTTTTCATCCACAAATGAAGGCGGAATGAAAGCACTTCAAATCCAGCTCGCTGCAGAGTGTCTGAAGAATCTTTTTTGTGCCGTTTAGCCTCCACTTGCTCTGCATCTGTGCATGCAAAGACCTCAGTAGCCAAATATATTAAAGTATTCATGTGTGTTTCTATCAAGTGTCAACTTTCTACTTTTTACATGCGGCCGCTGCTCCAGCTCTAAATGGATGATCTGTTTTATTATGGAAGCTGTGTCAAATCTTTGAACGGCTGGTGTTGACTTTATCAGGACAATTTAGATTGGGTCAGGGATGTTTTTAACCATCATACCAAAAAAAGTCCTGTGATGTTTAAGTTGATAAAAATCAAGCAAAAAAATAGAAACATGTAGCACTTCAGCGAATTTCTAAAGACAGGCTCACACCAAACAACCGTTCAACTATGCAGCTGAAAATTGCCGTAGTCCATGTCTTAATTCTGTAAACAACAAATAACTTTAATCATATTAGGGTAAGTGGATTAAGGTGTTTACACTACATAGCCCATGCCTGATTATTATCATAATTGCTTTTAAGACTGCAAGTACAATTTCAGCGCAGACAGGTCTTTCACTCTGCCCTTTCCCTTGTTGTTTTCTCTTTCTATTAGCACTTATTAAGGCTTTGCATTCACTCCATTAAGCCGAAACATGACGTGCAACTTGCAAAAGTTTGAGTAAAGTTGCAGCTTTTAAAAGCTTTCTGTAATTTTCCCCGGCACACAATCACACTGTGATCGTAACACAAGCCATAGCGGGGTCCAATTATGTTGCTTGTTTTGTTGTTCACACATTTCCAGAAGTTTAAAAGTTTTAGTCTGGTCATTAAAGTGCCTACACTAATGAGGTAGAACAGTGCAGCTGTTAGACAGGAAGAGAAGGCTGTTTAATAGCTTCCATTACAGACTTGGTTAGCTCACTCCATTATCCATGTGAACTCCATCCTATCCTACACCATTTATTCAAAAACAAGGACAGGACAACAATGCAAAGCAAGTCCAGGAACATTGATCTTACCCTGCTGGAATCACGACTCTTTGACAACCACTACGGAGGCAATTCCTCTTCCAGCTATCGCATTACAGGCGTATGATGTTCGACTGATCAGCAGCATTTCCATTTGTCAAAGTATATGCAGTGGCTCTACAGCACACCACACAGAGATGTTAATTACTGTAGTGCTGCGAACATGTCTCTGTACATTTGCATACTGCATGAACTGGTAAACTGCAATAAATTAAGAGCTAGGGTTGTTTATAAACAAAGTTGAAGGTTGGTTATAGCATCTAATTGCATGTGCGTGTGTGTGTGTGTGTGTGTGTGTGTGTGTGTGTGTGTGTGGAGAGAGAGAAATGGGAATGGGAAAAATAATTTGTTTTTTCACCATTTATATCTAAATGCGTATGGGTGCTCACTGGTGGTTTGGAGGAGAGACAACATGGTCAACAATGCAACAAAACAGCAGGGGTTATACACAATGCAGGACACAGAGGATTATGTTGTGGAGCCAGTTAACATTGTTGGCTGCTTGTTTTGGCGAGAATTGGACTTTTGTTCCGAATGAAACATGAGCATGAAATTATGCATCTAAAAACTTTCAGCTTCTACACTGAAAATCTCCCTCAGGCCTCTGGACGCTGGCAAATTATTTAAAATTGTGATAAAAGTCAGACCAAGCGGGTGTCTTGACAAAGTGTTTCATCATCCGGCCATACATGTATTTATTAGTACTTTCATTACAGAGCTGAAAATTAGCAGATATAATTGAGTATAATTAAATTGCATTATAGCAATAACATGCTCATTTTTAAACCATTACTACTCTGTGACCTCTTCCACATAACAGCTTACACGCTGGACAGACTGCAGCAACAATCACACATTTAATACATTTTACTGGCATTACATTGGCAGAACGAAATAAGCACATTTATCCTCTTTAGAAATAAGTCACTGAATATTCAGCCGGGTTTCAGAGAAATAATGAAATGGACACAAATTCTTGACAAAGCATCACGTGGTGGTGGGCACAAAAAGTGTTTAAATTACATGCTGGCAAGATAAAAATAATGTCAATGCAAAGTCAATGAGGATCTTTTGTTGTGTGGAAACCAATGCTCATTCCAAATCGCATACAATTTCTTTTTAATTTTACTTTCAGTATGTATTGCAGCTGCCCTTACAAAGTACGTACTGTTGCATAGAGTATGCATACAATTCGAACATAGTACTTTATTATAACATTGCGTCTTGAACTTTGACTCTTGCTTATTTATCCATCCCAGTCCATAGTGCAACATTTGAAGTAAGAAGAAAAAGTATGAGTGCAACAGATCCTAACATTATCACTTACTGTTAACTTGCCACAGAAGGAGGTTAACCCAGAGACGTCTGCTGTTGTTACTTTGCAATGTAGCTAGTTTGAACTTTTAAGTTTCAACTGTGTATGTAACGCACGGTGGTGTTGTGGCAAGCACTATTGCCTCACGGCAAGAGGGTTCTTAGTTCGATCCCAGGTGCGGGAGCCCTCCTGTGTGGAGTTTGTATGTTCTCCCCATGTCAGCGTGGATTTTTTTCCAGGAACTTCGGCTTCCTCCCACAGTCCAAATACATATAGGTTGTCAGCCCTGTGATAGTCTGGCAACCTGTCCAGGGTGTACCCTGTCTCTCACCCAATGTCAGCTGGGATAGGCTCCAGCCCCCCTGAGACCCTCAAGAGGATAAGCGATTAGAAGATGGATGGATTGTTTTGTGTTGCTGTCACATAATTTTAACACATTGTTGCCCACCACAATGTAATACATTGTTAAGAGGTTTTGTTGATTATGTCATGTGAAAAGAAATCTTAACGTTATATTTAATTTCTTCTTTTCCCTTTCTCTCCATTTCTGACTCTTTCCTCTCCAGCCTTTGTGCTGAGCTGTGCATTCCCCAAAGAGCCTGCTGGCGGAGAAGTTTCTGTGACGCACCTCCACGCCGGCGGAGAAGCCTACTTCCGCTGTTTCACCGGCTACAAGTTGCAAGGCCCAAAAATGCTCACCTGTCGCAATGCAACCACGCCTTATTGGAGTGGAAAGGAGCCCCGATGCGTGGGTAAGGCAAACTTGTTCTTTGCCAGACACATGTTAGCTCATTAACACTAGAAGCAGTTCAGGGCAGTGAGGTACTGTAGACCCCTCACTGAACTGCAACAACAAAACAGCTCAAAAAATGTAATTTTACAAACCTAAATCTGTAGAACTGTAGGTGCTTCTACCTTCAGGTTAATTGGGATGCTGCCCAACCTTTTGTTTGAGATTTAATTTGCACTCAATTACCTTCTAGTTTTTAACACTGACTGCAGGGCAGACTTCTAAAGCAAACTTGCAATTGTAATTAAATTTGTTCAAATGTTTTCCAAGAAACTTTGTTAAATCAATTTTGTTTAAAATGTGACATAAGTTTTTACAATTAAAATGTGCAAATTCAATAAACTTAAAAATTGGAGGTGTACTGTGAGCCCTCTTCAGCTTTCCTCTTAGAGTACAGGTGATTTTGATTAACAAAAGCTTTCACTGGGTTGTCTCACACCGAGTTGATTAGTTACACTCTGAGGCCAAATGAGTGTGTTTGCATGTGATTAGCAGCATGGGGAGCTATTCTTTGGAGACGGGGCAAAACAAGACCATTGGACCTGGCTGCCTTAATTAGAACTGGGCTGCATGACTCTCCTTCTCCTGCTGGTAGAGGCTCATCTGCCAGTTCCAGCCTTTCTCCATGTCTGCCTGCAGCTGGTCTGAACTGATAGTGTTACTGCTGCTGTTTTGCTGCTCTCTTTACAAGTCCATCACACACAGTCACACACTCTTAGACCCAGGTGAGCTGCCTAACGTAGTCCGGCCACAATCCACTGGATATTGATGCAATCTATGCTCAGACAGGGAATTTCCTCCCAAACCCCCCTGGTGTCATTACTTTTCTCATCTAGTCCCTCTAACTCTTTGTCTTCTTCTTCTTTTCTCTCATTGTCTCTCTTCTTGTATAGCATCCTGTGGGGGGATGATAAAAAATGCCACCTATGGTAGAATCGTCTCTCCTGGTTTCCCTGGCAACTACAGCAACAATCTGACGTGCCACTGGGTCCTGGAGGCCCCTGAAGGCCACCGGATTCACATTCACTTTGAGAAGGTGGCTCTGGCAGAAGATGATGACAGGTGGTGTATGCACGCTGTTAAAATCAATCACACATTGAGAGCGAGTGCGTGCAGTGTGTATGTTTGTGTGTGTCTTCAGCTAATAGATGGCACTGAGCTTTAAACTCGTTTTCTGAATAGCAGTATGCCTGTGGATAGACCATTAAAACCCTCAAAGGCTATAAATAACCAAAATCTTTAGGGAGCGACAGATGAATTTGAAAGGACCTTTTATCATTATAATCCTTTAACAGTGTTCTATCGAGTGAATGAATTGAAGGGACTACAGAGAGTAGTGAGAGGTAGGAAACAGCAATTCCATTACATTTTTATTCAGTAACTACTGATCCACATGGCTATCGTCACACATGGCCATTCACCTCATTACGGGGTGGGGGAGAATGTTATCACAAAGTTATTACAGCCACAACTGGAACAGTGAGCAGCTCTCGGATAGCTTGTAACTTCTTTTTTATGCTTCTCTTACCTTTCAAGGCTCACTTACATCTATTTTAAACTGTCTTCTTTCTCTGTGTGTTTTTTAGGCTGCTGATTAAGAATGGCAACAACATAGACTCTCCCCCAGTGTACGACTCCTATGAGGTGGAGTATTTGCCCAACGAGGGTGTGCTCAGTACTGGACGTTACATGTTTGTTGAGTTCACCACAGATGGGACAATGACCTCCACCGGTGCAGCCATCAGATACGAAGGCAAGCTGATCATGCGGCATGCAGAGATTGCTAACAGTATGTTGTACCTTGTCATTTATGTTTGAAGCCATGTGTTTTTTGTGTGTGCAGCTTTCGCGAAGGGCATGTGCTACGAGCCCTTTGTGAAGTACGGCAACTTCAGCAGCAGTGACTCCACCTACGGTGTG
Source organism: Cephalopholis sonnerati (assembly GCA_019142605.1). NCBI lineage: Eukaryota > Metazoa > Chordata > Actinopteri > Perciformes > Serranidae > Cephalopholis > Cephalopholis sonnerati. The sequence continues at coordinate 13,989,330 of JAGQAX010000017.1, forward strand.
GGTGCAGTTGTTGAATTCTCATGTGACCCTGGCTATACGCTGGAGCAAGGCTCCGTAGTGATTGAGTGCGTGGATGCACAAAACCCACAGTGGAATGAGACTGAGCCAGCTTGTAGGGGTGAGTCAACACATTTCATCGAGTAATTGTGCGATATGAAATCTTTTTTAAAATGTGCTTTCTCTGGAGCAGAACTTAGAGGCAGATATAACTGACCTGAGGACCCAAGGCTTTTATTGTCTGCTTGATCATTGCAGGAGTTAGTGAAGTCTTTTTATTCAAATATTAAACACCACTGGCAGTTAACCATATCTTCCTAAGCTGCTTTCCTCTGATCCATGATAAATTTCCTCTTAAAACTGTAACAATGATTTACTTTGATATGTGTGCTTGCAGGGCACACTTTAGAAGTGCTTAAGATTAAAAAAGGCCTACAATAGTTGGCCTAAGATGAACACTACCGCACTGTACTGACTATGCACCATACTAAATAGCTATTCCTGAGCCCTTCCTCTCCTCCCTTTCTCTCTCACACACTCTTCCCACACATGACACGCTGACCTTACTCTCGGTCTTTGTTGCCTGCATGGTCGTCCTGCCAAACAGGAAAATTGAAAAGCTCTCTTGTAAAACTAGATATGAGAAAATTTAATTTCTGCTCCTGTGGGTCATGGTCATCAAGCGGTTCGGCTATAGTATGCAGTTTTACAAGGTTCATGTCAAGGAGCCTGCACACTCGATTTCAGCTGTGTTTTATTAAGCATTAAGACTATGGTTCCATCCTATGAAGGTAGTTCATGTGTCAACATAGTTTTACTTTAACCATGTTACCTGCGTAGTACAAATGGCATGATTTGATATTTCCTTTGCTTTCTAACTTGCCTGTTAAATTAATTGTAATAAAATTTTTCAGGGTCCTGACTCAGCCCAGTCGCCAAAAGGAAATGTTGGTATTGTACATTTCTGCAAACCATAAATACATTATATTTCCATGTTTCAAATGTATCATCTGAACATTTCTAAAGTGATACAGTATATCAGGTGACCTTGTCATTAGGAGTTTGAGGGGATGTTGGATGCCTGCCAAGCTGCAAACCACTGCAGACTACTGTTCAAAACCAACAAACAACAAAACAGGTAGTGAGTTATTGCTGTGTTTCCAGTGGCTTTTCTTTGGTGACCCTTGGCTCTTTTTAGCAGCTTTTTAGCCCCTCACTATGGGTGTTTTTTAGTGACCCGTGGCTGTGTTTCCAGTGGCTTTTCAGCCCCCAAACTGGAATTTTTAAAGAGAGTCATTGCTGTATTTTCTGCAGCTTTTTAGCCCTCAAATGTGGATTGTTTCCTGCAGAGACATCGCAGCATTTCCTGCAGGGATTGCGCCCCCAAAAGTATGTATTTTAAGCCAAAACATGATCTTTTCTTAACCATTACCAAGTGTTTTTGTGCCCAAACCTACCTATGTTAACTACAACTTTGGTGATATGTGAAGTTTAAATGTATTCTCTAAATAATAACATGCATATGTAGCATATTGGTGGTTTGCAGAGATGTACAGTGGCAATTTTTTTCAGGCAATTGGGTTGCTTGAAATTAGGGTTGCAGCGATATACCGGTCTCGCAATATACCATAGAATAAAAGTTGATGGTTATCATATCATATGCGTTTGCCCATTTCAATGGCATTGAAAAAAAATGCAGCCGGACATACGTGCACATCTCCTTTTTACACATACTCGCATTGAAAAAATGGTTTTAAGTTTCAATCATAATAATTTGTTCAACCCAAAAAAAAAACCCTTCTGTTTTCATTCCTTAGGCACCTATTTTCACCTACAGTATAATAAGAGACAGTTATCGTACTTTTAAAATCTCATACTGTTGTAACCTTGTGTAAAATTGTTACAGTGCATATATTTGTTTCTCAATGTCAACCTGAGGTGTTTGTGTGTTGTAGCTGTGTGCAGTGGGGAGATCACAGACTCTGCCGGTGTGGTGCTGTCTCCTAATTGGCCTGAGGCCTATGACAAGGGCCAAGACTGCATCTGGGGTATCCATGTGGAAGAGGACAAGAGGATCATGCTTGACATCCAAGTGTAAGAGACTGCACTCAGGTGTAAGACTAGACATCACACAGGAAGGTCAGAGAGGAGGTCAGATTGACCTCGAGATGTTAAACACTCAATCTCTGGACACAAACACACACACGCTCAGTTTCTTTTCTCATCTCTTCTCTCAGTCGCACAGACACACCACGACACGCACATGGGGAAGTGTTTCTGTGGTTGCAGTCACTAATTAGATTTTTTTTTTCATCCGCTACATTAAGAATTCTGTGTAGCTTCCAGCTCGCTCTCTGACCAGATTAGCCAGTAAGCCTCCCTGCTCCCACTTCCCTGGTGTGTGTCTCAGAGTTGGCTTTGAAATGAATATGCTCTGGCAGTGAACTACTCTGAGCCACTTATAGAGCCTTCCCAACTGTAATTCAACACACACTCAACACACGCGCACACAGATGTCAAAGTAGACATGCACATACAGGCACACACTGTTTCTCCTTCAACTATCACTCGTACTGTACATGAATGTCCCCCTCCACCACACACACACACCACATCTCATCCAAGTTATTGCTCTGAAATGAGGTGTAAATTATCACATTGCCTGGATTTTCCTCACTAAATGTTTCTTTGAAAACCAAACTATCCAAGTGTATGCGTGACAATCTGTATTCTTATCTGCCTATCTCATTAGAATTCATCTGTTTGCCTTGTTTGTGTGATTCCCGCAATATGTCCACAAACATGCATCCTATAGGAAGCACAACAACTACAACATAAATGATTTGTGTTATTGCCTGGAGCAGTTACAACACAAAGAGGGCACAGAGAGGTTAAAATTAAACCAACGGGAATACTGCCCAAGGTTGGAGAAAAATTGAGTCACAGATAAATGTTAAACTGAGACTATTGTTAGCTATTGGTCATAGAGGTCATCTATGCATGCAGGCATTTATAACCTTTAATCTTTTGCCCTTTTTTCTATATTCATAATTCATTCATTCTTGCTGTAAGAATTTATATACATTCGGAACGGTTGCTGAAATTGTGAAATTGAAAGGTTAAATTACGACACATGGTCTGGATGCTGTGTAGAGAGATTGTCCGATTTTTTCATTTTTTATTTATTTATTGTTAGGCTGTAAAAAACATTTTATTGCCTAACAATATTAATATTTATATTTATATTTATAAATATTAATATTTTTCCATAAAAGTAACATGAGCATTTTTATTAAACATATATTTTTGTGGATAAGAGCAAAGGGGATTTTTTTGTGAGGGGCCACAGTCCAAACCATTATTGTACTGAATTTTGGCTGTCTTGATTACCAGTATTAGCAGGATCAACCTGGATATATCTAAATTTGTGCCTGTATTTCCTCTGCAAAGACACAGGAAATAATACTCATGTGATAACATTAGATTTATTACAGTGACAACAGAGTACATCAGAAAACGTTGTATTGCAAGACAATATTCAGTCATTTTTTAGATGTTGCTACAAATAGCTCCAGGGATTCTTTCACAGCTGTGGCACATAGAGGGGTTTGTTGGAAATACAGATGGTTTCTGCATGGGCTCAGGTTGTATGCCGCTCCATGGCCACAATGCTCATAATGCCCCAAACATTATCTCTCAGGCTTACAGGACCTGAGATATGAGCCATCACTCAAACATGATCCACAGATCAAAGGGAATAATAGCATCAGAAGATACCAATAATACACAACGTCTGAATACAACACAGGGCTTTGCGTGACCCTGCCTGCCTCCCTCTTCTTTAGTTGCAGATTAAGACTCAGTGATTAATGTCTGATGCTGAAAGTCAACCAGGCCACCTAGGGTAAAAAAAAAAAGATCAGAGAGGATTTTTTTTTCTCCTTTCAGAAGTAAACAAGTTTGATTTGAGGTAAAGTGATTTCATTCAGGGATCTCTTTTTAAATTGCATCAGCCGTATATTTGTTTTAATCCGACCCACATGAGGCTGCTCGCTGCAAATTAATGGTGCTGCGGCCAGCTCTAGTTTATCTCAAGGTTGGTCATGCATGGCCTTCATGGCAGTAGAAACCCACAGCTTGTCTGATCCCTGCAGACCCTCCCATTACCCTCATGTCTGGTCGGCTCATCTTGAGAAGCATTCCTAAAGGCTGGGTCAACATGGAATTTGTGTGTTTGTGTGTGCGTGTTACGCGTGTTGAGGTGACAAAAGGCTCTTGCGGATGAGAGCTGTCTCATTATAAGGGTGGGCACACACTTTTCCACATTAATGAGAATGTTTTCGGTATTATCATTCATCACTGTGCCTGTGCTGGCAATTACAGTGGAGCAGTGTGCATAATGAGGACTGATTAATTAATTTAGGCCAAACAGGAGGGCTGGCTCTTTGCTAATTAGCATGGAGCACGGCTCGAGCAAGAGCAGGAGACAAGAGGTTACAGCTGATATCCCCACCTGTGGAACACAACAAGGTAAATGATTCACATGTGGATTTTAGCATTCAGAGTGTATTGTATCTAGAAATGTGCTGCACATTTCAACACAGCGAGGAAAGTCTGTTTGACAGAGGTAATGTTTTTGTCAGTTTACTGAGCAGGATCAGAGACGTTTTAGATAGGACATACTGGGTTTGTAGGGTCCTCTTGTGGACACTTTGAACATTACAAGTCATTTGCAAGTCTGCTTGTGCTGGGGAAGGTGCCTGGAAAATAAATGGTGTTTTTTATTTGAAGAGAGAACCCCCCACCCCCACCCCCTTTTTTTTTTTTTTTTTTTTTTGCTGAGTAGAACAATTCAAATGTCAAATACGTGTAGGAATAGATGTAGAAAGTTGCCTTTTGAAAGCTTGACATTGAAAGCAATTTCCATTCTGTTAGAGTTACTGGATATTTGTCGGGTTCTTCAGACTTGACTTGACAGGTCAGTGAAGGTGACAAAACGCCTGGAGGCTTGCACAAAACACAGCTGTCATCCCCTCATCTGCAGAACTGAGACGGTGCCATTGGTATGCAGAGGAGTTTTCCGAAATTCTTTTAAAAGTCCTTTTTCAAAACAGATCCCTGGAACTTTGCAAACACCCAAGTCACGTCAATGAAGGAGACATTTAATCGAATAGGACAACTCCAAAGCATTGCGTTTAAATTGTTTTGAAATGGGCTTTGTGCATCCTTACCCGTGAGCATTAACCATGTTAAAAGCCGGTCTTACATTCTCACACATCACCATTTTGACATCACATTGGCTATTAGTAGTTCGAGGCTCACATTAGTCTTAGTTAGCCATTCAGGCTCCGTCCAATCACAGACCAGGACAAGAGTCAAAGTAGTTCAGCTGGTAATTTTTAAAATTGATTAATGAGTTGTGCCAATATTGATTTTAATTGTCTGGCTGGTTGCCTATTTCATGCTCTCATTTATAGCAGCATACAGCAGTAGAGTGACTGTCACCAACACTGAATTTCAATGGCTTTTTCTTAAAGGGACAGTTCACCCCAAAATCAAAAATACATATTTCCCCTCTTACCTGTAGTGCTACTTATCAGTCACAGTTATTTTGATGTAAGTTGCCAAGTGTTGGAGGTATCATCTGCCGAGACGTCTGCCTTCTCTCCAACATAATGGAACTAGATGGCACTCAGCTTGTGGTGAGGAAAGCGCCAAAAAAACACATTTATAAATGATTCAGTGACTCAGTTACTCAAGATAACACACAGACCTTGTTGTGAGCAGTTTCATGTAGTAACTGTGTTTTGCTACCAAACTACACCCACCAACCATATGACTGCACACAAGGAGGCGTGCATTTACTGCTGGCTCATCTAGCACTGCTAAGCTAACTAACATTTTAGCTTAGCTGAAGAGGATGCAATTAGTGTTTACATCTCCCATTGTCACAAGCATGAGCCTCTCATCTATGAGTCGATGCACTCTTCCTTCAGCACGGTGATGCAGTTGTCTGGTGTAGTTCAGTAGAATGAAAATAGTTCCTATGTGAAACTGTAGTACCCTGACAGTAGTCAGATAAACAGTAATGTTAATCTAAAATGGAAGGGAAAGATGACCTAAGAAACACAGGAGACAGATTAAAAATATGCCTTCAGATAATTAATATCAGTTTGCAACACAGCACACAGAGTAACTGCTTTCCTGTCTGGAGGGGAAACCATTAAAGGAGCCAGGTGGGGTGACATTTGGGTGGACTGATTGCCAGGTTGCTACAGAGAAGGCAGCTGAGCGACCTGTAGTGACTCACCACAGAGTGCTGTGTAAGTCTGGACTAGAGGCACTGTGTGTTTGGCACTCTTTTGTGTTGTCTCCAGGATTTTTAAAAAAGCACTTCAAGGAGACAGTGGACTGAATAGATGGGGTCAGTGGGAAAATTTAAAACCGAGGCTGACTGCAGCATCGTTGATGAGTTCGAGCGACCGGGGAGACTATTTAGGAACCCAGACAGGAGGAAAGGTTACAGTGTGTCAAGCAGGCAAGCGAACGATTTGCCAGTGCTGTCGACTTTAAATCTGATGTTTTCGGGTATGGCGGCGGCGCTGGCTTTGCATCGTGTGGGATGGCAGAGCCAAAATGTTTTGCATAAAAAATAAAGAGATCCGAGACCAAACACTCAGTGAAAAGTGTGAAGACAGATTTTAACTCTTTGATCTCTCTATGACGAAGATGAGACACAGAGAAGCACATGCTCAGTCTTGAGCTGCTTTGACTTCTGAAAGATAATGAAGGACTGAAAGCAGATTTAATCATGTGCAATATGTTGTGGTATACAGTAAGAAAGGAGGAAAATCAGCAGCAATGCTGTTGGACTCTTCTAAATTAGTTAAAGTTAAAGCTTAAGAATAAAGGTTGTGGAGTTATCAAGATATACCACTGTAAAGGAGAGTAGAATTCATGACAGTAGTGAAAAAATGGACCCATGTGAAAAGCCTCTGGAATATGGTTAAACCCATAAAGCATGTAGCAAAAATGGAGCAGCAGGTGCTGTATTTTTGCGTTGAGTCCGATGAAATGCAGAGACTGGAGGTAATCACACGGTAAGATTGCCAACTGACAGTACCACATCTCTCCTTCTAGGGTAGTCTAAATGCAGGGAGACCTTTGGGAGGAGATAAGGTGAAATACAGTGCAATGATAAGGGGGATAGCCTTGTTGACAGGAGCAGCAGGTGGAGGATGGAGCTTGAATAGCAGTGAAGTGTGATATGTGGAGATTGAAGAAGATGCAAACAATTTGGCTGTGGTGTTCCTCTGTGGACATCACCCATGTTTTATTGTGACAACTATTGTGGCTTGACTACTCTTTCTACTAATACAAATCTTCATTTGCTGTCATTCTGTGTAGTCGCTAAGGTGCATCTTATCCAGAAGTATGGAGTATGACTCAAAAAAGATTTGATAAAGATATATAGCAAACTGGATGTTTTTTAGTGATCCATGGCCATTTTTCCAGCAGTTTTTTAAGACCCTGAACTTGGGTGTTTTTAGTGTCCTGTAGCTGTTTTTTTTCCAGCAGCTTTTTGGCCCCCAAATGTGAGTGTTTCTTAGGGACCAGTCACTTTTTTCAAGCCCCAAACACAGTTGTGATTTAGTGTCATATAATTGTTTTTCCAGGTTTTTTTTTAAACCCCTAAATGTGGGTGTTTTTTAGTGATCCATGACTGTTTTACCGGCAGCTTTTACACACCCCAGACTTGGGTGTGTTTTAGTGTCCTGTGGCATCTGGGGGCAGTATCTTTTTAGCCCCTAGATGTGAGTGTTTCTTAGGGACTGTCACTGTTTTTAGCAATCCATGGCGGTTTTTCCAGTGACTTTTCAGCCCCATGTGGGTGTTTTTTAGTGGCCCATTTGTGTTTTTAAGCAGGGATAGTGTCACAAAAAGCGTTTGTTTTTTAACAAGACATTGCTGCATTTGCTGATGGGGTTGTGCCCTCAAAACTGAGTACTTAAGCCAAAACATCATCTTTTCCTAACTGCAACCAATTGGTTTTTGTGTCCAAACCTAACCACACGTTAATAGCAGCATTGTTGAATAGAATAGACTAGAGGTCCTTTATTGTCATTGTAACATTACAATGAAATTTAAAAGCTACAACTGCACACAGTGCAAGATATATGTTTTTTGTTTTTTTTTTAGAACAGAAAAAAACATAAAACATAAAGTTTCACATATTCGCTACATAATAATGTGCAAGTGTTATGTATCTGTAGTTGGCAGCAGAGTACATCACCAATCTGGCAATTGGGTTGAGCAAAGAATGTTGGAGCCTATAGTGTGAAACTTCATCAATTTATTATGTTGATTTCATCCTCTTTTTGCACACTCTAACAAATGTCATTTTAAGATGCAACATTTCCAGATATGCATGAAGTGCATTCATGCGGTTTCAAAATGGAAACTGGCATTGTCATTCCTGTCACTTTCACCACAGCCGCTGATTGTTGGAGAACATGGAGGTGTAAATTGTCCCCATAGCTGTCCAACTAACCAGAGGGAGTACCTTGTCACTCAGCACCTCATTTCACTCCCATTCATGCAGCTGGCATCTATTATTTGTGTCTGTCAGGAGAAGCTGAAATTCATTTTTTTCCCCCAAATTTCAGCACCAGCATATTGCACAAGCAGACAGTGGAATCCAATCATTCTGGTTATGTTTTTGTCTTAAAATGTTGCCTTCAGGGACTTGCTATAGCCTCAACTAGTGGTCCATGAATATACACCTTGTGGGTCTAATTATATAAATTGTTGGTTAATGCCGGATGCCAAATGCAGGATTTGTTCCTCGTCTGGGTGAATAAAGCTGAAGTGGGTGCATTTTATTAGCATGCTTGTTTCTACTCAGCAGTAATGTGGAAATTCTGTGGGGGAGGTTGTGAATAAGAGATTGAGGAGAGGTAAACAGACTCGGGTCATTTGTTTCCTTCTATCACATAAAACTGTGTCAGTCAAAAGCTCCTACTACTGCATTCGCTCCAACAAAGCTCCAACAATTTAGTTAGTGTGTGCCTATTCAAATCGTATGCTCAGTGGGTGAGTCTCATGGATTCTGATGATCAGTCTGAGAATGCCAGAAAAAGGAGAAAAGCACCTCAATCTCAACTGCAATGCACCTTCTCATTTTAAGTCTGTCAGTGTTTCAGCACAAATTGCACTCTCGAAGTAAAAAAGAAGCTGAAGCCATCACAATGACATATAGTTTATAGTGTGTCAGACAGGTGATTCAAATCAGTGAGCTCAGGGGACAATCAACATAAACATAGACATAAAGTTCTTAGAGGGGTTATTCATAAGGGAACGTCCATACTCATCCATGTCTGTATTTTAGGAGCACAAAACAGAGAATAAGAGTACAAAAAAAGACAAATAACAAACGTAAAGAAAGTAGTATTTGACCTCAAAAGTGTTCTTCTTTCTTTTTTTGAAGCACACATAAGCTATACCAATACCTAATAATATCCTATAGCTATCATTTGCCTAAATCACTGAAATCAACAGGCTTATATTTAGGACAGGCATCTATATGAGACAGGTCTTTAATTCCTTTCACACAAAACTTAGCAAAAATGGGATACAATTAAAGTGTTTATTCAAACCAGTAGGAATATTACTTGTTTAAAAATTAGGTTTCAGATAATATATCCAATAGACAGCGCATCAGCACTCGAAAACTACGGCACCTGGCATACTGACACAACACCGTTTTATTCTGTTAAAACAATACTCACAACTTGGATTAATTTCTATGAAAAGCACTTTTGTTTCTCTTGATCTGAGGACCCTTATGGCCTAAAGGAATATGAATAACTTACAGGGTAATTGAGGAATAGACACATAATTTGAGGCAGCCAACAACCCGGTTTTATACATCCGAAGACAAGATGAAATGCTTGGCAAGCAGACCAGGTGTCGAATTGAGACAGGCATTTACTCGCCAAAATGTAGCCACTCCGGGCTAGTAATAGAAACTGGGTTTTTAATTGGGACTTTTACTGCCTTTTTGCATATATTTAAATATGTGCAAATATTGCATGCATATTTTTTACTTTCTATTTTTCTACTGAATTTTACTCTATGATTTTCTTTTAAGTTTGTTGGTTCATAAAGATAACATATGGGTGTTTGAAGGCATTATTGACAAAGTTTAATCTCTCTATAAATCTGTTTCTATGTTCAGGTTGATTGCCCTGTGACCTTGTGATTAGAATCAGCTGTATGCCACTCTATATATGTCCTTCAGTTGCTGTGTGATTTTCATTTTGCGTCATCGTCATGAGTGTGCAGCTCTCTCTCGCTTACCTGCAACCTTGCTGTACATCAGTTTGTCTCAGAGCCCATGTTTATTTATATTGCTTGGTTATAAGTTTGACCTAAACTAATCACACGGTTATCCGCAAATACATACAAACATTTGTCTTAAAAAATATCACAACTCAAAACAAGATGATATGACAGCATAGATATTTTGCAGAGTAAATGTAAGTTATTATCAGAGAGATAAATATGGGGGGAAAGACAATGACATATTATTTGTGAGAAAGATGTGATCACAATTGAGAGAGGAGCTGGAAACATGATTTTCAGGCATTGCAACTTGCAATTTGCATTAATGCAAATTGTGCACAGGAATGTAGAAAAGCTAGGGGGTGTTGTTATCTGTTACCATTTCAGGAAAACACTGGCTTCCTGAAAATGGTTTGATCAGTTGCTTGATCACGTACAGCAAATAGTGGTGGAGAGCTTATGCAGGGCACTGTTGATTCAAAGCTATAAAGCATGGCTCCCACCTGTGACATGTATGAAGAAAGGCATTTTTCTATTATTTCTGTTAAGTAATGTAACACAAACAATCATACAGCCAATCTGCACTGCTAGTTTGACACCCGCCTTTAGGCACATAAATAGCAGCTAGTTTCCGCTGCTTATTGTGTCAGCAGGGAAATACAACTCATGCAGCTTATCATGTTTTTTTTTTTCACTTTTCTCCATCCCCTGTGTGTGAATAAATGTCAAGCTTTACTGATGTTCTGTTAAGGGGTAAGGACATATGAATCTCCAAATGGAAAAGGTTAATGCATTCTTAAGTTAATAAATGACAGCAGAGATTCAGTCTAACTGAGGCTTAGCTGCCTCATATTCAATTTTATATGAGCATTATAGCTAACATTTAGAATATTTATTGGGTATTTATTATGTAGCCTTAAGTTGTCATTATTTTCCTGTAATCCTCGTCGTCATGAGTTGCAGATGTTTTTGTCTAGGTCTAATGACCGAAAGGGTAATAATATATGATGCTCATGTGTTGCAGATATACACTTTGGAACATATTCATGAGACCAATGTGGGGCTAGGAGTCATACATCATGAATTATTTAGTGTTTACTTCACATCAGATCCATTCAATATAAACAGAATTAATATGTTTCAAGTACTGCTGACATTGCCTTATGCCATCAGCTTTTGCTTTCATCAGCCAGGAAACATACCAGTCACTTAACTGTTGATGCTCTGAGCAAAATACACAGCAAATATACCACATGACTACAGACATGGAGCACCTGTATTGCTGCACTTTCTATGAAAACCTTCATTCATATCATTAGGAAGAAATGTAACCAGTTTTTATGTATGTTCTAGTCTCCATGTTGGTAAGAATGACCTGCTGACCTTCTATGATGGAGATGACCTGACAGCAAACATCCTGGGCCAATACAGTGGCACACGGCCACACTTCAAGCTCTATACCTCCATGGCTGATGTCACGATTCAATTTCAGTCCGATCCTGCCACCAACATCTATGGCTACAACAATGGCTTTGTGGTCCACTTCTTTGGTAAGAAGGATTTGATTTTTTGTGTTTAGCTTTGAATAAATTGGGATCCATTCAAAAAGTTTTTTCAAATTAGTCCAGTAGTGAGCGAGACTGATGCAGCCGGAGGCAGTGAAACTGACTGCAATGTCATCCCTGTGGGCAATTGAGCACCAACAATTGTCATCCACTAAAAGTATTTGTTTTGTATCAAGTTGTTGTTATAAGTGTCTGACAACTTATGAAAGGAACTCTACAGAAATAGACCTTTGTGTTTAAGAGTAAGATCCTTTTGATTTAACCAGAAACAGCCCCAAAACCGCCGTCACAATTTTCACCAGACGCTATTTAAATAAACAGTAATTTAAGAGTGTTTAAAGGCAGTATATTTTCACATCTAACAAAATTACTCAAGGGATTATCTTAACCAAACCAGAGTTAGTGATCATTGGAACAGCAAAGCGGTGAACCAAGATGGTTGTTGTGATATTTTTTTTTTGCTGCTCTTGACTTTGAATGAAGCGTGTTTCATGATGATAAAATGACTCTTTTTAAATGGAGTCTGGTGTGTTTGGTGACAGTGATTCTGGGGCTGTTTTTAGTTGAACAAAAAGGATCTTACTCTTTAACAAAGAGGGCTATCTCTGTAGTGATTTTTTTCATAAGGTTGTCAGACACATACAACAATCTGAGCATGTCAGTGACAAAAAGAAGCACTGTTAGTGGACAAAATTTGACAGTGCTCAGTTGCCTGTAGGAATTACATTGAAACCTGTTTAGTGGCTGCATGCTGCAGTGGTCTCACTCAATAGTGGACCACTTTCTGAAATTGTTGTTCTCGTTAGTCACTTAGACACAAAAACATGGGTTCACAGTGAAAAACACCAAAGTAACACTTAAATGTTCTCCTCTGGTTAACTGCAGTCCATTGCTTAAATGTATGATATGCTTTTAGGATAAAATTTCCATTGCAAGACAGACAAGAAACTGAAAAGATGGTACTAAGCGTGGAGTGTAAAATGTTATTTGTATGGATAACCCAGCAGGTTACCAATTACACAAAAAGGCCTATTTGTCCCTCTGTCTCTTTGCCTCTTTCTTTCTCTCGATGTGCCTCTGTCTGTCTCCTGGCTTATCCCAGGTGCACAGGATGAGATAACAACAAACAGAAACAAAATAATAGGGTACACTTCAACATCAGCTGGTTTTGCCCAATGCTTTGTGTTCTTGGCCCTGTATGCTGCAGTTAGGGAGGCGCAGATTGACTGGTGCCAAACCACATGCTGTGTTCTTCCCAGCAAACATCAGAAGCCTCTATTTACATTGTCCTCCCAAACTGCTGCTGTTTAGTGCACACAGAACTGACAATTTATATGTGTTCATTCCCTGCAGAAGAGGTTGTTGTATATCAAATGCTAGGATTTCCTTAAGGAACCTCATTATGTGTCCCTGTACAGTCCCATATAAAGAATGCACATTACACAAGAAAATGTGACAGTATTTAGGTATTTCTGTATTCCCTGAACAATTGTGTTCCCTCATTGTGTCAGCATAAATAGGTAGGGTATCTATAATTTTCCATTTCCCATTCTGTCTCTCCTCTCTTCTCTCTTCTACCAACACAACTGCTGCAACGCCAACAGAGGTGCCGAGGAACGACACCTGCTCTGAGCTGCCAGAGATCACCAACGGCTGGAAGAGCACGTCCCACCCTGACCTCATCCACGGCACCGTCGTCACTTATCAGTGCTACCCTGGATTTGAGCTGGTAGGCTCTGAGATCCTCATGTGCCAGTGGGATCTCACTTGGAGCGGCGATGTGCCGAGATGTCAGGAAGGTGAGAGGAAGCACACAAAACCTAGTTCCTTTTTCATTTGCTCAGACTTACAGAGCGAGTGAGAGTAAGACCTTACCAGTGATATATACTCTCATTCTGGTAGTGGGTTTAACCCATGTGATTAAGTAATTTAGACTTTGATGGTCACTAGCTTTTAGAATTGCTGCTCAGTCAGAATTACACAGCACTCACTAGGTGCATGTATCAGGTGAGTCTAAGCAAAATTATCTGGTATAAGGGTAAACTTGTGAGAGCTGTTTAGAGGTAGCCCACAAGATCAGGGATACTAGTTTTGCCTGGGGCCTCTTTTGCGAAATGGCAAAAGGCCAGGGGCCATTTAGAAAACAAACATCGATAGTATTTATCATATGAAATGCCAGCTCAACCTTTTGGCATTTGCTGTCCTTACCCATCTTTGTCAAGAGGCAAATCCAGTCGCAGCAGCTCCTCACAGATCAGGTGTACGCAGGGGCATTTCTAGGATTTTAGGACATTCGGGGATTAGCCTAGGCATTGCAGAGGGGTCCATTGGGTCCTCCCATGGCTCATTTTTTAAAATAAACAAGCTCTTATTTTATGTTTTTATGCAGTTCAGCACCATATTAACAATCAAAGTACCAAAAAAGAAAAAATAACAAAAAATAAAACTGTGTGAATCAGTTTATTTTATTTATTCATTCATTTTCCATAACCTCTTGTCCTGTTGGTCGCAGGGGGGGCTAGAGCCTATCCCAGCTGACACGGGGTGAGAGGCAGGGTACACCCTAGACAGGTCGCCAGACTATAACAGGGCTGACACAAAGAGACAGACAACTAATCATGCCCATATTCACATTTGCAGGCAATTTAGAGTCACCAATTGACCTAACCTGCATGTATGTGGACCTGTGGGAGAAAGTTTGAGTCCCTGGAGTGCAAACTCCGCACAGACTATGTCATGTTAGCTGCTGACTCACAACAGCAAACACTGATAGCCTGAGTTTGCCATTGTGAATTTTCAAGCCCCTATAATATGTAGTGTCTTTTTTTGCTGAAGCAGGCCTCTTTTTGGCTGTGTAACACTACTAACTGGCATGATGCCCGTGACCCTCCTTAGTAGCAGTTGGTTGTAACTGTGATTTGTGAACTTAAAGGGGAACGATTTTACACCCTAAAGTCAATAACAGGTCTTGAGGAGTACTACTGCATAAAGGTTGTATAAAGCCTTTTGTGGCTCCAGAGGGAGCTGCGTGAAATCTGATCATTTGCCAGCACTGGTTTAAGTTTGAAGACTACATGTTTGAGAATTTAAAAAAAAGTGTGTGTCTGTGTATGTGTAGCTCTGAAGCCTGCTTCTCATCTTTGCTTGAGATTAGCAGCAAGGCTGTATTAGCCGCTATAATGGCACACATGAATCTCTGACCAAACTCTCGGTGGTCACGTTGCATTGTGGGTAACATAGGCGCCAGGTTTTGACAAGGAAAAAGAATGTGTTGAAAATATATATAAATTTAATATATATGTATATAACAGTATCAGTTCTTCTGCATCAGAAACACCAGAGTACTTTCTTTTTTTTTTAAATCCTTTGCTATATTGTCAGTAGTTAAGAACGTCATTTATCCTTTTTATTAACTTTTATTATTTTTGCTTTGTTAAAAAAAGTACATGATAATAATAATATTTTTTATTTGTAGAGCACTTTTTAAGCCTAAAGCACCAAGTGTTTTTCAAGGGGAAGAAAATACTAAATAAAAGCAATATTAAAAAAACATATGCATACACATACACATCAACACATACATACATATATACATATATGCAAATATGTACACACACAAAAAAGAATAATACAAATAAAAATAAAGTTTAACATAATAATAGTAAAAATAATCAAACACATAATACAAATATTTGTTTAGTCTATCAGCTGTTAGGAAGAGCCTTCCTGTAAATGTAAGTTTTGAGATGAGATAAAAGCAGGAGCAGAGTCAGCCAATAGACCCAGACCAGCAGGCTGAGGGGCCTATTGGGATAGTACAATGTCAGGAGCTCAGCTATATACTCTGGAGCCAGATCCTTCAGAGCCTTTTGTGTGATAAAAAGCACTTTTAATGGGTTCCAAAAGAGACTGGACGCCAATACAGTGAAGCCAAAATTGGTCTGATGTGTGAGAATCGCTTTGTTTTGGTTAAAAGTCTAGCTAGCTGCTGAATTTTGAACAAATTGAAGCTGCTCTGTAGCTCACAGATATTATTCCACTACTCCCACCACAAATGATAACAAATAATCATCATCTTTTGTTTTTGTGATGCACCAGTTTTGACATGTCAAGACCCTGGAAATGTGGAGCACAGTCACAAGGTGATTGCAGGTGCCCGCTTCACTGTTGGATCGACGGTGCAGTTTCTTTGCAATAAAGGCTACATCCTGTCTGGCAGCAGCATCCTCACCTGCTACAACCGAGATTCAGCCACACCCAAGTGGAATGAGAGGCTGCCCAAGTGTGTCCGTAAGTCACACCAGTCAGAAACGCTCATTTGCATGGGCACAAATGTTGCTGTCATGCTCATTTTTTGCATCTTATGTTTCTTTGGTGACAAACTGCAGCTAATCCACATATACTTAGAACTAACTAATCCTTACTTCCAAGTGCAGAATAAAAGGTCTATCTTGCCTTTCATGTCTTTGTTAATGTGACTGTTGCCTTTATATGTCCTCATATGAGTGTTTGTGCTCTACTTTTGAAAAAGAGGCATAAGAATGTTATTGTGACGTAAGATGTCGTCCTGTGTCTCAGCTGAAAAGTACGAGCCATGCAGGAACCCCGGCGCTGCCTCCACCAGTGTGCAGAGCTCTGAAAAGGCCTTTTATCAAGCAGGAGAGAAGCTGACCTTCTCTTGCCACTCAGGCTTTGAGCTGCAGGGTGATGCCACCATCTACTGTATCCCTGGACACCCGTCACAGTGGAATAGCACTCCTCCTGCCTGCAGAGGTAAACCATGATCAAGGAATGAATCAAACTTTTTGTTTTTCACAGTTGTCACATTTGAAAAAAAACAATGCAGTCTCAACCATATTACTGTTTGTGCCATTGATTTTGTTGCTGTTTGTGCATGCAAGTACTTTGTACTTGTTTTCTATGAGTAATATATGCACTGTGCTTTGTGTTACACAAATACTGACTAGACTGCAATTGTGTACTTGTAGCATCCTCAACTCAATATGTGAATGAACGCAGGCTAGATGGTGAGTCATGTTTTGAAACATTGCAGTATCAATTTATTGATTTTTTTTTTTGCATATTTCACAGAAATAACACCTGCTTTGTGTCCCCCCCTCCCCCGTCTAGTTGTTAATATGGATTATAGCATGGAGGGAACCAACATTGCCCTTGCAGTTTTCATTCCGACTGCAATTATCCTTGTGGTTGTCCTCGGGATTTATGTCTACTTTGCAAAGTAAGTAGCAACTTGAGGCTGTATTTATTTCATTTGCTATCAAATGAGGTGTTACAGGATGTTCCCTGTTCCTCCACTCTTTGCCCAGACTCCAAGGGAAGACCATCAGAATGCCGACATCCTTGCCACCGTATGACAACATGACAGAAGAGTCAGCTTTCGACAACCCTATATATGAGAGCGGAGTAAGTACAGATGTCATGAGCATGCAAGACGTGGATTCACAGAACACCAGTGTGCTGTCCTGATCCTTCTCCATCTGGCTGTCATCCTGTCGTCATCTCATGTTTCACCAGCAGAGGGCACTCTCCACCTCATCTTTCATCACCATATCAATCATCAGGAAAAGACAGTGGTCTCAGTTGATGATGTTGCTTATAAGAAATGTAAAGAAAGGACACTGTCCCCCCCCTTCACTCTGTGGTCAGAGGTCATTTTGCATCTTGGATGCCCATACTTTATCCACTTGGAGGAGTGGGAGTGATGTGTTAGACTTGCAGTGCATCATTTACATCGTGGTATGTCATCTCTTACCCCAGTCATATAAATGTGTCACTGTTGTCACATCAGCTGTCTAAATGCACATTTGCTGGTCTCAGCTGCTTTGCACTAACATAACTGTGACTTTATAAAAAACAAACACAAAAAACAGTATTATTAATTCATAGATGTTATTTATTTGAAGTAGCTTTGACACATGTAGCAAAGGGACACTTGATCAAAGCACTTTTTTTTAGATAGGATGGGTCAATCACAGTAATTTAATTTGAAAAAGCTGTTCAGTAATTTTACTTTTGTGCCTGCTAATTGTTTTTAACTCACTGATTAATCACAAATATACGTACGTAGAGCCAACCATCACATAGTCATAGGTTTCTATGTGATCTCAGCAAGTTATCCCTCCTTCAGTATTCTTTTCATGTGCTGGTCTCAATTGTGACTTGAGCATCCTCTCGTCTTTTCCCTGCTCCTGCAGCACTGGCAGTCTCATTCTAGATACTAAATCCTGTCAGTGTGTCCACTTCGGCCGTACTGCTGAAGAATTATAAGGTGAGATCTCCCTCTGATGCTGAGAGCATGTGTCATGAACTGTAACATGACTCTTCTACCATATAGTTTGGACTACATCTCCCAACATGCCACACATTCTGATCTGGTTTCAATGCAGCGCTTCTGTTGGCACTTTGTAGACAGTTGGCCTCTTGAGATACAAGATATGTTTGTTTACACCTGAAACAATGGACAAAGTATTTGACTTTTTTTGTTTTTGTTCTTTTTTTTTTTTTTTTACTTGAACTTGAACCCACCGTTATTTCCCCTTTAACCCCTTGCCATTCTAACATTTCAGTAAGGATTATAATGTGCTACCATAATACAATAACAACATGTCTGATTACAGCTATATCACATGTATACTAGTCATTCTTTGTTATTAGTGTCTTTCAAGTACATATTAGCAGCACTTTACTTTAGGGTATATCACTCATTATTCTGTTACTTGCTTGTTTCTCAAAGGTCTAGTGTGTAGGATTTGTGGGCATCTATTGGCAGAAATGTAATACACATAACTACGTTTTCTTACCTTCTAATCACCTGAAGTTGTTATGTTCTTCTTACTTTAGAATAAGCCGTTTACATCTACATATGGAGCAGGTCCTCTCTAACAGAGTCTGCCATGTTGTTGCCCAGGACAGGCAAATAAATCAAACACAGTCTCTAGATAGGGCCATTTGTGTTTTCGTGTCGACCACCGTAGTTCACCAAAGTTTCAGTCTGCACCCTTACCGCCAGATGCCACTAAATCCTACACACTGAACATTTAAGAAAAGATTGATTAAATAACTAAAGTTACCAGCACTAATAATATCTCTTCTCATAACATTACTATTTCTGTTTTTGTTATGTTGTTTTTGTTATGTTCATACCTAATTGTTTGTGTATGTCTTCTTATTTTAGGATTATTAAAATGTGCAAGACAATGTTTATTTAAAAAAAGTATTTTCCTTAATAGTAGATTATCACTATGTCAGCACCATGTTTCTATCGTAACTCACACAGGGCCATTTGGCGTAAAACTTCAAGTAATACTCATATTATTTGCTTAAATCACTGAAATCAACAGGCTTATATTTTGGATGGGCGTCTATGGGACAGGCCTCTTATTACTTTCACACAAAACTGTTGCTCAGCAAAGATGAGAAATACATCAAATTGTTTTTTTAAACCAGTATGAAAATTACTTGAATCATTCGATGTAGCTCCAACAGAAAGTGCATCAGAGAGAGAGAGAGTTACAGCACTCGATGATTATGGATTCTCAAGGAACATAAATAATTTACAGGGTAATCGAGGAATGGACACATGATTTGAGGTAGCCAACAACCTGCTTTTATACATCCAAAGAACTTCTATAAGCTTGGCAACAAGACCTAATTGAGACAGGCATTTATTTGTCAAAATGTGTGACCACACCAGGCTAGTAAAAGAGACTGGGTGATTATTTGGGACTAGGCATTTAACTGAAGTTTTACAGTGTGTCAAATCAGAAAAATACAATCGAAGATAAAGAACTTATTTGTTTTAATATTGCAAAGGTAATTCAACTCCATTGTAGATATTTATTTGTGCATCACAAATTGTTCTCTATTATTACGATTCCCTTTTAACTGGTTTATTTGTCTGGTCTTTACAGGAAAAATGAAAAAGAATAAGAGGTGTCCATTTAGAGACCTTAAAGCAAGAATTGCTCAAGCTTTGCCTTTTGGGACCCTCTCTGCACTGCTCATCTTTTTCCTCCAACCTTTTTGTTCCCACATAATTTCTTTCCATTTTCCCTTTGTGTGGATTACTGTAAATATGTCCTAATGTCCACGGTCAAATCTGTGAATCTGTGGATCACCATGGTGATATTTTTATAAAGTAAAATGGTGATGACCGTTGGTGATTGTATGTTTTTTGAGTACTTTTTGATGACCTAATCCAGTAGCAATGACAGACTGAGGGAAGTGATTTTGGCTGTTGAGATCTGTTGGATATTAATTCCCCATCACCCAATATTCTTTGGATATTTACCATCATTACTTTCTTTTCTTTATGTGGATGAGTCTGCTATTTGTAAATAAACTGCCTGTCCAATATGAGTGCCTCACGACTGACTATAATCTGAGAAATCACACGTGAAAATGTTTGTAAAACTGAATCTTTCATTTAACTATTGTTTTGTATTTGTTGGCCTGACATTCATTCACACTGTGTTCAGTCTTTTCCGTCATATAGTTTATCTTCTAGGAACAAAAACAAATGATGCCAGATATTTTCATATGAACTGATATGTGGTTCCTCCTTCATTTGGGACCCATCAGCTATGTATAACTTTATTCTCATATCACATTGTAACGTCTGCCTCAAAAGATGAGTAGCAACTTGTTCATTTGTGTATGTTCCAAAATGTAGTTGCACCTCAGCATTAGACCCTGAGATAAAACCAAGTGATGACATAAAGCAGTCACATGATTTGGCATACGTACTGATGCAGGTTGTTGAGTGCAACATCAGTTTGATTCCTGCATTACAACTTAACAATTCAAAGTTATACAGTGTGCATGATAGATCCACATGTAACAGACAGGTTTTACTTTGGGTCACATTGTCGTCGTGCATCTACTTGTGTTAAATTTGTAGATAGACCCTTATATCCTTTGTGCATATCCTTTATACTCTAACAAATCTTTCTTTCAGCATCTCAGCTGGTGCAACCACACCCAGGAAACCAAATCACCTTCAAATATCTATAATCCTCTGATTAATAATAAAATAAATTGTTGTTTAAAGTACTGTCATTGACTCATTAATGAGTAATTATTTGATTGCATTTGCATCAGAGTTGTTCATGGTTAAAAATGTACAAGAAACATTACAACAAGCCTTATCTCAGACAATTATAACCAAGTCAAAGGTTCTGTATGCAACATTCAGAGCATTAATAAAGCAGCAAACAGCTATTTGTTATGTAAAAATATAGTGGAGTAATGATGTATTGAGCAGAGAATGAAATCACGCTACCTCTGTGTTGTAATCCAAGCTTCTTGGTGGCCCAGACCCAGACACACCAAACTGACGGCAGAGAACTTGTGGCGATGAAGGCCCCCTACTACATCACCTGAAATTGCCATTTCTCACCCAAAAAGATGCACATAAACCAGCGCAAAGACGTTCTTCGCCTGCTTGAAAAGGAAATTACTTGCCACTAGCAGATGGTGGTAGTCTGTAATTGTCATTCAAAAATGGAAACTGGAAGGCCATCTTCACACTAGTTAACCAGTTAGCACATTAACAACACAATCCAATGTTGGAAGAACAAAACGTTTAACACAAATCATCATAAAATGTTTCTGCAAAAGAGCTCAATGGCTAAAGAAAAATAATCTTTCCTTATGCAACACGTTAGTTTTCATCTCACTTCCTCTTGACTTTAGCCCTTTGTTTACTTTCCTCACTTCCATTTCCCTTCTCGTGTGCTGAGCTGAACTGCCAATCAGAGTGATTTCTTTCACTGATGGGCTCCAGATGCCCATTCAACATGCAGAATTAGCCAAAAAAAAGGGGCCAAAGGGGGCCGGTGAGAGGCGACAATGAGGGACACATTGCACTGACTAGGGGAGAAGATGCTCACCTGTGGCCCAACATTGACCGATAGCCGACCGTTAGCTTGGTGTGTCAGGGCGTTAAATGGACAAGTCTCTGTTTCAGTGCTGCCAAACTAGCAACTTTTGAGCTAGATTTAATGACTTTTCATACCCTCTTTGCAACTTAATATCTAAAAAGTGACCAGCTACAAATTTAACAAAGTATTCAGACCATCAGGAAAAAAGAGAGAAATATGTTGTTACTCATTCCCATGCATGCTGCTCGGAGTAATCACACTCCAAGGCTCCTTCGCCATTAGCATGTGGTCTTTAACTGTCTCTCCTCCATACAGTATGCGTGGGACAGGTAGGAGGAGAGGAGACGCCACTTGCTGTGGAAGTTCAGTCATAGTGAGTTTCTATGGTTAAGTTGACACTCTTGCTGGATTGGAGGCTACAAGAAAGTGGTGCACTATAGTGTAAGTGCCAAAAAACCAGAGTTTTTTTTTTTTTAATTGAATCTAATTTATCAAAGTTTTAATGCTACCGTTAATGTGCGTTGACGTCACCAATATGCAAATGAGTTCATGACATCATCTGGCACTATGTAGAGAATTTTGGAGCTAGTGCTAGCTACTTTGAAGTGTTTTCCAATGACTTGTTTGTGTATCCCATTGGCCAGTTAATTGTCATCCCTCTGCACTTAGTACCATTAGCTGCTAACTGCTGGCTCAGCCACCACCATGCTCAGAGCTTTGTGCAGGCAATCTCGGCTCAGACCTTAATTCATGAATATGCTCTGAATGTCACATACAGCTTCTTTAAAGTCATATTGAAAGTTTCTGTTCTCAAGCTTTTGTTATGCTCATAGTGTAGTCCTAATTTATTGTTTTTGCATTCTATTATAAAAAGTATACAATTAATATTTGCCCTATGCTTGTTTAATGTCATACCAAACAACACACATAAAGATAAAATATAGAAAGTTAAATACCGCATGAAAAAGGAGGGGACGTACAGAAGTGTCTGGTGTGGTGGGACTATGTTTAGACTGTGTTGAAATAATCTTCGACTGAATTGCAGACGACTGAGAACAGGGTCCTATATGAGAAGAGTCTGCCTCAAACTATCTTCTTTTAAATGTGGGAGAATTTGACTATGTTAAGTACACCAAGTTGTCAAAGCTTACAGTTTACTTAGATCTGCATTAGCAGGCAACAAGAAGGCATGCAAAAAGAAACCAGCTCCTTAAGTTCCAATCGCTGAGAACAGTCATCTACACAGGACAGGTCATGAGGATTTCTACACATTCTTTTGGCTGCAGATGTCAAACTAAACAGACTAAGACAGACATCGCTGCATAATAAAAGCACAAACAAGTCAAAGTCTCTTGACCTTTTAGGGGATCCATTAGAGTTCACTCAGCTGATTGGGGTTGGTTGCATTTGGCATGTTCACTTGTTTTGTGTGTGTGAGAGAGAAGCTGCATTTGCAGCAGAAGAAGCAGGAGTTTCAAACATTCATATAGCATATAAACTGAATAAAATCTGATTATATGAAGTGCAGCCAGAGGGTTTTATGACCATGTCAAGGTTTTTGTTTTTGTGCCCGTGTTTAGTTGGGAGCTGGTTTGTCTCAGTGGATCGTTTGGGAGCAGTCACCCGCAGTTTCAGCTGAGCTTTCACTCTGATGCAGGGGGCAGCGAGCAGTTTGAGCCATTAAAATGTAAATTTCCTGTGCAGTCAGTCAAGGTTGAGGAGAGGGACCACAACTGAGGATGGGGTGTGTGAATATGTGTCAGCTCCTTCTCTTTGTTCACATGTTAATCACAGACAGAATGACTTCAGTTCAAATACAAAGAGGCTTTATTGGCATGAGAAACATGTGTTTACACTGCCAAAGCAAGTGTGAAATAAAAACAAAAAAAATATAAGTACAATAAGTGAAGAGCTTCTTGAATAAAAAAAATGTGTCAACAGAGATGTGTAACACTGCAACACTGTAATCAGATATATGAATAAAAAAATGTACCTAAAAATCCAAAAATTGTGCTTTTGTTTTTACTCTTAAAACATATATAGATATACAGACAAGTAATGATAACTTAAGGTAAAAAAATATAGTACACCTCTGTAGGGTAATTTAAATATATAATAAATCATAAATAGAAAAATAAAACGTTGATTGCTTCATGGTGTGTGTTTTGTTTGAGATTCAAATTCAAATTATTGTCAATTATAATAATCCATTTTTTTTTTGGTTATAATCCATTGCTCCATCGTCCTCAAGAATAAGTTAGTTTCATGATGGTGCCAGTAGGTGGCACTCTACTACCAACATAGCTGTTCAAGGAGGGTCAGCTGCCTCAAGTGCATCATGAAGACCATCTCCAACACTTAATACTCCCACCATGCACTAGGCTGCTTGGTGTGGGGGTTTACAGGACAGGATGGTTCACAATTAAACTAAAACGCCCTACTCACAATCCAATGGAGACCAGGACATGGCAATTAACCCACTAATACCGCAGACCATTAGACCTCCCTCTCTGTGTCGGCAGCCCCGGGGTGTACAGTACGAGGCTGTGGGATGCATATTATGAGAGATAGTTTAATGTAATGACCCATTCAAAGAGCTCTGCTGTACAGTATGCACCGAGTTGTGGCGGATAGGAAAATTCAGCAGCATTGTATGCTCAGTAAAACACATGGGTGAACATATTTAAAGAAGGATACGGTAGTTTGTCATAAATATGAGTTCTCAGAGGACTACCTCACTAGCTATTCCCTTCCATTGGTTTTACCATATATCAGATTAGTCTATGTGGCTTTCTTTTCTTCCTTTTGTTTTTTTGGGGAAAAAAAGTAAATATTTCCTTTCTGTCTGTTTCAGTCTTTCGTTTGAAGTTCAATCAGATTTATCGGGCCTTTGATGGTTCACCCTGGGGCTTCTTTCATTTTTTACTTCTGTGTTTTTAGCCGAGATTGACAGACAGCTCCCCCTCCCTAAAGCATGATTCTATTAATCTGATTAATGTGCCATTAAAATAGTACAGCAGGAGAACTCAGTAATGGAACCTGGACAGGTTCAAGCTGCCTCTCATTTATGGTAGCACCAGGCGGAGGAGAAACAAAGGTTAGTGTCGGGGTTTGGTTGCTCCGCTGAGGTTGTGACCCTCACAAGGCTGACCTTTGTTCACATAGACCTACAGTATATGGGCCACCACAGTTCTGTTTTATATCAGTCTTTTTTAGTACACCATCACCATTAGAAGAAATGAATACTTGTGCTTTATATTTTGCACTATTATCTTTTTTTTTTTTACACCTACAGTCCTTGAGTGACTTTTTCATGACAGTTTATGGAACAATTTTCATGCAATTCCTTTTTTTTCCATTGAATACATACTTGGAATAAACAAAGTAATAAATATGGACAGATTTAGGAGTGACAGACAGTTGAAATTCCAGTCAAGAAGTACTGTATACAATTGCCAAACAATGACAATGATGAGGGCTAATGTGGAGGTATAAAAATACAACATAACATTATTTAAATAATACTCAATATAAACTCAATAAACTCAGTATTTAATAATTTCACAGTTAACACTGAAATTAGGTGTAAAAATTAAGACTGAAAGTGATTTGTGTCCCCAGTCTTTCAATATTAAATAATATATTTTTTGTTCTTCTTTACCCCTCATTGCTCATTGAAGAAAATTCTCCACTATGCTACTGTACTGAATTTGTCACAGGCCCCGGGGAGTGATGGCTGATGAGGCAGGCAGCCATGTCATATCGCACAGACAGGGCTCACTGTCTTTGTTATTACAAACTGCCGCCTCAGGAAGCCATTTTGCACGAAACAAAGGGTAAACCCTCCGCACGCCTCTGGTGTTGCTTGATGTGGCAAGATGCCAAATCTCACTCTCCAGCATATGCAGGGGGTCAGGGCTTCCCTAATGCCCTCAGATCACTGAGACTCATGTCAACAAAGAAGTGCTTGAATTAGCTCCCATCTCCAACTGCTGGAGTATTGTGTAAAGTTAATATGTGCCTGAGCTGCCTTAGAGTTATCTTGATTCACATGACTTGTCTAAAAGGAAGAAAGAATTTGTAAAGTGTATTTTTATATTTCTTGCTATAAGGCAGGAAGATTAATACTGTCGTAAACAACCTTCGTGCGCAGAGAGTGTCTGCTTTAAGATGTTTCCAGTCTTTCCGACAAAATGCCATTACTGCCACTCATAAAGAAGGGCTGTTGAGTATTTTGAGTGTTTCTGCACAGTTATTTAGAATCTGAAACACTGACACATATCTCTACTATTACATTGATTTCAGATCGCTTCAATTTCAGAGTAGAACTTTACACAGCTCCTATCATAATTCATCTTTACATCTGCCTGCATAACACCCCCACTCAGACACAGCCTGAGATGTTTTGACCATGAACACATTTCTTGCACTTCTACATGTAAAGTGGAAGTGATTTGTTTACTGAAGAAGACATGTGTCACTTGATGATGTAAAAGCAGCATACAAGATACAATGATCGGATATAAAGGGAGGATAAACGGTTGTGAGGTTGAATAAAGCAGCAGGTTAGTGGAATGGGCTGGCCATGCTGAACCTCAGAGAGAAAATGACTTAATAGTGGGAATCTGTCAATCAAAACTGAGTATAGGAAGGAATAAATGGATGAATGGATGCATGAAGGCAGGATAAGGGGATGAATGATGATGGTGGAGATGGGTTATAAAGCTCAGACAAACAACATAGCATGGCCTAATCAGGTATAAGAGGGCTCGATAGGGGCGACTGTGGCACAGGAGTTAGAGCAGGTTGTCCTTTAATGGCAGGTGGTTCGATCCTCTGCTCCTCCTGTCCACATGTCGCAGTGGCCTTCAGCAATACACCACATTTATAGTTAGGCTTCCACCTTGCATGGCAGGTTGGTGCCATTAATGTGCAGCCAAGTCCCCAGAAAAAAATGTTGGCACTCTGCAAACCATATATTACAAATACATATTACATATATTACATTTGTACATTTCATTTGTGTTCATCACATCAACATTTTTAAAGTGATGTAGGAGCTGAGTTTGTGATCTGGAGGTGAAGGGAAGGGTAGATGGTGTGACACCAAGGTGAGATGCCTGTTCAAGACCAACAACCAACAAAAAATAGTTGTGTTTTAGCAACCCCTCACTTACAGCCCCCAAATAGGGGTGTTTTCAGAGACCCATTACAGTGTTTCCAGCAGCTTTTCAGCCCCCAAACATGGCTGTTTTTAAGAAACACATCTGTGTTTTTCCAGGAGGGATAGTGCCACAAAAAAAGCGATTGTTTTCTACCAAAACATTGCTGCACTTCCTGCTGGGATAGTGCCTTTAAAAGCAGGTATTTTAAGCTAATACGTGATCTTATTCTAACAATTAGCAAGCTGGCTTTGTGCCTCAACCCAACCACATGTAAATCACAGCATTGTTGAAGCTTAAAGAAAGTTAAGTTTCAGTGCATCTGCTATATAACAACGCACAAATTGAACTTTTCTGCTGTTTGCACAAATGTAAAATGTCAACATTTTTTCTAGCAATTGTGTTGTGGTGTGTGTGAGCTTCGTGGATTAGTGAATGAGAGTAGGATTGTTAAGTGCTTTGGCTAAAGTTGCTATATTACAGTAATGCAGTCCATGTAACACATGCTTTAGCTGAGGTATGGCCCTTGCTCCTGAACCTGAGAGGTCTACAATATAAGGATGAATAAAGTAACTATGCTCAGCAACCCTCAGAAGTATAAATGCTACTACTATATTTTATTGAATTAGAATTGAATAAACCAAAGTCATTAGAAACAAGTTATTAGAAACATAATCAATAATGAGTGGTTTTAAAAATGCAGAGGTGCAAAGGAAATGCTTGTCCTCCTTGCTTTTTCTCTCCTCTACAAATGGGGCAACCTACATAGCTGCTCTATTCAGATGTAAAAATATAAGCATGTCTACTTTCTACTCTGTATGCATGTGCACTTGCATGTGTCTGTGTGTGTGTGTGTGTGTGTAAGGCAGAGAAATCACACCGGTGTATTATCTGAGCCAGAGCAAGATAGGAGATGTTTTCCTTCCAGGATGCTGGGCAGGTTTGAGATTGAAGGGTCTGAACAGAGGGGGGACAAAAGCGAGCGAGCCAGAGGGCGGAGAGGAGAGGATGAGCTGGTGAGATGATAATGCAGCATGACACCTCTGAAATGAATCCCCTGGTTACCATGGCGAAGAGGCAGGACGGGACAGTCTCTCAGGAGGCTCAAATAAAGCCAGCTGTAAATGATGTTTGATTAGTATTTAGATCATGTTCATGTTCAGCGAAGACATTTTGTCAGCTGTTTGTGCACCAGCCTGCTATTGTTCAGCCTACACGAAACTTACGATTCTAATCTTTACAGGAAATTTTGATCTAAAATGTATATGATCTAAAGGGAACTGTGGCTAGATATATGTGCCTTCATCAGTATAAAAACTAACATACAGTTACTTGAGGTTTTTCAGCTTATTGTTTGAGGAAAAAATACAGCAGTAAAATATGAGTCAAATCTTTTAATACTATTTTTTTTTTGTGGAATATAAGAAAATAAAAGTTTTTTTTTTAAACTTGAACTTCATTTTATTTATCATTTAAAAGATAATAGCTAAGGTTTTCGACACAGGTGCATTTGGGTGTCATAGCTTATCCATCCTGTATGTAAATTTGCTGCAGACAATCCTGTTTGCCAGAAGCTTAAGCACAGGGAGGTATCTGTGTACCACATAGCAAATATGGAGAGGGAGCGGGTGGCCAGGGCTGTCTTATTTACTCATGCACCTCAGCATATTAAGTAGATTTTATTTCCATTATTTGCCAATCAACTGGGGAATTTTTGTATGTAAATTCATAGCTGTGAAAACTGAAATGTGGTTATCTAAATATAAAAATTAGACTATTTGCATATGCGAGAGGGTGCTATAGGAGATCAAACTACCAAAGTCAATATAAAGCATATAGCTGGTATTTACTTATATAGAATATGGAGCAGGTGCAAATCAATGGAAAATAAAGCACACATGATTGTGGTCAAAATGTTTACTGTGTTCTTCTGGGTGCAGAAGCCATTGTGTGACCTTTAGGGACCTACTGTGGGAGAAATGCTGTAATCAGTTTAATAGAGTATATATTTAATCACATCATAGTAATTTAGGGGAAGGATAGATGATGCTGTATGTGATGTTTGCCCTGTGTTCAAACAGGCTACCATTGCTGCCTTTGCACTTGTCTGTTTTCTTCTGTCAGCCGGGCCACCGATGGACTGCTTACAAAGCCGGAACTAATCACATCTGACTGCTATATGTCTTTGTCAATTACACACTAGGTGCCTCTTGCCCTCCTGTTACCACACAGTGAAAAAGATCCTATCACACAACCACAACAGACACCTGCTGAATATGTACAGAGCAGTTATTTTGGTGGAGAAAAGTAGTGTTGGAAACAACAATAATGTCATTCATTCGTTCATTGACTTAACTTGCTTATACCTATTGAGTGCCATTGGTAAGCAGGGGCTGGGAATGGAGGGGTGGGGTGGGGAGGTGGGTCTATCTCAGTAGATGCTGGCTGGTCAATAACAGGGCTAACAGAGATGGACAATCACTCACTCACACTTACAGTCAATCAGTTATCGGCTTACCTGACCTGCTTTGGACTTAAGTAGCAAACACAACTTGGGAGAGCATGCAAACACAAGCAAGGGTGGCCATGGTCATCACTTTCAAAACATATTAAATACCTCTCATAAATGACAATCATTCCAGTGCCAGATCCACTGGTAGATATGACCCAATGCTGACTGCCAGGCTATGGCCTTGTATTCTTATAATGCAATACAAACACATTTTTCAATCTGCCGTGAATTACTACTGTTCCGTTTTAATCTATGTGGATAAAACCAAAGATGATGTTATTTGAACATGGTGCAAGCAGCTAAACAGATGGTGATTTTTTTTTTTTCATCTCCATCTAGTATATTAGATCTTCTCCTGTACACTACCTCGGTCATTTCTCTTCCTCATCCCCTCCTCTTCCTCTTGCTCACTGTCTGGCCCATGTTGCATGTATGGGGGATGTCTGACAGAGACAGATTGCTCAGCCACAGCTTAAAGGTGACTGCCTCGCTCCTTGTTCCCTAAAGCGCTGGATCATTGGAATCCATCATGAGCAGTAGCACTGGTCTCCATATAGACTGATCACATGGAATAGACAACAACAGATGGGCAGCACAACAGAGAAGAAGAGGAGTCTGTATCTCAGAAGAAATAAAAAGAAATGGATAGCAAGAGAGCCTGGAACCACAAGACTGGACGAGAGTGTGGTGGTGCAAATGCTGAAGAGAACCAGCACAGTGGAGGGATGGAGAGACGGCGATGCTGAAGAGCTTCACCTCCGGTCACAGAGGAGTGTACTGGGGGGCTGGGTGGGCACGTGAATGGGGGGCATTTATCATTATTGGCTCGTGCCTCCATCCCTTGCTCAACCTGACATCCCTCCTACCATTGACATAAATCATGATTTCTCCATAATAGATCCCCTTTCCGCCATGGAGGGAGAGAATGTGCTGTTGATATCGATTTCAGTCTCCTCCTTCCCACATTTTGGCGCAGCCGTGATGCATAATCATTATCAAACATTACTGATTTGGAATTTGTGGGATGTCAGGTAAAGTTTGTTTTTACACAGCTTGATTTAGATGCATGAGATACAAAGAGGGGTAAACAATACTGAGTTTGCAGAGCTTGTGCACTGCTATTTTCTTTGTAATTTCTGTTGGAGCTACTGAGAGACTCAAAACCATCAAAAAAAAAGAAAAAAGCAATTATCTTGAGCAAGCACTTCAATTTTTTTTTTTTCGTCTGTCAGCTTCCAAACGTACAGACACCTCATGCTTGAGGTGCAAACACTCACAGCACAAGAATAAAGTGACTATGTATTAAAAAATAAAATAGGAAATGTATGTTTTCTCATCCAGTAACACTTCTTAAATCTTGAATTTCAACCAAAAATCATCTCATAAAACTAAAAGTTGATGAGCGGCAAACGACTGGAGAGAAGACACCTTATAGGTGATGAGGAACAAAAAGAGGACACTTCACTTTACCTCTGACAGAGCCGAGCAGGTATTTAAACATTAATAACACCATTGTTAGTTTGAAGTTCAAGTTCATTTGTCAAGTGCCTTACATTTAAACCATTAGTATACAGTACACACTGCTGTGCACCTGGACTGTGACCAGTTTGTATAGTGGCAGAGAAAAAAAAAAAGTAGGATAGGTATATTATTATTGAAGGACCTCACAAGACTTATAGTTTCACAAATATTAAAAAGCTGTAAATGTCAAATAAAATCCTTGTTTTTGTTTTCTAAAAGGCAGCTGTGGAAACAGTATACAGACTACAAATGTGAATCCAACCTGCCTGAATCATTAAATGTCATTAATATTTAAGTTGAGATCTTTTTATAATTAAACATTAAAATTTAATATCTTCTTTAATATGTTAACCAGGAGGCACTACGGGACTATATTTTACAAGCGTCTTGATTAATCACTCACCAGCAAATGCATTTTCAAATTATACTATAATTAGTCATTTTATGTTTCAATTGTGGCTGAAGATGTATGAGGACAAGCTGAGGGAAATGTGATTTTTTTAATTTAACAAAAATGTTTCATTAGAAATACATTCATATCTCACAAATCTACTGTCAAAGAAGTGTTGATATTGTCTTTGCTGTTTTTTATAAGGATGACTAAACTCTTTTGTCTCTATTTTGCAGAAACAATGCTCCGTCATATCCACCAACTGCTGGATATTTCATGCTTCAAAGTGTTTTACTAGACATCATGTTAATCAAACATTCATAATGGCTGAGGAGCAGCCTAACGGTGGCCTGATTTGTGAATACTTATTCATCATTTTTGCCAGCTTTCACACTGTGCACATGCAATTCCAAAGTCATTTGTAAAAAAGCAATCTAATGTAAGTGTGTCAGCCTATTAGACAAAAAGTCTAGCAGCATCCATTAGGAAAGCAATATCTAAATACTACTTAAATCTGGTTATTGATTCTCCTCTGTTTACTTAATGACTGTGTTGTTAGCTGTTAAAGTAATTTACTTTGCATTTTTTTTCTGCCTTGTTGCAACTGTATCTCCCTTACAGTAATTTTTTCACACACACGCACAGTATCTATCGGTATTAAAATATTTGTTATTAATATTTGGACATACTGACATGCAGTAGGCTTCTTTCTATCTTTCTTTAAAATCCCTTTCAAACACGTTTTAAAATAGCCTATATATAAATACTTACACTGATATTTTGTTTAACATGTTTTTTTTTTTTAACATAGCAGTAAAAAAGAAAAAAAAAACTCTAAAAATGGGCTTCTCTCAATTGAGAAATTTGAATATGGTAGGCTAATGTTGTGTTCCGGGCGCGAATAAAACAATTCACGAGTGTGACTTAAGTCAGTGTAAATGTGAATTTCCGTTGGGCGGTGCGATGGACGCGACATGAATCAAGTGAAATACACAAATTAAGCAGTGTGAATCAAGCAAGTAGCACGATTTCACGTCATATGTGTATTTGCAAGAGTTGAAAAATCTGAACTTTAGTGACCAATTTGTGCTGCAATAGGCAATCAGCACTGAGATCCTCCAGGGACATATGATGCCGAGGACGTACCAGCTGAAGTTCATTCATCAGGTCAGCGATTTCAGGCGTGTCTGACATCAGTTATTCATGTGCATGAAGGGAGTCAACACAAAATATTCTAGTGATTAAAGCTGCGTGAGTAACGAGACACAAAAATTTGCTTGCGTTTCGTGTGAGCACATTATTTAGCTATCTGCTTTCTGCGTTCTGCAGTGCTGCTTGTGATTGGATCACCTGTTAAAGAGCAGCGTGCATCAAGATGGCTAGCATGGGCATTAGAAGAGATATCAGAGAGCTTCAGCCACACATGTTTGAGCCTCAGGCAGAGTCAGACTCACATGATGACTCTGTTGTGCACTAAAATTGGTGACTAGCAGACATGTTAAAATAGTAAGTGTAGTTTGCATATTTGCTGTTTGTTCGCTGGTAGGCTAATTTGCAGTGGCTGAGAACAGGTTAGTGTTTGTGACACATAAAATAACATATGCTATGATGGGATTTTTGGTAGATAGGTGAAGGAAGTTCCTGGGTCCAGTTTGCATCAAAAACCACACACTTTACCATGCTTGCTGTCAAAATATTCTGTATGCTAATGCTGACTCTGCTCTCGTAGTTACAACTCTGCTCTGTGCTGGGGGTTTCAGGTTTCTTTGCCAGTGCTGTCTGCTCCTTATTGATGTGTGTTTCCCATATGGAGGGCCCCAGGAATAAGTCCTAAAACCCCAAAATGAGTTAGCATTTTTGGACTCCTGATTCCCTCATCTCAAAGTCAATGGGATTTTTTGACTGGGGTTTTGGTTATGAATGAAATGCCTGAAATAAAGTCTGTGGTAAACACAAGTTTAGAAGACTTTCGCACTTTGTTCCATGACATAAAATATACCAGTAGATACCCCACTGTTATGTGTTTTAAAATAGGCGGTTGCTAACAAGTGGCTAAATGAGACTACAGAATGTCATTTACAGCCATGTGCGGTGGCAATGTTGAATCATGTAACTGTAGCGTAGTTTGTTTATAGCCTAACATTTGCTTTTTACTTCTGGTGGTTGCATTTAGGCTTCAAAAATCACAAAAGTGGTGTTCATTTGTGAACAAATGTGTAAGAATCATTAACATTTGTTTGCCACAGGGCTTATTGTCTGCAATAATTCAATATCCAATGGAAACTATCCAATAGACCTTTTGTCAAGGGAACCAGGGCGGCACTAAATTCCACATCAGCCTACAGAAAATCCTTGGAGCGCTCTTTTGGACACCGATTTGCTTTTGTGTTAGTGATGTACCCATCTATATGATTGCCCGGTATACATTTGAATCTCAGATTTTAGATCATTGCCTCCTTTAGTAGAGGAATTCAAAAACACCTGGTAACTTTGCACAGTTAGTCAGTATAGTCAACGTCAGCCATTTTAGGGGACATAAACATAAGAAAACACATTTTTGACAGGAGGATACTTAAATTCTGCTTCTTATAGTTTGATTGTCTGCATTAGCACTAACGGATGTGCAACAAGACAAGTTTTTGATCATTAAATTCTATGGGAACAACAATAAGAAGTAAGCTCTTGCAAAGGGAAAATCTGCCTTTTTTCCCCTTCATGACAGCTCACTGAACGGCAGTACAGATGCACTTATGACAAGTATTGTTTTCCGTAAAATCTCCTTTTTAACTTCAACTTAATCTTCTGTTTCTACAATTAGTGGGTGATTGTCTCCTGCCTAATGAGCTGGGAGAAACTCTAGCCTCCCCCCCACGACACTGTGCTGCAAAGCTGGTATAGAAAACGGATGGATGGTTTCGTGGAGACTTGGATAAAGTGTTGCTTCATGATCACACTGATATAACTATTTGAATATCAAATATTATTAATTTAACATGTGGAGATAAACCATATAATGACTTTAAGGAAGTGGAGGACTAGAAGATGAGCCAGATTAGATTCCTGACAAGCCCTACTTAATGATACCCAGGCTTAACTACATATATGGGGGTTAAGTACTCTATGAGTCCTATACAGATAGAGCCTAAATAAATGATCGGAGGGTTAATTGCAGTGTTCTAGGCTTTTGATAATGGACTGTATTTCTCTAATGATAAAACATGAGCATCTCCAAAGATCCTTCACTCAAAGTGGCCTTTGGTTTTACAGCCCAGACCTCCACAATCCTCTAGGTGTCACAGCTCTCTCCAAGATAACCTAATTAGGAGAAAGGACTCTTTTGCTTCATAATTAGCAGAGTTATTACTTATCTTGCTATAAATATTGTCATAACGAGAGTGAATCCTTTGGGCAACCAGATCCCTGTTGTGGGACTATATCAGTGCTGGAGTACATTATGATGACTGTAGTGTCAGGCAAAGGACACTAGCGTGATATGTTTTATTTAAGCACACAATCCTATTGTACACAAGCCTGAGGATATTTCCTTCTCCAATCGTGGCAACTTATTGTTTTACATACCAAGGTAAGCACTGAAATGTTGCATACTGATTACGGCTAAACTGTGTGTCTTCTTCAAGTAAAACAATCTTGTAAAGGTTGTTAGACATCATAAAGCATCATGAAGGCTTATGGAAACTGTTGTGGCAACTTGTGTTATCCAGCCATCCATTTTTGTACTGCTTATCCTCTTGAGGGTCACAGGGGGGCTGGAGTGTATCCCAGCTGACATTGGACGAGAGGCAGGGTACACCCTGGACAGGTCACCAGACAACCATTCACACTCACATTCACACCTACAGCCAATTTGGAGTCACCAATGAACCTATCCCCAACCTGCATGTTCTTGGACTGTGGGAGAAAGCCGCAGTACCCGGAACTTGCATGGTCTCCTCCTGGGATTGATCCAGGAACCCTCTTACTGTGAGACAACAATGCAAACCACTACACCACTGTGCCTGTATTTGTTAAAATGGATGAGCTAGTGCATGACCCAAAGTGTTACCCCTACTACAATCAGAGCTAATTTTAAACACGAGTCCTTTAAAACCATGTTTCAATGCTGGCTGTCAAACTCTCTCACTAAGCTGCTAAACTGCTCACAAGCATGCTGCTTAAGTGCATGGGTATGGAATTTTGTCAGCTGCCTTTAGTGTTATATTTAAATGACAATGAATGGAAGTCACTGAGTGGAGCAGTGGGAAGGGTCATAAAGAAGTGAAATCAATCTCACTGACTAAAATATTCTATGCATGAGGTTGACATATGCAGCATATTTTGAAAAGATTTAAGGACCGTTTGTTATTTATGAGGGGGAAAGGTGATGCAAAAAAGAGGGAGGCATATCAAATAATATTTTAAGCACTGTCGAGGGACTTGTGTTTCTTTTTCTGATTATTTTTTATTTTGGCATGTATGTGTATTTATTTTAAATACACTCTGAACTGAAGTCACACTGGTGAGTGTGAAAGATCTTTTGACACCATTTATCACAGCCAGAAACTGTAAAAATGAGTAATCATTGAATTTTCCAATTTCGGTCGTGTCCTTGGACACATCATGCACAATAAAGGCTTCCATCCTAACAAGCACTATATTTTCTTTTCTCTCCTTACTATGTATCATTCAAAATCTTGCCAAAGTAAACTGTTTTCTCCACTCTTGCGTGCATGACAACAACCAGAATTTTGTCTTTAACTTTAAAGTTTTAATTTTGAAACATCAAATATAAAGCCTTTAAAATCTAAAAACGTCTGCTGTGTCAAGTTACTGATATAGCCACTGTTGTGTGCACTTTATTTGGGAGAGTGGTCATTATATGGATGTGTTGCTAATGCCTGAAAGAAAAAGAAAAAGAAAAAGAAAGTCACACCCCGGTGACCCCTTTCCTCTGATAAATAATATGAGGGTAAAAATGTGAGGGTATACTCTTGATTATCTTCAAGGGAGGTTTTGCAAGATGTTTCATAAATAAAAAAAGATTGAACTAGGAAATTCAGTGTGTCCAGCATAAGGACAAAAGGACAGTGGGCCATATATAACTCAGTTGTGATGTTTTGTATTGTTGTTTTGCTCTTGTAACAACTTATTTCATGGTCATGCTTTCTGAGCAATGTTTTGTGTGGGGAAAACACACACACACACACACACACGCACACGCACACGCACACACACACACACACACACACACACACACACACACACACACACACAGTCTCTGTTACAAAATACTGAATAAAGACATGTTACAAACCAGGCATGCATTTTGGTATTTATGTTTGGGCAACTGGAAGCAGAGGAGTTTAGGTAAATGCTGGGGATGAATGATGCTGGGATACTAAAACTGTAAAGCTGTAGTTTGGGGTCTCATGCCAAACATAGTGACCGTGATTTAGTGGATTAAATGCTCTACACAAGTTAGACACTGCATATGTAAGGTGTGTTGTCACACCATTAAAACAGTTGATCAGCCCTCTAAAGGTATAATATCATTACATCATCAACCAGCAATATTACCAATATTTATATTTTGTTTAACGTGGCAAAATATTATCTAATTTATTCTCCTTATAGTATCATCATTCAAATTCCACCAGTGAAAGCAGAAGGAGCAATGCTTTGAAAATATTCCTCAATATTTACATGTGCATTCATTTTGTGTGATGATGAGGGTTTCAGTGTCAAACACAAGTGGATCATTATCACATCAGGGAACATCAACAGAGTAATGAATACCAGTGCATCAGAAGTCTGGTGGGAGTTCATAACCTCAGCAAGGAATGCTCTCCACTCTCATTATGGGCACGGTGTGAAGTGGAGACGGTAATCAGCCAGAGTCACATGACACACTTTATCTCACTGAGGACAGAGTGCCACTCTACGTGTGTAATTGTCCTAATTGTGACATATCTGAGAGGAGTGACCACGAAAATGGAAGACTCTTTAAATGAAGAGCTCTTACTGTTAATTAAGGAGAAATTCAACTGCATGAGATCCCCCCAGAACATGTTCACTTAGTGTGTTGTATAAAGAAAAAAAAAAGCATTTTAGGAAATTCACTTATTTGCTTTCTTGCTTAGACTTACATGAGACGACTGATAGCACCACGCCTGTCTGTTAAATATGAAGCTACAGCTAGCAACTGGCTAACTTAGCTTAGCACAAAGACCCAACAGCTAGCAGTAGCAGTAAGTGTAAAGTTCACTCGTCAACACATTGTATCTCAAAACACTTAAGTATAAAAACCATTTCCTGGAGTCTCCTCTGGTTGCCTGGCAACTGGTCCTGGCACATAACTGTTGTAAAATGGCATTTTTACACTTAAGATTTTGTACCAATTAAACAACAGAATACAGTATAGGGCTGGGTGATGAAATGATCTATATCATTTTCATGATTAAATCTTCCATGATAGTGATGTCAAACTTATGAGATATATTGTTGATAAAGTTATTTTTTATTAATATTCCTCTTCCTTACTCAAAAAGTAGCCTTAATAAAGAGCCAATTGTACAACAGAGAAACAAACGCATGGGGTTGATGCATGTTTCCTCACATGTCAGAATATCCACATGTGTGGAGTAGCAGCCTATGGATGGAGAAGAAAATAAGCAGTCGCAAAACCAAGTGTGAGGAGACTGTCGCCAACAAAACAAAACAAAACAAAACAAAACAGACAAAACAAAATGTACCAAAAAGGTAATAGGCCTACGACTTTGGTTATTTGGCTATCATAGCATCAGCCTCGCATTAAGTAGTAGCCAACCGCCCAGCCCTACTGCTAGTCAAATGTCCTTAGTTCGACAACCAACAGCTAAAATAATACAGAAATGACACGAAGAAATACCCTGCGCAATTACCATCAGTAGTGCTAAAGATATGATGCCTTCAAGCACGGTTAAAAAACAAGGTTTCATGAAATAGTATGGATTGCCATATAAATAATAAACTTTATTTATATAGCACCTTTAAAAACACAGTTACAACATGCTTTACAATAAAAACCAAACACATTTGAAAACTTAGAGAGAATGAAACAAACTAAGAGCCAAACACTAGGTACATAGTGGAAACAGGGTAAAATGAATTAAAATGTCACAAAACATAGTTAAAATCACCAACAAGCAATTCTAAAGGAGTGGGTTTTTAGAAGTGATATAAAAGGTGAGACACATTTTTGTGGCTCTGATCTCCTCATGCAGGTCATTACAAAGTCTAGGAGCTCTGACAGCAAAGGCTCTATCACCTTTGTTAATTAGTCTGGACCTGAACAACACACACACATCTGATGATCTCAGAGTGTGAGAGGGGACTTAAGGCAATAACAGATCAGGTAGTTGGAGCAAGGCCTATCAGGACTTTGAAAGTAATCAATAATACCTTAAGGTCTATTCCAAAGCAGCAGGTAGCTAGTGTAAGGAAGCCAGGATCGTAAATCGAAATGGTCATGTCAAAATCCTGTTAGCAAAAGTCTGGATGAGCTGAAGGCGGGAGAGAGATTTTTTATTGATGCCAGAGAGCAAGGATGAAATTACAGTCATCTCATGAAGTAGTTATTAAGATGTGGATAACAGTTTCCAGATTTTTGGTGGAAAGAAAGGGTCTGATCTTTGCTGGGTTGTTAAATGGGACATTGAACCAAGGCTGTTTGATATCTGGGGGTTTGCATTTTGCACTATGATCACTATCTGTGTTTTATCAGCATTTGGCTGCAGGTTATTTTGTGACATCCACTCAGGGATGTCATGAGAGCAGTTTAGCAGGTTGACAGTGTTCTGGCAGTTGTTTGCAGGGTCACAGCTTGGCTAGATCTGAGTATCATCTGCATAAAAATGGAAACTGATATTATGCCTACATATAAGGTGACCAAGAGGAAGTGTATTTTCCAGATGACCATACCACAATCGCCCTCTCGTGTCATGGCGTCTCAGCGAGGACCACCAGGTATGCATAACTGACAGTAGCGCAAACATAGTGAAGACACAACTGTAGTGTTTTGCCCACCAGCTCCATCTAGCCATTTGTAACTCAAACATTTGTGCATGTAAAATATAATTTATGTCTCACTATCTCATAATTCATTAAGGTGTCAGTAGGTTAAAGGACAACACCGGTGTTATTCAGTTTTCCCCTTTATGACATTATATGTTAGCCTGTTTACTAGCTGTCAAGCTGAAAACACACCGGCGCGGCGTGTTGTGACATGTGTCAAGTGCTACCCCTAACAAGCAAAAGGTTATTACTACTTTTACTGAAAGATCTGTACTTCCTCCACCTAAGCATTAGCTATAAATGTGTGGAGACCCCACATGCCTCTAATCAAACTTACCCTCTTACCTGAAGAGCAGATCTCCAGTGTTATGACTCACCAGGCAATATCTCTCTGACCGCTGTCATTATGATGACGGGATTGTGGATCATTTAGCTCGCCATATTTCTTGACCCATCCATTCTCATCCATTCTTTGTCACACACGAGACACAGCAACAGCTGCAGAGTTCTTTTTATACATTAATGGTAAGGAAAGGAGTTGTGCTCAGGAGCAGGTATAAAGAGCTGCTATGGAAGGTGATATGTACGAGCAGAGAGCGAGTGGGGGAAAATGAGTTTAATTCCAGGGGTAGTGAGGCTGGAATTAGGACAGTGGTGTGAAATGCCATGGGGTGGTGTGCCCAGGATGCGTTCCTAGCCACCACCAATGTGGGGTTGTACAATGAAAATAATAGAGGCGAATTTTTCGACGCGCAGTGTCACTCCTGGTGTGTATTGGCCTTCATCCAGTGTAACGGTAGATGTCCAAGTACATGTTGTTCAGATGACAGAAGCCATTGGCTCCCATGAAAAACATACAGCATTGAAATGCAAAATCCACGATCATCATAATCCATAATGTATTAAATACTGAACTTTACAGGTACTGGTTGGTGATTTTTCTTACTTTTTGGACAGAGATCAACCAGCAGTTCTTCCATTTCCAGTCTTTGTACTAAGCTAAGTTAGCTGGCTGCTGGCTGTGGCTTTATATTTAACACAAGGTCTGTGCTACAGACAAGAGAGTTGTAGCAACCTCCCTATCTACTCTAAAAAAAAGTCTGACCTTCCCTTTAATTGTTGTTTATTGAAATTCTAAAATGCTGAAGTGTTTCAGCCCTTCTCTCTATTTATCAGGCAGCCATTTGTAAAAGAATAATCTATGCCTTTCTGGCAAAATATGAAATGCAGTGCAGTTATAAACAGCTTGGCAAATTTGATTTTAAACACTCACATCACCTTATACAACGATGTGTAAAAGCAAAATATAATGATTTCTGATCATTTCAGAAAAGAAATACACAAGTGATTAAAAAGCATTTATAATACTGTGCAGCAAAGTTTAAACACAAATTATGTGCCTGAAACATGTAAGAAGATAAGTGGACCATCTAAGTGCTGAAACTGTCAAAGTACTTCAATCACACAGAAGAATAGGAGATGGGAGGTGTCAGTAAATGGGAGGGTTATTATGGCAGATTGTGGTGGCTAAAGCCTGTTGCCTCTCCACCTGCTCTCTGCGCTGTTTTACAGTGCACAGAAAGCCTCCTCACCTATAATGGCAGTTCAAGCGTTTACCCACAAGTGTCATAATTTGCTCTAACAACTACAATTATGCCATTTATTTTTTTAAGACATACAGTATATTAAATGGGAGTGACAACATCTCTCATTATAACTTGTATTAGTTGTCAGAGAAAGGATGTGGCTGAATTGTCGCTCAACAAGCATTAAATTTCACCCTTAAAGCATAACGTGTCTCCAATTTTGTGAGTGTAAACCGAAAGTAGGGCGAGTGTTTCGCTCCTGACAAAAGCAGTAGACAAGCAGGTGAACAAAAGCCAGCGACAGAAAAATTGATTCTTGTAAGAGTGATGTCAACAGTCTTGAAAAGGGTCAGTTGTAAAGCAACTTTGGGGTTAAAGTGTCAGTCGCTTGTTTGGAAAGGGTCAGTTTGTTGTTTTTATTTATTTTAACATGAGGAAATATTCTTGAGAACTTCATTCGTCATGAAATGAAGTCAAGCAAAGCGGCTAATGCTCTGTTTACACAACCTGCTCTGTGCAAACCACAAGCCACTTTATTTCTTGTTATTTGGGCATTTCCACCCACACCAGTCTGCAAAACAATAGTTTGAAATCATTTGGCTGCCCTTGTGTGGCTCGTACAGGACTCGAGTCAGCCCTGTTTCTTATTCACAGGATGGCGGATCTCTGCTTCTAATAATGGATAAACAAACAAGCGTGACAAGCCCAATGTGTATCAGTTCATAATTTAATTAGGTTTTGATGGTGAGCTCTGCAGGCGTAAGAATAATCGAGAGGGCACGTTGCTGTCAATGTCATGCATTGTTTGCTGTATTAGGATCGTGCAGATATTGAACTGGATTCGATTTCATAAATGATCTAGTGTGTAGTGTTTATTTTTTCAATCTATTTGGTTTCCTTTCTAACAATACCCACAAAAACTTCAGATGATCTTCCAACACTAGTGGCAGCTTTATTTTTTTTTTTTTCAGCAGTTTAGAAGTGTCAAATGTGAACATGAGAATATGAAAAGGGAGTTCCTGAACTGTTCTTTAAAACAGAGCAAACATATGCAGGATTTGATATGTAAATGATGTCCTCTTGTCATCATTAAGAATTAGAAAATAGACCTTTTAAGCATGACAACAACAATAGGTAGCAACAGCCTGAATTGCCTTTAATGTATGCAGCTCCGTTTGCATCAGTATTGATGTTGACCTTTGGGCCGTGAATATGACTCCAACACGCTCTCTGTGCACTGGTGTGAATGGACAATACTGAGCTGCTCTGGCAGGCATGTTTCTGATAAACCGGTGATCTCCCAAAGGTACTTCAAAATGAGCTGGACTTCATTTACATGATAGTATTGCCACAGTGTCTCTGTGAGCATGCTGGGGTCAGCCCAGTGCACTGTGGCATTAGATGGAAGCACGTTGGTGTTTGGGAGAGTGGGGGTGAAGGAGGGTGCACACCCTGAGGAATACAAATAGCGTATAACACTGCTGCTACCAAGCTTCTTTATCAGAAAGGAGAGCATGTGATGCACAGTGCTGTACAAAGACAGCTCTCTAGTCTTTGGACAGCGCTGTATCACAATAACACACACAGGCACAGGAAGCTATGAATATGTCTAATTACTGATGCACATGCTAATTTTTTGGCACACCGATTAGATTAATTTCTGTTTTTTTACATACTCTTAATGCAAGAGACTGCAACAGAGATATTCATACTTAAACCATTCATGTGGATAATGTTGTTACTGTTGTGCGCACCTGTCACTTAGCTGAAAGTATGACCAAATTTTGACCCACTGACTTACCCAATCAGTGATGAGACAGTAATAGTTTTGGCACCATGGATAGAGGCCCACCAATAGAGTCCGTCTTTTCAGCACCTGAAAAGTTAGGGGATGAGTCTGGTTGGGTTTTTTTGCGCTCTTATAGAAAGTTTTACTATGTTCATTTTAAAGGCTCTTAAAAACTATTTTATAAGTTAGCTTCTTCCTTTGAGCAACAGTAACATAACATTTTAGCCATTTTCACGACTGATAATGTATTTGTGTTTTTCTTGCAGGTTTGAAGTGTGATGTCACGTGATCAGATTTAGCAACTCTTGAGTAAAAATCCACTGACAGTTGTGGAGTTGTTTGCTTGTGTTCCCAGGCCACTGTCAATCAAATCTTGTCAAACAGCACCCATACAGTCCTGATGAAGCAAATTCTCAAAGGTCCAGTGTATCAGGATTGAGTGTCATACTGCAGTAAGGTTGCATATTGCAACAAGTTCAAACATAAAAATACAACTGGTCCCATCTAGAGCCAGTGTTTGGTATGTTTGTTGTGAGCTACTGTAGAAACAACATGGCAGACTCCATGGAATAGGACCCACTCTGAATTTAGATATAAACAGCGCATTCTGAGGTAACAAAAATTCACCAATTCTTAATTTCAGGCAATTATACACCAATGAAAACATAG
This sequence comes from Cephalopholis sonnerati, assembly GCA_019142605.1. NCBI lineage: Eukaryota > Metazoa > Chordata > Actinopteri > Perciformes > Serranidae > Cephalopholis > Cephalopholis sonnerati. Next base: position 14,032,817 of record JAGQAX010000017.1, read on the forward strand.
TTAGGAATATTGTATGTCATTTCTGCCAACATATGTCCTGCTCAATCCTACACACTGGACCTTTATTCTTTATAAAATGTAAAGATATTTTTCTCTGAACTTTAACTTTGGTTGTTGTTACTTATGTAGCCGTGAATTTTTAATGTCACTAAATGATGCCTTGGATTTTAGAACAGTATTCAGAGCCTTTAAATATTTTTTAATACACAGTATATAGCTACGAATGGTAGTACACATAAATCAACTTTGGAGGTGATACTGCAAAAAAAAAAACATACCATACTAAAATGTCCATTGCTGGTAGGTTTCAAAATAATTTGAAAAAGTCTGTAGAATAATTCATATAGCTTGAAACCATTTTAGAGTCCCAGTTACTCAAAAGATCAAAATATGAATAATGTCAGGTCAGTGAATAAGATGGAAGTTGTGTTTTGATATGCAAAGTGAAACAGGTCTCTGAAAGAAGATTTAAAACACTCTTAAGGCTCTCAGTGCCAATTGTGTTTTAATGTAAACATTCTACTTTTTGCTATAGCAATTTTGGAGTACATTGCACAAATAAAAATTGCAAGAGGATCAGTATCACTGGATCTTGGAAACGTAATCAGTGCATTATTTCCATCCTTGTGTTAAACCAGTTCAAATCTCAGAAACAGTCACAGATGAGATTGCAGAAACTTCCGCTCACTCCAACACTATGAATTTACCAAAAGCACATTGTGTAGTTATGCCCCACTCACAAACGTGCAAAAAGCACACATTTTGGCACTCAGTATATTCCCCTTTTTAAAATGCATGCACTGGGTAATTTCCTTGAGGTCATTTTTGGTGAAACGTTTATTCCCCTTTTCACCTGCTAATATAAATGACAAAAAAAGCCAACACAATGTCATCAAGAGAGTTAAAGGTCTATCCCACTTCTCACTAAGGGTTAATTGTCTGGAGCTGGAAAATCTGAAAAGAATTGTCTCTCCCCTCTATGTTTTGCTCCTAGATTAATGGTCTGTGGAAGTGGAATAAAGCTTAGTTTTAAAAGAGATGCCGATGGACTGACAGAGACTCCAGGCTGGGCAGGGGGCATAACAGTGTTCAGTAATTCTGTCAAAACACTCCAAGCATCCACAACACACTGATTCATATGAGCTCTGCTGGTTTTTTGGCATGGAGCCATTGTTCTTTGAACAGCAGAGAAACAATACCAAGAATGTCATACAACTAAAGCATTAGTTGAGAAAGTCACTTGTCTTGACTGCCACACTGGCTCTGTTTACACAAGGTATTAACATACATCTTGGGTGACTGGATCAAAAGTGGACAGCTTATTGTTCAGATATGATTGTAGCCAGTGCGTCCTCAATGCGCTTTGAAAACCAATCTCTCAGACTACATTTGGAGGCGGTCTGGTCATATGGCCACATTTTTTTCAGCGGTGTGTATGCTACATTGAAGGTCCACCTACTCAATTTACATCCTTGCTTATCAAATCCTCAGTGGATAATAAGCAAACTTTCTGTTAACACCATTACACAGGTCAGATTTAGCATGAAAGGACCATCTCTGGTGCTGCTCTCCTCCTGACGAATGTTCCAATTCAGCGTAAGTCTGCTTAGCCAGACTGTTCTCATTCCAAACTTCGGCAGTGGATACTGATGCAAAAAGGCTGATGCCGCCGGGCAGCATCAGTTTGTAACACCGCTGGCAACAACATAATAAAGATCTGGAAGGTCTGTGGGAGGGCGTGAGGGGAGGTGGGTGGGTCTTACAAACCCTGGACTTTCACCCAGTAACCCACTCTAGCTTCCCATGTGAGTTTTAAACAGTTTTTTCTAAACCTTACCACATGCTTTTGTTGCATAAACTTAACCATGTGCTTTTGTTGCAGAAGGAAACAAACATAAAACGAGGTGTTTCACATATGGACTGAGAGTATTTTGAAATAAGCAGAAACTGTACACTTGTTGTGAAAATTGAAGTGTATTTTGAAAAGACACAATGCATTAACAAGTGTAAACTGACACACCGTCCCGGAGGCACACGGTTATCTTGTGCATCACATTTAGCTGTTCAAGTCTACTGACAAAGTGGCAGCATTGGATGAGAACACACTGGGATGGATGAGAACACATTGGGTAAGCATGCGCTAACACAGCCCCAGCAGCTAACATCTAACACAAGCTGTTAAACAGTCCCAGCAAACTCGCACCATCACCGAAGCAGTTCAACTCTGTCACTAAACTCATTCATAACCGTTAGGAAACATTAGCCATGTGATGCTAACAGTTAGCCCTGTCACTGTGTGCGTGTGTGTGTGTCACTGATGCAGAGATCACATTCTGGCCCGTGAAACACTCTACAATCTCCCGCAGTCTGTCCCATCAAGGCAAACTAACAAATTGGCACTATAGTGTTCATATAGCACATCAGAACTCCTGCTGGTTAAAAACAACAACACATTTAGCCTTTGCAAACAGAAATTATGTACATTTGAGATCTAATGCCAGGTGTCAACGGATGGACTTAGAGCTGTCCACTTGTGATCGGATCATGCAAGACGCATGCCAATAACAGGTGTAATTAGGATTTGTGTTTCCATGGTGTTGATCCCTGCTGAGAGGCCACAGAAACAAGTCAGGGAAATCGGCAGGGGAGCGGGAGGCTTTTCTTGGGACTGCACACACACACACACACACACACACACACACACACACACACACACACACACACACACACACAATCATAAAAATTAGGAATAGGTAACGGTGAGGAAGTACACTGATATTGGGACTGGGAACACTAATATTAAAAAAAAAATCATTAAGGTCTTTATGTGGAAAATAAATTAGTTCATCCATCAAATAAAATAGGACTGAATTCTGCATCCATTGCTTGAACCAGAGAGCCTGAAATCAAAGGTTTGATGGTTCTGATGGATAAAATCAGTTTTGATAATGCCAACTTTGAACATGTTCCAATAGCACTTCCTGTTTTTCCTCAATAGACCTGAATGCAATTTACAGGTTTATGTGTGTGAACACATGTGTGTTACACACCTCATGTGCACATGCTGAGAGCCTGTGCCTGCGGTCTGCACTTTGTACTTAAGCCATAGAGGAGGATCAGTGCTCAGACTGGGTAACACCCATAAAAAGCAGGGGGCCTTTATGCACTTTCTTGATCCCTCACTCTCTTCCCATTTGCTTTCCCCTCCCCCTGCCATGACAGCATGATTAACCATCAGACACACAATGGGGGCACATGTCCCCATAGCCACGACCAGCTCCCTCAGACCTGTACGTCCTAATAAGGATTAGGAAAGAAGTTAACAATGAATGAAGAAGTCCTCTAGGAGCCGTTAATTCTATTCTGCACTGTGTCACTTTTCATCCTAAGCTATTCACAACCCTGTGTTTGAACATAAGGTATAATCCTCTTAAATATCAAAGGTGGACAAATCATATTAATTTAGACATTGCTTCCCCTGGCCCAAGGGCACATTATGCACTCGACACAGAGCCCCAACCTCACCATCTGCTGCACTCTCTCACCTGCCTCTGACTGACAGCCCAATGCACTCAACTCTTTATTCTCGCTGCTGCTCTGATTTTCTCCCTGTATAGTTGATGTTTTCTGTAGTTCTCAAAAAAAAGAAAAAATAGAAAGTAGAGTTGTGAAAGGTTATGATTTCCGTAAACTTTACATGGATAACTGACACTTGTAATGGATGTATTTCCATGCTGCTACAGTGTTGCTGCAGTCAACTACTAGATAGTAAGTTGTTTATTAAGTGCTTTTATCAGCTATTAAAAAGAGGTTTGGACAACTTTGTCAGAAGCAGTTGTGACTTCCCTGGTCTTTCTGTTTGATTGTTAAAGTAAAAATATAATAAAACGTAAAACATATTCACACAAGACTCATCGATATACCAGTCATAAGAACATAGTTTTCTGACGTCAGGTCTATCTTGGTTTCGAGGCCCTTATGAAGCTGCAGACAAGCCTTTTTGTGATGTAATTATGAAAGCATGCAGCGCTATTCCTCACCCAAATTAAACCTCAGTGAATCCACTTTGTCCCCTAGACTGTGACAGTCTTTTAAATCTCAGAAAGCAGATGCAAGATATATAAACAGACAGTTATAGTGAAAATAATACTCCTTTAACATTATTTATTTGTTTGTTAAAAGAGTACTCCACCAATTTGGAACCGCACTCCTAAGACATGTCATATTCATAATGGACATTAAAAAAAAAAAAAAAAAGATCAAAATCAATGCACCAGAACAAAAAAAATTTTTCATTGTCAAAACCTGGCACCTGCATTACCCACAATACAACTCAGCAATATTTAAATCATGTTATCCTTATTAGGGTTGTACCTGTCTCAGAATTATATCAGTTGAATAAGATTCAGCTGTTTAATACGAATATTCAACAATTTTTTTCCATTTAAAGTTTTAGAGTTTGCATGGGGCTCAGTGGGACATTCAGCATGATATACTAAACAAGCTAACGGCGCTAACAACGGATCATAAGCATGCAACAATATTTTTTGCCAACCCTAGATACCAAACAAAAGCCAGAGACTGCATCGTATTAAGCACTGTGAGCTGTAAATTCACCACTTCCTGGTTAAAGGCAGAAAATAATGTTCTCTCTGAGCCTTAAGGTGCTAAGCTATATCTTGTCCAAAGCTGACTGTACGAAAGCGTAGCATGAAACTCAAAAGCCTGAGAGTGGAAGGTTGCTCAATGGCCTCATGCGCCACTGAGCAACTTTCATGGGAATGAATGGGACCGCACCTTATACATCCATGTTTAGGTGTGTTATGCTAGTAGCAGCTAATGTAGCCTCAAGCAGAAATGAGGATGGGCTACATAGGTCAGCACCTCAAATAAATAAACTTTTTAATCCATTTGTTCTTTTATTCCTTTTTTGTTCTTTTTTAATGAAACTGAACATGAGGTGCTTGTAATAAAGGTTTGATAAACTTACTTTTGATTAAGAAAATGGAGGTGGAGCAATAAGAGAAGTTAGAAAGATGGCAAGACTTTGGTCCAAGATCAGAGCAATATCACTGAAAGACAGAACATCAGCATCATTGTCCTCTTCTCTTCACTTTTGTTATATCTGTCCACTTGTGCAGCCAACTTCATTTCCACTTGAATTGTATCAACCTTCTGCCAGCCTCTCAAAGAGCTCGCATACACACTCTGACATGAATTAGCCGCAGATTGACTGATACTGCTTCACCCCTGGGAATTCACCAGTCCCTGGCTTTTCTCATCCTTCACTCTTTTCTTCTTCCCCCTTTCCTTTCGCACCACTGCTTCTGGTTGGCTTTCTCCCCAAGCTCGTCCTTGTCACTCACCTGTCTGCAAGACATCAGGCTTTCCTTTTTGTCTGACAGACAGGTGCTAGCAATGTCTGATGGAGTAATTTGCCACAAATGCGCAAAACACGACTGATCAGAGAAATGTCATCCAAGGTGGTAGAAAATAGTGGAGCGCTGAGGATGGAGAAGAGAGGTCCATTTTCATTCATCACAAGTACTGACAGATGGCCCCAGTTCTCATTTTCCATCTTTCTATACCACGTCCCTCAGCTCATTAATGCTCTATATCCTCTACAGGTTGATTTATTCTCCACTTAAAGTCAGTGCTTACCACCACTTGAGAAAACAACCTGTGTACTTGAGACTGTTGGACCAATCATAAAATGAGCAGTGAGAGAAGCAGCACTGTATGATGAATACAATATATGTGTGAAGTATGTGTATAAATCCCTTTTCACTGTACTTAACATTGAGACCCCTTGTTATCTATACTTATATGTAAAAATAAACACGTTAAGTGCAGAGTTTAATTATGACAGTGAGTGGGTATTCTGTATGTCATTTTTTAGTTGGCAGCGGACCTTAACACTGGGCATACATTATACAGTTTGAGCCCATTTTAGAGATGTTGTCTAATTCCAGCTCCCACTGTACAGTAAATCAGTAAAAGCTCATGGTTTATGTGCTCACACCATACATGCAGACTGTCAAATGATGCCCGACAAAACTGATATTTGGTCTGACTCTACACTCATGTCATCATGTCAGAAACAGGCTTAAATTATACTGTACCACCCAGCTTAAAATACTAACCAAATAAAATGCACATTAATTGATGGTAATTATCCTGTGTCCTGTGCTGTCCTCATCCTCGTGAAAAAAAACCTTTCATTTAGAGTACATGAAACATCTGTTAGCACCTACCCTGGCCACTGTTGAAGAGGTAATGTGTCTGCCTGCCACAGGTAGAAAATTGATTTTCTCTTCCAATGACTTTTCCACTGTGATGACCACATTAGTCGTATCTGATTCTGGACCAGTAGTAGTCACATGGCAGAGGTCATGAGACAGCAACCTGTCTGATGCAAAGCTCCGTTTGATATGATCCATTTCCTGTCAATGTAAATTCGCATCAACCAGGTCAAAGTGACCACTGCCCAACATCAGAAGTAATAAACCAATTGTATTAGTGAATGCATTGCAACAAAGATGCAATTTACATGAAGAATAAGACTAATCTATACAAAGACAATCATTTTGAGACTTTGTTCGCATGATGCATCACTTCGGAGGATCATAGCATGCCAATCACGGATTATCCGGGGTTCAAAGAGAAAGGAATTGAATGATGGGTAAGAGTTTTTGGTTGTAGGCGAGCAGAGGTGTATCAAATCACAGGAGGTACACAACAGATGCGGTGGAATAAAGCAGCCTAATCCTCTAGGTGGGAAATTATTTTAGGGGATTAATAGAAATCAAAATGGTAATCTGATATCATACAAACTCTACCTTAGTTTTTTTTTCTGTGTGGGGGTGGACAGGTTTGTACTTTTTGATAATCATGACACGTGTTGTTTATTTTAAGATTAATCTTTTACCATGCCTCATTTGTGCAATAGTATTTTCTTCATGTCACATCAAACTGTCTCTACTGACTGATCCTGTCCTTACTTTATTATTATTATTTTTATTATCATTAAGCATTTCCCTTCCACCCCCCCATGTTGTACATGTTTGGTCATTGTTATTATTATGCTTAGCATCATTGTGATTACATTAGAATTCTACAATAGAATTATAAGATTTCAAAAATTATTAAATTGATTAGTCACGTCAGTGGTGCCATAATTTCTATGATCTTTAAATACTGAAAGCATTGACTTCAAGATCCATTCAGATGTCTGAGTTCTTCCACATGGGAAAGCCTCTTAAAAATGTGTTTAATACTGAACTTGTCTCAGACCATTGTTAAGCACAAAAGAAGGAGAATACAGCACTTTGGGGTCTCCTCACAGTTCCTAGAGATAGAAAACTGAGCAGCCATGAAGGGGTGATTTGCCTCCTTTCTGTGTAATGGAGCCCAGGTTCTTGCAGACACAGAGGAGGAAAGAAATCAATACGCAACACAACACTCAGGATCCAACACAAACACCTCAACCAAAGGCCATCTCCCAAAGTCTGCTGTGACCCTGAAATGACCATATTCTGTTATTGTTCCCTCATCTCCATTGAGAGGATAAGACCCTCACAGAATTGATTGTGTCTCCACAAACTGGAGATAGCCATTGATTTCCCCTCTTCTTTTCAAAAACCAGGAACGCTTTGTTCAACTGACAGATACGTCTTCCTTCTCTCCCGAGGTGGGGATACCCAAAAGCATTCTGGGTAAACAGAAATGCACTGATCAGCTTAATTGCTTACCACATGCTCGAGCAGGAACAGAAAAAGGTATGCTCCCAAGTCCTGCTGTGGTTAAGGGAAATTCCAAAGCGTGAAGCATGAGCCCTGCAGTATTCAGGGACCAGTTTCTTTACAGAGGCCCTTCTTTCTCCCCGGGGGGTTTGATGCTGATCTTTGACAACTCCTGATGGGAGAGTACAGTGTCATGGCTTCTTTTATCTCTCACTATCTCCAGAGAGAGGAGCCAATATAGGTGTGCTGCAGAGAGGCCACTGACACGAGCTGATCGCAGGTCCTGTGATATTATCTGGGGTCAGATGTGACAAATCAGTCAATCACTCCTTCTTCTGGTCTCTCTCTCTCTAATTCTCACTCGCCCCTTGTGGGAACCGGGAGGTTGCAACTGATCAATCGCTTGCAAATAGCTTTATTGACATGACAAATGAAACATCTGCATTGACGAGGCAGTTTGGACAAATAGTTGGCAAGGTAACAGTGGCAGTCGTGTGAAGTAGTGTCAGATATAGCATATTTTCATTAGGGATTGGAAATCAGTATGATACAAGATCATGTATTATATTGTTTCTGGCCAAATAAAATCTTGTATCTCCACATTTCAACTGGAAATGTAGAGGTTTTTATTAGTTCATTAAAGGTTGATGTTTTGGAGATACATAACCAACTCACCATTAAACTCTCCTCTCCTGCGACTCTGCTAGCTGGCTTGGTTGAGGTTTGCAAATGTTAACAAAACTGAACATCAATGGAAAGATGGAGAAGATGGGCATCAACAATGCTGACCACATGAAAGAGCAACACCATGTCTGCTTCCATCTCTGCATCCGTATCTACATCTGAGGAGCACCGTGGCAAGCATCGAGGAATCAGACACAGGCTGCCATCCCAATTGCCTTGATTTTCCTGCTGGACTAGCATCCTGTTAGCCGTTGTACTGGCGTTACTGCCTGTATCAGTTTTTTCCAACAGGATATCAGAAACTCATGGCAGACTCAGGCAAGTGAGGAGGCATTGTTTGTTCCGGAAAATGACCAAAAGCATTGTGAATAAACTGTATTTAAAAATGTATAAAACGCCCTGTTTTTTCCTGTCTTTGTTAGGACATGTTGCTGGATATGTAAAACATGTATATTGTTTGGGCAAAGACATCTGCATTGTGTTATGCCAGGCTGTCTCAGGCTGAGAGGGAGTATTAGATCCCAGTCCTGCCCTCTGCCATTGAATTTAGGTGTTGTATTGACAGGGTAAGGTATGTGATTGGTGTGGGGGTGAGCCAGAAGACTGTAGGAGGTTTGAATAAAGAGCAGCGAGGGTGCCACAGCTATGTTTGAGACCTGCTTTGTTATGAGCATATGTCTTAGTCAAGACGCAGTGGGCTTGGCAGATACTCTATTGTTTCAATCCATTAGCACTTTTCTCTGTGCGCTCCCCTGACTCTCACCACCCACTGCCCTGCTGACTCTGGCACTCTCTCAGCTCAGAGAGTGACCACATATGAAATGAATCATATATTTTGATGCATATCAGTTCAGATTTACAAAGTGTAACTGGCTGATGAAAAAGAAAGTCACATTCTATGAATTTAATTGATTACTGGTTTATTCCTGGCTCGGTATACCTGTTGTCCTCAAATACAGGCAATTGACTTTTGCATACAAGATAATGTTTCACAGCAGACAGGCACAGCTACAAGGTGTGAGGCATCGAAGGTATGCTTTTAATATTATAGTGAATGTAATTCTGCCCCTCCCTATTGTGTGACCAATTAACTAATTTGAGGAAAAGACTATTTTGTGGCCATAATGCTGTGTAAAGCCTGGGGGCATGCTGTGAGAAAACAGATTAGCACATGAGCATTGTAGGGGCTGAATGAAGACTACTGGCTCTGCCTCAGGCCCTGCTAAAGCAACTGCTGCTCCCTGACATCAGCAGACAATTATTAAGACAATATCTTTACCTGAAATAGAAAGGTTATAACATTTCTCTGGCTTTTTTGCATGTAAATGCAAAAAAAAATCACATGTCTGGCTCTCTTGACCTTACTTGCAGAAAGCAATGAAAATGTAAGCTTGAGGTAACCAATCTACCTCACCTGACCAATTTCTAATAAAACTCCCCTTGTGCGGTACACACATTTATACGGCTGTCTACCGTCTCATTCCAGAGTTGTAAGAATTAACAGAGAGCTCTGTTCGTTGTCCTCCTCTCTGCCCTCTGGGCCTTTAGGCAGCCACAAACGAGAACCCACAAATACACTATTTCTTCAAAGTACTCCTCTCTCTCCAGGGATATTGACCCTGCCAGTTAAGTTCTGGTCGGCTGCGCTCCGCAGAGATGTTGGGGACTGTCAGAGGAAATATACGGTCCTTGTCTGGAACCCAGGTGTGCTGAGGCAAAGTGTTAAATTTGGTCATTACTCTTGTAATAGTGCTTTTATGTTTCGTTCACAAGGGTCATGTGTGCGACCGCCACAGCGGGTCTTTGTTGAAAGGTCTGCAGACAGAGATGTAGGCATCAGTTGTCAGGAGGGTCATATTAAAACAGCTTCCTATGTCCATGAAGAAAACTGCTGGTGAATGTCAGGTAGACAGCTACAGACCCTGTTGCAGAGCTGAAAGATTATAAGAAGCACTGATGAAAAGAGAGTGGTAAAAAATAATCTTGGATGTGATAACATACATCAATGCTTTTGCGGAATGTTGGACAAATCATTTGTGCATGTGTTTTGTCTCTGCGTGCAAATGTGTGTGCTTGCTTGCAGCAACATATGCATGCATGTGTTGATTTGTATGTGCCCACTGGGCTGGAGGCAGGGCCAGGGGGAGGAGATGGTAATTTTAACGGCTTTTTGATGTAGATAAATGGCTTACAGATGGCTCACTCAATATATTCAAATGAGATATAAAAATAGGGGAGGGGCTATCAATAAAGGGATGGTTCCAGGTGTAGCATGTAGAATGCATTGATCAGTCAACCAACCACACACATTTTAAGCGTCACATTTTCAGAACCTTTTTTAAATTTGGAAAACAGATTTATTAAACTTCAGTGCTCTGCAATGACCCCGGCAAGTTAATTCAGAAACTTTCTGATTTCTGAATGGCTGTGATAACATGGAAAGCAGAATAATGATGAATTTCAGTCTTGCCGTGTGACAGCTTAGTCTTTCTGTAAAGTTCTGGTTTTTAAAATCAAGGCAATTCAGATACATGTATATCTGTTTAATGTATCTGCGTACAATGGTTTCTATGATATCCTACAAAAATTAACAGAGTTAAAAAGTTACAGAGGTTAGGTTTAGGCACTTAAAGTTACTGTGGTTAGGTTGTGGAAAAAAACCATGAGGCTGTAACTTAAAATGACTCAAGGTTCACTCAAAGTTCACACGGTTCCAAACACCAGTCTCCTGGGGAATATCTTGGGGGAAAGTCTTGTGTTGTGTGACCCATCCACTGCACCAACCTACCTCCTTATGGGCACTTCTTTCTTTAGTACTGCTGGCACATTGGTCACAAGTGTGCAGCCTTCTCAAATATGTAGGTTTTACAGGAATTACTGGCTAATGATTATGGATATGTATGAAATTTGAGACATGTCTTTCCATGGGAAAATGTACGTGCAGTGCGTGAGACCAGCCTGATCTATTTGTAAATGTGTACTGACGAAAAATGTAAAAAAAAAAACAAAAAAAATGCTGCAATTAGGTATTTTGTGTTGACAGTTACACTGTAAGAAATCAGTACAAAACTTGAATATACAAATGCATATAAAACCATCCATCAACAAAGGATAATGCCAGGATATCCACCATTGGAAACAGCCTCTGGGGGTGGTATTACACATCTCTGAAAGATCCAGCAGTCTGGACAGTTTATGTCTGAAGAGATAATCCTCTTCATTCAGCCATCTCAGTCTGCAGACAATATCCTGGAGGTAAGAGCTGCTAACACATTCCATACTATAATGTACAACCGGTATAAATTGTATTTACCCACGTTTCACCTTTAACATTGGGCTGGAAAAGAAGCCCAAATGCGATTATGCACATGAAGAATTAATCCGGAGATGAGCATGGGGTAATGTATGGTAATTATCCAACAGGATATTCTTACATAGCGATTAGCATATCTGGGAGGCCAGACAGGGATGGGAGGGCAGTCTGAGAGGAAGGAAAAGGACACAGCTGCTGATAAGAAGCCCAGTTTGTTGGTTTGGTCTTTTTTTATGTTGATTAAAAATGTGGATAGTCTGGCTACAGGCATGTACTTGCTCCTTTCTCTCTGTTCCTCTCTATCTCATGGGCACATACACAGATGAGAATGGACACGAGGATGTACTTGCGCACACACACACACACACACACACACAGTGCCACTCCTATCAGTGAGAAGGGGAATCAAATCAAGAAGGGAAACACTGGATTCGAGAAATAGTGTGTATGTGTGTGTCTATTTGTTTGTATGTTAACCATGTGTTTAACAAGAAAATAACTTAATTATAGGCCAACAGGTGTATTAATAACTTGTAAAGAGTTAATTCACTATACATAGATTCTTATTCAATCCAATCAATACTGTGGCAAGTATACTAGTGACTGGTAGTACAAAGAAGAAGTAAAGAAGGAAGTAGAAAGTCATACGGAGGAAGGTCTGAGTGGTAGATGAGTCAAACAAACACAGGACTTTCCCCTAGGAGACCGGTGTTTGTGTCCTGTGTGAAACCAGGTGAACTTTGATTTCCTGTATTTTAAGATACATTGTCACGATGCTTCTTCTTTCTAAATTTCCTTGTGCATTAGCAAACAGGCTAAGCAACCTGTCACTTATTTAAAAAAGCATTTTGCAAAGTTGTACGCACCTCCTATCAACTTATTTTCAGAGCAACAATGACTAGCTGCCTAGGCTTGACCAGAGCTCGATAGGCTCCCTGATTGTTGTCTTCACTCGTACTATATAATGGCAGTTTTTCACACCCCATCTGCCAGAGATCAATCACTCACTGTATGTTAAGAGATTTGTTCTTTCGGACAACTACAACAAGACTGTTTTTTAGTTTCTGAACTTGTTAAGAGCCGAATGTATCATAATGCTACGTAAGTCCCCAGGACCCACTCTTCAATTTGGGGTCCTATTCAAGCCGTAACACGATAAGCTGGCATTTTTAATTAAATTAAAAACAACAATGTGATTGTAGTACTTCATAGAATTATTTAATATCATACATAAACAATGGTTTACTCTATTGATGGAGCTCGATCAAAAACACAAACCATCTATTTCCTACATTGGTAAGGAATTGTTACTTTTATGTTTTTCTCTTTTTTGCCAGTTCTTTTTCTGTCACTTTGTATGTCTTTCGTATTTTCAAAAGAAGATTCCTCAGGCAAAAAAAAAAAAAAGTATAAATGAATATTGTTTATGTTGGTTTTTATTGTTTAAGTCTATGTATGCTGTATTCTTCTTGTGATATACTGAAACCTCTCATCTCTTTAGTAGCAGTATTTATGAATATTTGCCAACAATACAGACAGTAATCAACCTATATTATCTTTATTTTATTCTGTCTGCTCCATAACCCCGTTGCACAACGTGACCACGAGCCACTGTATCAATTCTGGGTTTGGTATTTAGGTGTAATCAGCCATGTAGGACACCAGCTTGCCAAGAAGCGCGGCCCTTTGTGAGACGCCCATCTGTTTAGTGCATTGGGACGAGCCCAGTCCCAAAGAGCTGCTGGAATGAAAGGGTGAGTATGAGAAGGCCCAGCTGAAAAGACAAGGGTGGGCGGCAGCATCAGGACACAGTCTGTCTGCGGCACTCCTGCAGTCTTATTCTAATGCAGCAGCTATGACTCCCCTGCTTGCATACAACTCAGAGATCAGAGACTGACAGATGCACCAGGGGAAGCAGACTGGGATGTCTGACACATCCATCCTTTCATGCATGCAGTGTCTGTGTCCCCCTCTCTCCCTCTCTGTTAAGCTGTTTGGCTAATATTTTCCTATTGACTCGGCAGTGTACATATTACCCAGCCTTGGTGACCTCTTAGCGGGACGTATCTGTGTGAGCGTAGATCGATTCATACAGTGGGCTCCCCCTCCTTGTTGTCAGTATTCAGTGGATGGGCTGGGCAGAGTGGGAGCAAGTGATAAGCAGCTATAGGCCAGTCAAACCATTCCAGCAAGAGTCGTGACCCTACTGCAGTAGGGCTGATTATACCTCACCTCAAGCCTCTATGCTCCAGCCTGAAATACATCACCCCTGACTGATATCACAGTAGCCTCATAGGAGATGATAATAACTAGGTAGCAAACAGTTGGAACTAAAACATTTTTATTTGTTTTCTGTGTTGAAAAATATGTATTTACAATTGAATTTTGTTTGTTTTTTTCTTCACCTAATTCAGTTTATTTTATTATCTTATTATTAATGTTTTTAATATTGTACTATTGCTATGATTATTATTAAAAATTGGTATTTGAACTCATAGTATCACAGTGGTTAAGGAGAACTTAAGTATTTTTCAACGTAGACCCTATTTTTCCATGTTATTGTGTCTAAGTGACTGATGGGAACAACAGTTTTTGAAATTGGGCCAGTATTGAATGACCCTGCTGCAGCCAGCAGTGGCAAAACCAACTGCAATGTAATGTCTGCAGGCAATTTAGCACTGTGAATTTATGTCCACTAAAAGGGTTTGTTTTTGCCACTGTCAGGCTCAGATTGTTATTCTAAGTGTCTGACAACTTATGGAGATGATTCCTACAGAGGTCAACCTTTTTGTTAAAAAAGTCCTTTGGTTTCACCAGAAATAGTCCAAAAATCACCATCGTCAAACACACCAGACTCTATTCAAATAAATAGTAATTTTAGTGTGTATAGAGGCAGCATACGTTCACATCTAACTAAGCATATAAAGGATTTATTTCAACCAAACAAGAGCTGGTTTTTGTTCGAACAGTAAAGCGACAAACCAAGTCAGCTTTTATGTGTTTTATTTTGCTTTTGTTGACTTAATAATAAAGTGTGTTTTACAATAATAAAATAGGCATTTACTTAAACTGAGTCTGGTAGGTTTGATGATTGCGATTTTGGTGCTGTTTCTAGTCAAACAAAAAGGATCTTTCTCTTTAACAAAAAGGTTGACCTCCATAAGGATTCTTTCTGTAATGTTTTCAGACACTTACAATAACATTCTGAGCCTGTCAGTGGCAAAAACAAACACTTTCAGTGGACGTACATTGACGTTGCTCAATTGCCCCCAGGGATCACGTTAAAGCCTATTTCGCTGCTGCTGGCTGCAGCGGTTTTGCCCAGTACTGGATTCATTTAAAAAATGTGTTGTTCCTATTAGTCCCTTAGACACGTAAACATGGAAAATATTAATACCTTAGATACCCTTTAATTGTCATGTACATTGAAGACTTTTTTCTGAATTATAGAAAAAAAGCAATTAAAATGTTGTGTTATTTTAATTCTAAATTTTATGCGTGATAGTTGTTGAATATCCTGTCTATTTCGGACTTTGATTTTAAATTTGAGAAAAAAAAATGTGCATCATATTTAGAACCATTTTGAATGTTTCCTCTGAGCAGCCTAGCGATACGAGGCAGGTGACCTGCTTGTGAGAGACTTGGCATGTGTTGCGGGGAAAAGAGCCCTTTTCCTCGGGTAGTGGGACCATATGCCCCAAAGCTCCAACAATCCCCCATCCCCTGTCCCTCCAATTCCCCCCAAACTTACACACAAGCACGCTCCTTTCTATCAACGCAGCCCCCACCCCCCCGGCCCACTGTGCCTCCTCCCACAAACACTCCTGATAACTGACAGCAGCTGCGGTGATGAGCACAATGCGTGGGCCAAGGCAGCTCAGCTGGCCTCACTCCCCACTTGACACTGGTTTGACCTCTGGCATGTGAGCCGTCCTCCCCGAAGGCTGCTCTGCCTATAGCCTGACACAGTCTGTCCCTCTATCTCCTCTCCTCACGCGCCCAGCAACGGGTGCATCCTCAGGTCAGCCAGGTCAATTAAATTCAAATTAAGGATAAATGATTTGTAAATCATGTACAGATAAGGAGCTAATGCACAGAGGAGGGAAGAAGCGCTGATGCTTTAACTCCTGTTAGTTGAGAACTTCAAAAATATTCATACCTAGTTCCCCATGGATGCTTCATCAATATTTGCCTGTTGACTTTCATCTACTGACTCACAGATAGCCTCACAGTCTCTCTCTTGTGCATGGATCCATATTTACCCTCACCACACACTCATACACACTCGCATATGTGCACAAGCAGCATCAGCAGTGCAGTATGAGTGAGCGTGAAAGGCTTGTAATAGCTTTCCTCCCTAAGGGACTGATGACACCAAGGAAACCAAACAGAAGCTGATGGTGTGACAGAGCAGAGGAGGTGAGTGTGGTGGGGGCTCATCGCTCCCCTTTGCCATTCTGCTCCTTTACAACTTTACAAAATAGCCTTTTAATTTGCTGCAGCGTCTGGGATGTCTGAATTGTGCCTGCATCAATCACCATCATCACCGGGGGCAGTGGGCACTCAGTCCCCTGGGCCCTCTCACTGAACGGCCCCCTCAGGCAGATCACTCTCTGTCCCTTCATATGGGGTAGGTTTCCCCCTCTTGCTCGCCTATCACACCCGTACGCACTCGTGCAAACAATGCGATGCTGCTTGAACCCCCGCCACTCGCTGCACTCGCCGGTGCTGTCATTTTATCAGCTCTTGTGTGCATGAAATGACCGTCTCACCGCATCAGCACAGCTTTGACGAATCGAGAATTATTTTTAATAGTGTGTTGTGTTCTAACAGAAAATAACAATGATCAGCAAGATTGATTTCTTGATTTTTTTTTCCACAGTAGCTGTTTGATTATACACAAGGGATTTTTTTTACATTAACTTAATATGAGCTACTCTCTCTTGGAGGCTA
This sequence comes from Cephalopholis sonnerati, assembly GCA_019142605.1. NCBI lineage: Eukaryota > Metazoa > Chordata > Actinopteri > Perciformes > Serranidae > Cephalopholis > Cephalopholis sonnerati. The sequence goes on from JAGQAX010000017.1 coordinate 14,049,509, forward strand.
TAGGATATACTTTGGGAGAATTATCCCCACACCCTCTGTGCAGCTGTTGATACTGCTATAATGATGCCAGTGAAAATTATCAGTAATGTCAATTTATAGGTGTTAGACTGATGATGATGCGTGTGTGAATGAGGCAAATCCCTGATATAATTTGGCAGGTCAGTGTAGAGGTGGTCAATATGGATTATCCTTCACTCTCTGGCAGTCAGCCCTACATTGATGCAAGAATAATGTTTGATTTTGCATTTGGAAAAGAACTACCTTTCCTGCAGAATAAAACCCAATAGCCTACGTGTACCTGTAAGCTAGATGTAGCCTATGGTAACCACGCTGAGCTGATTGGTGCCACTGAAATAGAGAGTGAGAAGACAGCAAAGTTCCATAACTCAGTCATTTATGAAAATGCGTTTTCTTTTTCCTCAAAGAAATGGTTCAGGGATCAAATTATTTTCATTGCTTTTCAAGCAGTCTGTGAGTAATGGGAGGTTACTTTGTGTCAATACAAAAGTGTCCCAACTGACCCCGCTCTCCCCTACTTTTCGTTACCTCTAAACTCGATTATCATATCCACCTTTTGGTGCTACTGCCAAATAACTACTACTAATAAACTCGATTAAAGGAATTGTTTTTGTTTACTTTAAGCCCATACTGTATGACAGTACCTCTGTATTCCTCGCGTATTTCTGTATTATGCTAATCCTGTCAAGCACAGGCTGTTCATAGACATTAGCCCTGTGATGTATGCTGAGCACTGCAAATGTCATGCCAAGCTGTTCCACTTCTCAGCTCTAAAAAACCATGAAGGCAGGAGGTCAGTTGACTCAGGGCAGAAAGAGTGCAGATGGTATGTTCCTTGGCCAGAAATTGATATTTAACTGTGCTTAATGCCAGTTAAAGACACCAGTGCTGTATCACACATTATCTGTTGCCTGTTTAGTAGGCACACTTAGCTAAAAACTCATACAACAGCCCTGCAATAAATCCTACCTTCATGACGAGCATAACGCTTAGTTTAATGTTCAGTCAACTTTGATTGTGACCCAATCACCACAAAAATATTGGTATCATACGTTTCTGTAAACCAAGTATACGTTGCATTTGTATGTTGTTAGCAAATACATTATAACTTTACATTTCAACAATGATGTGGTTAAGGTGTGGTTAGGTTGAAGCACAAAAACCACTGGTTAAGGTTAGTAAAAGACTGTGTTTTGGCTTCTAATATCCAGTTTTGGGGGTACAATCCCCACTAGAAAAGCAGCAATGTCTTGGCAAAAAACAACCCCTTTTCATGGCACTATCCTTGCTGGAAAAACAGCAACAGTTCACTAAGAAACACCCACATTTTGTGGCTAAAAAGCTTCAAGAAAAACAGCAACGACTCTGGTGTCTGGTGTCTCGCCTTGGTGGCATACCATCCACCATTCTCTATACCTTCAGATGACAAAGTCAGCTCATTTTCTACGTCACTTTATAAATGTATGAAACGTTTGCAGAAACGTACAATGGCAGCATTTTCTTTTGGCAACTGGGCTGTTCATTTAGGAAGCTGATGGTGTTGAGTTGTATTTGTTATATTGAAGTGTTTCTAATAGTCACAGTAAGGAACACTTCTCAGTATCATACAGCACACACAGATAATTAGACTAACCCTTGAATGGTCCAACACTGTGGCAAAACAATGGAAATTTAATTATTTTTTTGCATTTCTGAGTTTCTTTGGATCCTAAACACTTTGTGTTTTTTGCTACACAACACAATGACAAAACATTTTGCATATAACATGAATAAGAAACATGTTTTAAAGATTAATACCTGTCTTAAAAACTATTTGTGAGCTATGCTATCTAGAAGGAGCTGGATCAAACTGGATTATTTTTTTTTTTGCTGACTTTTTTCCTTTTGCTGATTTGAACAATTCTGTGTAAAAAAGTCTTCTGACACTAAACTACTTTTTTAGAAAATATGAAAACTCTTAACAGGCCATATTGCTTAAGATTTTTTTTCTGCCACTAACTGGAAAGAAACCACTTGAGAAAGAAACTCCCCTGATTATATGTATATTTTTTAAATCCTAACACACTTAAGCCCAGTACTAGAGATGAGCTTACAACATTTTTTCAACAAATATCACAACTCAACTATGCCGTACAGAAGACCATTAAAGGAATTAAAACTGGGAGCCAATTGCATTTTAGACTGATAGGATAATAGAGGAGCGAGTAAATGAGGCTGACAACGAGTCTGAGTCTTTCTGATTGAACTTTTGCCAAGTGTAATCCTCATCCTATTAGGCAGTTATGTTAGCACTTCCTTGAGGTGAGATTCAGTGGAGACTTCTGTCAAGCTGCCTTCAGCACAGAGGGGTTAAATAGGTAAAGGCCGTCCTGTTTCACAGCAGGGAGCTTCACGAGCTGCCAGATGTATTTGTCATGTCATATCGTGTGTTGCCAGGTATTTTCCTCCCGTCTCTAACTTTCCCATTCCACCACTACCTAATCAGCTTTAATTGACTTTAATTAGCATCTAGTAATTAATTTTGTTTTCTACAAATTATTTGTATGAATGGTCCCAGTGGGTGGCCTGTTCATCTCGTTAGGGCCAATTAGCTGCAATTAACAAACACTAATGACATGCTTTTTTCAATCCAAAACAAACAGTGTGCACCCTGCCAGATTCCAGTGCTGCACAGAGACCTCTTGTGTGTTGGAGTGGTGCATGGGGCCAGCTCACCGGGCTAGGCTTCTAATCAACACCTCTAATGGAGAAACACAAACCCAGAAGGAGACACTTATCCACACGACTCGCACTTAGGATACCACAGAGATAATTACTGTCCCCTCTGGTCTTTTCATTGTCACCCACTGTTACATTTAAGCAGCTAAGATCAGGTTTGTGGAACAAAATAAATGTGGGAGAGATCTTCAGCATTTATTCTAATTAGTATTTGTAGTCTGGGTCTGTGCTCAGACCATTGCTGCCCCCCTATATGTGATATGCACTTATCAGAAAGGGCAGATGCATGTCAAGATGTCTTCTTGCATTTATAAAATATGATAAAAAATAAACATAACTTCAAGCAAAATATGAGGAAATGAGAGTTTGTTTCATTTGATAGAGCTATTAATATTCCTGATTCTTTGATTTTCCTTTTTAGCAAAGGATGTCACTACGTCTCAGCCATACTTTTCTCAAATCTGACAACACATTGTAATTCTCCAGACAGGTGCTGTAACATGACACATTCTGCTCTGGGAATTTTCCTGGCAGGGATTTGTGCACCTCCATTGTTTATATAATATATAAACAATAGCTTATATGAACAACACAGTTTGGGGTGAATGAATAAAATCATGTTTAGCAATTGTGAGTGACAGCAGAACATTTTCATCTTAATTTGGAACAATTCACTAGCTTTTTCTGTTCTCACTGTTTTATTAATTTAGGTCCTGTTACCATTCAAGAGTGTCTATGCTTGAGCATGTTGGAAGCATCCACTGTCAAACAAAATAACTACTTGTGATGCACTTTCAAAAAATATGTTTTGTATATATATAAAAAGATCTGAAAATCTGTATGACTTATATAAAAACTGTGTATTTGGGTGTTTCACTATGTTCAGTTTTGCAACTTCATCCAGTGGGGAAAAAAAACACACATTGTTCCTGATGAATGTTCACATTCATCAGGAACATTTAAGAAAATGTTATGTGTTAAAAAAACGTCTTATGTTGTATTATTTTGTTTGTTCGTTTGATTTTTACATTTTTTAAAATCTGCTGTCAAACAAAACGACTAATTACAGTCAAAGAACCTATGCCAGATGATTTTCTGATGTATATTTTGCCTTTAAGAGCTCGTGATGTAGCCTTCCAAAAACAAACAAACAAAAAAATCTGCACAAAAAAATTTGCTCGAAGAAAGAATTTGCAACTCACTCGCATTTAATTTGATAGTGTCGGGAGCTGAGATATCAGGGACTAACAGAGCTGGGAGCCTGCATGGGGAAACGCGCTATCTCCTTCCCCAGCGCACCAACACGGTGCGATAACATCTAGAAGAGACAGCCTATCGCCACAGATTATAACCATTAGTGATCCGTGTCCTTTCAAACGCAATGGAGTATAATGTTGGGGCACAACATTAATCCATGCGAAAAGCTTGTGTTCGGCATGTTCATCTGTCCTCTCCCCATACTGTAGGGATAGACCTGCTGATAATTTGTCATCTGCCACTGATGCAGTCTTATTCTCCCACACAACCCAGGAAATAATTTATTCATATGATATCATCACTGACCCTCGGCAGGCTATCTTTGAGAGAGGAACAGGCTGAGAAAAAAGAAATGGGTTAAGATAGTTTTAATTTGTTTCTCTTATTTCTATACAAAATAATTGTTCTTTGAATTTAAAAAATGAAAGTTTTAAAACTAGTTAATGTGAATCCTGCGCTTAGTTTTGCGTCTTTGCACCACTTGACTGTATGTTATCTTATTTTATTTTTATGTTATTGTGCGGCCATAGTATTCTACTTTTCTTTACATAATACTGAAGTACATGAGTGAACTGGAAAGGCTGCTCATAGGTCTCTCCTGGACGTGACGTCACCGGTTTCTTAATAGGCAATAGGCTGAGCTTTAAAGAGGTGCGCTCATTACCGCGTTTCTCTCAGACCGAGAGCTCATCAGAGGAAAAATGGGACACAAATGACAAGGCTGAGCGCACTGACAGCATTTCAGCGTCATTTTTCCTCTATTTTAGACACCACTCAGGATATATCGTGCAGTGGGTAGGCTATTTTTTTTCTGTGCTTACCCGTAAATCCGCACACTTAGGATGATCTTGATGGGCCCGCGATGATGTCCAGTCTGTAATTTTTGCTCCAGAAATGCTGTTTCTTCAACAGTTACCCTGTCGTTTGGAGCTGTTGGCCACATGTGGATTGTTGCCCCGTGGAACAGAACAGCTACATTTCATCTCACGGATGGTGATGTAATTATTCCGATTAATTTGGATACATTGGATTTCCGGGATCATATCCAAACACCGAGGTGACTGGGACGTTGGAGAAAGAAAACAGTACATATATATATATATATATCTCACACACACCCCACACACTGGGCTGGGAATAAGTCCAGACAATGCTTCAGTGTTCCAGCTGTGAAAAGCCTATTCTTGATAGGTTCCTGCTCAAAGTTTTGGACAGACCGTGGCACATTAAATGTGTCCAGTGCTGCGAATGCAAATGCACTTTGACAGAGAAGTGTTTTTCACGAGAAGGGAGACTGTATTGTAAGAATGACTTCTTTAGGTAAGCATCCAAAGTCTTTGTGTTTGATATTATTTTAGAAAAAAAGGGAGAATACAGCTGTTTGTTTAATTTTTTGAGCAAAATTCATGCGTGGAATTTTACGAAACGAGAAAAATGCGCAAAATGTGGATGTTAATTAAACGCTGATGGGGCCTGTATTTAAACTAGTGGACCATGGTCTGCCAGGGGTTCAATAAACTGTCTTTGTTTACAGTGTGAGAGCTGCCTCTTATTATGTGCAGTTATTTTATTTATTTATTCATTATATGTGGTTGTTTTTTGTGATTTTTATAATAAAATATGAATTAGAAAATTGTGGAGAAAAAAAAATAATCATTTGTTGAAAAAAGAACTTGATATTATCTTTTATTTTATTTTTTTATCTGCAATAGGCTATTGAAATATAGCAGCCTACTACAAACAGGCCTAATTCTAATTGCACATGTGATTGCTATTAAGTTGCACTCATAATGAGATTATATGACATTTTTTCCTTACAATATTTTTTCATATATTTCACTTTAAGTTGGGCTATATATTCTTAAACATTATTTTGACATATCTGAAGTATTAATATCCTACTGTTGGACTTTTTCCTGTGGCAGTGTTGTGCACCCATCAGTAATGTACTAAAAAGCATCTCAGGCATTACTGTTAATGAATCTGTACTGTAACTTTTCCCTGACTGTTATTCTCCTTCTTCAACAGGAGATTTGGGACCAAGTGTGACGGTTGCGCCCAGGGGATTTTACCCAGTGATCTTGTCCGCAGGGCCAAGAGCAAAGTGTTTCACCTGAACTGTTTCACCTGTGTGATGTGTAACAAACAGCTGTCCACAGGAGAGGAGCTGTACATATTGGACGAATTCAAGTTTGTTTGTAAGGAGGACTATCAAAACAACAATGGGAAAGACACAATCCTTCTTTCAGGTGATTATACTGGATGTTATTCAAGACAATCAGACATTTTTGTTAAAAAAGGAGACGGAATTATTATTATTATTATAAGCATCAGCAGATTTTTAATTGTAATCCATTCAAAATATTTATGTATTTTATTTATTGTGATCCCGCCAAAGTGGACAATTTAAAATATCCATAATATATTTTTGCTGCTATATCAATAACTTGATTTTAAAATTCCATTGTTTTCCTGTGAGGTTTTTCGGATATAATTTTTATTCTCAGATCCACGTGCTAACATAAACCATATCTTGTTCTCGTGGCAGTCACGACGTGCAGCGACCCGAGTTTGTCTCCAGACTCCCAGGACCCGCAGGACGACGGGAAGGACTCAGAAACGGGACATTTATCCGACAAAGACAACAACAACGAGAACGACGAGCAGAGTGCCGTCGGGAAACGACGCGGGCCTCGGACCACCATAAAAGCCAAGCAGCTGGAGACCCTGAAAGCTGCTTTCGCGGCCACGCCGAAACCCACGAGGCACATCAGGGAGCAGCTGTCACGAGAGACCGGCCTCACCATGAGAGTCATCCAGGTAAACGGATGAAAAAAAGAAAAAGAACAACAAAAACGAGTTGATATTGTATTTGCGGCACTGTTTCATCCATCTACATCCATTATCGGACACCTCAGTCCCATCCAAATCTGTGTGCAGTGTCCTGACAGGTTACACGCTGCCTCCAGGACCAACACGACAGAGAATAAAGGCAGGAGTCTAGATTATATCAAACGCCTTAAAAAGCTTTTTTGGACACCACGTTTTGCAGGCACCCTGAGGGAATTTGTCCTTAATGCTTTGCTGATTTTTTTTTTCTTCAGATAGAGTTTCCAAACCATTTTCCCCATAATCTTTACTCCCTTTGCGCTTCTAAAACCCTTAAAAGCAGGACTCACTAAGCACTGATGTCCATGGACATTTTAAAAAGCTCCTTCGATTAAATTTCCTGGGAAATTTCGACATCAAAATGCATCAAAAGTAAAATACCTTTCAGTGGGCCAAATACTAAATACTCATCAGGGCACATGCCCAACATTTTACGCATTTAAAAATTCTTATTCCGACTTCCAAACAAGCCTATTATTATTGGTGTGAACCGCTTTCTCATTTTTTTAATGGTAAAAAGTGCATGGTAATATTAAAAAAAATGTGAATGATTGTTTATGTCTTCTAAATTAGATCTTGATCTTATCCGAGTGTTTAATTTTTGACGCAACGAGGAAGTTAGATATGTTGTTGTAATACTTACACGGCCCTGCAAGGCATACGCAGATGACGTCTTTTCCCTCAGCAGCCTATCCTGCTTGTTTCATCGTTTCCCATTTATTTCTCACTTTTTCCTAAAGGTTTGGTTCCAAAATCGGAGGTCCAAAGAGAGACGCATGAAGCAGCTGAGCGCTCTGAGCGGCCGGAGACATGTGTTCTTCCGCGGCCAGAGGAGGATGAGAGCGCTGGGAGAGAGACTGGAAGCAGAGGAGCTTGGACACTTCTCTTATTATGGAGGTGAGCTGTATGTGTTGGGATGTAGGATTGATCATTTTCGTTATATTCAAATTTCATAGTCTCCCTTTGGTTGCTGATACTTCATTCAGTCTGTTTTGCACTGAGCTCTGGATCTATTTATTTGGCTAAAAGGTTAAAAAAATACCTTTAATTTCTGATATTCTCACTAATCCAGATCTTTCCATGACTGCAGATTATCCTGGCGAATACTACGGCTCAGGAGGGAATTATGAGTACTACCAAGGCCCACCATCATCCCAGGCTCAGACTCCAGCAGACTTGGGCTTTGTGCCCTCCTCTGTTCCTGCTGGCACCCCATTAGGAGCAATAGACCACCACCATCCAGGGCACCACTGTCCTGGAGAGGTGCACTGTTTCTCTGACACAGTATCTCACCATCCTGCAGACTCACCCAGTCCTGAGCCCACTATGCCGGGCTCAATGCACAGCATCTCCAGTGAGATGTGTGGCCCCAGCACGCCCTACACGACTGTGTCTCTCAGTGACAATGGATACACCAACCAGCTGTCACAACCCTCGTCAGAAATGAGCGAAGGCACTGTCTGGTGATCCAGCCAACCCCAAACTACAAGGCACACCTGGATTTTGAAGGCAAATCAATGCTTTTCTTTTAGTGTTCGTTTATTTAAATGCACATTTGTTAATTTATTTATTTATTTGTCTATTTATTTATTTGCTTGCATTTCTGTTAAGCTCTATTTAACTATTTCTAAATCTCTATATTTGTATGTTGGTATAATTGTTTATTGACTAGCCAATCAATAGATTGTTTTCATGTGAATTTGACTCATTAACACACTCACAATGCTGGGCCTCATTGATCAAGCAATAAACAAACACATTTATATGCTGCAGAAAGTGTTTTTTTACAGTTTGCAAAACCTTTTCTGCCACATATTGAGCATTATTGTCCTTAAAATCATGTTAATGTGAAGGTGCATGACAGAATTTTTTATATTATCTTTCAGTGTTTAAGTGACAAACAGCACACTCCATCCATGAGTTCACGTGTAATACGATATTTATCATTTAAGAGCAGAATATGATTGTGATGTTCAATACATTGGACCAAATACCTCTCTCAGGACGGTGGAAACATTGTTTTTATTTGCCTTTATTTGTCAGTCATTTCCTTTTAATTATTTTATTACCAACACATGTTTGCCTTCAGAGGGATATCTTTATAAATCTGAAAATTTTATATGTAACAGAAAATGATTTGACTTTAACATGACATGAGTCCAGCGTTATATATAGAATAATGGACAGTACAGAAGAGTCAACTGTTTACCTAAAGCTCCAGTATTCAGGGGTTTGAATATCAGCATTGTATAAAACCGATGGACAGACCATTCAATGCAAACAAACCAAACTTTTGTAGCTGTTTATGTGGTCGCTCACTGTGCTAGTTTGTACTATGTCCTCATTAAAGAAACAGAAACTACTAATAAACCGTTGCCAAATGAATGCACAGCAAAATCCTGCACCTCCAGGTGTGAGACAGACTTTTTTTTTTAAGTGTTCACTTCCTTTTCTAATTATCTGAGCATGTTCGTAGTAAAAACAGTCATTTGCTGCTCAGTTAGTTGATCAGCTGAGACTCAAACTGGTTTTGTCTTAATGGATCAAACTGTCAAATTATTCACATTGATGGTCTCATACACTGCCAGCAGCAGCAATGTTTTTTTATGAGACATACTTGATTGTTCCAGTTAAGTTTATGAGACCGATGTTTACGACCATTCACTGTATAATAAAACACATATTGATCTTTTTTATTTGGTAATCATTTTGGGGGGGAAATATTGTTCTTTCAAATATGAGTGATTCTTGATTTTGAAAAGCTTTAGTAAGCAGAGATTTGTTACAGCGCGAAAACAGATTATAATGATTACATCAGGAGATCCTTCAAGGAAATGCATTTTGTTATATTCGTAGTCATCCACCTCTCAAATCTGATGAAATCAGTGGCAGTGCTCAGTCATCTAAATAAATACACCTATATACTTATGCTTGCTTATTTATCCTTACTTAACTATCAGTTATCCTATTATTTCTTTCTTTTCTTTTCTTTAACTCTTTATTTTTTGCTGAAGACCGCACATTTGACAGCATGCCCATATTTGTGTGTCCAGGCATAGGTGTAGATTTCGGAGGGAGCAGGGGACACCTCCTGCTCAATATTTACACTGTTGCATTTTTGTGCATTTTCCTCCCACCAATAAACACGTGAAAGTAGCAGATGATTTTTATTTTGAATTAAATTAAAGACATGTACATCATTAATTGGTGCAGAAAATAAAATCACCAGAATGCAGTAAATAAAGTGTTAAATGCTCAGAATGCTGAATCGAAACCTGGGCCCTTCCAGGGCATTTTGAATGGCAAAGGCACTGTCTGAGAGACACTCACTGTGATATGGACAAGCTCTATCTGCTTATCAGTATAACGACAGCTTTATCTTGTTGACTGTGATTGGTTGTCTCATGAAAGAGAGAGAATTTCTCCCTCATTTCAAAAATATATTTTGCCTACATTTCTGAGTTGACTGGATGGACTCTTTACGAGCTGCTAAACACAACTAACATACAAAATTGCATATTTTTTAACTTGTGCTTAATTGCTGTAATGTTGAGTATTTTCTCTTGTTACAGACTGCTAATTGATAGCCATTTATGCAAAACTAATATTGCCACGAATATTAGTTCTGGATGTATTATATTAAGAGGTTTGTAGGTTCTCTTTTAAAGGTCTTGCTACTCTATCTGCCTTCTGCAGGGCAATCAGCAACACTAGAGCTGCTTGGTGTGGTGTTACTGACAGTGTTGGCTATTCCAGATGAAGCCTCCAGCCAGCAATCGATGAACTTTCAAATCAGGAGCAATTGGTCAGCATTGTTTTCAGATCACGTTGCAAAATGTTAGTGAACTGTTGAGTTTATATAGTGTGTGTTTCTGCTGTGAGGAAAGAACACAGATGTTTAAATGTTTTTTGGACATGGCGGTCACAGTTTAGAGTTCATTTACCTGTTCTTTAGATTTATCCAAATTAATTCAAGGTAATGTTCCTAAAACATTAAAAGCAAAGCAGAGCTAAGTAATTCTATTACACCTGAGACGTTTCAGAGGAAATTGTCGATGCATATAATGCGCTGTGAGAGTGCATTTTTGTGTGCATGTGTGAGTCTATGTTGTGCAAACATGCTTCTTGTTACATTTGGGAGTTGTCCATAGGCTCGACTGATGTTAAGTCATACTTTCAGTCATCTCTGTTGGTAGTGATGAAGAGACTGATGGCAGAGTGAAAACCTTAAAGTCAAGGAAAGGTGAGAACAGCACAAAGGAGGACAAGACAAATGCTGATTATTGGGCCAGTGAGCGGTGAAGCAGGAGGCTGAAGGAGCAGATCAGCAGAGCTGTTTGGGGGAGGGGAATGAGAAGCAAGGTGGATGTTTTCAAAGATTCAGTTTGGGTTTGACATCTCTGGTCACAAAATCTAAACGTGATCAAAGGAGGACAATGACAATGGACGAGAAAGCCAAAGCACACTTCCCTTAATGAACACCAGACAAACACAGGAGGTGAAATTAAAGGACAAACCTGACAATATTCTGTATTTTTGTTAGTGTCAACAATCAAATGAAAAGATTAAAACCAACGAATTAATCCTTCTCATACTCTCTGACTTCGATTTAAAATAAACTACAGTGCGCATGCTCCTGGTAGTGAGGGAATATGTCGGTCAATGCAAATATGTGACTCATTAATGTTCTTTAAACATGGAGCTCGATGGTACAGAGGAGTAAAGATCTATCTATGACGCAAGAAGAATCAATTCATTGGTGGTTTTGGTCTTTTCATGGGATTTGTTGTCAACAGGAAAAATAAAAATATCATGAGAGTAATCCTTTTCATAGTTGGACCCTAACTCTGGAAGTAAGATCACTTAATGATTTAGGCTTTCTGAAGAGATGTAAAGATTTTGTGTGGACCAGCTGCTGATGGGAGAAAGCGTGAGGCGCCTCCTCATCAGCTATTGGCTGTTACTCTACACTGTCTCATCCCACTCCTGGATTAGTGTCTGCATCACATGGCTTCATTTCACAGAGCATTTCTGCTTTCTATCCACTTTCCTCAAAAGTGTAATATTTGTACAATTATGGTTATTTGTATTGGGGTATTCTGTTTACTCTCCAAGCTGCATTAGTATCTACAACCCACTCCTTGTTATTCCGTCTTGTTACACTGCAATGTTCTGTTGGGAAATCTTGGGTTCTGACATTCGTGTGGATGCCACCTGACATGCTCCACCCACTTAAACACCAGTGAAGGCCAGACACCCCCCATTACAGTAATGGAACTCCCCAGTAGCAGTGCCCCCCCAGCAGGACAATGCACCATGTCACACCACACTACAAAACTGCTCAAAAACTACCCCACCTCACAACCCACAGGACTCAAAACATCTGAAGCTAACACACTGGTACCAGACACCAAGGGACACCCTCCTCCCTACTGTCAGTTTTGTTGCTGATCTTATTGGAACTGTGGGTGAAGTAAGCTGAAGGTACATGGAAAAGAAAAAAAATGGAGGAAGGTGGAGGATAGTTACCCAGGGGCAGTACCTTATGTACACACACAGAATGTTGTGTGCCTGATGCGTGTTCTGGTTGGCTCGCATTGGGTTGTCTCATGAGTTTTTGGATAAGCTAGCAAAACCTAAAAAGGTTTTTTTTAACCTAATCTTTGCTTCAACCCCAAGTACAAACCTACTGGGGACTTCACACAGAGATGATTTTTTATGTTTTTGTGATCATAGATTTATGAAGATACTCTTAGAGTTTTGCTCCTTGTACTGCTGGCACAACTGCAATCACTATGAGACTTTTTAAACCATTTTTTCCTGACAGAATGTAAATTCTCAAATTGACTATCATAACATCATGTTGGAAAATATGTGTGATTAAATAGTGCAAAAACATATTGAAAAGTAGATGGACTAATTATGTTCAACAACAAAAACCTACTCAGATGGGGGGGTCTTTATTCTGATATCAATTTCCATGTACATTGGTGTATACAGAGGAGAACATGAATAGTATATTCTGTATGCCATCATATGTGACATCATCTATTGATTTGTGGATCCCATTTTGAAGCCTCAAATTTGGCATGTCAAACATCGCCATCTTCGATTTTTGGAGCCACAGGTGACAACATTTGGAGAAGAGGGTGTAGCTGAGGAGCAGGAGATTTGAGATCTGCTGTAAAGATGGACATTTTAACATGGATGTCTTTGGGGAAAAGCTGTGCCAAACAAATTAGACAACAAAAGTAAAAGAAAGCTAACATTAAAAAAAATTACAAGCTCCTCCTCCTTGACCTCTGGCTGGTTGACATGAAATGCATCAGTTTTAGTGAGCTTGCACAGGAGACAGACACACCACATCAAAACTCTGGTACACTGAGAAATACAGAGATCTTTCCCCAGCTGTGACAGGCTTAATCAGCACTGTGTGAACTCGTGTGACAAGGGCTTGAATGTAACAAATGTTCATTTATATGTAAAAGTCTCAAACTCTAGCTTTCAATACAGACTACATGCAATAATAACAAATACAATATGTAAATGATGTTGATGGATGCTAAAGATCACAGGTATATCTATAGCTGAAGTATATTTCAAATTTCAAATAAGGTATTCATTAAAATGCAAAAATATATTTAATGTTTTAAACTGTGTCTTATTGTGTTGATTAAAGCCTATGTCTAAAACCTACAATGTTGAAATGTTAGGAGATAATGCTATGCTGTTAATCAAGCTAATCCCTGTTTATCTGAGCAAAATGCCACGATTAAGAGAGAGATTTGCATGTCAAATCCATGGCCAGCAAATCAATTTAAATCTAGCTGAGAGTGATTGTGGCGACTCTTAAATAAACCATGCACAATAATGGTTATCTGTCCTCTAAGGTGTGATGTGTAGCTTTATTTGGCTGCAGTACTAATTGTGCTGTGTCCGAAAGTATGTAGGTCTACATATTTTATATTTTGTACTTACGCTGTACACCTAAATCTGTATTTTTTTTTTTTTTTGTAAATGAAATAACTAATCATCTAGAACTGAAACAATAAATAAAGAAAACTAAAGCCAGATCAGTGCTAATCAGCAGAGTAATACTTTTGACCAGATGGACAGTCTGACCACTAGAATGGTCTGATATTTGACCTGGCTGACAGTTACAGTTAGTCTTATGGGGTTCACACTGCCACAGTTCCTCACATTCCAAGTGGGTTAACCCCAACTTTAGCCTTGGGCTTGCTAGCCGTGCTCAAGAGCAGAGCCACTCCCTTTGCAGGGTTATTCCCCAAAAATGGACTTGACCCGCAGCTAAAAGTTGCCAGTGTAAAGTGGGGCTCTGGAAACTGTTAAACAGTAAACAGTGCATTTTAGAATGTTAATGTGAATTGTGTGCTCCAGCAGACATTTAACCCATGGCTAATAGAGGTGCTGTGTAAATTGCATAACCCTGGGCTTGGGTTAACTGTGTATGTGAAAAGGAGATAAATTAGCCCAGGGGATAGCCCTGAGCTAAGAGAATGTAGTGTAAAAAGCTGCACAAAACATATATACATGGGCTGTAACAGTTTGTAAAATTCACTGTTTGGTTCAATACGACACAGTGGTGTTATGGTTCGGTATGTTTTTGATACAAGAGTAGAAAAGTAGAAATGCCAGAAGAATTTCCTTGATTTTTTAAAATTTGTAATTCTTCAAAACTAACATCATGAAGAATTATCTTTTTGGATTTTTGGACAAATCATGGAGCTATGACTGAGTGACCTATTTTCTCTGCAGTCTTCTTAGCAGCATATCAAACAAAAACAGCTCTCTATAAAGTAGTGCTGTAGTTAGAAACAAATACAAATGAAACAAAAACAAAAGCAACAGAGAACAAAAGAAACTATTTTGTTTCTAAAATGCCAGAGAAATTTGACTTGTTTTTAATATTTTTATATGTAATTAAACTAATATCATAAATTAGACTTTTGTTTTTTTCGTACAAAGCAGGAAAGGGTTTATGAAGGAATGTTGTAATGTGGCTCAATTACATTAAGCATGCATGCATGTTACCAGTCGCTGCGGAGATTTCTTTTACCCTAATCGGAATGGCTGCCTAAATGCTGCACAGACAGCATTAGCTTGTGGCTTGTGTTGCCACTGACATGTTTTGAAGTATTCCCACTGACTTGTTGTCTGTTGTCAGTTTTAAATGCCACTCTGGTCAACTGATTTGGAAAGTGAGCATCAGACATTAAAGCTCTTCATGTGAATACTTTTTATGACCTTTTTGTCACTCTCCCTATCATGATGTAGAGAAGAACGTCGACTCTCTTACAGAGGAGAGTCAATTACGGTGCAACACTGATGGACTTTGCAATTGAATAAAAAAATAATGATATCCTATGCCCTCATCTCCCAGGTTGCCTTAAAAACCTGAAACCTAAGTTGAGTAAATCTTCAATCTGAGTACAGTTAAACAACTGGACAAACATTATCAGTGGATAATACGTTATTGTAATTTGTGATAGAAATCCTTTTCATTTTCTAATCTGAATCTTATTTGAACTTAGATTTGGCCTTTTTGCAGATGCTGTTTCCTTTGACTTACTTGCAAAATGTGGCCCTATTCGCTAATTCGACTCTTTCTTCACTTTTCGCTCTAGGCTTGGTAGTCCACTTTCTGCATGAAAATCATTCACACATACAATTTTATAATCAATGCCCACAGTAATAGGATTCCTCTGGCCATGGGCAATTAATACAGTTTTTCCCTTTTTTCCCTCCCTGCGCTGATCTCAAAGCTACGAGACATTGGCTTCTCCTCATTTACATATTTATTGCATTGGACTCAAATCTGGCGAGTGATTGATGTGGAGCCTGCCTCCTGAATTTTTAGCGGCCCATTATTATGAAAGAGAGGGAGGGGGCTGCAGCACGTCAGTGTACTTTTGATTAAAGTTGAAGAGGACAGAATCATGAGTGTTCCCCACCTACTTTCTTTTCCTGCAGTGCTTAATCTGCAAGGCCAAGTGCTGAGGAGATTTCAGCATGTTATAGATATTGACAAGTCATTCACTCACAAAAGCCGAGGCAGATATGCTCGTTAAGATTTTAATCAGCGTTTCACTTTCTGTTAATTTTTAGAGATGACAATATCATGCATTTCAATTTGACATATTTTTAGTTATTCTGTGATCCACCCTGGCAAAGCTTGGTACTATTATTACATAGTTTCCTGAGCTCAAAAGATGTTGATCATTTTACAATGGTGAGACTTAAACAATCCACACTGTAATGTGAACTGAAAAACAGCTGCCAATTTTGCTCTTAACAACCTATCCATGATCTTGCTTTGTCACAAAGTGCTTTACACAGAAAACAAAAAGGATCCAAAAAACAATATGCAAAATAATCATCTGAAATATCATGAGGAGTGAAGAGGTGTTTGGTACCTGATTGGTTTTACACAAAGCTTTATATCCTGAACTCCACACTGAATTCTTTTACATCATTTTGAGTGTTGTAATTGTGGTTTATGTGAACAATGAGACAAAGACATGACACAGACATGCAGAAGGTTGCTGCTTCTCTCATTTGCAATCAAGCATGTAATGTTCTAGTATGAAAAAGCTCTGCTCTGCAAAATGTGTGTGCGCATACATGTGTGTAATGGGGTTGATGACCAGGGTGGAGTCGGGGGTGGAGGGGGGTTCATCAGTTGTAGTGTTTCTGCCAAGTCCACATCTTCTATGCTTTGTACTCCTAAGATATTTTTCTCTGAGCCATCAGCATGAGTACACAATAAATTTTACACAACAAAAATGTAGCAGGTGAAAGATGTCGTCTTCGGTTTGATTTAGCTGTAAGCAGCGCACCTCAACAAGACTAAGTGGAAGAAATACAATTGCCCCAGTAGTTTAAAGGGTAGCTTCAGTATTTTCCAATCTGGCCCCTATTTTCCTTTTTCCGTTATTGTGTCTAAGTGACTTATGGACACAACACTTTTTTAACTGGTCCAGTATTCAGTGAGACTGCACTGCAGCCATCAGTGGAAAAACTGGTTACAATGTAATTCCTGTGGGCAATTGAGCATTATCAGTTCATCTCCACTAAAATTATTTGTTTTGTCACTGACAGGCTCAGATTGTTATTATGAGTGTATGACAATGTATGGTAAGGATCCCTGCAGAGGTCATTTCCACATCTAATTCTCCTTTTCCACTAAAATTAACATGTGTATCCAGGTTTTTTAAACGTGTGAAAACCAGCAAAAAATAGGTGATAGACTCCTTTTCCTTTGCCAGTAGACCTAAGCTGTGTACATGGCTCTGCAGCAGACAAGTATGTCTTTCTGTGTGTGTGGGTTCTCTTGGTGTGTCATGTTCAACATCACAGACAGGCTGGAAAACAGGTTAGTTAACGGTAGAAAACAGCATGGGGACCTGTGAAGACTTTACAGTGGTTACTTCTTTTTTATATACCTCTTACTTATTCTTTCAAACCTGATGCAGACTAATTGTGATCAAAGTTTGAGCTTTGCTTTGGCGGAGATGGATGGGATTTTGTGGTGGCACGTCTTTGCATCTTGCCAGTTAAGGGGCTAATGTTAGCACATTCACCAAGGTGTTGAGTTTTAATCACTGCTGATTGGATTACTGCTTAGTCATTTGACCGAAAAAGGATCTTTCTCTGTAACAAATGCAGTTGACCTCTGTAGGGATCCTTTATGTTGTCAGACACATACTGTAGAATGACAACCTGAGCCTATCGGTGGCATTTTCTTTGGACATAATTGACAGTGCACAAATGCACTGAGTTGTTACATCATAGCTTGTTTCACCACTGCTGGCTGCAGCACTCTCGCTTAATGCTGTACCAGTTTCAAAAACTGCTGGTCCACTTAGTCATTTAGACATTAAAAAACATGGCAAAATAGGGCCCAGGTTGCCCTTTAACTGAATCTAAACATGGAGGAGAGAAGCACATTCACCTGAAATGCAGGCCGTCTCACAGTGATTCAAAACCACACCATTTGCAAATCAGACTACACAAAAAGAAACCGTTTTTGCATTAGTATACTAGAATACGACCATGCTCAGTAACACTGCTATTTCCCTTACTTGCTCCACCACCCCTCTGGGAGTCAGACAGCTTCTTGAGAACTTAAACATCTTTATCAGTCTGATTTAAATGTTTCAAACCGGCTCTGTCAGATGACACTACTGTATGCAATGTTGTCAAGCACAATGATTTCCCTGGTTGGCTGCCTTTGTCCTTCAGAGCCAGAGGACACTGGTCACAAATAAACCCTTCCACAGGCCCTATGAGAAGCAGTAAACCAACATTTCCATAGGGAGCTGGCTTGCCACGCTCCACCGATATGCCTGTAATGCATGCATTTTAATGTGGCGCACCTCTCAAAATGGGCCACTGCTGGACTGGTGTTTGCATTCAGCTAAACTCTTTTAGTCAGCACCTCTGTGCATACCGTAACTTATAATGAGTATGCTGTGCATGTGTGCGTAGCAGAATGCATGATCTTCAGAGTAGTCTTCTCTTGAGACCATCAGTCATTCAGTGTTTCTATCCTGACATGCTACATGGGAAAGAAATACAGCTTTGCACCAAATAGTAGCTGTATTTTCAAGTAAACAACGAAAATGTATTTGCTATATTTTAAACCCAAACTTGCAACAGTAACTGCTAAGTGCAACATCCGTGCTTTCGTAAGAGTGGCGAAGGGTGAAAATGAATGAACAAACTTTTTTAAAAGACTCTTTTTAGTGTCTGTTATGTACCAGATCAGTCCAAGTACTCATGAATCTGCAACTTTTAGTACTAGTTGTTGAACACGCATGTACTATAATGACGTGTCATGGAGAAACTGACCCCATATGTAGCAAAAAGTATCAAAACTCAAAGGGTTCAATACATTAATATGTAATAACTGCTAGCCTGTTGTTTAGAAGTTATAATTTTTACCATGATCACCATCTTCGTAAGCTAGCACGCTGTCATTGCTAACATGGCTGAAAACTATATTTTTACTTAGACAGTGATCTCTTGCTGGCCCAGCCTTGCCCACGCTTCCAGCATACCATGTGGACCTGTCACTGCTCCTCTAATTTCCATACTTGTCAATGACCTGCAGTAATAATTGTGATGTATGGCCAAAGACGTAACACCTTGGTTGGTGACCTTTCCCACAATGCCATACCAGGCAACCTTCACCACCTCACCGCAGGCCTCCCCTTGCTTCAAACAGCCTATTGTGGGGGGTGGGGGGGGGGCTCCATCCTCCCTCTCCCCCCTCATCCCTGCATCTCGTCGTTGGCTCGATGTACGCGGCTCGCCACACTCCAGTGGCTCCATGAATGTTAATGTCGGGATGGGGGGAGGGAGGGAGGGAGGTGGGGCTGCATGGTACAGGGAGCAGCTTCACCTGGTCTGCAATGCACAGCTATAAGGAGCTTTTTGCATATTTTTGTTCATTTTGGTGGAGCTATGTTTCTTTAATGTTACAGTAATATCAGTGGCAAACATTCTAGCAGCACTATTATGACAAATAGCAACCTAAGTGTTGTCAGATACAGCATAATATACATTTCCTCCTTAAAATGAAAAACAGACATTTGATGAGAGAATTTTGCTGCTTACCATTAAAATAAAAACTGTATTTTACAGTTACATCAAGATTAAAACACACTTAAGTTCTCTATCTTGCTCCAATGCCTTCCTCCTAATCTGTCTGCAACATGATGTCTGTTTGTGAATCAGCCCTCCTCTCTGTCATCCTGGTGTTCAGTTAGTCAGCCGATGTTTACCAAGCTCTGACAGAATGAGAATGTATGCATTATGTGGCGATGATCACAGGGTGTTGTAATCTTTGACCCTGGTGGCACGTTCCAAACGCAGATTGAAGATTAAGCCTCTCATGCAGCTGCCTGACAGGCTGCCCTCGCTGCCCCTGGAGAGATTCACTGCCTAACTAGAACTCTGCACGCTGGCCTCCCTGCATTAAAGATACAATACGTCATTCATTTTAATTTTTTATCTAAGGATGGAAACCGCTTTCCAGAAATTCTGCTTGCCCTTCGTTATTCAAGTCTATCAAACATTATAAATCATGGAAGACTTGAAATGCATAGGAACGTCTCACTCAGAAGCACCACCATCATAAAACAAAACCAATAGTGTGACAACAGTGTGTTACTTCCCATTAGAAATTCAGCTTAAATCCACATAGGCTGGGACTGTTTGATCAAACCATACGGCAGCATTGTTCTGGGCATTAAATTTAATGGAAATGGACTGCTTTTACAATGTACACCCTTTTGCTTGATGTGAAAGTTGCTAGTAACGTATTGGCATTGAATATGCAGATTTACTGTGTACATTTTCAGTTAAAATCAAGTGTCTATGTATGTCTTTATATTTACAAAATTCCAACCGCTACTTTATTTATGATATTTATGATTTATGCGCTTTCTTTCATTGAGATATCTTCAAGAACATACTTTAACAAGAAGTACTTTAACTATACAGGCATTATAAATCTTGTGGAAAATGCACTGTAAGCGCTGCTAAATACTTAAAGGAACAGTTCACCTGAAAATCAAAAATACATAGTTTTCCTCTCTTTTCCTATAGCTAGTGCTTTTTATCAGTCTAGATTGTTTTTATGTAAGTTGCTGAGCTTTGGAGATATCAGTCAAAGAGATGTTTGCCTCCTCTTGAATATAATGGAACTAGATGGCACTCGGCTTGAGGTGCTGAAAGCACCAAAAAAATAAAATGTGTTGATGTTGATGAGGGGAAGTCTGGTTGTTGTTCTTTGTCTTTTATGTGCTGCTGGACAGGTGAATTTCCCTTCTGGGATGAATGAAGTTCTTTCTATTCTATTCTAACATAAAAAATAAAAAGAATACATTTGAAAAATTCAACTGCAATGTCCCTTTCCAGAAATCATGACCTGGTTTCTCAAGATAATCCACAGACCTTGTTGCGAGCATGTAGGAAGTATTTCCCTTCTGCTGACATGATGCAAACTGCATCATGGTGCACAAAGAAGCATGTGTCTACTGCTACCACCTAGCACCTAGCAACGCCAGGCTAGCTGACGTGAAAGCTTAGCCAAGAAAGATGCTGTTAATGTTTACATCTCACAAGCACGAGCCTCTCTTCCATTAGTAGAAACACACCTTCTTGTGCATGGTGATGTGATTTGTGGATGTTTTTTGGCAATAAGAAAACAGTTGGAACTGCTCACAACAAGGTCTGTGGATTATCTTGAATTACTAGATCATGATTTCTGGAAAGAGACATTGCTGCTGACAAACCGAGTGCCATCCATTACCATGATGAGAAGGCAGACCTCTCTACAGCCAATATCTCCAACACTCTGCAACTCACACCAAAACAATCTAGACTGATAAACAGCACCAAAGATAAGAGGGAAAATATGTATTTTTGATTTTGGGTGTGAACTGTCCCTTTAAGTTAGATTAAAGATCAGTTTGATTATGCTGGATGTTTATGCTGTAGACTTCATTTTAATAATTATTATTCATTATTTTCCTTAGCACAAATTTTATTTCACTTATGGAAAGTGCACTCACACACACTTTGTAATGTATTTTGAAATAGTGATCTTTTACTAAGTATGCAAATATATAACTTAAATTATATCGCTGTGTTAATATTCTTAATAGTAGACCACTGAAAATTAACTTAAATTACACTAATAATTTTGCTCAAAGGTATTTACATGTTGCCACAAGAATATGTAAGTACATTAATATTTTGGGAAATATACTCAACACTGAACACACTTAATATGCTATTAGTATGATTTACAAATGGAGATATATTCTTCTTTTGTACTTTGGGCAGCATATTGAATAATTCATCAGTTTTGTTTCATTTGGAGACTGAAAACATTTTGGAGGCAGGCCACAAATATGCTCATATAAAACAACAGGCACTCTGCACATGAGGCTGCCTTGAGATAACAGATGCAGGCTTCTGACCCAGAGGTCACCTGTTTCTATTAGACTGGCAAGAAAAATCTACCAAGTTACTCAGCTCATAAGACACATATGAAAAGTGTCTCAGGTGTGACTGGCCTGCTATACACCTCCCAATATGGTTGAAATGTAAAAAGGCAGGCAGGCAGGCGGAGATGAGATGAGCTCTTCAGAATCCTCAGCCTGGAGAGAATGAGAACAGCTGGGGCCTGACGCTCCCTCTGTGCCGGTCGACTCTTTGTCACGGGCAAAAGGCTCTTGTTTTCAGGCAGTAATCAGACAGCCCTGGGGCTCTGTAAAGACCCTGTTCTCTTTTCATCTCAACTGTTGCATACACCCTGCTAATTGGAATCCTGCAACTGGGTCACAGGCATTGTCTCTCAAGTGCTGTCAAGTCATTGAGACGCGTGAATGTGGAATTATGGTTGCCTCAGATGCATGATTGAGTCTCCCCCCTGTGCTATCTTAATGCCTCCATTTCAATCTCATCGCAGACACTGATTTTCTCTTTTTTCCCCCATTAATATTTCTTTCTGTTCCCTGCTTCCTTTTTGTCACAGTTCTGCCTGAAACCAGCCGTCACTGGGGCTAGGCAACTGGAAAGTAAAACAATTTAAATACGTCAAGATCAGCTTAGTTTCTTTATTGTAACCTTAAAGTAAGTATTTCCTCTGAACAACAAATGCCAAAAAAAGCTTTTCAAGATTGTTGGTGTAAATGTATGTTAATATAAATCCGCGCTTCTGATCCACATTGTAAATAGAGAAAGGTCAACATTAAGCAGTTTCCTGCAAGTTTCTCTAAGCGATCCCTTTCCCTTCACTCCAGTGGATGAGTAGCAACCTGATTCTGCAGTTTGTCTGTGATTAAAAGAATTAGCCGGCCTAGCATGGCACCACAAATGAGCAAAACCCTCTGGGAGACCAGAGAGACCAAGCAAGGCACATTTCCAATTATACCACCAAATGAGTCATTTTCTTATTGGGCCTCCTATAATTGTGGTGGGTATTGGGTGCATGCAACTCAATTTGTCTTACGTATTTGTTGGTAGGATGGTACAAGAGTTGACAGAGCCAAGGGGATGATATGAAAGAATGAGACAAAATAAAAAAAAAAAAATAAGAAGGATGAGATAGATCCCTCAATATTTGTTTGATCTGCTTCATCCTCCTTAATACTGTTGAAGTTTAAAAGCCAGAAAGAAAATGTCACTTTAATCATCTGTGGATTGAGGAATGGGAAGACTATCATTTTCCAGTAATCAGAAAATGTGTCTCCAGAGTAATAGACTTTGTTCTGACTGCTAAAATTAATGAGGCTTCCAGTGATGTGATTATCTGTCCCGAGGATCGTCAATATATAAAAATAATTGACAAATTAAATTACTGCAAATTCTTGGAAACTTGAGTTTTGTTAAACTGCCTCCTTACTTTATTTTAAAGGAGCAGTGTGTAAGATTTAGGAGGATTTAGCATATAGTGGTGAGGACTGCAGATTGCAACCAGCTGAACCTTCCTTAAGTGTTTTTGTTACAAATCAGTGTTTCTCCTGCACTCTACAGCATTTTGCAAATGGCCTGCTTTCCCAGCACCTACACATGTGTGTTTAGCTATTTTCTCTGATAACTTTAATGTGTGCACACCCTATTTCTGATCCAGATGTTCAGGAGGCTTTTACTGGGAGGCAAATTATCCACAGAGGTCTCTCCCTCTCCAAAACAAATGGACCCGGCAATTTAAACTGGTAAAAACAAAGCAAAAAGCAGTGTTTCCTCTACACTCTTCGGCATGTCAGAGATGGGCCACTAGCCCAGCACCTGCTAATGTGTGCTTACATTTTTTCTCTGATAACTTATGATCCAGACGTTCAGGAGGTTTTTACCACCAGCCCAATTTTCCACGAAGGTCTCTTCCTCTTAAAAAACAAACGGAGCCAGTGATTTAAACCAGTAAAAACATAATGAATGAAGCAGTTTCACATGAAAAAAAATCAGTGTTTATTTTACTCTTGTTGCAGAGGGGCTGCTAACTACAGTGGTCAATATGAAAACATGAAAACGTGAATGGCCTTATCTAGAGCCAGTGTTTGGTTTGTCCGTACTAGGCTACTGAAGGAATGTGGCTGTGCGAAATGGTGATCTCCATTGCCAAGGACCTGCCAGGGCCCCAGGAAGTGCACCAGGCTTTGAAGCCAATTGTTGTAGTGGCCTACAGTGGTACTGCAATTTCCAGGCTGTGTCATGTGATCCCATGGAACCCAAAAAGACTTTTTCCCATTGACTTACATTGCGAAAGAGATGTCTATAAATCAGTAAATATGTTTTTGTGAGGGCGGCACGGTGGTTTAGTGGGTTTTCTCCGGGTACTCCGGCTTCCTCCCACAGTCCAAAGACATGCAGGTTAATTGGTGACTCTAAATTGCCCATAGGTGTGAATGTGAGGGTGAATAGTTGTCTGTCTTTATGTGTCAGCCCTGTGATAGTCTGGTGACCTGTCCAGGGTGTACCCCACCTCTCGTCCAGTGTCAGCTGGGATAGGCTCCAGCCCCCCCGTGATCCTAAAGAGGATAAGCGGTTACAAAAATGGGTGGATGGATGTTTTTTAGAACATCACAACCCCTGCGAAATGACTTATCAAGATTTAATCCTCTTGGTCTGATAACATTTCTAACATCTTAAAGAGCCACAAGATAAAATCATTAATTCCATTCAATTTGGCAGAGTGCTAAACCGCAAGTCAGTCACTTGGCCAGCAGAGATTGGCTGCACGGCCACGCTCAGTCGTACTCAGCATCTGTTATCTGTTATGTTAGCTTCATACTTTGGAAATAGAGTGATTGTGGTGTACTGTGCCACTGAGCAACTTTCATAGAAATGAATGGGGCCTCGGCGCCAATGCTGTATCCAGGTCTCTTAATACATCAACGGGACCCGTGTATATAGACATAAACAGCTCGTTCTAAGGTAATGAAACATGACAATTTTTATTTTCAGCGCAAGGAAAGTAAACATACTTCTCATATTATATTCCATTTTTGCCAGTGTATCCCCATAAATCCTACACACTGGACCTTTAATGTAAGGAAGTGGAAACACACTTGCACAACACACTTCAGAATAAGTTGGGTAAGCTTTATTAAATTTGCACATACAGAGCTCATCACTGTAAATTTTCTCCATCCTTGCATAGGAAGCAACCAGTTACTTATAAAGCAACTGGACAACATGTCAATACAGGCACATAAAAGGCACAGCACTGACCACGAAGCCATTTCACATCGCTAACGTTGCATTTTCAGCACAGCATATGACACGATGATCTGTGGGACTGGATTCAACAATATGGTGCTGATTTCCTATTATTATTATGTACTCTATTCTCATACAGTTGCCGCAGCTTGCCTGTCTACTGGTAATGAACTCAAGTAGAGGAGTAATATGCAATTCAAACATTGTTCTCAAAATTAATATTAAAAATAAGTAACATTTCATATACATAAAGGTACAAACTTTAAATATGATTACAGTGAAAATTAGACACCATATATGACGTGAAAATGTAAGTCCAGTGAACAGTAGCCTTTGTTCTTTCACAAACAGACATTAATGATTAAGACATCTAATAGTAAGTTCAAAAATATTTATTCAGTTAAAAAAAAATTAAAACCTTTCAACTTGCAATAACTGGTTTTAGGAGCAAGCACTAAAACTAGAAGTCAAAAAAACAAGTAACCCAAGGGAGTATTTTTCTATACACACTATTATCCACTCTCAATGCACATTTAAGCTATCATCATCTCTGTGTGTATTGCCATGTCTACCACTTTGTGCGTGTACACACGTAATGTTTAAATGCAAGATTCCACAGTTAAAACTGTGCAGATTTGATTCTGGGTGCAATGTGAGGGAACAGTAAAGTGCATCTAAAGCAGCATGTGTGTACTGCGTGAGTGAGAACAGAAGGGACAGCTGTGGTTTTGTTGTGAGGCGAGCTGCCCGTCGCTCACTGCAGGGTAACTGTGAAACAGTCGGGGTCTTAAATGGACCTCGTCCCCGCTCCCTGCTGGGCTCTCCTGCCCAGATCTGTTGTAGTGTTCCCCGTCTTTGTTCAGTAACTAAGTGCTCCCTACTTAGGAGTTTAAAACCCCCTTTCTCACTAATGCCCCCAGCAATGTGTTGTCACTGTCAAGTTGGTCATCAAAACACTTGCGAATCCTGACAAGCATATGTCACAAACCAAGGTGTATTTCCATATAACAAGAACATTCTAAATGTATTGTTGTGTTGAGGCCACTGATTATCATGGAAGCATAAACATCTACTTGGGCCAACTGTGTAAACTCCAAACATATAACATGTTAGTCACTCAATATTCCCGTAGTCATTTCTCAATTGCACTTGAATATAAAATACACAGATTTATCTAAACACTGGCGTACATGTAAGAGAATTTACAAAATGTCATAATTGATGTCAGTCATCTGAACTCCTGCTTAGTGAGAATCATAGCCAACGATTCATCAGTAACCTGGCAGCAGCCAAGGGCCATCACGTTGGCTCCTCCAGCTTCAGTTTCCAGCCCAGCGCTCAGTCAGCAGCAGGTCTGGCTGAGCTGGGCTCCTTTGGCTGTGGTTTCGGGCCTGAGCTGAGCTTCAGCCAGGCGAGGAGGAGAGGCCAGGCTCCCACTAGGAGGAGGCTGACGTCTCCATTGTGGACAGGATACGGACCACCTCGGCCCTCTGCGTGGGTGAGATGTGCTGGGTCATGTGAACAATAGAATCCATGGCGACCTCTGGATTGGCTTGAACAAGGCTGAAAACAAAAGGAAACATCATAATCATGCAAGGAAAGCTGGATATCATACGTGTTAGCCTGGTTGGCGAATGAAGGTGATGCCAGGTGATAACTAGTTGCACTGTGTACCACTTCATCAGACTGAACCTGCATTGTTTAGAATTGTCACCTGCGTATCTGCTTGAGGATGTGATCTCGGCGGATGTACTTGATGTTCTCGTCGATGACAGACCTTGCACCCTCTTCTTCAGCTAGTTGCCTCTCCAGCCATCCCACCACCTCTTCATTATTATCCCACAGATAGGCCTGTGTAAGAGAAGATGAATCACTGTGAGGTAGATTCTGAGTATTTGTGGATAAACACGCTCCAGAAATCACACCTTTTATCGCCCCGCACAAGACATTGGGACGTTGCGATCGCAACAATTAACGCATATTCAACCAATCTCTGTAAATTCTGCATGACTTAGCAATTTTGTCCAATCACCGCAAATGTTTTTGCAAATTTGACCAATCATCGTAGTTAACTGGGACTTTTATGAATCATAGCAGTCCTCCACATAACGTCATCAAACTCTCTTCCTTGTCTCTGGCTGTGAAGATGCAGATGTGTGACACAAACGTCTCACATTTACAGACAAAAATGACTGTTAAAGATCGTGCAAGACACTTCCCTGATGTTCTGCATGAAAGCGGGCATTAGCTGTTTTTGCACCATGTGCATCGCTATATTGGCACACAAATGACATCAACTGAAAAACACTTTTCTACCTAAAAACACAACCAGAGAATGGCTGCAATGATTGACAACAAACAAGGCAAATCATCAGTACAAAGAATCAAGGTGAATCATATTAAAGTTGCATAGATAGTTGTGAAGTTAGTGTAGTATAAATCAAAAACTCAGAAACAGTGTGGTTTTGAATCCTCTGAACAAACTCCCCTCAAACTATTTTTTTGCAATTCTCACTTGCTCCCATAATTTCATTGCAAAAAGAAAAACGCCTAAATACATGGTAACATGCATCCCAATTTTTTTTGAAAAGCTGCAGTGGACACAACAATCCCAAAAAATGCCTGCAAAATCCTGAGGGACTGTCTTATGTTGCAGGTGTAAAAAAGTGTTGTTGGGAATGTTAAAAGAAAACCAAACACTTAAAAATCACATACTCCATTGATGGATAAAATATATAAAATATCACAAATCAACAAATAAATATCAACAACAACAACAGGGATGGACAGGCACAAAGTGGGGGCCGGATGTTGTGTTGACTGGACCTGATAGGGAAATTAGTATTCATGAGTGCTGGCATCTCTGATCCCAAACAAAGCCAGGCTGGAGGGCTTAGCAAAGATTTGGGGGCTGAGGGGTTTAATGGGCTCTTGCCTTTTTTATGAACAGTCCTGCTTGAGGTCCACAAGAACATTTAATGCCCTTATTAATCATTTTTAATCTGTTTGCTTTTAATTAAGAAACAGCGTGTTGCTCTCCTATCTGCACGTGCCAGGGCTGTGATTAATTGTGGCTTAAGACAGCCAGTCCTGATTGGGATAATATATTAGCTAACAAGAAGGCCACTTCTGAGGAGATCTCAAACGCTGGGCCGCCTCCTGTCACCCCTGCGGCTGGTCCTCTGAGCCTGAGTCTGGGCCGGAAGGAACAGCATTTATGTATCTCTCAGGGATGTTTATTTTCATTAAGTGCCAGCTATCAGTCCGTCTGCATTTCATCACAACGATTTAACAGGAATGCTCACTACTTTTTTATCTGTTGCACCTTGAGGATAAGGAATAGGAGCTTCAGGATAAAAAGAAATGACCTCTGTAATCATTCCCAGGGGCTAGGAAGGTGTTTACACACTTCCCTGAAATGAAGTAAACCTCAGACTTTAATGGCAATTACTGTCAAAGACTCTCAATCATTCATCATTGAATACTGGATATTCTGACTTTGTATAATAAATACTACTGCAGGCAATCTAAAAATAAAATAGTATAAATCTCAGGCTTGTTGGGAGGCCAGAATTACTGCCTCATAATTGTATGCCTCCACAAAACAAGTCAAGATGCACTTACAGTTTACATTCATGTCTGTCCATCACTGGTACTGCAAAGAAGCTACATATTCTAAAACATAGATGCTTCACACATCTTCAACCTGGCAGCACAGAGGACCCATACAACTATACCAGAGTTATGACGTTATATAATAATGATCAAACACGTTATGATGTCACAGTTAAGTTGACCTTTGACCTTTTAGATACAAAATGTCATCACTTAGTATAATTATAATATAATTTTACGCTATCAGAAATTTGCATTAACTTTTGTCATAATTAGAGTATGAATTCTTGAGTTATGGTCAAAACCATGTTTTGTGATGGTCACAGTGACCTTGACCTTGACCATTAAAATCTAACCAGCTCATCCTTGAGTATAAGTGAATGTCTGTGCCAAATTTGAGGAAATTCCCTAAGGGTGTTCCTGAGATATCATGTTCACGAGAATGAGACGGATGCAAGGTCACAGTGACCTTAACCTTTGAAAACCAAATTCTTATCACTTGAGTCCAGGTGGAAGTTTTGGCAAAATTTGAGAGAAATTCCCTTAAGGCGTTCTTGAGATATTGCATTCACAACAGTAGGGCTACCAGCCAGACGGACAGACAACCCCAAACCATAATGCTATTGCCGACACAGAGGCATAATAAAAAGCTTTTCTTCAGATATTTGTGTGGTTGTGAGGCTGGGTATCTAGGAAACGATGACAAGTGAAATACAATAAATACAGAAGTATTCTATTAAGTTTTTTTTTTGCCCACATTTAATCTCTTGGATTTCATAACTTGAATGTTACAGTGCAAGATGCTTAGAGTAAATATATGGCAATTTTTGTCTGTTTTAAATTCCAAATAGCCTGAAACTGATCACTCAAATGAAGCTGTATTAGCTTGCTTGTTTGTCACAGAGTCATACGCTAACGGACATGTGGTAAAGCAGTAAATGACATTATTTGAACTTAAACTCTTTGAAGTATTAGTTTAAAATCTGTGCAAACTGGATAAATTGTAGCATCATCATTTATGTATTTTGCTTCAACCAGATGAATTTTAATTTAATTAAAAGTCCAGTTTACATGCTATGTAAGTCTATGAGACACTTATGGTTTTCTACTTTTAACACTCAGAGTCACTGAATATCGAGAGATTATAGAACAAAGCCTTTAAGTGCACAGTGAGGTTTTACCTTCACGGCCCCCTCAGCCTCCACAAACCAGCGGCGCAGCATTGCCTGGATCTGGCCGTCTGTCAACTCGCTGTTGGCTGCTTGGATCTTCCTCTTCACTGTGTCCTCCAGCAGCAGACGTCTCAGGCGCCAGTAAAAGAACAGACGAGATGTCTGCCATTCAAGTATATCCTGAGACAGGCAAAGGCAAAAGAAATAATCATGTAAATGCAGCTACTGTTGTAAGAAGCTACTATCGCCTATGTTTTACAATGTATTAAATGTCAACACATAGGTCAGTGTATTTAATTCTTTGTGAATTTAAAGGGGAATATGAATCATTTTCTGTTGGTCTTAATCCACACCTGAGGTAGAACTTATTAAGGAAATTGGAATAGCTGGCTAAAGGTCTGTGGTATACATTTGTCTCGATTTGAGAAATAGCTGTTATTTTCTCAAACACTGATTACATAACCCCAGCCACTTGTGTGAAGATTCATTAAGACACAGAATATGAAAATCTACCTTAACACAAATTCCGCTCAATTTAATAGGGCTTATTGAAGTCCAGTTGAAAAAATTATGTTGAAATCTCATTTTTAGAGTAAATGTAACATTTGTAAAACAGATTAATGTCAAGTATTTATCACAGTGGACTGAAGATCTGAGGATTTTTGAACCTACTATCACAGAATTCTCTGTTGGTGCACTTGAGTTGAACATGCAGACTGGTACAGTCATACTGTGAGTACAAAATACACTGCTCGCATAACCAGAAGGTCTTTCACAGATGGATGGCAGTCAAAGGTGAGTGTGAGTATGTTTGTATGTGAAAGATGGGACTGGGCAGGCACAGGATGAGATGGGGCCTGCCTGAGGCTGCTCTGCAGTTTCTGAGGTGATTGACCAGGGTCATCAGAAGATAATTATGAGGACGAATCTCACAGCCTGGTGAGACCAAACATTATTCACTAGGCAGGTGTGGTAGCAGCTAGATTGATACTCCCCTGTGGGCTTTTCAGGTCATTCACATACTGACACTCATACTGTAGCGATACATGCCCACAAAAAGTGCTCACCGTTATCACGCCCTTCTCTTGCATGCGACCAGGGGTGTCATGGAGATCTGCAAACTGCACAGCCACCTGGTGGTAGATAGGCAGGAGGAACTCCTCACGCTCCTTGAGCTTGGTCTCCAGCTCTTTACGATCAGGGGGACTCAGCTCTGGGGTTCCTGTTAGAGTTTCAAAACAATATCATAAAACACTGCTGGTCAAATAAATTTGCCAAAAGCTGACTACCATGTGCTGGTAGGTTTTGATTCCAAGCAGTGTATATGGACAAGAAACTGCAGTTATAGCTAAGTAGGACAAAGGAAACACAGTGTACAAGGGACAAGTTTAGGAATGAAAGCAGAACATTCTACTCTCACATAGTAGTCCTATAGTAGGCCCTCTTTTATAGTCCCATTACCATCAAATCAGATTCTGCATGAACATGCAGTAGTGAATTAACTCCTGCTAACAGCATTTTGTTTTGGAGCTCCCCAAACCCCTGGCTGCTGTCACCAAAGACTGATTTCTGTCAATTCCAATCTGTAAGCTCTAAAACATTCCCCCCAGTAACACTCCATTCCTCCAGTTCGCCCACAGCGCCAAGCTCACACAGCATTGGACCAGAGTTGCTCTGAGCCTGCGGGAAAATCAATAGGCTGTGCAGGAGAGACAGGAGAGCTGGTGATTGATCTGAGCAGGCTGTGATTGACACGAGTCCCGGGGGAGTGCAGCGAAGATGATACAATCAACCCCAAATAAAGAACGACAGCGAACGCACACATGCTCCCACCTGATGTATTGCTCCTTACTAAAATGAGGACAAGGCCGAAGGGGGACAAAGACACCCGTAAAGAGCTATAATTAGAATTGAAGTGGAGGACTCACCCAGTCTTTCAGCCAAGCTCATGTAGACCGGATCCACTCTTCTCATCGTCTTCACCAGGTCCTTCCTCCTGAATTTGATCTCCACTGTTCCCTCAGGCTCCAAAACACCACCTCTGGAGACAACAATAATTCAAGTGAGTAAAGGTGGTTTAATACAGATGATACTTCTCTTCACCGATGAAACTGCCCTTTTCCAGTCGAACTCACCGGCTGTCCTTGTCAGCGTACATCTCCATGTGGCGAGGGTTGATGGTGGGATCTATAACCACCCAGGATCCTCCCCTCAGCTCAGCCTGTGGGGGAATATAAACCAGGACCGGCTGCTTGTACTCCCTCAGCCCATCCACGATGTAGGCCCCAAACTTCAACACCTGGTCGTACATATCTAAGAAGAACAGCTTCATATGAGATACTGAGTGGGTTTAATCCCAGACAGGACTGATTACCACAGATGCAGAAGTACCTTTCATTCCTCCAGAAAAGCCCCTCCAGTTGGAAAACACAATAAGAGGTAGGCCCTCTCTGTTCAGGTCCTTAATAGCCTGGGCTGTTTTGAATGCAGAATCTGGGAACCACACCTGTCCTGCCTGCTGGATGATCTAGATAAACAAATCACAAAATCAGCACCTGTGTGTCTGTAAATGCCGAAATACTTGGATGCCAGGTTACACTTGAGTATATGCACCCTTTACCTTCGCCTCAGAGTCCAAATTGGCTGGATCGGCTGGGATTGACAGCTCCACTGACCTGGTTTCCACAGCGACCACCCCAGTAGGTATCCCACCCAGTCTGTGGAGAGAGACTATTCAGCACCAACATCCACAAAGCACCTTGACTACATTTGCCTTGCCAACAAATTCATTATTGCCACTGTGCCATCATAGTTTAGTGTTTTGTTGGGCCACTTACCTGGCTCTGCCCACCACCACACTCTGAGCCCATGGCTGCATGATCTCCATGAAGGAGCCCTGGTCAAAGAACCCACTCTGCCAAGAACCCTTTGGCGCTGTATATACAGAGAGGAGTAAGAGTAGTGTGACAGGGACAGTGAAAAAAAGGGTGAAACAGGAAAGAAGTGGGGTTAATTATTGCAAATTGGAAATGCAACTGAATCAATTTTCTGAAAATATCCCCTCTTTCCATTATGTTTTCTGGCTTTATTCTTCCTGCAGTCCGATGTTGTGCATTTTCTCCCTTAGAATCTGTAATCTTGGCAGCAAACCATGATGGATGACTGTAGAAGAAGGCTTGCTCAGCTCTTTTTCTGCCTGCACACCCTGAGAAACATGCCCAGCCTATGAGGTTACCATTCAATTAAGCCTCGCCACTCATCACTACCAGAGACGTTGACTGGCTTCCCACACGGTCCCCCAATCTCTTTGCTGTCCCAAGCTGTAATTACACTGATGTGGAACCTGCTCAGTCCTGACCTGCAGTGTAAAACATGCTGGATCCATTCTGGTCCTATCTCGATCTTGCCTTTAGCAGCATAATGCCAGGCCTTTAATGTTTCTCTCTTAGTTTCTTAATAGTGTCTCTCTAGTAATGAATTATTTTATCCTCTGACCCTGGGGATATTAGCATTAAATGATTAATCTTTATATTTACTTTATAAATAACACAAAGAAATGAAAATGCGGCTTTTTTTACAACTGCTACTAAAAAATGGAATGGAAATAATTAGTAGAGGAAATGAGCAAAAGTGAAAGCGCATAAATCATTATCATTGTAGATACAACCAGGATGCTATAGAAGGCAATACAACCTTTAGTGCAACTCAGTATTTGATGTAGCCACCCCACTGTCCCACTTTTGGAGCAGAGAATGGCTATAGGACTATATGTAGGGCTGCAACTAGCAAACATTATTGTTAGCTGGACGATTCTTTAGTCATTAACATTATATTTTTTGTCTGAAAAACATCAAAAAGGTGACAAATACCAGTCAGTTTCCCACAGCCCAATCTGATGTCTCAAAATTGCTTGTTTTGTCTAAGTGGCAACCTCCGGGGCAGAAAAATTAAGTCAACCCATCAGTGCCAAAAACGGCAGTTCCTCAAATGGCCACTTGAGGCTGGCTGCAAAAGCGAGTCAATCCCTATAGACCCCCATATTAAAATGCCCAACTTTATAGCCGAAATGAACAGGTATACAGCCTGGAACAAGAAATGGTCTTGGTCTCTAACGCTAACTTTCTCATGTACTGTACGGGGACTGAATTGACCCCCTAAAGAGTCAGATGTTCTGTTTTTCCAGTATGTACATTTTGTTTTTATGGTTTTAAGCTTTTTTTTTCACAAGCAAAACTTAGCATTAGCATTATCACAGTTAAGCACAGCTATAAAAGCATCGTGCTAACCAAGATATAGTTATATAGAAGCTGAAAAAAGCAGGAAATCCTACCAAGGGAGAGGCTTGAGAGGGAAATACTTGGCAATTTTGCTTATTAACTAACAAATTGATAAATGGCTTAAATGATGAACTGAATGATCAAATTGAATTACCAAGCAGTTGAATTTGAGAGGAATAAGGATGACACCAAGTATATATACTGGGTAAATCAAATGTCTGTTGACAAATTAAATAAAAAGATTTCTCTAGACACTGAAACTAGACACTCACTCTGGCTGGGACGTCCTGCTAGCATCCAGCGAGGATCATAGGGAGCCTTTGTGGGCACAAACTCTACTAGCCGATCTATCGGATCCTTGGCGTTGAGGATTGGCACTGGACTAGATTTACACTAAAGAAAAGAAATGACTTTATTTTACAATGACAAAAAACACACAGATCTAAACATGTAGATAAATTCATTTATCGCAGTGATACAGGAAGCAGCATCTTGTTTAAAACAACAGCTAAACATTACCTTGGGCATGTACGATAGCCACTGCAGAAGAGCGAAAGACTCCCTCAAAGTCATCACAAACAGTACAGTGGGTCACACCATTGTTGTGCATGATTTGAATGCCGCCAAGTTGGTTGTTGGATGTGTACACTTCTCTGCCCAGCACCTGTGGTAAGAAAAAGACAAAGGCATGGATTTTACATCATGGGAAAAAATAAAAGAATACTTCCCTCTGTTAAATCCCAGACTGTCTGACATTTAAATTTGGCTTTTCTGGCATATACCATGAGGGTTTTGATGGTACATCACAGCGTCACTTACAACAGCAAACTATGGAAGCACTTCTCTTGAAACCTGCTTGACAACCTGAGCAGCAGTTTTCTGCCCACTTTAATTTAGTGTGGATTTACCCTTTAAATGTCTGCTCTGTGTGGCCTCTAATGGAGGCAACAGGGTTAATGGTCATGTTGTGCAACCTCGGCTGACAACAGGAGGCGTTGTTGCCAGGCTCCTGGAGTGGGGGGCTGTGGATCAATGAGATGGCACACAGACAGACGTGCTGGGTAACAGCAGGGGTCCTGCATTACATGCCCCCGCTGCCTCGTCAATACAGGTGATCAGCAGCCAAAAATCTCTCTACCACAGCGGTCACAGGTGGGTGGCGGCACCTGCCACTCTTCCTGGGGGATTTCCTGATTTTCACAGACGGTGTGAATTAACACATGCCCTTTCGTATCCAAAATGCTCAATTGATTCAACAGGCTTACATTGTTGTCATGTGTATCGCCGTCTATCAACTGTGATAAATCCTCTTGTACAAAGGCAAGAGGGAAGCCTTCAAACTACTTTTACCTTCAAAACTGCCCCTTTGCCAACCTGACGCCATAAAATCTCACTCCCAGCCCACCCTATTTTCATAAGCAGCCTAGAACAGGTGGCAGGGCCCTGACATGGTTCCATAAAAATCAGAGAGGAGCTCAATCCCTACCCTCAGCTCTCACCTTTTCAGCCATCATTTACTTTCTTTATTACCATTAATGGTTATGTATCTGGCTACAAATCTAGGGCACTCTCCTAAAGCTGTCAGGAAAGCCTGCGGCCCCGAGAAACATTGCAGTCACCTTGACATACACAAAACCCCTGTGCCTCTGGCCATCGCCGGCTTCATTAAGATTCCACAGCAGAGAGAAGAGGAGGGGAAATAGGAGGAGGAACAGAGGGAGATGACTGGGAGGAAGAAAATGAGGGGCAAACTGGATGTAACAGCTCACTGGGGTATTTATGCTAGTAGTTACTATCCACTCCCCATGAAAATATGAGAGCTTTCCAGCAGCTAATGGAATGATGATCTCTGGGTGGCGGCCTCCTGCTCTCCATTAAGCTTCAGTTAATAGCCAGGAAACCGCATGATAAACAGGCAGAAAAAAAACGACCCTATTTCTTGGCTGGGCTGCTGGTGAAATCAGCAGCTACTTTAAAATTAAGACAACTGATTTTAAACAAAGTATATATTGTGATACATCCCCTGCACACTGTTGACACTTGTCAGTAAACATTACTATGAGTCTACTCCCGCAAATAGAGCTAAACAGTGGGGCCATCTAAAAACAATTGAGCTCCCAGGAAATAGGCATGCCATCATGGGGCCATTTGCATGATTTGTCATGTTGCGATCTGTCATCTAATTTGAAATGGAGTCATCTTAATGCACTGACAAGGACAGAGAATGGAAGACAAGAGGAGGTAGTGAAGTGTGAAGGCAAACACACACATACACATGTGCATCCACACACCAATCAACTGCACGGAGAAAACAATCTGCCTCAGCAAAACTTTTCATTTTGATTAAAAACAAATGATATGGGTGTCCTGCACTGCAGCCTCGGGCATGTCAGTCTATTTCTATGCAAATACAACTTCATGGTTCGCTTTCAATTATTCCACTATGAGTGGCAGGCAGGCCTGTGGCCGGGATCGGAGAGGGAATCCTGGTAGAACAGAACGAGGCGGGAGGAGGCCTGATCACCGAGTTGGAACAGCACCGAAATAATAGTACACTTTTCTAATTTCTTTACTTTGATATATATAAACACATCCTTCATGATGTGCCATTTAATATTTCAGAGTCTACAGTTTCTGTTAACTTTATGGAATTAACAAAAAAACACACAGACACAACATTTTAGATCTCTTTGCATTCACATAGTAGATCATTTTACCTTGTTGAGTGCCCCAGCTCCAGTTAGGATAATGTGAGAGTTGTCCACTTGAATGGTTCTCTGTCCGAGCCTCACCAGATAGGCCCCGATTCCTATGGCTCTGCATGTGACCTGTAGGTCAACACAATCATGTTAAGGCTTGCAAGCTAATCGGGCCTTTGTATAGAGCAAGTCTTTGTTCTTGAAAGATCTCACACAAGTGTGCATCTCAAAGCTAAGGAGGAGGCTACGTGTATGCATATGTTTGTTGTACACAAGTGCGCCCACTTCAGTCTCACCAGGTTCATGGTGATGATCTCTTCATAAGCCAGAGAGGATTCTCCAGCAATCATTCCAGACCCTTTCAGATTCTCCACACCCAGGCCTTCATCTTTTCCAATGATGTCAGTGATCTTGTACCTGCATGACAACACATATATTCACTGGAAGCCAGACGTGACCCTCTGATAGCTTTCTCTTCCATTCATACCTCTGTTGTAATCTCATGGGCTTTGAACTGTGAAGTCGTGCATACTTGACTGATAATACAGCGTCTTGCAGATCCACTTCTTCACATACAAAGTTAATGTAATAAAAAGATGTACCTGGATTCTCCCTCATCTTCCACATGTTCGCAGTGCACAGAGTTCAGGGCTGAAACTTTCTTGTAATCCTGAGGTGTGAGGTAGAGATACTTGAAACCCTGCAGGGGAATACAGCAATGACTGCTAAGTGATGACAGACAGAGATACAGATGCAGAAAACTACAAAGTTGAATCCTTTAAAATGCAAGATAATAAAAGAAAAAAAGATAAAAATAGAGCAAGGCAGGTATGTTGATGCTTTTTCTAGCTTCAGGCAGCCATCTGCCTCAGTGTTTCATAAAATGGCATCAATGGATTGCAAACTTGTGAATTTGTATATAAAAAAAAGTCATCTACATGATTAAAAGCTTGCCTAATTTTTTTAGGGAAATAGTTTCTTCATTCTTTGCAGACCAGACTGCATAGTCACCTTCACATTTTCCTTGTTAAAACCTCCCTCAGTCAATTTACTGTAAATTATATTGGACCCATAATGTGGAGCAATGTTAATAAGCTTCTAGGTCGGTCCTTGCCAGTATTTTAAAAACATCTAAAAAGAAACCCCAAAGTTTAGATAATCCCAGAACTAGCATTTGGCTAAGGTTTAATCTTAGTTATATTCTTGTGAGTTACTTGTTAATTGTATTTATAATTATTAAGCTTCATATTACTTTTCCTATCTGTATGTGATGTTTTGTTACAGAATATTGACTTTATGTTGTATTCCAAATTGTATTCAGTTTAAGTTTCTTTTATTTGATTGTTAGAATCAAAACTCAAGGATAAACCTTCTAGGCTTTTGTCCTCCCTTGCATATTCTGCTATTACTGTTTTTGTTTAGAGTGTTTTTCTGTATTTTATGTCTTGTAGTGTTAGAATGAAGGATGTTATATTAAACGTGGCCAAAGTCTCAAATTATATGTTAAATGTATGTAGAAGTAATCTCTGTGAGCAAACCCCTTAAATTTCCTACCATTCTGTATACACCGTTTCCTCAAGTTTTTTTTTATACTCTGGCTACAGTATGACATCATAGTGTGACTGATTTCTTTATATGGTCATCTGCTCCAGGCACACTACTGCAAGTGTTTACATGAATTAGCCTACATGAAGCTACATGCTAATGTCAGGGAAACATGTATTCTTGGGTACTGTGCTGCTACTCTCTGTTACTGTTAGTCCCCATCTGCAATGACGGTACAGTAATGCCAAGATATGAAAGACCTGACACTGACCAACCAGAGCAGACTGGGCTTTTTCGGGAGGAGGGCTTCAAGAGACAGAGGGTCACTACAGGTGTTACAAGTAGGTTTGAGGAAAATAAAGTATTTTTTGACCATTAAAGCTTGCAAACATGTTCCAGTAGAAACCTTAATTACAAGTATGGACCCTAAAAATAAGCATAACAGATCCTCTTTCATGTTCTTTTTCCATTGTGCTATTAAAGAAATAAAATAAAATCGAGTTAAGTTTCAGAATGTAATACCATGATAAAAAAAAAAATAAAATACATATTGTATAAACACAGCCACCACGTAATTTGGTGTCTGAAGTAATTACATCCACTGAGGGAAAAGACATTCAGTGAATCCTAATAAAATAAACAAATCACTGACAAAATTATATTTTTGAGGATATTTGTGTTTTTGAAATTCTGAACTGTTTCTGTTTTTGAGACAGTTACACATAATCTTGACAGGGAAGCCCACAAATTCAACATTATGTGACTGACCTTATAGGGGTCAGCTGGGTCTTGCCAGGCCACTTGGAACATGTGTCTGATTTCCTCTGCCAGCCCAATGCGGGCGCCACTGTTGGCTGCGATGTAGATTCGAGGAATGCCACTCTCTCGTGCCATCTCTGAGGCCCGCATGAACAACACATCCTCCTGAGGCCCGAATGAGCCGATCTTGTGCGTGATGTCGTTACTTATGACGATGATCTCACGCCCCTGCTGGATATTCTGGCGTGCGCAGGGTCATCCGCCATGCCACCATACCAATCTGTATAAACAGTGGAGACACACTTTAACATAACAAACCCAAGATATCTTTAAATACCGTTACATAAATATACTGTATATACATTCTGTTTAATGTTGATTTGTCCTGCAGCATTTTGTCCTTAAATAGAATTACAAGACATAGGAATTATTTTTAATGCACTTTCGGTGATGCCATACAACAATATAATATTTAAAAATCCCTCAAAAAAAAAAACAAAGAAAGACAGAGACACCTACAGTTTGCAAGGGAAACTGCACATTTGAAAGAGTAGGTGGATAGCATAGAGTGATAAAATGCATATTAATGTTAAATGGGTGTTAGTTTCAATGTTTTTCTGTATTAAATTAATAAAAATACAGACCTCGTTTCCCCCTGGCAGTCGGTTCATCTGCACCAGCTGACCTTGGGCGTCAAGAACCAGCTCTGTGAAAGTGAGCAGCTCAGAAGGAAGAGGGCATTTGGGTAAGTGGGCATAGGTCTGGTAAGAGTGCCACAGCTTTTTCAGAGCCTGGGAAAAGAAACAAAACAGTCAGAACAAAATGATGCCATCAACATCATTTGGCTTATCAGTATTTCTAATAATAAGCCAAGCACAATGATTAACGTAACAAGTTGTTAATTTTCGTATTGTACCTGTCTGAACATTTCAGGAAAGTCGTAGACATAGGTGGTGCCCAGAGACTGCGCCTGGAAGCGCTTAGACTGCAGCAGGTCCTTGGTCACGTAGGGGGTGTTGATGAGCATGCCGTGCAACGGGCCCTGCTTGTCTCCATACGCTTGGAACATGATCTGAACAAAAAGGCACAGAAAGAGTCACTTTACAGATATACTCACCTCTTCTACAACCCTGGCAAAATATCGTGAATTTGACAATGATGATGATAATGAGCATCTGTGTTACCCACTTCTACAGTATTAACCAGTAAAAAGTATGTGATGTAAAAATCTCTTATTCACACAGAAGTCAGATGTTAAAGCACAATGTACACAAGAAATGGTAACAGCCTGGAGGGGACATCAGGCTAAAACATCAGACATTATCAGACAGACAGGAGCATTCAATTGTGACCTATACAATGCTACAATGTTGTAATTGCAGCTTTGGTTTATGTAGGCACTTCCAATCACAAATGTTTTCGTTGAAATAGGCCCACAACACCCTAAAAAAGCTAAACAGCATGTCCTTGTATCCCTAAAGCATTCCACTCCATTCCAGTACTTACATTATCTTGCAGCTAGACTTTGGCTTTTTGTAAACTCAAGTTCAATCATTTCATGAAATGATTGCAGGAAATGCAACAGTTTTTTCTCATTTGTGTTTAGAATCTTCAAAAAGAAACTAAACTCAACAACTGTCACATTCCCGTGGATGGTTGATGGTGAGAGGGATGGATGGCTGGATGAAGCGTAACTTACCCAATCAGCTGCGAGGAGAGAGGACATTACTAAAAGAATTGTCCACCAGGCTAAGAGCACAACACCATACTGGAAATCAATCTTAAAGCCAGAATTTTTGTATTCTACTCTTTTGAAAACTGACAAACCCCATCTTTGCTTCTACAACAGATGCTGGTAAATAGCAGTATAGAAGCTGATGTTTCCAGGATAGAGCTGAAGCCCTTAGCCACCGAATGGACAATATGCGGATGAGATGGAAGATGTATGAGTGCCCCACCTGTCGGTCTTTGGGCCCCACCTGTCCCGTTCGGGAATCAGTGACCTCCTTGTACAGGCTGATGTCCAGGTAGTACCCTGACTCATTAGTGAGAAAAAGGCGGATGGGGATTTGTTTTCCTGTTGGAGTCAGGCGGATGTTAATCTTCAGTTCGGCCTGCAGGACGCGCAGCTTCCACAGACGACTGCCGTAGCGCATCACCATGGAGCGCACAGACTCTTCAATCTGAAGTTTGTAGAGGACGAAAACTCATTAATAACACTGTGAGCTGTGGTCTGACTGCATATCAGAGATGTATGTGTGTGTGTGATAGTCTTACAAACCTTCGATGGGTCCATGATGACTGTGGGGACAAAATTGAGGAAGATGTGGTTGCAGTCGGTTCGTACAGTCGTGTTGTTGAAAGCCACCTCCAGCTCATCCATGGCTTCCAGCAGCAGACGCTCAGCCTCGTTGTGAAGGTATTCGAAAGAGGCCTCCTAATGAAGGAACAGAAAACAAGCTGTTAGCAGCAGCAGGTGAGATTCATGTGTAAAAACAAAGAAAAGGTCATAAAGAATTGTGTAGGAGAATCCAGAACTTAACAACTTTAAAGTTGAGAGAGTACAGAGGTTGTTTCTCTGTTGTCTTACCTTTGTGACCAGGTCTGAGTGACGGATGATTGCTCGTACAAAGAAACGGTAGTCTGTAACCTCTGTGCCCACCTCCACACGAGCTGCACCCAGGTACAGGTGCATCTTGTGGTTGGCACATGGGATGGCAGTCAGGGCAAAATTGCGCATGCGGTTGAGCTCCAACTGGAAAGCCAGTGCCGGCTCCAAATGACGATAGATCCTGTCCTCCTCAAACTATTGAGAACACACACACACAATCACAAACAGAAACACAACAAACAACACAGACTTTCCTGAAGAACTTAGGCGTCATGCTTCCCTACCATCATCTCCTCCATTAAAAGAAGTACTTCAAATTGGCAATTTTAAGAGCACCGAGCTGATGTAAGAGTAAAAAGATGCCTGTGAGCCACACACTGTATTAAGTAAATGAAATTATGGGCAATCTCACTCTCAGAAAGCTGCTAATGGGTGTCATTTCTCTTAAATGGGAGACATAATTAAAGAGTTCATTACTTTAATGAGTTTTGGTGGTGTCATTGTAGTGAAACTATCAGGGGTAACGGAGAGGAAGAGCCATCACTGATTGTGATAGAGAGAGTGAAATTCAGCACTGCCAGGGGGGGGGGTGAAAAGTTGTTTCCTATAACCACAACATAGTTTTGAATGGTCTCCCAGCAAAAGGAAAGTCTATCAATCAGTTTTATTTTGAAATACGTGGGTTTATTTTTAATGTCACAATAATGTGATGTATGTATAAACTAGACTTACATGTATATCCCTTCATCTTTTCAACGAACGTGCTCATTTCTACATGCAAACACTAACCTGGCCATTCAGAAAATAAGCAAAAGAGATGATTTGACACGTGGTTTGTAAAATGTAGACACCCACCTTGTCTCTGGCACGGAATGTGAAAAATTTGGGGAACTCTCTCTGTGTGGAAGATAGTGAGACAAAGATAGAAAGAACAAAAAGAAATTAATAATGCTTTCAAAATGAAAAAAACATGTTTGTAAGCACAGCAGTGTATAGAATACCAAATCAGTTCGACATGTACTCACTATAAACCACAGCAGGTGACATTAAGCTGGGCTTTGCTAAAATTGCTACACCAGTAAGTATGGAGTATTATGCAGTGATGATCAGGACCTTGTTCTACATGCAGTGGGCTTTATGCTCCTTTACTGCTGTCATTTATCTATCAGCGAATGTGTATTCACTGAGACAGCCTGCTCACATAATAATGGTAATAGGCTGTATATATATAGCACCACTCACTATGCTAATGAATAAAACATTTCCTTTTATTCAGAGACATTTGATCTTCTGAATAATGCCTGGTAGCGCTGTTTGACGTTATCAGATGAAGTGTCCCACTTGCCAAAACAATGCCAGACCGATTGGGGACGCTCTCATCTGCTCACAGCCTAGTGCACACACTGGAAACCTCCACAGCCATGATTAGAAACTGTGATTACACATCATATTCTACAATATAGTGAAACGAGAAGAAAGCATTTAAAGATGAGCATGCAGACTAGTGAAAAACCCCTCGGTGTAACAAGGGCCACATAATGATGGTGACACGAGTTAGCATGATTAGCTCTCATCAGAGAGCGGTGCCATCAAAAGAAAAATCAAAGCCTATTGTCAAAAATGACAGCGGAGGCGAAAGAACGGGGCATTTCTCAAAATCTAATCCTGTTCTAAATCCCTGTCATTATCATCCGGATGCTAGTGGGTGTTTTGTTGATAACGGGTCAGACCTGGAAAGATAAATGCAGCCCTGTGTACAACAGCACAATAGACAGTGCATATTACAACACTGCTGTGATTGAGGGTTCAATTCTCCCTTTGCTATCCATGCTAAAAATGTGTGCTCACATTACTGCAGGTTACTTATAGCTGGCATTTCATGGTGAAAAAACACTATGCAATGAGTTCCCGGATCTGGGGCTTTAATGACATCTTTAAACTGTAGCTCTAAAAACAAACTGTGGCTAACCCAAACATTTATTGATTCAGCACAACGGTGGGTTAGGTTACCTTTATTTACACTAGTGCAACAGAGTTGAATAAGCTTCATCTTGAAATCAGGGAGCTGCAGAATCCTATGCCTTGTAATGGAAAGATCGAGCAGTCACTGCTGGATAAAATCCATGTCTGTTCGATCTCATTAACCTACCTCCTGTGGACTGTCTTTATCTTTGGTATTTTAAAACAGGTACAGTGCAACTGACTGTCTGGATATTTGAAAGGGCATGTTTGAACTGTTAACCAAATGCATTGATACCTATGCCATAATTCAAATCAAAGAGCCACCCCGTCCTCATTTCCTTTGTTTTTCCTCTACTTACATGAAACCTTTGGTCCACCTCACAGTTGACTTGCTTCCTGAAATCCTGTCATCATAAATGCAGCAAAAGCAAGGCATGCAGAAAGAGATACAGAGACAAACAGGACAATAAGCTAAATTTCAAATGTAAATTATTACAATTGCCACAGTGATGTCATTCCATATAAACAAAGCAATAAAGTATTAGTAATTACAAACAGAAAGATGTAGAACAATTCATTTGTAAACATTTTGAGACATGCTATTCAGGATGGTTGAATTGGTGACATGCCGGGCAGCAGATTGTGGAGACAGGTAGCTGACTTAGTAAGTATTAATTAGGCTCACCTTCTGGGCCACGAGGAAAGTCAG
The DNA here is from genome assembly GCA_019142605.1 of Cephalopholis sonnerati. Lineage (NCBI taxonomy): Eukaryota > Metazoa > Chordata > Actinopteri > Perciformes > Serranidae > Cephalopholis > Cephalopholis sonnerati. The sequence goes on from JAGQAX010000017.1 coordinate 14,093,995, forward strand.
CCTACGGATGCCGTGTTCAAAAAGCAGAGATTTCTGGAATGGGAAAAGGCAAAAATGTCAGGATGAAAACATCTTTCGGAGCCTTCTAAAAAAGTTATTCTCACTGCTGAAATCCAACCTTTGACTGAGTGAACTCTCGCAATATGCCTGCCAGGCCTTCGTCATCAATGTCGCTGTCCGTCTTTATAGCCACATTCAGGATATGGATAGGCTCGTCCTGGACACTCTGGATGACAAAGCAATTACACATTTCATTCTAAGGTACACAGTCACACAGGTCAATGACCGGGCTGTGAGTATCAGTCTGTTCTCGTCACCTTGTTGTCCTCTTCGCCATACAGGACAGGATTACCTCCCTCTGGGAAGGTTGGACTTGGGGGAGGAGAGTCAGAGAAGCAGCTTAACACGTCGGCTATGTTCCTGTAGAGGAAAAAAAAACATGACATTAATCACACTTGCAATATTATCTTCACTTGGCAACAAAATACATCAAAGTTAAAGTAGAACACCTAAATTCAGAATTTCAATACTGTATTTCCATGGCCTAGGACAGTTCAATCAATATTTGTGAACATAAACTACTCTCTCTCAAAGCCAGGAACCAGAGAGGAGCCTCAAAGTTGTGATGTCGTAGGGTATAAAGTCTGTAGCTGCTCCATGGACAATGCATGAACAACTGGTTTTGTGGATCCACAAAACTAACCTGGTGAACTCCTGGAAGGAGCGGAAAGCGACCATGGCTCCCATGCGTTGACAAGGTGGTGTGAAGGATGTGTCAAGCAGAACGTCACTGACGCTGGCTACGTGCACCATGCCGTAGTGGTTTAGGTTGGATGAGAATGACATCCTAGAGTATCAGCAAAGAGCAATTAGAATGGGAATCTACCACACCACTGGAATAACTCTGTGAAGACGACCCCCATCCACCCATAAGAACCTCACAACAGTTTTGATCCCTTAGTTTTTCAGCATTTTAAGATGCTGGGGTGTAATTACACGTGTGAAAACACGCACGATTATGTGCTTATTGAAGGGGACTCTTTAATATAAAAACTGAATGAGGTTCAAATTACAAAAAGCAAGTAGTAACAAAAGTACACCATTACATGTGAACACAGTGAAAGCAGCTATAAAGTATGTAAGGGATTTTTGACAGACCACGTGTTAGTCAAATCAAACCAAAGGAAATATTCCTTTCACAGGAACAAGGAAACATAAAACCACCAGAAGGACCCTTGAATATTCAGTTTCAGTTTGTCGGGTGTTAGTCCTTCGATTGTAAAAAGCTGTCCCAGAAGTTACACCCACTGAAAGCACTTAAGAGGTTTTGAATGTCAAACCTGTCCACAGATTCCGAATCTGAGGCATTTGTCTTCACCGCATTATCATCCTTAGATTTACTATCTTGTGCGTTAAGGTCCTGGGGTTTAGTTTCCTGTAATCTAGTGTCGGCGCCTTTTACAATGCCCAGGATTGGAGCAGACATTCTCCTGGCAGGACAGTTACAGGTTTCAGTTCAGGAGATTTAGACCGGTGTAAACATTTCTTCAACATGTCATTTGAATTGTCTTACACCACCTCACATCCCAAGTTATTCCAAATCTCCACAATATTGAAGCACATACACGCAGTAGTTTGGAATATAACACTCTTTCATAAAGACACAAACACACACACAAGGACTCAAAAAATGTTTGACACAGAGGCTGAATGCCAAGGCCCATGCTGTTGTCAGTAAAATTAGAAAACATTGTGTTTTTCAATCAGACTAAATTCCATAAGTTGTTTCATTTTGGGAAATTTTAATGCACCAAACAATTTGTTGACTTAACCACCAGATGAATTAATTATAACATGAATTACTGCTTTGACCATGCAGCTAGCTAGTCTACAGTCACTAGTAGTCTATGCAATGAAAATAATGTTTACAATACCTGTTTAGAGTGGGGATGTTCCCTCTGCAATCAAACAACATTGATTACTAAGTGGTTAGTGGCAGGCATCAGGAGAGGAAGACAGTCAAGGTGTAGCAATGTGTGTGTATGTGTGTGTATGTGTGTGCCATTTGACATGTTTAATTTATTTTGCACTGATCAATATCTAAATGAATGCACTTAATGCAAAAATTGAGGATAGAATGAAGTGAAAATGTCTTTCTAGCTGTTAACACACATTTCACTTCCTGACTGCTCCCTTTACAACATGCATTATGTGATCCCAAAGCCTCCTTGTCCCGAGGTATACTCTGAACAAAAACAGAGAATCATTTCACACTCTCATGCTGTCTTTAGTCCACAGTGAGGAGCCAAACATGAAGGTTAATTCAAACACAATCACAAGCATGTAATCAAATGTGTGCATGACTGCATTCAAAGGATTTCAGCGAGTAACTGCGTAAGCAAGCTGTACTCAACACAGCAAAGCGATGACAAGCAAATACACTGAAACACACATTCACACACAGACAAACTGAACACAGTCACACGGGTGGGATGCAGAAGTGCAACATAAAAGCCACAGTTCTTCGTCTGGTACAGGCTTTTTAAAATGCTGGGTGTAAACAAGACAAATCCCGCGTTTGTCAAAGGTTTCTCTCCGATTCTGAAGTTTTACATGGCGGAAGAGCGCCCCCGTGTTTTTCCAGGACTTGCGAGGAAGGGCAACTGACATGAGGCTCTTCAGGCTGAAAGCTTTTGTTTTTGCTTATGGCACTCACACACTTACGACAAACCAAGAAAAGTATTTTTTGTCTTGCAAAATACCTTCTTTTGCGCATGAGGAGCATTTACATGGAGAACAACGATGAACAATGACACATAGCTGGGAAGGAGGGAGAGGAACCGTGGCACCATGGATGTGAGATTGTGAAGCAAACTCAAGCTCTTCACTCTTCACTGTTGCAGTGATTTTTCAAATGAACTGATAGTGCCTTAAGTACTTATCTTATAATAGTTACGATTTCAAGGCATTTAAACAATATGTTTTGTGTAACCACAGCAAAGTTCCACCTACGTTACAAACACTCAGGCAATTGAACGATACAGTGGGCTGTGTGGCAAGAAATATTGAGGGAGCCACCAAATGATGCCGATAATTCTGAGGAAGAAAGCAGTGAGCAGGAACAATAAATGATAGCTGCACATGCTGCCACTAAGATATACTGAAATACAATATAGCTGCATGCTGGTGCTGCCAACTTGCCAGCATCACTGCCACCAATGGGAAATTCTCCTCACTTTATAGCCATTCTTATTATTAATATTGATCCCTGTCCATAGTGCCGTTTAAAGGGATAGTTCGGATCTTTTGAAGTGGAGTTGTATGAGGTAGTTATCCGTAGTCAGTGTCCAAACTATCCCTTTAAGGGAGGAGCAGCGGGAGAGGTGATGCACAGCACGTGAGTGTTGCCGCCATTTAATGTGAGTTATACCTGTTGGGGTGTGATGTGGGAAGCATGAACTGGAACTCTACTATACATGTGTTGTCCCGTAGTTGTCGATGTTGAACGCTGTTGAGCTCGTAGGCAATGTATGCTCTGCGAACGTACACCTGCGTTTATTACAGATAAAGCCAGAGACAACATTAGTCTGACATGTGAAATGTGCAATTTAACATTCAATAAATTAAATAAAAGGCAAATTAAGTTGTGGATTGAGATCACTGTGTCTCTCACCTCAAGGGCAGCCATTCTGACAACCTGATTACTGTGGTAGAAGAAGTTGGGCAGAACATCAAAGATGGATGTTTCTGACAGGATCAGTTTCTAGAAAAAAGACAGGTGATTAGTCATCTTGAAAACTTTATCCTTTTTTTCAAGAGCGTTAGATAAACTAATTTATTGCCTACCTGCAGGTTCTCGATGCAGAATTGGTGTCCATACATATCAATGGCAGAGAGGAAGATAGATTCCACCTGGTTGTGCCGTAGCTCATAAGAGGGCAGGTGGGAAGCTATCAACACCTGAGTAAAAAGGATGAATGAAATACAGTCAGCTCATTTATTTACGATTAAATGATAAGTTATAGCACACTTCTCTTCATATTTTGTGGCTAACAGTTCCCTTTGCTCCAGCTTAAAAATGTTTAAGAGCATTACTACTGTTTTGTTTTTCACCCATAAAATTAAAAAGAGTACACAGTGACATCTGGTGGTGAAACTCTCACCAAAGATCATGGATAAAAAGTTTGGGCTAATGTTCAAAAGTAGACGTTAAATACCTTCCCTATCTCATTCCTAGCCCTATCTATTTGATATCCCTATTTAATTTGACCTTACCTGAAAATATTTATAACACTAACTGGATAGTCAACCCCAAAATTTTATGTGGGTAAATTGGTCAAATGTGAATGTGAACGAGAGGGGACTTGAGGCTGACATTTTTTCTAAATAAATAAGGGTCAATTTCACTATTCATCATGTGACCAGGACGGAACATGAAAAAAAATTCCAGGAGCAGATAGGGTGGGAATTATAACATTGAACAACAATACTGAGCTAGTAATGTGAAGCCAGCAGCTTCATTTGTAAGGATATCATTATCACAATGCTAATTACCCTTAGCATGTTAATTCCTATTATGTGTTAGCATCTGCATCTGACATATATGTGCAGCGGTGGAAGTTCTTAAATCTTTTATTTAAGTAGTAATATTACAGTATAGAAATACTGTGTTAAAAGTAAAAGTGCTGCATTCAAGTACAAAAAGTAAAAGTATTCATTATACAGAACGGTCCATTTCAGAATACATATTGCTGAATGATACTTATTGATGCACTAATGTGAGTTAGCTGATATGACAGCAGTGAAAATCCTCTCCCATGTCACACTAGAGTGGGAATGAGACATTGTAATCTTATGTAGCTCTACTTTATTATGAAACCTCGTGACACTATATGTACATGAAAACCCTACACAAAGCATCTGAATTAATATACAATTCAGGCACAATTTCGTATCCAACCAAATTTGTCCACAAACAGCATCAAAAAGTAGGAATCCACATCTGACCTGTCGGGCTCGCAGCGCCACCTTGGCGTTGGTTGTCTTGCTGAGCTGGGTGAGTTCAGTCAAGATAGCCATCAGCTCATCTGTCAGTGTGGGATCACGGCCACACAGCTGGTCCTACACACAGGTGACAACGTTACATAACATCACTTGCTAGATATCTTAAAACACTTTAGTTCTGACTCAGCAAAGACAGACACTCACAATCAGCATAGTAACCAGCAGGTTCCTCTTGGTGACTTGAGCATGGGAGAAGATATAGTTGAGCACATTGGCCATGTCGCCTTTGTTTTCTTCACGCAGTGCAAACACACACTTGTCATAGTGTCCTGTTAACAAGCCAACATGTGAGAGCTTTGTTAGGCATCAAAGAACAACAAATTCTGAGGTGTTTATTGTGAAAGAGCCCCACCAAGTGAACAGAATGTGTAAGTGCAATTCTTCCTTCAAAACCTGAAGGATAGCCAAAACCACATTACTCTTACATGTGGCAGCATGTCACCACAATGAATATTAGAAACAAATAATTAGGGCTGTTGCCACTGTCCCTCACCATTCTGAAACTGGATCTCTACTTTCAGGTATTGTCTGAGCAAGTCCATCACCACTGCCTTCATGTGACCTCGGATTCCACTGCGATACCTGTTGGAGACAAACACAGTCTGGCTTGACACAAAGAAGAATACAGCTTTAAGGTAATTTTGCACAGACGCGCCGTGATGAGGAAAACAACCAATATGTCGTAAATCAACCTCATTGTTACAAGTGAGATCACATCATGCAGCAAATTGCAGTATAAACCTTGTAAACTTTGTGAAGCTGGTCTATGCAGTCTGCAACTGCCATCAGTCAGATTAACAGTACACCCTAGGACCCAAAGTGTGCATGATATTGAGATAGAGTGTACTGTACTCACTTCTGCACCAGCTGAACGATGCTTTGTGTGTTCATAAAGAAGACTTCTCTCTCTGACTTCTTGTTGAGAGTAGCAGCATGGCTGTCAAGGATGTTTGCAATCTGGAATGATAAACAATATAAGAATTTAATCCAATTGCTATGAAGACTTATAACCATTTAATCCCCGTGGCACTGATGACCCTTCAGTTAAAGAGAGATACCAGAGATACTAGTGATATATATAGTTAGAGGTGTGTGACAACACCCTTTCACTGTAACTCACATTAGTGACAGTGTCCAAAATGTTTTACCAGTAATAACTTATCAAATCCAATGGACTGTTAAAATAATCCATACAATTCTTGGAAGACATACCTTTTTTTACACACTGAATTATAAAAGCATAGATATTGGAAACTTCACAACTATGTCTTTAAACATGATTCACCAGTTATATATTTTGAAATAATTTGATTGCACAAGAAACTGTACAAAAAGTCAAGAGGAGGTGAACACAGTTTTTTGTAGAAATCTGAATTGCAACTTGACACTAGAGTTGAGAAATCTTTCTGCCGAACAAACTTTTCGAGGCAAATAATGACTGGAAACCAATATTACCTATTTATTATTACAGGCTGTTACTGCAGTGTTGTAGATTGTCTACTATGGCAGCATTAAAAATGTGCTATACATTTATACATAACTAATTACGCTGTTCTCTGAAAACCAGGGGTTACCATGAAAGCCAAACATTTCTATTTATGGTGCAGAAAAAAAGAACAGTTCGGCTATTTTACTGTTAACGACAAGGTATGTTTAAAAAGAATTCTGTGGGTGTTTTTAGCATTGTGTTTGTATGTGTTGCTGGGGCACCTGCTGGCTGGGAAACTGGCAGAGCACGGACGTGATGTTGCTAGCATATTGAGCCATCTCCTTCTTGATGCACTTCTCCACAGCAGGAGGGATGCGGCCTGACACACTGGTCATGATGTCTTGAAGCTCCAGCAGAGGCAAGGAGGGGTCGCGCATGGTTTTCATCAACCTTTCCACCCACTCTTTCAACTAGGACAGACACAAGAAGCATATATGTAAGGAACTGCTTACAGTAAAAACAACTGATGTTGGTGTGTACCCAGGTGTGTGTTACCTTAGCACTGAAGAAAGGCTCGGGAAGACAGAAGCCATTCATGATATGAACAAGATGATCCAGTGTGTTGTGGAAGACTCTGTGTAGCTTCTCCCCCCTCAGAGCTAGTGCCTGGATGGCAGGCAGGACCCCTGTATGCAGCTCTGCCTACAAGTTAAACACAAATACTTTTAGACATTTTACATCATTGTTGTGCATGCATGCTGTTTCATACACAAGCACTGTCAGTAGTGTAATCTAAAAAAATACTCTGAAATAAGCAAGCTACGCTGTCTAAATGCAAGTTGAAGAAAACAATTGCTTAAAAATGTTTGGACAAGACAGTAGGCTAAAATGTGTAGTGCACACTCTGTTCTTTAAATTTTTAGTAGGCTCCAACTCCACCACTAAAGGGTAACTTTGCTATTATTCAACCTAGACCTTGTTTTCCCATGTTTTTGAAACAGGCTGCAATGCAAGACAATTGAGCACTGTCACTTTACGTCCACTAAAAAAAGCTTGTTTTTGCCACTGACAGGATCAGATTGGTATTCTACCTGTCTGACAACATTATAGGAAGGATCCTGACAGAGGTCAACCTCTGTGCTTAAGAGTAAGATCATTTTTGTTTGACCAGAAACAGCCTCAAAATCACTACGGACAAACCTACCAGACTCAATTTAAATAAACTGTAATTTTATCATTGTAAAACATACTTTATTTAAAGTCAACAGAGGCAAAATAACAATAATAGAACATTAGTCATCTTGGTTTGTCTTGTAACTGTCCCAACAACCCCTAATTCACCCAGTTAGATGTAAAAATATACCAGTTCTATACATGCTTAAATTATTGTTTATTTAAATAACAATCTGAGCATGTCATTGGCAAAAACCAGCACTTTTAGATGTAATTTGACTGTGCTCAACAAAGCAGGGATTAGATTACAGCCAGTTTTGCCACTGCTGGCTGCAGCGCTTTCACTCATATTGACAACAACTTCAAAAATCGTTGTTCCCCTTAGTCACCTACACACCGACACCGACAGTCACCGACACAAAAACATGTAACAAATAGGGTACAGGTTATAAAACACCAATAAGCAGACACCCATTCCCTTCAGATAATTAAGCCTTTATTTCTGATTCACTGATGTTTTGACTTTACAAATTGACGAGTCATGAACAAAAATGCACCCACCTAAATAAATGAGACTCATACAGGAAGTAGAGTGTGTGTCTTGTAAATGAAAATGTATGTAGACCTCTGTCATTTTGACAGCTTGTGACTTTTCATATGAGGAACTGAAAGCTAATATGTATGGCCTACATAAAGACATATCACATACAATGGGTCATTTTGTAGCCTAGCGTGATTTTGGAAATCCTAATGTGCATACCTGTGGAGACTTCATTATTAAACATACAGTACCTGTTGCACTCTGCTTGGGTCATCCAGCTGCAGCTTGGCAATGACACAGCCAGGTTCCAGTGCTGCTCCAGCCCTCTTCACATAGTGAATACAACCAGACTCTGCAGCCGTAAGGGTCATTACCATCTTCATCACCTGGAATTTACAAGCACAAAATTTACATCCATACTTAAACAATACTAAAATAAATTTAAACAGATCCCATCTTGTGGACAACAAACACAAGCTTTAACACACTGTACCTCTATTTCAGCATAGCATTGGCCAGAAAACACGTGTCCGCCATCCTCGACTGTGTACTGGATCAGCTTTCCTGCTGAGGGAGATCGCAGCAGCGAAGGATCATTCTCCTTTTCAAAAACACAAGTCTTGTTCCCAATTGTGATGCGATACCTGTAGGGGAAGAAAATAATTAGAAGATAGGAGCAGCATCAAGTAATTTCTGTAGAGTTGTCAAGATATTTCCGGGCAATAAATTAGCAAACTAAAGATGCGTCTTTTAAGTCAATTTCATTCTAAAGTTTCCTCCTACCTGTCCACCTCCTCCTTCATGTAGGTAGTATAGCTGCTTCCATCATAAGACAGCAAAAGACCTCCATCACTGAGCCGATGGACATCCACCTCAGCAGAGGAGTTGTTCATGATGACCACATAGGAGTTAGGAGACTGGCGTGTCACTGTCAGGACGTACTTAGTGCCTTCATAGATGAGCTCCACATCCACGGTGTTGAGTAGTGTGTGTGCTGGCAGTACCTGGCCCCTGGTCAGGGAGTAGAAAGCATCTCACATTTCCTATTCAAGCACTGCACACGTTTCCTTTTTTACTGGGTATCTACTGGTTGAAATGGATTACTATGTCATATTCATACCTTTCCAGAGAATGCAGAAAGTTGGACACGCTGTTCCTCAGGTTAACATCTGCCACATGTAGAGCCCCGCTCACAATTCCCAGCATGGTGTCAGGACGTTCCGCCTGCGCACAACATACACTTTACTTCTTAGCCAAGAAAACCAGTCATTAAAGCTTTAATACAAATGGCAGTAAGGACGAACAACAAGGTCTTAGTATCATCCTAACACTTAGATATAGTGCGGTGTCACCACTAACTTTATAATATAGGTCAGTATGTCAAACACATCTTTTCTCATTATAGTTTTCTCTCCGAGCATCCAGTGGTCACAGATGTAACATCTCTGCCTACCTGCATCTTCTCTGAGATAAGTCTGTCCAGCCAGCCTGTGTCAATGCTGTTGTGCTGAAAGCTTTCAGTCTCCAGCAGCTTGATGAGGTATTCAACTGTCGTCCTGAAGTCTCCTCTGATAGACAGCTCCTTCAGAGCCACCACCATGTTGCTGGAAAAAGATTAGAACATAACCACATACAGAACGTCAACGATAAAAACTTCTGATTAGACAAGAAGACACAGCAACATTTATAGTGTGTACTCACGAGATGGCTTCTTCTCGATTCTCTCCCCAAGAGAAACAGTGTCCAAACTGGGAGTCGGCAAACTCATGCAGCCCTCCAGCCGCTGCAACACTGAAGTAGCCCCACACGTTCTTATTGCTCCGGAAATTCAGCTCTTGCACAGTTCCGGAGCTCGGCTTGAAACCCTGCAATCACACCGCATTACATCTTCTCATAAACTGAACCAAAAACAGCTAATCTGACCTTAGGAAAAGAGTAACAGTTAGCAGTAATAACAGCAGCCTTTATTTGTGGTACAACAGAATTACAGAGCAAAAAGCTGACTTTGTGTACCCTTAATCTGCAAATATTTTGTGTACCAGGAGGAAGAGAAGCTTACCTCATCAGGGTTTTCACTGGTGATTCGTGCTGCAATAACATGGCCCCGTGGGGAGGGAGCTGTCGACAGACCCTCAAAGTCAATGGGAGAGTCTCCCCAGGGCTGGACCCCAAAAAGCATCCTGATGTCTTTGATCCTTTGAAGAGGAATACCCATTGCAATCTAAAAGAAGATAGTGGTATTAGTACAGCAGAAGCATATGCACTTGATGGAAATCAAGAACCTGTTCCAGTCGAGAACCAGTTCTAAATTACAGAACTCTATGCCTCCAAGCTCATTAATTTCTTTCATCAGTGCCGGCATGTTTTTCTGACAGTTGCAGATTGCGAAATAATGACATTAAACTCATGCGTCTACACTGCTGGAGACTTGCAACAAGAAGTCATAGCAGAAAGAAAGGAACAGTCCAAAGCGTAGCTTCATGTCAAGAAGATAGAACACAACAGTGCTGTATGTAATTGCAGATAGAAAGATCATTTCACGTAAAGGTGGAAGCACCAACAACAGGCTGAAACATCTTGCTACACAACATGGGCTTAAATTCCAGGAATGCTATGTATTTAATACTCTACGCTTCAGTGTCACTGCATCCCAGCCGGGCAACAAGTCTGTAACCAAGGGGAAATATCCTGTTATGATAACATTAACACCAAGCTGCGTTACATGTATGCCCTTGCGTTACTCAATTTCTACACTGTATTCAGACTAATTACAAAACAACTGCATTGACACTGAAAACCTGTTTAGGCACACTTTTTTCCAGACAGAAAATTCAATAGGAATCAAAGGAATCGAGCCAATAAGCAAATTGGATACTGGAATTGGTATCAATAAAATCTTGCTAATTCCCATCCCTAGCACTGGAACTGGCATACATATATAGAACACCAACAAACAGGCTAACAGGCCATAAACAAAGAGAGTAAACAACACATTGTTGCATTACATGATTGTATTTGCTTTGAATAAACAACATAAGTTTGCCCCTGCATGATTATCTGACAGTTTTTTTAGTTTTCTAGATGACTAACAAACAAAATCTTTCTGACAGATAGTGAGTCCTGTTGTAGCCTGGAATAAAAGACTTGCATCCTTTGTGCCAGACTGAGTGTGTCACTCCCACAGCCATATCCAATCAGCTTGGCTGCAAAGCTTTCCCAGCAACGCTGCCCTTCAGCTTGACTGCCACTGACCTATTTACACACAATCCTAAACACTGCAGAACAGACCACGTGACCAAGTGCTGCTACAACCACTGGATCAACTACACCGTTGCTGCATGTTGCCTCCTTCTTTTGCAGTCGGTTGCCATGGAGACAGGGGGCCTGTCTGCTAAGCGGTGAAGGCGGTGAACCGTGCTAACTTTGTCTGCTACAGGACAACCACAGACTCAAATGTTTTGTATGTGATGTAACTGAGCGTGCTCTCCATAATGCTGCAGGCGTGACAGGGTGGGACTGACCTGCAGTTGGGCAGCGGGCAAGTTGACGTCAGCCACAATCTCAGTACAGGGGTGTTCCACTTGCAGACGAGGGTTGAGCTCCAGGAAGTAGAAGCTGCCATCCTGGCTGTAGAGGTACTCCACTGTCCCTGCACTGACATATCCCACCATCTTTGCCAGCTTCACTGCACACTGAGGAGAGAAAACAACTATTCATATCAAGGTCCAAATGTATTCAATTTACTTATCTCCATTTATCTTTAGCTATATGTAAGTACAAACCCTTTCCATATCCTCAAACACGTCAGAAGTGGCGATGGTAGCAGGAGCCTCCTCTATAATTTTCTGATGACGTCGCTGCACGGAACAGTCTCTACCATACAGGGAAATGGCATTGCCATATTGATCAGCCAAGATCTGGACCTCGAGGTGACGGGCATGCTTGGCTAGCTGCATGACAAAAATAGGGGATCCTGGGACTTCCGCCTGGACCTGTGGAACCGAAGACAAAGTAAATCCTTGCAGCCAACAAATGCACAAACCCCCTTTGTAAATTTCTGTACTTCTTTTTGCCCTCGCTGAGTCCACTTTGGTGCAGCCACATTCTCCCATTCAGATTATTCTATGATGTGTTATGTCCTACATGATGTTTCAAATTAAATGCTGGGCTTAGTCTGAATTTTTACATACCTGTCTAAAGAGGTTAGGGAAATCATCAGCAGAGTTGACTTTACGGATGCCTTTTCCTCCGCCTCCCTCCGAGGCCTTCACCATGACAGGGTAGCCGATCTTGTCTGCAGCCTGGCAATGGAAACATGCAGCTTTCAAGCAAACATGCAAAAATGCAAAAATGCACATGGAACATTCGTTTGGCATTATAAGAAGGAGGAAGGAGAGGACTGTTGACTTTAAGAGGGCTGGAGCAACTCACAGCCCAGCCCAAATTTTTTTCAAATTCAAGGACTCAACACAGTTCCATGTGGGTTTTTATTGTTTTGTTCTAGTTCCCCGTTTTTATGTTTTGCATTATAGCCCAGGGGTACTAAATTACCTCCCTACTTTGTAAATAACCTGTAAGAAGAGGAATGAAATAAATTTGAACTTGATTTGACTTAATTAAGACCTGCAAGTTAAATGACATGCTTACCTTCAGGCCATCCTCCACATCCTCGATGCAGCCAAGCTCGTATACTTCAGTAGGAACATTGATAATTTTCTTCTTTTGATTGTTCTCTGACCATTCTACTGTCAGGCCTGAAAAAAAACAACAGATTAAATATTTGCATACAAGCAAACACCTACCTAGTTCAACTAGAATTACCACATTGTAATTATGTGCCTCTGCCAAGCAGTCAAGTTGCAGTTTACAGCCATGTCTGTCCAGACTAATACAACAATACATGTTGTAAAGACTGAAGAAATTTAATGAAAAGGTATTAAGTTTACTTCGGCAAAGTGGAAGTTACAATTGATGTCATATATTGATGTGCATGATTCCAGTTAATAATTTCCAGTGAGAAACATGCTGTCTTCATTTAGAGACTGTTTTTCCAGAGAAGAACAGAGGACTGATAAAGAGCTTTCTCACACGGTCAATATCAGCAAAACCAATAACATTGTGATGGATGAATGGAGGAACAAGATAGAACACAAAGTTGTAGCCATGACAATAGACAATAATTCAAACATGGATGTAGCTGCAAAGAAGCCACATATTCTAATGTAGCACAGATGATCTATACAATCAGAAGATCGATAAAATCATCTATACAATCACAATCACTATTAGTGTCACCAATTCGGTAGTGACCCTACCCTAACCCTAGGTCAGATGTAATGAAATTGCTTCAAGGGGTTCTTGAGATATGGCGTTCAAGAGAGTGGGATGGTCGTGCAGTGGCGCCCCAAAGGGGGAGCCGGGGGTGCCATGGCCACAGCGAAAATATTTTGAGGCCAACATTACTAACTTTAAGAGGCTTTGGTGCGCTAATTTTTCAAGCTAACACCAAGGTAGTGGTATCTCATGAAACTAGGCTTCCTTTGGCATCCATTGGGATGTGGACCTCTGGCTACCAGGTTCATCCTCAAGTCCAAGTGTACATTAGTGCCAGATGTAATGAAATTCCCTCCAGGCATTCCTGAGACATCGTCTTCAAGGAAATGGGATGGACATAAGGTCACTGTCATCTTGACCTTTGACCAATAAACCTCATCAGTTCATCCTTTAGTCCAAGTGGACGTTTGTGCCAAATTTGAAGATATTCCCCCAAGACGTTCCTTGGATATTGCGCTCACGAGAATGGGACGGATGGACAGACAACCCGAAAACATACTGCCTCCAGCTACAGCTGACATTTCGGATAGTTTTTTTTTCTAAATAATTAATAATGATTAATTAATAATCTCAAAAAAATTACCTTTTGTTTTTTAAAGCTCATCATAAACAGCCTTAATAAAAGTCTTTGGACCCCACACAAACTGCGACCTACCTGTGCCGCTCCAGGGCAGGGTTGGAATGCCGGCTGTCTGAGCCACAATAGATGAGGCAATCTTGTCTCCTAGAGCCCACATAGCCTGACTGGGGGGACCTGGGGAAAGAGTAAGGGATAGAAAAAGCATTTTTATTGAGTAAACTGATAAGGTGAAGGTTAAAGGGTCAAAGTGATAGACAAAGTAAGAAGGTTCTCTTACCCATGAAAGCGATGCCATTCTTGTGCAGCAGCTCTGGGAGTTTGGGGTTCTCAGAGGCATGACCCCATCCAGCCCACACTGCCTGTGAGGAACAACAGAACGACAATGGATATTTTAATCAACAATACAGTTATTAATTACTGCGGGAAAACTGTGGATAGATTTAGTGTGTGGTGGTACCTGAACGGGTATGCGTTTAGCAATGTCCAGAATGAGCTCGACATTGGCGTAGTTGTTGTTATTGGTCCCTCCTGGTACAGGCACATAATGATCTGCCATTTTGATGTACTCTGTGAAAGACAGAACCACAGAAAAAAAATTCTCACATCATTTTTCTGTAGTCACATTTACAATATTCCTTACTGGGCACTAGTGTACTAAATTAGCTGTGGTGTTTGGAGTCCAGCATGTTGCCATGTCACCGGAACTACAGTTAGGCGCCTTACCTGCATTGGCCTTCAGATCCTCTGGGGTCACCATTACAACAAAACGGATCGCTCTTTCATTGCGAAACATCTCGTAGGCCCAGCGGCGGATGGAGCGCATGCATTTGACTGCTGCAATGCCATTGTTGGCGATAAGCACCTGGAGAAGCAAAACAGTTGAGTTAATAATGTTGATTTTCTTACATAAATTACAATACTTCATTAATAATGGCTGGTCACAGATACTGCTGTGTCTATATACATAATGACTTTACGCTAAGAGGTTGTACATATTACTGATATTTATTTCTGAATATGATGGGATTTATTCTGCCAGTAGTCTTTCAGCATCCTTTCAAGAAGGTGCCAAATAAAAAAAACCTCACCTTCTCGATAACCTTGTTGCCACCAAAGCGGGTGACAAATTCAGCAGGAGAAGCCACGGTGAAGTCCCTCTGGAGGTCAATACGCCGGCGATCTTTGCCTTGTTTCACCAGGTGCAGCCCTGACATGCTAGACCTTTGTAAAAAAAAAAATAAAATACATACAGCCCTTCATATCACCTCTAGTTTAGTCAGGACAGGGTATTAGGGAGCTATGCTAATAGCAGGCATTTAATTCATAACAATGGACAAGAATTTAGAACATTTACCTGCAAGAAGCAAATATAAGTAGCTGTGCTTTAAAATAATTTATGTTCACAGCCCAGGTGATAAGAAGACACTGATATCACTTCCTATTGATAAGACACTGACTGGCCTAAAGAGGAAGAGGAATTAACTACTGTCTCTTATCTTTGACTTTATAGCTTGCGGGTGCGTTTCAATCAGCTTATTCAAACCTCTAATATTAGAGAAAATTTGAAAGCTCTGTAATGATAGGAATAGGGGTAAGGAATAGGAATAAAAGGAATAAAAATAAAGGCCCAAGAATGATAAGCTTAAAAATGAAACAGCCTGCTTACAGTATGACAGAGCATAACACATAATGTGTAACAGGACAGGACACTTGCTCAAAGATATTTCCATGCTTATGCAAGTGCCTCCAACAGGACTTGCAGAGCTCTTCGAATTAAGCTCCACACCGAAGGAAACCATAAACCATAGTGGGCACTGAGAGGGAGTGTTATCAAAAACACCGATTTCTCGTTACATATTGATTCTAAGTATTTGAAATGGATGGTGGTGCTGTGTGCAGTGATTAGCACTGCTGCCTCACAGCAAGATGGTTCCGGGTTTGAACCCACCAGCCAGCTGGAGCCCTTTTGTTTGGAGTCTGCTTGTACTCCCCTTGTCAGCGTGGGTTTTCTCCAGGTTTTCCAGCTTCCTCACACAGTCCAAAGACAGGCAGATTAGGTTAATTGTGGACTGTAAATGAGCGACTGTCAGTGTAAATGCTTGTCTGTCTCTATGGGTCAACCCTGTGATAGTCTGGCCACCAGTCCAGGGTGTACCCTGCCTCTCGCCCAATGTCAGCTGGGATAGGCTCCAGCCCCTCACTCACTCTTATTGTTAATGTTTCCTAGAGTCATTCTGCTGTTTACTGCTACTAACCAAGAAAAGAAAAGTCATTGTTGTAACAATGACTTTTCTTTTCTTGGTTAGTAGCAGTAAAAGAAAAGTCATTGTTGTAACATCATAGCTTTTTTATAATTATCTTAAATTGTGTACTCTTAATGTCAGTTTTTCCCTGTGGTACCAAAAATGGAATCAAACATTGACATTTTCCAAGGTATTGTATCAAAGTTAGAATTTCTAGTATCATGACAACACTAGTGGATAATACAGGGGGAGGGATATGACCATCAGCTGGAGGGTGTGACAGTATCTGGGCTCATTTGGCTCATTGCTTTCTGTGGCCTGATACTGCATGATTGCATCACTGTAGGGTTACCGGCACAAGGCAAATGAGTCCCCACTGAATAGAGGCCCAGCCCATCTATCTGTGAAGCCGCTAGAGTTTTTTTTTCCCTGTCCTGTGAGAGAGACAACTGGGGGGTTGGAGGAGGCAGACACCCCCATCTAGTATTTCTAGTTTTAAATTGCTGTCACAGCTTGTTTCAGTTCAGCCAAACTTCTCTCATTCATGTTGTCCTTGGTAAACTGATCAAACAAAAGCAGACTAGACAGAGCGATGATCCCCTGTCTTGTATACAGTAGATAATGTGGTTCTAAAATTGCAAGTTTTCTAACTAGCACACAAAGTAAGTCAACAGCCGAAAAAACACCACTATCACATGGTTACCTGCATAATATAACAATATTTAGAAACCAATAACATTGATTAAAATGTATAAAATCATTTTTTAAGCTACTGGAAAGCAAGAAATGTGTAATTATGGGGAAGTTATTCTGTAGGCAGTTACCTACATCACTATCAAAACAATTCTTCTGTGAGGCTGTGAGGCTGTGAGGCGGAAAATGTCATTCACAAGCCCCTGTCTGTGACAGTGGCAGTGGAATGAGAGGTGTGGGCAGCCCAGTCAGACCGGAGGCTGGCAGAGAGACAAAAGACTGCTGCAAGCTTTAAACAAAGTTCTGTCCATTCTGAAAAGTTCCTTCAACGGTTGGCTTGGAAATTTGTGATCGTTTTTCCAACGTTCCCAAATCAACATTCTGAAGTCTACGCCTGCTTTCCAGGCTTACCACATAGACTCAGGAGGACACAAGCAAACCTTTTAGCAGTGTGCAGCTAGTGAAACCACATTCTTTCACATGTGCGGTAGAAGGGGCTACCCAGCGAAGGAGGAGGAGCACACAGTCTTGACTATCATTCTGAACTACAGGCTTGCTTTCACAGGTCTAACTTCATAGAGACAGCATTTGAAGTTGTACATTTCCTATTGGCATTACATATTTGAAAGCCAAGACATAATGTAATTCAATTCATAATGTGTAAATTTAATGCATTGCTTTGGATACAGTTTACAAACGACTTATCTTGAACCCTATTTCTAAAATTTTCAAGTCAGGAAAATGTAGTAGTAGGAAAAGTAGTTTAAACACGGTACTCCCTTGAATCAAGTGTGTTCCCATGCCTGACAAAGGAAAATGTTCAGAAAACCTGAACAAATTTTCAAAGAAAAACTTGTACCCACATACATAACTCATATCATAACCCCAATGTTCATGATGTAGATGATTAATGACAAACTGCAGGAAATTCAGTGACCAGGTTTGCATTCTTACCTTAGATTGTGCATGGGGCCTTCGATGTGGTCAAATCCCATTTCAAAGGTGCTGCTCGAGCTGTCAGAAGATGGTGACAGGGACCGAGCGTCCTTTTCCTCAAGCTGCAAGTCTGGCTTCCCTTGGATTTCATCCTCAGAGTTCTCCTCCGACACTGATCCCACAATGAAGTGAGAGTGCAACTCCGCTACAGCGGGATTCTTCTTAGCAGCACCGTCCTGCTGTGCCATGGCTGGGCGACACGAGCAGGCTGCAATTACTGGCAAGAAACACAAGAGTGGCAGCAACAGTTATAAAGGAGACAGAGAGTCCAAATATCAGGAGACAGTGTGACACAAGAGCGCCTTGGCTGGCCTGTGATGCTGTTTGTCATATTGCAAAAGTGGGTGACATGAACTTAAGCATCTTGATAATGCAACTGATGTTGCAACACTTGGACTCAAACTGGGAGCATCAGTACATT
The DNA here is from genome assembly GCA_019142605.1 of Cephalopholis sonnerati. Taxonomy (NCBI): domain Eukaryota; kingdom Metazoa; phylum Chordata; class Actinopteri; order Perciformes; family Serranidae; genus Cephalopholis; species Cephalopholis sonnerati. The sequence continues at coordinate 14,112,469 of JAGQAX010000017.1, forward strand.
GTGTGCAGGACCTGAAAGAGCACCATTACTGAGCATGCATAAACAAAGAGTTGTATAGCAGAAAGCGAGGATTAAACAACATTTGCATGTAAGGCTGCTCATACTGTTATCACTAACCACAAAGCATCTGCAGCACTGTTTACTGCAACCCCATGGAACAATGCTGCCTTTGTGAAGGGCATACATTCAAACAGTCTATAAAACATGAATAAATCCTGCCTGCATGTAAGATACACTGAAAGTGCAGCTGCCAATTGAAACAAATGTAGGCAAAGACACTTTTAACCCATGTAATGTTCGAGACAGTTTTATGACCACAACTGAATGTTGCATAAATGATTTCAGGGCACAGTTGGCTGACAACTGCACTCCTCCTCCACTTCCTCCTTTTATTAAACTTACCAAAAACGTCCCATAAAATGTTCAGTATGGAAGCAATACGATTTCACATAACTGCCACGGTCAGTCCGACCTGTCTCTGTTCCTTCACGTTGCTACAACTGAAGTTTTTTCCACCTGCTCGGGCAAGTGGAAGGAGTATCCTCCCAGGTAAGGCACACCTTACCTATCGATAGCTGCTTGTGGGACCAGAAAAACAAGCCGAGCACTGCCAGACACGCTGCCAACATGAGCAATGGGAACATCACAAAACGTCGAAAACAGCATACCAGACCGAAACTTCTGCCTCAAAACCGTATTTTTTAACGGCAAAGCCGGCTAACTGCTCTCTAGCTAGCTACGGTTAGCGTTAAGTCAACTACCTGTCAGGTCAGAGCTAGCCTCCTAACTCAGCAGCTACAGATAAACTGAGGCGGGGATGCTAATAACGTGGCTGTTAGCTAGCTTACTGTAATACAATTATAATGCCACAGTAGTGGCTCTAATACAGTACTGCTGACTGTCTGCAGGTGTACTGTACTCCACTGCAGCGTGGTCGAAATCTTCTGAACGCATCTAACGATAGGCAGGAATAATCTGAGATAAACACCCAGGCTAGCGACTCACCGGTGGAGATACACCGAAACGGAATCCTGAAAAAGTTGCGTCCACCAGATCGATAATTTAGTTTTGTCTCGCAGACATCTCCGGTTCCCGTGATGATGAAAAAATCACATCATGATGAGGTAACAGACGCTTAAACAGCAGAGAGTGGGGTGATGTGATGATGCGCAGGCAGGTTACTCCTGGACATTGACCTCTGACCGGAGCTTCCGCTATAGAAATAGATTAGATAGAAAAGACATCGCATCAGCTGGCATGTTGGGACCGACATAAAAAATAGTTTAAATGTTGCGTATGTATACGGAATAAAACGAAAAATAGTGGAGTAAACAGGAATACACCTTCTGCAGCTGTAGCAAAATTAAAATGTACACACTCAATTGCTATCATCTGTTTTTTCTTATAAATGATTCAACCCTTTGATAAGTGTAGAAATACTAACGCCCCAATTATGCATATAAAGTTACTCTTAATAATGTTAAATGAAATTAATCAGTGAAACAATGTCAGATATTTTAACAGCTAACTTGAAAAAAAAAAGGAACACTGAAGAACATTGGTAATTACAATTAATAAAATACACTATATATATACAGTAGTCAAGTGTTTATGTTGACAACATTATCAATTGTTATATCAAACAATAAAGTCATATCTTGTCTGTACTGGCGGAAAAGAGTCACTGTACAGTAACTACTTTGTATCTACTTAACTTAGATCTACAATGGTGCTGTTCGCAGAGAACCAATCGGATTTCAGAGCGGTTTTATGGGCGGGTTTAGAGGAGAGTGGGAGCAGCAGGTTAGGAGGGGCGGGTCCCGGAAGAGGTTGTCCCTGCCTGTGCATGGCATGTACTGTCTGCAGTCTAACAGTGCTGATGTCTGGGACAGGGTCGATACTACACGTGTGTTTTGTTCTCATAAAACGCTCCACAGTTTCAGGTCTTTGTTATCGATGGTGAAGCAATTTGCAAACTCGCTTATCTTCCAGGGTAACTACAAGACAGCTGTTAGAATTACAAAAGCATCTCTTATCATGCAGTTATGACAATAAAGCAGCAGGACAACACCTCGAGTCTGTGGGCCTTAAGTGTCTAAAATAGTGAATGTGAAAGGATCTCAGGTTACTGCCAGAGATCAAAATCAGAGCAATGGGTCACTAATGTTAAAGATGACATAAAGTCAAAAAGCTATTTTATACTTATCAAAAGAGAAGAAGACTTCTCTTATTTCCTGACTTTTTGATATTGTTGCGACATGTTTAAGGTACTTCTTCAGCTGTAACACCCCCCGTTCTTGACACACAAAAAAAATCAGAACAGACCAATGGATAACTAAGTACAGTGGCATGAAAAGTTTGGGCACCCACAGTCAATTTATTTTACTGTGAATAGTAGAGTAAATAGAAGATAAACTGACCTCCACAAAGCATGAAGCTAAAGATGAAACTTGCTTTTAAACATATTATGGAAGATTAGATTATTAGTTTTGTTTTGTATGATTTTAGAGTGGAGAAAATAAAGGAAAAGAGAACCGTGAAAAAGTTTGGGCACCCCAAGACATTTCAGCTACCAGACAACTTTTACCAGGGTCTCAGACCTTAAGTAGCTTGTTAGGGTAATGGCTTGTTCACAGTCATCACTAGGAAAGGCCAGGTGATGCAAATTTCAAAGCTTTTTAAATAATCTGTCTCCTGAAACCTTGTCCCAACAATCAGCAGCCATGGGCTCCTCTAAACAGCTGCCTAGCCCTTAGAAAACTAAAACAACTGATGCTCACGAAGCAGGAGAAGACTATAAAATGATAGCAAAGTGTTTTCAGGTAGCTGTTTCCTCAGTTTGTAATGTAATTCAAAATGGCAGTCGAAGGGAACTGTGGAGGTCAAGCTGAGGTCTGGATGATTAAGAAAATCTTCTGAGAGTGCTGCATGTAGGATTGCTAGAAAGGCAAATCAAAAACCCTTATCTGGCTGCAAAAGACCTGCAGGAAGATTTAGCAGACTCTGTAGTGGTGGTGCACTGTTCTACTATCAATGACACCGAACAAATATGAACTTTATGGAAGAGTCATCAGAAGAAAACCGTTCTTGTGCTGTCTCCATATAATTGAACATCACAAATTTGCAAAGGAACACCTAAACAAGCCTGATGCCTTGGGAACAAGTCCTGTGGACTGATGAAGTTAAAATAGAACATTGTGGACGCAGTGAGCAAAGGTATGTTGGAGGGAAGGTATGGTATGTGGGGAAAAAAGGGTGTAGAATTTCATAAAAAGAAAACCTGTCCAACTGTTAAACACAGGGGTGGATCGATCATGCTTTAGGCTTGTGTTGCAGCCAGTGGCACAGGGAACATTTCACAGGTAGAGGGAAGAATGGATTCAGTTCAATTTCTGCACATACCTCAAAATCCACATTGGACTACCTCAAGAGGAGCAAGCTGAATGTTGCCATGGCCGTCACAGTCCCCTAAACCTAAAATTCATTAAAATTTTGTTGATAGACCTCAAAGAGCGGTGCATACAAAAGGGCCCAAGAATCTCACAGGACTAGAAGCCTCTTGCAATGAAGAATGAGTGAAAATCTCCCAAACAATAATTAAGACTCTTAACTGGCTACAAAAAGCTGTGATACTTGCCAAAGGGGGCGCTACTAAGTACTGAACACGCAGGGTGCCCAAACTTTTGCTTCAGGCCCTTTTTCTTTTTTGTTATTTTGAAACAGTAAAACATTGAAAGATTTAAGTCATTTTGCTTAAAATACTGAAGAAATGTGTCGTCTTTAACTTTTTGCCTTTTTGAAATCAGGTCATCTTTTACTTGCTTAGCTATTAGGCAGCGGTGCCTAAACTTTTGCATGTCCCCAAGGGGAGTAAGTTGGCACACTTTTCAATCTCTAACATATTTCTATGACATTATTTATGTTAGAATATTCTTTTTTTGCGATCAAATGTTTTTATTTAGTACCATAGAACACCACTGACATAAAGAAATGCAAGACAAAACACAAAAGTAGGAAGGCTTGACTTGAGCCTACAACATCTGTTTCAAAGCTTCAGCAATATTGTACCAAGTGTCCAAAGTTTTTTCTGAAGCACCATTAATGCAAGCTGTGGAGAGTTCATTTTTTATGACATCCAAAAATGAAAGTTTCCAGGTTCAAATAGACAAGTCATGAGGTGGCTTCCAGCGAGTTGCAATCATTTTCTTAGCAGCTGTTAGTCCAGCAAACACTGCACGCTTCTGGGTTTTAGAAAGATGAAGGCCTGACAGGTCATTTAAAATCAAAACACTCACAGTTACAGGTGCCACATCATGAATTAGTACAGATAGTTTGGATGCAATATTGTTCTAGAACTGGGCAACAGGGAGGCAGGTCCATATCATATGAGGATATGTGCCCTGAGCATTCAGTGGACAAGTACAGAGAGGGTTATTGATGATTTTCATGTGATGCAGTTTAACAGGGGTGAGATATGTCCTATGATGGTCTGGGTTGCGTGATACTTCTGAGATGTATCATGCAACACATCATGCCAATCACAGTCTTGACTGAAAGATGGGCAATCTTGCTCCCAGATCCTCTCTACAGGGAGTCCAAAATGTTCAGATATCATCAAAATGTATAGAGTTTTGATACCATACCCTGGTTTTTTTCCTGTGTGGTGAACAATTTTCGAATAGGGTGTATCGGCATAGGCCTATGCCAAGGGACATCATGCACCTTGAGTGCTGATCTTAATTTTATAACAAAAAAATGAGGAACTTGGCAGACTGAATGCACTTTGAATATGTTGAAATATTCTAACCAGTAGGAAATGGTTGTGCATTTGTGCCAACCAGCCCCACCGCGTTGGATGGCACACTGTTAAAATGCTATAGTTTTAAAAAAGAATGAAACAACCAATAGAAACAACACTTAATCCAAACAAGAACAAGAGAAGAAGAACATTTAATAGAATATCTCTCCATCTTTAAAAGCAATCATTTTAAAGCAGTTAATTAGTAGGAATGTCCAGTTACTTTTGGCACTGACCATCCAAAATAGGCAAATAATACTGAACTAACAATATAAACATTGTTTTTGATTGAAAAAAAAAGTTTTAATCTCCCAAATTACGCTCAGTTACATCTGTTAATTTTACAATTCGTTTCGCACATGTCAACCAACCCCAAAATCAGTGTGCCAACAAATCCTGTTCACATTTGAGCCAACAATATTTCCGTCTGACACAGTTTTATAATATGTTAAGTCCACAGACCACATTTTTACTTTTGATACTAAAAAGCTGAAATATTACCCTCACCAAGAAACTTAGTGACCTTCAGATGTTTTCACATAGTGAATGAGTGCAGGTGAAGAAAGCAAATATTTTCATGTTACATTTATGTTTCTGTGACCTTTTAAAGGACCAGAAAATAGCTGTGTGCCAACCAGCCCCAGTCTCCCCTAAATGGGAACTGTAAATATGTGAGCTCAATGTTAAAATGAAGCTGGTGTCATGAACTGTAAAGATATAAATGTAGTAAAATAACCTCTCAATGCAAATCAAAACTTGAAAAGGTAACTCTACAGTTTTTTGTTTTAGATAGTTACCTGAAATACAGTGTCACTGCAATTGTGATCCACTAGATGGCTTCAGAGGCCATTAGTTCACAAAGTACAGTAAAACAGGCAGAAGTCAAATGGTCTAGACAAGCAAGAGTTTTTGGTAAAATGGTAGCTTTATGGATTCTGTGGTTCAACATTGAATTATTACAAGGCAAATAATGCAAATTTACTGTTATTATCTTTTATCTATATTTCCTTTTTGACCCCTGGATCTAACAACAAAAGAACTGAGATATACTCTCGATTAGGCCATACCTCAGTGTGTGTGTGTGTGTGTGTGTGTGTGTGTGTGTGTGTGTGTGTTTGTGTGTAAAGGAAGGGATAAAATTATGTATTATACAAATAGGAATGCAGGGCATTTATTTATTCCATGCAAAGAACAATATCTATTAATAGACCTACTCGTGATAATAATGAGGTTTGAATTAATCTGTCCATCATGTTTATAATTTGTTTATAGCTGTACTGAGACTTTATTCATTTGAATGCATTTGGTGAAACAATCCACGATGCAACTGCAAACAGAGGACGTTCTCACCATCAACCCTGTCTGCCTGCTCCCTTTTTGATGTTGTAGCTAGTGGCTTCATAGCTCAAGCATCTACACACTTTTCTGCATTCACACTTTAACAGAGCCGCACAAGACACTCTAGTGCTTTATTCATGATAACACAGGCTTTTGGATGGTATCCCCGTTAAGAGCATTATTCATATTGTATGTTACAGAAGACTATCTGGCGTCTTAAGCCATCTGTGTTGACATTTTGTATCTCAACACTTGATATTTAGTGCACCGACATGCTGAGTATTCTTGCAGGAATATGGCAGTCTAAATGCGCCATGTTGCTTTGACACCGTGCCATGCAAAGGATAATGATTAATTCAAAAGTCCCATCTGAGCTTTACAGACTTGAGAAGTATTGCTTCTCTTGACACATTCCAGATCAAATGGCAGCACCATGCACTTGAAATATTAACTTATCTATGAGTTAATAGTTACTAGTTTAATAAGTTAGTATTCTGCACACTATGCAATGTGAGATAACTGTCGTACATCTATGGATTTCCTGCAGCTCAACGTAGAACAGAAATATTGGTGGATGAGGCAGGATGTTGTTACAGGAGAAGAGCCCCCCTTCCCTTTTTGCTGCCTCTCTCCCCTCCAAGCCCCAGAACTCCAGCACTGCAGGGAGAAGTTTTCTGCTATCCGCAAAACTTTGCAGTTGACCTCCTTGCCACATTTTTGAGCCAGTGGAGATGTTCTTTCAGTATAACGCTATGCTCAGCCAAGGAGAAAATGCACACAATAGAGGTTTGAGAGGAACCCAGCACACAGGGAGGGCTTTCAGATCAATTTTCCTCCTGGGAGACCACCTGACTTTGTCACACCAGCAGCTACAGTGAGAAAGGAACAGTGTTGCTATGGAGTGCCACAGTTATTTTCCATCATGATTAAAAAACAAGAACAGAGATTTGAGATGATAGCTGTTTTCATCATTCTTTTAAAAATTACTGATATTTAAAATACAACTCACTGTACCTCTTAAAAGTTGAACTGATTTCACAGGATTACTGTGACTAAGGAATGTAATTGTTGTCTCCATAAAATGTTTTTTTGGCTAATGCAGAACAGACATACAAGTAACAATACTAATATGGCTACAACTGCACAGTGCATAGATGTAGATTTTGGGAGGGAATGCAGGGAACACATCCCCCTCAATTTCTGAGAATGTGCATTTGTCTCCCCTCAATAAAAACATTAGTAGCATAGTAGACTTTCATTTTGGTAAAAAAATTACACTATAAATTGATACAGAAAATGCACAATTTGGTGCATAAAAACATTATCACATTTTCAGAATGCTCAAAAATTTCTGGCGCCAGATTCCCAAACCCCCAGATGACTGCAACTCAACAATTAATCCACCCATTTTTTCCTCGATTAATCAATTTACTTTTTTCTTCAATAAAATATCAGAAAATAGCAAAACATGCCCTGCTTTGTAATTTTCTATGGCCCAAGGTGATGTCTTCAAATGGTATGTTTTAGCGCACCAACAGTCCAAAAATCCAAAGCTATTCAGTCAAGTATGACAAAGAAAAGATCAAGATCAAGTTCTTTTTGGTTGATCGACGAATCAGTTAATTGACTGATGATTGCAGCTTTATATGTGTCTCTTCCAATGTTGAAACGAAACTGTCCTTGATGAGGGCATTATACTGTTTTGCACTGATATTCAAGCACTGCAGTTTGTGGTTTCATTTTTGAGTAAGTCCCATGGCAAAGACAACACTGATTCTCATATTAAGGACACCTATATAAGGTATTAAAAATGGCCACCATTTTTCAAAGTTTTGTGCACATATAACATTCACCTCTCCTCCTCTGTCAGGCAGACAAATGACACATCATTGGGAAAACTAGCAGCCTTTTATTAGCCTTCTTGGTGTGTTTCAACCTGATCATGAAGACAATGCTATTGCTATAATGTGCAATAGCAATAGCACAGTATTTCCTTATGTTTTATCCCATATACAAGAGGCCTTTTTCATAATGTTCAGATTATGTGTTCATCTTAAAACACTCAGCTCTTCTTGCTGAACTCTATACTCATACATAATCAGCACTTACACTGTTTGCATGAACATATTCTTCTAAATCTGTGTGAAAACTGTAGTGTTTGGAGAAGTCATACATTTCTAAATATCCAAGAAATATTTCAAAACATCTCACATCGACTATAGGAGTCAATATGTCATTTATGTATTCTGAAAAAAGTATTTTTCGGCGCAGCTTGAGCAGATGTACGAGTAGAGGGATTAGCAACTCAAGTGTAGCTTTGCTGTCACAAGCAGAGATGTTTTGGGAATTGCCCTAGCCAGCAGTGAGCTGCACTCATGCATATGGAATGAAGTGCACAGGAACCGCAGACTCGCTCATTCACCTTTATTGCTCAGCCACCATCTCTATGGCCAAGGGCATGGCAGCAGCAGCTGTTGAACTGAACACTTTCAGCTTGCCGTCAAAGCCTTAGCAAACAATATAATGAAGCAGCAATTACAGATTTTTAAAAAATATATATTTCAGTGTCACATTTTTTTAATTCACCTGTTAAAAACATGATCATTTTTGACTCCCGGAGAGAGGGAGCAGCAATGCCAAGGGTATCCTACCCTGAGATTGTTTTCCAAACCCATCACTTGAGAATTAACATCATTAGGGTTCACAGCAATCTCTGCCTTAATGCATTTGTCTGTCACTGCCTTTGGGGTGGCAGAGAAACAACAAGAGTGAGTATTAACATGGTTAGGCCAGGGCCAGGGCACAGTTTTTCTACAACAGAAACCAACATGGAGAATTAGGACAGGACAGGTAGCGCAAGAGCTGATTGTGCCACAACAGAATTCTGAAGAACAAATAAAATGCCTGATTTAGTCAAATGAATGAACTTAAAAGATTAGGCCTAACATCCAGACAGATCCTGATCCATAAGCTGGCTTATCCAATCTTGCTCTTGAGACATTTATAATACATGCATGTATTCATGTATAGACCTTGATGAATGATGGTGTATAACATTAAATAACTACAAATGATTACTAATGAGCTTAGATATTTTTCAGCTTTGTATGCATTATGAAGGAGTTACCTTTATTTTGGTCTCAGCCAACACTTAAAGCAGGTTGAACAGTGCTAAACACAGCAGGTAGGCATGTTTTTAGACATTTACAGCTCAATGTACAGCAGCTTTATGAATATCTAACACTGACTAAAAATGACAAAGGCTAAGCAGTCTGAACTTGGGCTAGCGCATATAGAGAAATCAATCACAAATTATCCTGGAAACCAAATAACAGATTATACTTTGTTTAGATGTATATGGTGGTGAGACAGCAGAGGTAATGTGCTCTATAACCTGTTTCTGACCACAGACGTTTAAATAGCTAAAGCTAAAGTCCGTACCTTTATGAAAATAACTCATATTTGCTGATACTGTGACTTTATTCTGAAAGAAATACATGAGACAGAATGTCAAAAAATGTTCCCTTCTCCTCTTCCTACTCCCTCAAAAAGCACTTGCACCATTTACAGCCAATCAGAGCTGAGGAGTCTTTAAAGCAGCTGTCAGTCATGTTGATCACCCTGGGAACTGCGGTCAAACTGCCACACTTGCTAACGTTGATCAAATGAATCAGGATTCTGTTACTGCATTGCCTATTATTGCCTCAAATCTTTTCACATTTTAGTGCACTGTAGCTATAAAATGAGAACGTTTGTGACCAGACCGCCATGTCGCACAGTCAACTGCAGCACTAAGCCCCGCCCACCAGCCAGAGACAACTTTTTTAATTTAACAGCTAAACAGTGCACCAAAATGTGTTTGAAAAAGCATTTGAGGTGAGAAACAGGCAATGCAGTAGCAGAATTTGGAATCATATTTGACCACCTTGTTTGACAGTTTGACCGCAGTTCATGAACAGTGGTTGATATGATTGACAGCTACTTTAGAGACTCCTTGGCTCTGATTGGTTGTTTTCATTGACCTGGATTGAGGACATCAGAAGCGATACAGTTCAATAGAGTAGGCAAAGGAATATGACTTTTTTCACAAATTATCTGTCTCATTAAGTGCTGTGTGAATATAGTGACAGTATATAGCTGTAGCATGCAATGTGACATCAACAATGTCACTATATATATATATATATATATATATGACCACGGAAATATTGAGACAACTGCATGAAATGTGAGTAACATCTTTATTTAAATTGTGAAAAAAAAAGATACTCAAAATTACCTGAATAATTTGGCAGAAAATCTGCCAGATTACCAAAAACATTTTTCTCAAGTGCTGGTAAAAAAAAATAAAAAAAAAATCCTGAGATTTCCCTCCAAGTCCTCGGTGCAGCTTTGGTACATAACAGAACGTGAAATTGTGAATAAGTGGGATACAATTTCCTCATATCTCAATGGCAGGTTTAACAGTGGTCAGTTACAGTATTCAGTCTTAAAAGGCTTTGATTAGATTATGTACAGTATGTGAAAACGTTTTTTTTATTATTTACACTGTCATACAGAATAAAGCAATAAAATGTGTCTTATTTCTATTTAAAGCACAATATTGTCCGTCAGTAGAGCATTCCACTTTAGGCATTGAGTTTTCAAGAGCTCATTCTCCTCAAAGGAATTCCAATGAGCATCATTTGATTGTTTTTTTACTACTAAAGAATTTTCTATAAGCATTAATTTGGTGTTTATGCAGATAAAAAGACATCCCAATGTTTAAATTAACACTTGGCTAAATCTGGCTAAAGCAGTAAAAACATTGTTTATCAGCAGCATTTAAATAACTGGATTTAAACATGAAATTTAGTAAATATAATAAAGCCTAGTGTTAACATAAAGGTTTGGGTGTCTTTTGACCTGTAAGTCATCCAATCAGTGTCTATTAGGCTGGCTTACTGATGATATAATAACAAGTTGAACAGCAGCAACACATGCAGTTTCTGACAAAATATTTTAGGTGATTATTGTGTGCAACTTCTTGAACTTGTCTGTGTCCATCGCCCTGTGTCCATCACGTGTAGGATGAAAAGCAACATAGAGGAGAGTCTATTGTGCAGGAGGTGGTTTATCAAGTCCTGTAGCCGGATTATGTGTGTTCTGCAGTTCGTTTGAAGAACCCTTATCAGTGCTTTTTGCTGGAGCAATCTTCCCCTTGGCCTTGCTTTTGTGACTGTGATTGTCAGACACTGGACTTGCCTCTCTGCTCCCTGATTTAGACAGCCCAGACTGTGAGTTTGAACTGCAAGGCGATCTGCTTGTAAGAAGGTTTTGGCTTGAGGTGACAGAGGCGGGGATCTGATAAGGGCTGAATCGTAACCAAGGCCGAGAGCTGCGGAAACAGTGGTTTCTGGCCAGCGTAGAGGTTGCAGAGCAGGTGGGGAGAGCTGGTGCTGCCATGTAGCCGTATGGATAGGAGAGCAATCCTCCAAAGGGTGACAGTGAGATTCCCTATGTGAAAGGAAAAAATGGTTAATTTAACTAGTCGGCCTACTATAACATATATTATCTGACGTTCCTACATTTTTCTGTGCAGATTTGTGAAATAAGAGCAAAGCAACCTCTGGTCAGAGCCATTTAAGTCTAAGTTCAGTATTTTCAATGCAGACCCAATGTGAGCAACAATACTGAAACTGGTCTAGCCAGTCAGGCAGCAGTGTAACCAGGGCATGTTCACTCCGTCTCTTAAGGTCCACTAAAAGTGCTTGTTTTTACTGCTGACATCTTTAGATTATATTCTAAGTGTTTGACAACTTATAAAAACATCTCTCCAGAGATAAACAATTTGTTAAATAAACCCAAAGCAATCCCAGAATCGCCGTCACCCATTCCACCAGTCTCCATTTAGATAAACAGTAATTTTAGCGTGTATAGAGGCAGCATATGTTCACATCTAACAGGATGAATACAGTGTTCATTTCAACCAAACCAGGGTTGGTGATTGTTGGAAGAGTGGAAAGACAAACTAAGATGGTTTTTGTTGCTTTTATTTTGTTTCTTTCAACTTCAAATGAAGTGTCTTTTTACATGATTAAATTAATGTTTATTTAAATGGAGTCTGGTGGGTTCGAATATAGTAAGTTTGGGACTGTTTCTGGTTATACAAAAAGAATTTTACTCTTTAATAAAAATATCCCTCTCTATAGGAGTAGTTCAAATATATAAAATACTGAAAATATGTACATGTATTGTATATGTATTTACTGTATGTAAATTGACAGTGCAAAGATACCCTGGGTGATTACATTAGAGTTTTGCTGCTGCTGTCTGCCATGCTATTGCTCTATACTGGACCAACGTGAAATATTTTTGTTCCCATTACTCACACACACACACACACACACACACACACAAAAACACGGGATAACAGGGTCTAGATTGAAACACACCACATTTATCCTTTAAAATCATGTGATATTGAGTGAGGAGAAGAAAAAGGAAGAAATTTCTTTATAAACTAAAACCTTTCTCCAAAACAAGTGAAGGAAATTCAGACAGTCCTGTGGTGATCAACTTGGCCAGTGAGGTCGGTGGTGGTAGAGGGTGTTATAAGAGGCTGATTTGAAGTTTGGTCAGGAAATATTAGATAAGGAACTGAGCTAAACTTCTAGTGGAAAAAAAGATCTGAACTGACACGTTATGGTGGGCAAATCTGCAGCTGCAGTGCAAGCCTCAAATGATATCACATTTTTTACAGTCAGTGGCTTTGCATTAATTATTTACCTTTGCTTATATAAAGTACATATAATTTCCAAGAGTAAAAGAATCTTAGTTGTCATGATATAATCTCAAATATACACAATTGCATTTCATAATTTTGTAGTCTTAATTATTTTAATAATAATAATTTTACTGTATTCTATTTTATGATCACTTCTAAATAATGTAAAGTGATCTATAAATAAAATGCATTATTATTGTACATGCTGCCTTGAATTTGAACTACTTAGAGCTCATTACAGCATGATCCTATAGCTTTGGCTGGAGGCTGATAACATTAATTGATCCAGCACTGAGGAATATATCATTATAATGTAAAGGTTCAGTACATTAAATTACAAAAATTTCTTTTCTACTTTTTCCTATCTCATTATCAGGGGCTAGAGATATCAACTCTAAGCCATCCCAAAACAGGTAAATGAGATTTCTTTTGGGGTGTTTATAGAAATAGTCCCAGTGAAAATGGTTGACAATGAAACCTGAGGATAACTGAATAACTAAGACATTGTTTCTGGAAAAACAACTTCATTGTCATTTTTTAGTGGTTTGGGGAGCAATGTAATTTCATCCCCCTTGGAGTGGTGGAAGATGTTTCTGAGATAATATGTGCTTAGTGCTCTTAATCTTAATCAACAGCTTACAAAATCTAGATGTATTAATGTGTGTAATGCTAGAATAAAGTACTGCGACTGAAGCGTACCTGAGATGCCAGCATGTGCTGTGACAGGTGAAACATGAAGGGAGATGGAGAGGTTATGCTTTGAGAAGCCAGGCCTCCGTTTTCCAGGTTATTTACTCCCGGCAAAGAAGACAAAAGATGTCCCATTCCCTCTGGCTTCGCTGACAACTGTCCCGGGTTAAATAACAAAGGTGCCCCGAACTTAAGAAACTGTTGGCTGTGCGCACTCCATCCATCCAAAGTCTGAAGGTGACCAGAGCTGAGGGGTGATAAACTTTGTGTTTGCGACATCATAGGCAGGACCCCATCTTTGATTTCACTCATGTGCTTTTTTGACGAGTCAGTCTCCGTAGAGTACACATCATCTGATGTTCTCTCTTTGGTTGTGTCCTGATTGTCATTGCTCTTACTGAGAGCGGGCTTGTTTTGCTGTGTCTCCTCACTCTTCTTACTCATATGTTCAGTCCTGGAACAACTGGCCTCAGCAATGTCCTCATCTTGAAGATCAGTATCTGAATCACTTCCAATATTGTTGTCATCTGTGGGACAAAATATTAAATTCATTAAATATGTCAGTGTTATGTATTGTTAGAACACGGCGGGGACAGAGATGATTTAGTGCAAACATCTTGAGCTATAACGAGACAATGCTTATTTGTGAGTAACCTCATGGCGCCAGAGCAGTCAATTCATTCAAGCAGACCATTTTTGTTTTGCCAAATTTGAGTCACACAATGAAGTGAGGTTGAAATCTACATCTGACATTCCTTCCATGTCCCCCTTCAGTTCTTAAAAGATGTTGTGTCATCCAACCACCTCAATAAAACAGGACCATGAAAATGGGACCAAAAAAAAATTAACTCAAGGACAGCTAACTAGCTAAAGACTATGATATATACTATATGATTTATAGAGAAAAGCTAGACCCTGAGTTAAGATTTGTTTTGTCACATTTCTGTAGTACATAATGACGAAAGATTTTAAAGATCCATCTCATCTTCTAAGAATACATAAACTCCAGCGACATTATTTAATGCCTCAGAGAGTCAACAATAAGGCATTTTTCACAAAACACATTTTGCATGTCACAGAAGGAAAAGCACACATGTATATAATAAAAATCAATGAGACCATTTTACAATGGAATCACTCCAGCTGCGTTACAGCGACCCGTGACTTAAAATCAAAGTGGTCCAGGGGCGTAAAGTAGGGGGAACAACGGACCCTTCCCGACTTCCTACTCCCCTACTTTCAGCACCATTGCTCGGACCCCGCCCATCTTAAAACTCGGCCTTCATTTTGACCTGTGGATTTTGTGACTACACCACTATCACAGTGCCAACATCTGTCCACAGACAGACACATAAACACCTGGAAAAGTACTAAAAATGGCTTCTGTGGTAGTTCTCGCTGCTGTTATTGTCTCTAGGACCAGATTTTGCGACGATGCCACACACACAAAGAGACTCAAAAGGTTAAAACAACACCAGCCCCGCAGCTGCCGCTGGTAATGATGGCTGAATATTGTTTTAGATGCTTCAGTTCAAGGGTCCTCGTTTTGCACTGACTGTCACTGTCACATTGCTGTGGTTTAGTGGGACACTTGAATAGATTATTATTATTACCACCTCTGGTTTTCTAAATCAAACTAGACCAAATGTCTGCTGTGAAACTTGTTTTGTTATCTTCTGCAATCTAATAATGATGGATGGTAGCATTCTGTTGTAAAAGACTCCTTAAGTCCTACAAAAG
The DNA here is from genome assembly GCA_019142605.1 of Cephalopholis sonnerati. Classification (NCBI taxonomy): domain Eukaryota; kingdom Metazoa; phylum Chordata; class Actinopteri; order Perciformes; family Serranidae; genus Cephalopholis; species Cephalopholis sonnerati. The sequence continues at coordinate 14,127,801 of JAGQAX010000017.1, forward strand.
AAAACACAATAACCACTAGAGATCCACAATTAATTTCCAGTGGTGGATTTTTTATTTATGTGATTATTTGTACTTAGTTAATTTCCTCCATAGCTAAAAAAATAAATGAGTCAAACGTATCAACTTAAAGGGGAACTTCACTGAATTACACATCAAAGTCTGGTTTAGTTTATAGGTCTGGAGAACTACTGCATTTGAGAAAAAAAGTTGTATTAAAGCTTTTTGTGGCTCCAGATGGAGCTGTGTGAAATCTGATAAGTTGCCTTGAGTTAGTTTTGGCTGAAAACTACAAGTTTGAAAATGAGAAATGTGGGGATGTGGAGTTCAAAAGACATGCGGTTATGAGACCTCTGTATGCGCTTGAGGTGGCTTGACGCTTTACACACACCTGAACCCTCACTAAACTGTTGGGAGATGTGAGAGGAACGAACAAGGAGGGAAAATTGACTATAAAGGATAATATTTCCAGATCTGCTGTATCAGTTTTTACCCTGTTTTTGTCAGCTGTCCAGCATTAAAATGATAATAGAGCTGCTTGTTTTTGTTGTCAAAGCGAAACACATATTCAAGCTCTTTTTCAACAGCCACTGTGCAACCTTTAAAGTAGCTGGTCGTGGTTAGTTTGCTGCTTATTGGACACTGCCTCATAATGTTTAACATCATTTTGGTTAATAGAAACATTATCATAAAGCTGTGTGATGATATCATAAACTGTAAGTTAACCCACCTTGACAGGTAGGTGTGGACATCAGAGGGCTGCTCACCAGCTCCCGTGGAGAATAAAAGGGATCACTGGTACTGGGTTGCTCACTTGAGTCATCAGAATCAGCACAGTCCCGGTCCGCTTTGCTTTGGCTCTCATGCAGCGAAGAAATAGTTGACTGCTTATTCCTGCAGATCACAAATTGAGATTAGGTCTACATATATATTTTTAATATTATGATTAATTCTAAGGGCAAAACAAATACCTCTTTTCTCGCCTTCCATTTCCTGTATCTCTAAATCCTTTGGCAAAGGGATTGTTGTCAATTTTTAGCTGCGTAATCTTGTAAAGACAGAAAAAAATAGCATGTTAGTAGCAGTGCAAAAATACAACTCCCTGCACAGGTCACTGGAAGCTTATATGTGGCACTAATAAGGTAACTGGAGTGTCTTTGTCAGGCCCTGTAACTCCTAAATTGACTTCTTATGCTCCAAACCAGTCCAACAGGCACCAGACTCATGTCTTTCTATGATTTTTCATATACATAAAATTCACAGTACTACAGCCATGTGCATCCTGGGTATAATGCAGGCAAACGACTGGATTTCAGTCTGCTGCGAGTCCGTGTGGAGGGGGGGAGGAAGCATTACCTTTTCATTCTGATACGCAGTGACAGCGATGAACTCCGTCTCCGGGAAAACGTAAGTCCGGAAGGTGCTGTACGGAAGCTTCATTATGTCGTTGGCTCTCACAATATGAAATCTGGGCTGGTATTTATGCATTGAATTCAAAATAGTCTGGAAAATAAAGACAACGAAAGTAGAATATGAATGTTGTTGGCCACATGACATGATTGACTAGAATTACACATATTCTTGACACACAAGTCACTGTGACTCGTATTATTCCTATTTGAAAAGAGTTTTCAATAAGTCCTTTATAAAAAAAAAATCAAATTATTACTACTTACAAATCCATGCTTATCCGAAATATTATTGGTGAGTTTGAGTTTATGGAAAGCGACGGGTTTGCTCATCCACTGCTCTCCTTTGGACGGGCTGTCTGGGTGGATGTACATGCGCTTTGGCATCTCCGGGTCAGCTTTCCCAGCCACCACCCAGCGGGAGTTGTGAAACTTATAGCGGCAATCATCAACAGCGACAATGTCCATCAGCAGAATGTACTTTGCTGTTGCAACCAACCCGTCTACCCGCACTTTGAAAGCCGGGAACATCCTCCTGTAGCAGAGAATTAACGAAACATCAGTGTTAAAAACTTTAATTTGGACTTTTTGCAAATAAGGACCTACCCATTGTCCTTTTTAGCATTTTTTAAATATAAAAAATGAGAGTGTAAGATTTAAACGTCTGTTCGGGGTGGGAATTTGACATTTTTAAAATGATTTTTAGTGATTGCGCAGGGATTGAACTGGACCCCTGCGGGCCTCGACTTAAGAAGCTTTAATCCTAATGGGATTTTGAAAAGCACAACAGACAAGACACCGATCCCATAATAAAGAAATGTGATATCCTTTTGCACCTTATAATAAAATGATAGCGTTTTAAATTCCACAGTGGCACTTTTGCGTATTTAATTTGGAGCCAACATGCACAGTTCACGTACCTTCCTGATTTTGTAATAACCATCTCAGTTCCCATTTTGTGAAATTCATTCCATAAATTCTTTGACTCCAGAGTGACTTTCGGGTCATCATCCAGCCCTTCCTCTGGCTGCAGGCTCTTCAAAGACTGCGGGTGAACCGGCTGATGCTGGCGCCTCAGCGCTGCGTCAGAGGCAGCCTGCTCCGGCAGAGGCTCGGACAGGGAGGCGACGTCTGGGAAAGGCAGCGCGGGGAAAAACGAGGGCTGAGAGGCGGTAAAGAAGGCTGACAGGGGCAAGGCACCTGGTCGATGAGTTTGGAAAGGATGGTAAGCCATGGCAGCCGCTATGTCAACTGGATCTCTCATCGGGGCATCCGATCTGACAGGTCGATGTTATGAAGCCTCAGCCCACTTGCTGCCGCTGGCGCGCGGGCGTCTACATCCAAATTGCAGCAAGAAGAGTTTGTGAGTTTTGTAGCATGACCGAGAGATCAAGTGAGGTAATGCAAATTCCCCAGTAGTTTCCAGACACTTGGGCAAAGCAAGCCGAGGATGGTCCTTTATGTATCCGCTGATAGGTAGATCCACCATGGAGAGGGCAGCGCGCTTTGGGACCATGCGCAAAGCTTGGTGAAAAACTGCAATGGCACCGAGGAGTATGGGTAGAGAGGGGCAAAGAGATACTGTTTACTCTGTCACAAGTCTGTCCTCCCCGGCACGTTACACTAATGAACCAAATATCTTTCACTGTCAGTGCCAATTACAGAGCGCGCGGGGCGTGGTTTCAACTGAGAGAGCTGTGGATTTTAGTGGATTAGACAGCATGCGCAAACTACATAAAGTAGCACAGCATGAATGAATTATGATTTAAGCACTTTTACCAACTTTTATAACGTGTTAGTGATGATATTGAGAATAATACTTGTATTTATTTATGTTGTTGCTTTGGCTGTCATACGAAATGTTGAGGCGAGAACAGAACAAATTACTTATTTTGTATTTTATATGAAATAAAGAGTAAAGACTCATCACTTCTACTGGCTTATTTTGTGTTAAGTTTTTAATAATAATAATAATAATAATAATATAAAGGTGATGATTTTCAGATTTTCCCCAAACGACAATCAAAATGTTCTCGAAATGTGTCTAAATTTATGAAATTCTTTCTCTCCTTTCGTGACCCCCAAAAGATTCTTATTTACTTTTCAATCTTTTGAAAACTCCCAGTTTTTTTTTGATGAAGTGAGAATGCATGGATCTGTTAATTAAGGCGGACCTGGCGCCGGTTTGCTGGCGTCCCGCACAGAGCCGAGAGCTCTCTCCTGTCGCTTCACATCTAGGCAACTCTCCAAATCCTCAAGTTGCCTGCTCCACTTTTCTTTGCAGTGCAGCCTACAGGCTACACTGCCTTATCTTTTGTGAACTGGAGAAAACCTGAGCTAAGAATGAACATGAGTCTTATTATCTGAATAAAAGCAGCACTTGTCTGACGCATCATATGGCTCTTCAGTGACGACGAGAAGAGAATAAGAGGTTTTGTATTTGCTGAGATATAGTTCATTTTTTAATCTCCCTTGTTGCTATAGACCACGACAAGCATTAGACTAACTTGGGGTGAAACCTTTTTCAATAATTCATCCATTAATTATTGAGTGGTGTCTCGAATTTTTCGGGATAAATAAATTAAGTCCAGGTTTTCTTTATACTTTTGTAATGGATTATACACACCTACTTGTTACAGTGTTGTAAAGTGTCGTAATTTCCACTGATATTCTTTGTTATATGTGATTCAACAAATTCACTGGTAATATTAAAGGCTTTTAAAGCAATATTAATATTGAAAGGCTCTAATACAACATTAAAAACAACTTAACAAATGTATATAGATATATACCTAATTCATTATTGTTTGTTTGCTTATATTTTTTTTATAATTTTTACTGGTGATAACAGATGCATTGTCGTCGCCATTTAGTCCCTCATGTTACACATCAGTATCAACACCATGCCTGTATAAAACACAATGTATCCGTTGGTAAGTCTCATAAGGAGGTGATAAGGAAAGTTTAACTCCATCAGCAACTAAACTGAAAGCTTCCATGTGTTATATTTTTAAGTTGTGGAGTGTTTTTACTCATATTTTCTTCTGGTTAGCACAATTTCCTTAACTGAAAGGAAGACCACTGATGTGCCCATCTCTCTCAATTCAATCCAGTTTAATTAAATTCAAAGCACAAATACAGTTGAAAGACAGTGAATGAAACAACTGATCACATGAAAGACAATATTAGTCAATGCAGTAAAGTAAGTAGGCTAATTCAGTTTGTAAGCAAAACAGGAATATATGTCGCATACCTATAAACACACTTTTATGTGTTTTTATGTGGAAAAAAACAACATCTCTCTCTCTCTCTCTCTCTCTCTCTCTCTCTCTCTCTCACACACACACACCTCGAGTTCCATCAACCTAAACAGATGCACTCCTATACTTTAGTTGAGATAATGTTTAGGTGCACAGTTTAGTAGTTTTGCAGACCGACAATTGCCCCCCTTTAGAAATCCATCATTTTCTCTTCTTGATGATTTCCTTTTTTAGATGGAATTTGTAGACAGTCTCTTCAATAACACCGCATTTATTGAACTGTTGCATATTCTGGCTTAAGTCATTTCCTCTCATGACAACTTTCAACTGAATGACCTGATTCTTAGGCCTACAGTATAAATAAAGTAAGTCAACGCCAGCCTATACACACTGACTGAATTTGCACAGTTTGCTTGCATTCATTTAAAACATTTTTGCATTTTATTGTGTAAGAATTACTGCTAATATGTTTGTTTTGCTTTTTTTCAATTCAGACTTTATTAAGGACACAACTCATGTGGTGTTCAAAGTACAATAAAACACCATACAATATTAAAATAAAAGAAATAAATGAAATCCATAAAAGACATTCCATAGTGGTCATACAGATAGATCAGTGACAATAGTTTGTGATTTACAGAATCTTGAATATGCCATGTGATTGTTGCACCAACACTAAAAAGAGAATTATAATAATTTTAGAGTCAGTAAATAATGATTGGTAACTTTTACCAGTATTTTCCAGCTTGAATGGGCTAGAAATAATGATTACTAAAAAAACAAAAAGTCTGCTGTTTTTCTCTTTGCTGCACCAAAGGCTGGACCACAATGAATGCAAGGTGAGGCAGAGTGCTGCTTGACAGTTACAAGGCAGTAAAGACTCGGGATAGGAAGTGATCTCACAGGTCCCACAAATGATGAATGGCTCCTGAGATAGTGAGGGGTAATAACTTGTAATCAAAGCCATGAGAGGAGTTCACGATTGAGAGAAGATACATTTTCACAGAAATGGCGTGCATGAGGGTGCCTGTCTAACACAGCCAATGACAACACTGAAAAAAAGTTTGGGGTTGAAAGGGGGGAGTGGCGGTGGTCGGGTCTGCTTTTCCTCACTCGTCGCTACTGAGAGGGATGGTCTTCATATATGCCACCATTTTTCTCTGGTGCAGCTCCAGCCGACGGCTTGAGAGAAGCGCCAGAGCAGGAAGGAGGCAATCAATCTGAGTGATGGTGCATGAATTTCACCTCTCTGGTCACAGTCCACACCTGGGACAAATTCCGAAGAATGTTAGGCCACTGAGGGTTCCTGGCAAGTCATCCAAAGGGCAAGCCAGTAAAGTACATATCACATCTGAAGGTTGGAGAGCACTCTTAAATGACAAACGGGAGGAAGAGGACAGGAAGATAACTTAAGTGTGGACTTAAGACCGAGCAGAGAGGTCTAAGGACCGGTCACCTCAAGTGTTGACTGGGCTCTGTGGTGTCTTGTTTTAATCATGACATCATAGTGGTAACATAATAGACACAACACATGGATCTGTTTATCCTGACTGTAAGACCTAGACGCTAGGATTAGTGTAGCTCCAAAAGCAGGGAGCTGCATTACCACAAACAGGCTTATTTATGGATTCAATTATGGGTATCTTTCCTGTAATGCGCCGGAAAGATATTCATACCCTCTGCCTCCATTTATTTTTCATTACACGTGAATCATATATGCGTTATTACATGAAAACGTCTGTCCGTGTTTGTCTGGAGTGATTCATGATGATATCACTTTCCAAGGCTCAGACGTTCAGTGTACTTTCTGAGCTCCAGCAGAGTGGAATGTGAATGTGGCTCATTACTACAGGAGAGGGTTAAGATGATGAACTCCATTAAAGAGCTGAACACTTTGTTCTGCATTTCAGACGTCCCCACATGTGTTTTGTTATACTTTTTTTGTTTCCAGACCATTTTGTTTTTGTCCCAGATTTTGCATGTTTTTACACCATACTGTATACACTACACCGCTGTCAGGCAACATGTGCATTACCCATACACTTTAAAGAGAAAGGAGAATCAATCTTATTAAGTATTTATTCCAACATGACACCATATTATAGTTATATTAGTTTGCACTTTACTTACACTCCTCTGTTTCCTTAATTTACAGGGGCATATACAGTGAATGCATGCATTAAATCCCCCTCCCCCTTAAATACTGATTAAATGCTACTCTGCAACTGGGGACCATGCACTGCTGTCTGAAATAATCATGAGCAAATGTAGTCATAATCCTAAAGAAACAAAATGGCCATTATTATTACTATCACTTCCAGTGTTAGGATGAACTGCCATTCTGCATATAGTTTGTCCAAATGGTGTTGCTGTATCCCAGCCGAACATGGCTCACAGGCGTATAGAGTGCTCCAGGCATGATGTTTTTCTGTAGGCGCCGACGCGGAAGTTAGAGTTGACCTACTTCCTTCGTCAAAAAGCCTATGGGATTTCTCCACTGGATTTTGGATTATGGCAGACAAGTGTTTATGGTACTTACTAGTGGTGGACGAGGTACACAACTCTATTACATTAGTCAAAGCATAAGTACTCTTAAAATCAACCGCAGCTGACCAAAGTGCTGTACAAATATAAAACAGAATAAGAATTACACATGTGAAAAAAGATTATGAAATACTAAAATATTAAAACTAATACAAACAACCAAAAGCCACTGAAAACGTACGTTTTAAGATTTGTCTTAAAAGTGTCAATGGAGGGGGCATTTGATTGAGAATGGAAGGCTATTGCAAAGCTTTGGAGCAGCCACCGCAAAGGCATTACCTCCCTTACCCATCAGCCTCGATCACAGAGCAGTTAAAAGACATTGTTCTGAGGATCTAAGAGGTCGGGAATTGGAGTAGGGGCAGAGAAGTTCGGCAATGCACTAGGGTGCCAGTCCACGTATGGCTTTAAAAACAAATTAAAGAATCTTAAAATCAATTCTGTATTTCATATGTAGCACAGGGATGCTAGCATTGGTGTAATGCTGTCTCTTTTTCTGGCAGTGAGGAGTCTCGCTGCAGCATTCTGCTCCAGGTGCAGGCAAGACAAAGTTAGCTGGCCGACACCCAGGTACAGAGAGTTGCAACAGTCAAGCCTTGAAGAGATTAATGCAGTGGTTACAGTTTTCATGTCATCGTGAGAGATGATGGACTTGAGCTTTGAGTTTTGCTTAGTCAAATATTAGTCAAATATTACTCCAATACAAGTGACAGTTGTGCAGTCAAATTATTAATTGAGTTAAGATACTGGTGCACTTGCTTTTAAAAAACGTAAATATTCAAAATACTTCTGTTTTTTTTGTGCAGTTTTTTTAGAAGCAAGTAAAGCAAGTGAACAAGTATTAATTTGTAAGCAAGATTTATTCAACTTCTATTACACAGCATTGCCAGAAATATATATATAAAAAAAAAGCCCAACCTCTCTTCTTTACTTGTCTCTACAAATGAGCTGCCCAATCTGAGCAGCACGTTCGCAGGGTAGAGGTACGGGAACACCACTTTGACAAACAAACCACACACAGAACTGCATGATCACAGATTATGGACTTCTGCATTTTAGAAAAGAAAAAAAAATCCACTGACTTCAAAACAAATGTAACGAGTAACAAAAACCTTTGTAGAAATGTAGTGGAGTCAAAAGTACAATATTTGTCTTTCAGGTGTAGTGGAGTCAAAGTAATATGTTTCCAAAAAGAAAAGAAAGTGAAGTGCAGATTCTCAAAAACTGTACTTAAGTATAGTACTTAAGTAAATGTACTTAGTTACCGTTTGTTTTGTTCTGCAAAAATCTTCAAACATCTTCACAAATGAACGCCACTTTTATGTGTGTGTTAGGACTCATTCAACTAACGTTAATGTCTTTATTACATTGCATTTGTCAGATAGTCCATGTGAAGTCTGAGTAAAGTGTTAATTACCTTATTATTTATTGCATATTCGTATAGTGTATAGCTGTAATTACTTCTGATAAATGATATATTATAGATATTTATTACAAAAAAGTAGAGTAAATGCAATGCTCTAAAAACGTATTAGGAGACTGACATATTTTTGTTGTCTTGGCTCTGTAATGGATTTGATAAAACTCAACTCTGATGAGGTTAAAGTGCCTTAAATTTTTCATTTTGTCTACATTTTTTTATTTCAAAGTCATCATAATGAATATTAAATGTGTTTTATTTTTTTTAAATGAGGGTGGCACTGCTGGGGGGCGACTATTGGGGTTTGACCCCGCTGATCAGCTAGGTGTTCTTCCTGTGCCTGCAGTCCAGAGACATGCAGGTTAGATAATTGGTGTCTCTAAATGACCTGTGGGTGTGAGTATGAGCCCGAATAATGGCACTGACAATCTCATTTACCCATACACACCATACACACTTGGTATAGTCCCCTATGATGCTCTACCCGTCCAGTGCTTCGGCCATCTGTAATCTCTGTCAGACCTACTTAGAAGGAGGGGGCTTTCATGCCATAGGGTAGGCCTACTCAAAAACGTGGATAGCTTTGCTTCGTTCACAACTGACCCATTAGTTTTCATATGCAGACACATACTCTACAGCCATGTACACACACTTAGCCTTTGTTCTGCACTGAAAGCCATCACTTTGCTTGGAGCATCGTATTATCAGCCCTGTCAAAAGTCATTAACGCAGAGGCAGACTCATTGACATTACCTTTGCCTGACCTCCATCCTTACAAGCTTCACCTAAGCTATACTTATTTAGCTCAATGACGGAGTGAAAGGGTAGATATATTATACAATAAGTGCGGACTGGATGTATATGTAACCCAAGATTACTCGCAGTAACTCTCTACTTCTGAAGAATCAGCAGGCCAGACTGTAAAGTTATATATAAAAATCATCTTTTTCTACAATTTATCCAAATATAAAAATAGATAAAATACAAAAGGTAAATATAGAAAGGAGACAAACTGGATCGTCAACAACATTTCAATTACAAACACTATTGTATAAGATGTATAAAGTGCAACAGTGCTTTGAGGTTCACAGGGCTACTAAGTTCAGAATAAACATACTATAGTGGACTGGAGCAGATTACTTGCTCCACCTCAAGGGTCACTCACTGCACTGCACTAATTGTCGACACTTCAAAGACGACACAGGACCTGGGTCTGGTAACTCGCATCACTGCTCAACCCTGACTCATGCATACCGGTTACTTCCCCCTCAGTGAGACTGCTTGGCCGACCGCTGTGCCACTGCCACGGAAAGAGAGACACTAACAAAGCGCCTGTCGTCTTAACAGACCACGAGGAGAAAATGCTCTGTGTTCCACCTGGTGTCACGGGTACTTATGTCCTGACTATGCACCCGGCCAGTCAAAATGTTTCACCTGGCCACAAATAGAAATAGGTAGGTGAGGTGACACAGCGTTATAGAAATGTGTTTCTTGCCAGAAGAACAAAGCCAGCAGTGTGGCTTCATGCATAATAATGTTGGTCGGTTCATCCACCATTTTGGTCGAAAGTGAAGTACTTCAACAAATATTTCAATCAGGAAAGACTCGTTCAGAGAGAAAATAATATTCATTTAAGTGTGCACATAAGTACAGAAATGTGAAGTCTTTGGCGATTAGATCCCATGATGATGTCATCCATTCTGGGAGGATGGTAAAGACATAGTAGATCAGGGATCCCTCCATATGGTTTCTAGATGCTGGTGGGGGTAATGGCGGTGATGGGATGAGTTGAAGTGGGAGCTGAGGATCTGGATGTGAAGAGGAATGGGCTTTTAATGAGCTGAGGTTAATGGGGCGATGGAGGGCGTGACAATCCGCCTAAAAGGTAGCTGACAGGAGCAGAGAGAAAAACAGATTTCAAGTTTCGGAGCGGCGACATGAGTGGCTGAAGGAGATCGTGGCAAAGTCTGATTGGCTAACTGGGAGAGGGAACACCCATTGACAGTTGAGCGATGGTAGTGGGATAGAGAAAGAATTGACCTTTCGCTAAATCCCGCCCCCACGTGATGGTCTGACAAGCTGTCAGAGTAAGCATGGAGCCCACACTAACTAACTGTGCTTTCTGAAGAAAAGTCATATTTTTGGAAAAATAGAATCGTGATTCCAGAGAGCAGCAGTCACAGGGGCCTACAAATGTGCTTGAAGCGAGGCCGGCTCTGCAGGGGCAAGAGGGGGCAGCGCCCCCCCAAATAAATGTCTTGCCCCCTCAAATCAAAATTTTAGAAGTTGAGAAAGCACATTTTTAATATACTCAGAAAATTAATACCTTACAAATTGACAAAATTATCTGCAGTAGTGGAAAAATCCGCCGAAAAGGGGACACAAAGACGATATAGTGTCAGTTTCCTCTCATCTCTCTGTCTCTCCGCCGGTCAGCACACACACACACACACACACACACACACACACACACACACACACACACACACACCTCCCCCTCAGCCCTCAGTAAACATCCAATCACTGTTAGTATGCAAAGGATCCACGTCCACTGCATGTGGCAGACTGAAGACAAATGACCGGTGTTTGACAGACCCCTACGTAAAGCCCATAGCTGTCAAGTCTCCTGTTTTGGCAGGGAAACTACCGTATTTTACCCCTCTTTTCCGCCGTCCTCCCGTATTAATATTTTCCCGTAAATGTCCCGTATTATAATAAAAAAAAAACATTCCTCTGCCTCTCCAAACTGAACTCTGTCACTAACCTCGCGAGAGCTGCCACCTGCAGTAGCCTGGGTTGCAGTTATCGCGAGGTTATAGTGCCGACAGCGGGAACCAACCCGGAACAACAAAAGAGAGAGATGGCTGGATGTGACGAAGGAGAAGGCATTCCTGCCAAAAAAACAAAGAAGTCCTGTAAATATCTCGAAAAATTGGACAGCGAATTTACTTTCCTAAAGAGGAGCAGGATGGGCACATTATGAACTGAAAATATGTTTAAGCAATAAGCCCCGAGAAGCCGTGGGTTACAGTGATTTTACAACGGCCCTGAACGCGGCTAAGCCAATCACATTTAAGGATGGGAAGCACCCGTTTTATAAACCATAAATAAATGTGCTTCATATACCCTTTGTGTTTTCATTTAGGCTGTATTATAACGTAGGAATGTTCACAGCATTTCAGTGTCAACAAAGGTTGGCCTATAAGATTCTGATCACCTAATTGTAGTTAGTAAGCGAGTAAGCAAGTTGTTTTTAGATATCTTGTACACCTGTCTTAAAATGTAAGGGATACTAGAGCTTGGTTGGGGTGGTGGGACAGCTCGCAGCCGGAAAATTTCCCTTATTTTCAAATCCAAAACTTGACAGGTATGGTGAAGCCCCGCCCCAGGCTGTAGTTCTGCACTGCTTTGTTTCATTTAAACAAGTAAATATTGATTATAGTGTGTGAAGTCTTACTTTAGGTTAAAATTTATTTGAGAATTAGGCTATCCAGTTAAGATATATGTTATGTTGTTGGTTGATAAAATCTGGATGAAGGATATTTTATTTTTATTTTTCAGTTTCCTTCCTTGAGGGATTGCCACCTTACTGTGGTCAGGGGGTTTGCGTGCCTCAGTGACCTTAAGAGCTATACCAGCAGGAGCTTAGTCTTCAGGTGGGACACCCAAGTTGGACAGGTCTGAAGGTAGAGGCCTGACTAAGTGCAATCCATTTCTCTAGGTTGGGGTTGGACACATAGCTAACAACCCAATTCAATGAAGAAAACACTGTTACTATAAGCACAAGGGAAAAAAAGTGCTGGAATGTGATGTGTACATATGATGCCCCCTTCACATTTCTGACTGCCCCCTCATATATGCCTGCCTACAACCGGCATATTTTTCCTTCCAACCTCTCCGGGTAACAAGTATTATTAATACACGTGCCTCAGGCACAACATTTAGCTTGAAATTCACAAAACCAGCCTCTGAAATGATTGCATTGATCATCTGAAATGATTGCATTATTATTATTAATTAATTAATTATAATTATTATTATTAGAGTCAATGGAGCACAGCCATCTTGTTGCCTGACCCTGGTTTGAGCTGACACAGTGCTACATTATGATTGGCCAGTCTGCGTCCGGGGAAGAGTCAATTGTGAATGGATATAGCATACAGAAAATCTTCTTGATTGAACTTACACTGAGCTTCATTAGATGGATTGCCATGAATTTTGTAAAGACATTCATCTTCTCAACATCTGTATAACTGGATTGCATATGAATACATTCATCCGAGCAATAGCTTTGCTGAACACCACACAGTCTAAATGAGTTGGTTCAAGTGATTTCAAGTAAATGGAATGGATTTCTTAATACTACATCAAGCAACTGCAGTCTTTACATGGACTCCCACAACCAAATTAGCATGTTATTATGTAGCAAATACGTTGAAACTTTATGTTTTAGCAGCGCTGTGATTAACCTGTGGTTAGGTTTAGACACAAAAACACTTGCTTGTGGTTAGGAAGACATTATATTTTGGCTTAAATTACCTGGTTGTGGGGGACACAGTTGCTGCAGGAAACGCAGCAATGTCTTGGTAAAAAACAATTGCTTATTATGGCACTATCTTCATTGGAAAAACAGTGATAATTGCAACAGAACACTCACGTTTGGTGTCTGAAAAGCCACTGGAAACTCAGCGATGACACCCTAAATCACAGTCCATTTTGTTGTTTGTTAATCTCAAACAGTGGTGTGCAGCTTGGCAGGTATCCCCTTCACCACCTGATGACAAAAGTCTCCTTGTATACTACGCCACTTTAGATACTTATGAAGCATGTCAATGTAACTAATTCACGGTTTGCAGAAACGTACAGCGCTGACATTTTCAGCTGGTGACTGCTGACTTAAAAACGTGTTTATTGGCATGTAGTCTGACGCCTCTTAATGTGAAAATTCGTCTTGAATTTTCTTCGTCAAACATCCCATTTTGTTGTAAAAGGAAACAATAGCTTTGAACTTCAAGGTTGAGATAAGGAGAAAGACACAGAGAGACAGCTCTTACATTTGAACTTGTATTCAATTTAGTGTGAATGGCTTGTGTGTGTATCCACTGACCTCTGAGAGAGACGTGTTGTCTGCGAGATAAACTTAATGTTGTAGTAATGAATTTTGGGTTGCATTAGCCCATTTGTGGCGGTGTTTCAAGCACAGACTCTGAGCGTCTGGGATTCCAACTTAATCTAATGACAGAGAGGCAGAGACACAACTAATTATAAAGAAAGGGCCAAGTCATTGTTCTTGCTGCAGGGACTCTAAATATATAGCCCCAAATTTAATCAGGGCCTAATAGACACGCTGTAAGAGACGCCAGTCAATTCTAACCATCTTAAAGCCTTGTGAACTCCCAGTGCAAAGCGGCACTGGCTACAAAACGTCCAATGGCTTTTGAAAAGGAAAAAAAATCTTTTGTTCACGTAATGAAATTAGGAAATATTTTTACTTCCTAAACAAGTTAAACATTCGACTCACTGGCATGGCGGACAGACGTTTTATTTTGGAAATAAGCCTAATGCTTAATAGAGTTGACTCCCTGTCGAGGCACTGTCGCACCACTATAACTTTGTTTGTTCATATTTATTGGATTTACAGGAAGACGTGTTTTCCTACAAATTCATTTAGCAGGCTTTCAGAGAGACTGACTGATGACTCTGTGTGGCTCTCAACTTTAAAAGCTTCTGGCATAAATGTTTTTAATATAGAATTGAAGATGACAGGACTTTCACACTTTTTTGTAAAATCAAATAATCTACCTCAACATTTAAACTGCAAGTGTAATAAGGTGCATCCAAATTTAGATCAAAGTATAAAATAATAAAGGAAGCCTTATCAGGACCATGTAGATGTTATTTGCTTGCTTCAGTGCTTTATATATTAGTGTTTCCCAATGATTTTACGTAGGGGACACCTTTTCTATTACTGAGTAAACTGATGACCCCTGACTAAGTGGCATATCTTATGGATATTAAATATTATATTCAATGCATAATTATAACAGTTCAGAAAAGCTGATAAAGTGTACAATAAAATCCAAATAGTGAATGCAATAATGCGGGAAGTTTTGCAGGAGCAAATTATTTTCTGTGAATATTACATCTTTTAATCTAGTTCTCTGTATTGTGTTTTTTTAAATCTAATTTTTACCATCATACATACTTAATTGCAGAGTTGTGGACTTGAGTCACATGACTCAAACTCAAAACAGACTCTAGTGACAACTTAAACAAAATAAAAAAAGACTTGCAACTCGACTTGGACTTTAACACCAATGACATATGATGTAGAAAAAATAGGGAGTGCTGCACTGGGTTAAGGCTTTGTGTAGTTAGTTTACAAAAAATCAGTTGCTTTTCAAGGATGGGGCATAGAGTCACTTAAAGATAGGAAACAATGACGGGCCACCTCAATCCAATGTGTTTCAACTAGAGGGTCTTCCTCAGGGTGACACCCTGAGGAACCAACACGTTTCGACGAGAGAGTCTTTATGGAAGACTCTCTAGTCAAAATGTGTTGGTTATCCATGTATAAATAAAGTATTTTTAACTACAGTCAGAGTGCCTTGGATGCATTTTTGGACTGCCTGCCTATACTGTGGACTTTTACACCGAGTGAACTGACCAGTCATCGTTTTTTACCAAAGACTCATGAGTTCACTTGAGCTTAAGCCTTTTGACTTGAAAATACTTGATACATTCCCACAAGCCAATTTGGGAGAGTTTCCAATATGAGATAAATTAAATACAACAAGACAGAAAAGAAACATACAAAATGAATTCTGTTGTGGTAATAATGTTATATGCTGCACTACATTTTTTTCCAGTCACACTTGTTTTTAACAAATAAATACAAATTTAAAAAGCATTCATTTTTTTCAAATTTAATATATTATATATAAAATGGCATTACTTTTGGTATGGAACGCATCATGACTTGTTAAGGAGTCAAAACTCAAAACAAACTTAAGACTTACTTGTGACTTGAGCCCTGTTTCCATCAAACACTTTTGGTATGGTGTCTTTGGAACCAAAAGAAACCCTTCAGACATGGTACCTAGGCCCTAGGTACGTTTGCATTTCAACTGCAAACAGTACTCTTAAATGTGGGCGGGGTTGTTGTCACTCACTGCTTCGTCCAGCACTCGTTGTATCCTGTCTTTTCACTGGTGACACAGATGGAGGTCTTTACCTCGTGTATCGTTCGCAGAAAAAAATGGAAGCAGCAAGGAACGGTTCCATTGGTACCATCCACAACTTTTTGCAGTGGAAAAAATGCATGCTGAACTGGACTGAACCGTACCAGACTGCTTGGTAGAAACAGGTCTTTGCGAAACAATGACATGGTCCCACCTCTGCTTAATGCGCCTCTTCCTTTTACGTCTACAGTTTATATCTTAAATGATAATCTAAACTGTAGAAACTAACTATAAAAATGTCATTTAGTTTTCTTTACTGAAATGAAAGAAATCCTGAGATGCAGGCCAAAGATGTAGACCCCCTATAAAGCTTTGGTGTCCCCTAGTGTGGGTCAGGACCCCCAGGTTGGGAACCAATGGTAAACATTTTAGGAGTATTAATGCAAACAACTACACAGACAGTTGGACATATTAAATGCTGAAATATTGGCTTAAACCTTGGATAAACTATTTTTAAAAACATAATGTTTTAGAAACCATGAAACTAATTTAGCATAGTCAAAGGGGGACAGAGATACATTAAAAAGAAGAAAGAATAAAACAGGTCATGTCTGACTGAGGACATTATTGTAACAGAGGTTTAGACCTTTATCCTGTGGGATGCTGCAGCTCTCTGATTGCTTTGCTACATTAGATCTGCTATTAAATCATTTACACCTTGTCTTTCTAAGCTTGCCACTCCTGTGCATTTTCTGGTATCCAAAAGCATCAGCAATCCCATCAGAGAGTCACAGCCAGCAGAAGGCTTTTGTAGAGCTGCCTTTTAACTCATCTCTACCCTGCCTCACCTAAATGTCTTTTTGGAGCGTCATCTCTCTGTTGTTTTGGAACTCCTACGGTAGTAGCAGCACGAGGGTCCTAAGTATCTATTGTGCATAATACTTTTAACACTTTCTGTATGCTTTCTGTTTTTTTTTCTTAAGCAGGAGGGACCTTTCATAGCCAAATAAGGCTGCTGCCATGCCTAAGGGCATCTGACAGTGGTGGATGGGACCTGGGAGGACAAGAGGGCTCCATGGTGCTCAATATTACATGACAGTCAGTGTAGCTGTGTGGCACTGCAGCTCACTTTACATAGAAAAGCTGCAATGTTACAGTCTCTGATTGTGCTGTACATTTTTTTTGCAACATCAGTACACATAACTGCTGTGCATTCTTTCAAATCTCCCTGGTGTCTTACATTATTCTCTGTGAAAGTGCAACAACACACTATAAAGTAATACACATATTATGGTAGGTGAGTGACAGTTGGGAGGTCACTGAGAGGGAGTTTACTGCTGACATGCAGAACTAGCAATGTATAAGTATTGCTGGTACAAGGCTTTCGCCCCTCAGTGAGACCAGTGATTTGTCTGTGGTGGGTTTAATTTCAAGATGGTTTGAAAGCAAGATTATTAAAAACTTTTAAATGACTTTAAATGACTTAAATTATTTGTTATTTTTCACTAACATCTTTAGTGATGTTTTTGTGTGTGCACTACCATAGACTGTGAAAAATGGACTTAGCTACCATGATGTCAACTCTCCTTTTGAAGCCTCAGTTCTGGGTCTGCCCCAGGGCCTCCTACCAGGGGGACATGTCTGGAACCAACGGGAGGTGCCCAGGAGGCATCCTGATCAGATACCCATACCACCTGAACCGACCCCTTTCGACGCGAAGGAGCTCTATTTCAAGCTCCCTCTGAATTTCAGAGCGTCTTATACTATCTCTAAGGCTAAGCCCAGCCAGGCCTCTGAGGAAGCTCATTTTGGCCACTTGTATCCACAACCTTATTCTTTCGGCGATTACCCATAGCTCATGACCATAGGTGAAAGTTTCATAAAATGCAATGGCAAAAAAGAAAACACAACGACCTTTGGTAAAATGTCATGTTTCGTGAAAAGTTGTGTTTTCTAAATGTTCTAAAATGCCACTTGTTCTCTGAAATATTATGTTGTTTGTTATATTTTTTGTATAGTGTCCTACTGCAGTTTTGGCTGAGAACCAGATCTCGGCTGTATAAAGTCTCACCTCCTGTCTCTGTTATCTTATCTATGTGACTAAAACACTGTGAGCAATTATTTGCACCTAAGGAACACAGGGATGAGACCTGAAGGTGGTGAATCAGATATCCAGAGTGACTGGCACCATCTGGGCCACACACAGTCTGACCCCTGCTCTTAAAAAAAATCCTGGTTTTCTCTGAATTTCAATTAAGAGCTAATTTGCTAATCCTGCTTTCTGGCTCACCATTTAAGCTTAACATCGTAGTAGCCTTTTGCTGAGTAACCAGAGCTGGCTGTGGTAAGGCGTTCAGACAGTACCATTTCCTAATCCCTCTCACGTGAACCAGATGGCAGCACCAACTGGCTTACATCTCTGTATATGTTAGACAGACACAGACAAACGGATAGATAGATAGATAGATAGATAGTATATGTGAAAATATACAGTATACTATATGTACTATTATACTTATAAACAATGACTTGTATAAAAAGTAGAAGAACTTTATACTGTAGTACTGTATGCACGTGCGAGGTGGACATAGTGCAAGTAGTGCAAGATTAAACACAAATTATACTGCAAAGCTGTAGTATGGATTAGATCATTTAAAGATTAAAGGTGTACTCAGGGTAAGAATATTTGTATCAGTCTTAGTCCATTATGCTTAGTTCACACTACACAATTTTAGCCCTGATTTTCTACTTGCCAACAGTTTCTGAAGGTTTCCAACAAAAGTCCCCAATCAGGAGCCAATCACAGTTGCCACGGCACCTGCAATCAGTGCTCAGGTGCTATGTGGGAACTGTTCAAAGATGTGAGCCGTGAGGCACACAAATACATCACAGATGCATCACAGACATTTTGCGGGCTAAATATCTGGACCTGTAATGGACCTGTTGGCAAGCTACAGCCAATAAGAACACAAGACATGGGTCTTTTTTCTGTCAAAAACACATCATTACTGGCGAGCAATACTCACCAAAAATGAAGAGTGCCCTACCATAAATCAGGCTTTAGTGCATGTTTATTTTTATGTGTTGTCTGGTTCATGATGTTAACAGTTAACTGAATGACGGAGAACCTTCACCAACATGTTGCTCAATTTAGATTGAGATTGAGATGTAATTGAGATTGGCAGAATGCCAACACACAGTAGTGACGGGCTGAAGGACTGTGGCAATATAGGCTGTAGCTATGGGCTTTAGCTGAAAAACATGAAGTCATCACCAGAGGAACAAATTGTTGAGATATAACCAGAGGCATTCTGCAGAACAAGCTGCAAGGCAATCCCTGCATCAACACAATACAAATCTACAGGCTTATTTTAACATGAGAAGACAAACATTAAGTGATTGGATAAGTAGCATGCATCATTACAGAGTAAGTGTAAGTGTGATTTTTGGACAAAGCAACAATGTGTTTTAGCAACACACCTTCATTGTTAGCCAATCATCTTGCTGCTGTGTTTTAAAATATTATTATTTTGCTGCCTTTAGTAGGCTATGTTCATGCTACATTTGAATGCACCCTCCTCCTCCCTATCACTGCCTACTCTTTGCCGATTCATCAGCTTCATCAGCCTCATCAGCCATCGGTCTTAGCAGAGTCACCAGCCAGCATCATCCTCCATGGGAGGATTTATCTTGCTGCTGCTCTGGGCAATAATCCCTTGATTAAAAAATCTCCAAAGACTTTCTTTCAAATCTTAAACATCACATATCATCTGTTAATCTGTAAGCCTGTACTCTCTATTAAACAATTATCTTTATATCATTCACCTGTCTCTCCTGATT
Source organism: Cephalopholis sonnerati (assembly GCA_019142605.1). Classification (NCBI taxonomy): domain Eukaryota; kingdom Metazoa; phylum Chordata; class Actinopteri; order Perciformes; family Serranidae; genus Cephalopholis; species Cephalopholis sonnerati. Next base: position 14,147,452 of record JAGQAX010000017.1, read on the forward strand.
AAAAAGATCAACAAGCTCAACTGCTGTTGACTCGGTCAAAACTGCAAATCTGAAAGGAAGAAAAAGAAACAGACAGGAAAAATAGGCTATGGGCTGATTACAAACTACTGTGTGATGTTTTATTCATTCATTCATTCATTTTCCATAGCCACTTACCCTGGTAAAGGGTTGCATAGGGACTGGAGCCTGTCCCAGCTGACACTGTGTGAGAGGTGGGGTACACCATGGGCAGGTTGTTAGACTTTCACAGGGCTGACACCAAGAGGCAGACAAGCATTCATGCTCAATTTAGAGTTACCAAGAAACCTAACCTGCATGTCTTTGATCTGTGGGAGGAAGCCGGAGAACCAGGAGAGAAAACTTATACTGACACAGGGAGAACATGCAAACTTTAATTCAACAACTTAATTCAACAACTAATGATGCATCATGTTGCACACAATGTAATCAGCAAATCTGCTGTGTGTAATTGTGGCTCAACAGTGTATAAATTAATCCAGTAAGAGATTGGAGTTTCTATCCGTGGGATCTTGTCTCAAATCAGCATTAACCATACAGGTGAAGTGTCATGGTAGAAACAAACATGTTGGCTAAACACCTTCCTAACAGCAAGGTGGAAGCCAATGAATGACATGGCAGTAATTTCGGGGTGGCATCTGGGATAGTCAGAAAGATTTTAGGGGTGCAACTGGCCACCCCTTACCTCACATGGCAGCTCTTGCAGTTTCACAAGAACACAAGAATCGTGGGATCAAAAGATCAAAAAAATCTATCTTTTTAGATTTCAAGTAATGCCTTTGCCAATCAGTGTCCTTTGAGGCAGGTATGATGGTGTTTCAGGTTGAATGTTAGCCCATGATAGATGGTGATACACAGATGGTTCAATCAATCCAAATTTTTGAAAGTGCCTGCCCTTTTCCAATTAGCTTCCAATGATGGCTTCTCAGATCGCTCTATGTAACAAATCATCTGGCACATGAGATTAGGCCATCCCGGCCACCCCTGTAAAACCGTACATGGATTTAACTCTGCACAGTATGTCAGTTGGCGTTCTCATTGTGTCCTCTTAAAGTCTAGTCTAAAAGTAGTTGTTTGTACAGTAAATTAGGCAAAACAGATAAATTAATCATTGCTAATGACATTATCTAAGTGTATTACATAAATTAGGGCTGAGATTAGGGCTGGAGCCATGCAAACATCATATATATATCAGATCATGATGGGTTAACGAGAGTTGAACCAAGGAGATGCCAAGGTAACCTCACTCGCGCTGAGATGCAACAAGACCACAAACACATGTGGCTATATTTAGGTCATGTGTCTTTTTAAAGTACCTGAGCTCCTGGTCTATTACAGGATGAAGAGCTCACTGAACTGAAAAGACTTCAGAGTTGAGTTGAGTCTCAATCTCAGAAGTAGGACTGTGAATGACTTACTCTCCTTAAACTAATGATTTGTAAGTGTTGCATCAGATGATTTGTCAGACAAAATATCTTTCCTGTGATGACCCTTCTTACCTTTGCTCCATGAGTCTGTGATCATTGACCATTGGTGACCCTGCATTCCCCAACAAGAGTATCTTGAGATTCACATGAAAACATACCTCTATTCATTCAGTCTTTGAGGATGTAATGTAAAACACATGCAAAACAACTTTTTTAATTGACTTTATTCCATTACAAAGTGCAGAAATGCAGTAGATTCAATATGCAGTTTATGGAAAGTTCAAACAGCAAGATTACTTTTCAGTGTCTTGCTCCCTCGTCCCCTCCCCTGTCCTATTTGTTACATCTGTCAAACTCATGAAGGTCAGCGTGAGTTCAATCAGGAAGATTTTCTTTGTGCTATATCCATTCACAGTTCTCTCACTATCCCACTCCCACACAATCTCACCACTTCCACCAATCAGCTGGCTATGGGCGTTCCATCTCCCAGTTAGCCAATCAAACCTTGCCATAATCGCCTTCAGCTATTCATGTCACTGCTGCCAAACTTCAGTCTGTTCTTCTCTCTGCTCCTGTCAGCTGCCATTTTAGGCGGATTGTCGCGCCCTCCTTCACCTCATTCACCTCCAGTCACCTTATCCAGAGCACACGACAAGCTCATCAAAAGCCCATTCATCCAGATCCTCAGCTCCCTCTTCATCTCATCTCATCATCACAATTACCACCACAAGCCTCTAGCTCTCATTGGGGGGGGCACGGCGTTGGCTGGGGCGCACCGGCAGCCTGGCTCTTCTCTGGTTGTTCGCTGCATGTTTGCAGTCGGCTGAGTGTTGGGTGGCGGGTGTGGCCAGCCTGGCCCTGCTGGGTCATTGTGGCTGCTCTGGGCTTCGGTGTCCATTGCACATGCATGTTAGTTCAGGGCTTTCCAGCACCTGTCAAGTCCCACTGTTGAGCGATGTGGGAACCCGCCAGAATGCACTGAGTCACTTTCCCGACTTCTCACTTAAATCATGCCCTCTATGCATTCCTCCCTCACTCATGTCCTCTGGCGACCTACTCTTTACTATCAGGACTCCCACAGATCTGGTCTTCCAGTATTTCAGCAATAGTTATTCCATAGATTCCAAACAATGGCTGCTCACCAGACTACAGCATGTGTACCAATCCTTATTGATACAGACAAAGAGGCCACCTCCACGAGATTTCCCCGACAGCTGGTTACTGTTGGCTCGGAAGAGCAGTAGCCCATCAATCTGGTAAGCTGAGTCCGGCGTGTTGGTGTTAAGCCATATTTCCGTTAAGATGCACAGCAGTTCTGCATTTCTCTGTAGCTGCTCAGTATGAGTCGCATTAGGTACATCTTGTTGTTTAATGAGCGAACGTTAGCCAGAAAGAGCGTTGGAAGAGCGGGTCTGTTGCTAGCCTTTAGCCTACCTCTGCCTCCGTGTGCACCAGTGAGCATTCTGCCCAACACTGCTTTCAGATCTGGTTTGATCTCTATGCTGGGAATAGCGAGTTAGTGAAGATCAGTTGAACTGTACCTCACTACACTTTCCCATGTGAGTAAATATGCCAGTCACTGGTAGCTGAGAGGCTGCTGCACACCACCTTGTCATCCAGTTTGCCCTTTGCACAATTCTCATAGTTGTGTTCACATGTAAATAAATATTTTCTGTCAGAACAAGTTTATGCTGATTGGACTGTTTAATCATCTTGTTGCTGTTTAACTTAAAACTGATTTCTCTCTGGGCCACTGTCAACTGTCACTCCAGTGCTCACTTGATGCAACCTACCACCACACCTTTTCTTCCAGTGTTCCCAGCATGCGATAGTGCTCAGGCCCGGTCGTGCCTCTTAGGAATTCTGCCCTAGTTCATGAGTTAATCCTGGTCTCAACTCAAATGCTCAATCTTAGTTGAGACCAGGCTAATAATTTTGTGATGGAGTCAAGGAATGGACAAAAAGGATAATACCATGTTCGCCACAGTATGTTAAATAGTGTAATGTAAAACTTTTTATGCCTCTGTGCCACTGACAGCCGTAGCCAGCAGCATTATGTTTTCAGGTTGTCCATCTTACCATACTTCCCATTCTCGTGAGCGCGATATCTCAAAATTGACTTTAGAGAATTTCTTGAAATTTGGCACAAATGTCCACTTGGACTCAACAATGAAACAATTAGAATTTGGTTGTTAAACGTCAAAGGTCACTGTGACCTTAGCTCTGTCTCATTCTCGTGAATGCGATATCACAAGAAAGTTTTCTCAAATTTGGTAAAAACGTCCAGCTGGGCTTAAAGATGAACTGATGAAACTTTGGTGGTTCGAAACATGTTTTTGGCCATAACTCAAGAACTCATATGCTAATTATGACAAAATTCCACACAAATGTCTAATAGGATAAACTGATGAAGTGAATATTTAAGGGTCAAAGGTCAACTTCACTGTGACATAATATTTTATTATATTTTATTTTATAATATTTTGCAACTTGACTGATTCATAGAGGCATATAATCGTGAGGTAATAATTCTAGTTTTTATATATTTTATATATTTTGTATATATGTTTATGTCACCTCAGTACACAGGTTCTGATACACAAGCAGTAACACATTTATCGGTGTTATTTCTATGAAACAGTGGAAAACTTAATTGTCATAGGAAATCATTTTTATACACACAAAACACAATCCATTGTCCTTGTCATCGAGTATTATCTACCAGTGTCCCAGTATTGTGTGTGAAGGCATGGTGACACTCAGTGGCACCCTGTCACCAATTCTCGGGCTACTCTGCAAAAGGCTGTGCCAATGTCAATAGCTTAATAGTCTTCACAGGTTAGACGGAGTTGCGTGTGTTTGTGTATATGTGTTGTACAGCTGGAGTCCGCTTTCCTTTACAGGCAGTTGTGTTGAGTGTGTGAAAGTGCTGTTGCTAAAAGCAGCAGACACACTGCCAGTGACAGAGGAGGCGTCGGACAGCTCCCAGGCCCCAGCATGTCCCTCTGCCTTCACTCTCACCTTAATCCAAACTGAAAAGACAACACATTCAAGCAATACAAATTCAGTGACTTGAGAGCTGCCTCCATCGCCAGCAGGGAATTAGGAATGAGATGAGTCAACTGTTTCTTTTCACTTCTTCCTTCTGTGTTTTTTTTTTTGCATCTGTGAGCATCTGTGTGTTTGTGCACATACCCAGATTTGGCATCAACACAATGACAAAAACAGCAAAGGACAAATAGCGGCAGCAAGAAAAATCAGACACTCCTGTCTTATCAGATGAGTTCCTTTGTACAAGAATTGAATAAACAAAGGGTTTAGATATCAAAATGAAATGTACAATTGGTCTGTCTTGCAAGATTTAGAGAAATAAATTCACTTTTACCCACAATTTTATTCTTTTCTTTAAAATATGTGCAATTTATGTTTTTCAAAATTTCTCAAGGCATATTCCTTTTTTCTTTCATTCAAGACTTAGGGCTCTATTTTAATTACTATTTCTAATTCAAAGCAGCAGGTCTTGTTTGGGCATCTCCCAGCGAACCTGTTATTTTGGTTCATGTTGGTGCAGGTGCCGGTGCAGTGCAAAGTTTAGAAGGGATGTTGGAAGCTGATATAGATTGGAGGGTGTGGTGATTACTAAACATATTCCCAGCCAGTTACGTTATTGGTGTCTCGAGGCTTGAGGCTTCAACATGGCCATCCACAGACTGTATGGCTTGGAGGTAAAATGTAATGACATCAGCCACTGATTTTGGGATGGCCATGTTGAAGCCTTGAATTCAGCATTTCATAGTCATCTTGATATTTTTTTTTGAGCCAGAAGTGACCATATTTAAATGACAGGGTAGAGCTGTGGAGGAGCCAGGGGTGAATCTGACAGTCTGTCACTCAAGTGGCCCCGCCCTTAAAGGGGAACTATTATGCTTTTCCTCTTTTCTGACCTATAAATGTTGTTACAATGTGAGATACTCGTGTTAAATGATGCCAAAGTGTCAAATAATGAGGTTTATGCATTTGGACGTGAGCCCTGGAAACTGTCTTGGGTGGCTCAACACGCTGTGTTTTACTGTCTTTTTTTAACAGAGTAGTCCGATTGACGTCAGTGTGTGCCGGACTTACTTATATGGGCATGCCCAGGAATACGCTGCAGAGGTAAGCAGGTAATGACAACAACAAGTTACGGCTAACGGCTAACGTTACTTACCATTCAGAGACGTCTTGAAGTAACCTCTGTACTTGAGAAACTTCAGGCTGTCCTGTCTCTACCTCCGGATCGGATTCGGGATCCAACACATATGGCTGTATTTCAAAAGTTGACATTTTCAAAAGTGAAATTCTCTCAACTTCCGCACCGGCAAAATAAGGAGGTGGGGCTCGACAGCGCTTGGCAGCCCTTCAGTAGTCCTCGGGAGTGTGACCAATCACAGAGAAGTGGGCACGGCGGGAGGCGCACATGGAGGAGGGCCGAGGGGTGGAGTAAATTACACAGACCGTTTTCGTGGGATGCAGGAAATACAAGGAAGCGATGCAGCGAGAAAATGAGTATAATACCTCCCCTTTAAATATGTGTAACTTTGGGTGAAACAGCTGTGCTAGTCACAGTGTCACATGATGAGCTGCTCAACTAGTGGAAAGAGCTTCATCAGGAAATGACATTGTTGTCTGGATGATGCAGAGGCACACTGTATGGGTTTTTAACATTGAATTGGTACCATGATAATAAAAATGAATTTTAAAAAAGTTTGGTAAAGCCATTTGATCGTGCAATGCATTCCAAGAATACATGGATTTTTTTTTGCTGATTTCCTTTTTTTCTCTTTTTAGTTGGAAAGGAAGCTGTGATGCACAGGATTAATTCATTCTTAGTAATCTGATGTCTCCCACATAAACAGGCAGATTACTGAGTTATAACAGAGCGTCTGACTCATGTAGAGGTGTATGTGGTTATTTTGCAGCAGCTCTGTGTCTTTTGCACGCGATTTAATGACAGCAAAACACAGTGGGCAGTTGTGCTCTGGCACTGCACAGCACTCAAATCAGAACCTTTTTTTTTTAGAATGCTATGACTCAATGAGTTTAAACAAGAAGTGGTTAAACCGGGAAATTTCAATTAGCTGATGGTCAGTCAAGTTTACTTGATCCCTGGCTATATAATGGTTTTATTAGGAGGTATAAAGACTGATTGACTGTGACAGCAGCAGTGTTGACAATATGTCCACATTTCCTTTTAGGAATACTGCAAATTGGGCAGGCGAGGCTAATTGAATTCAGCATTAGGGTCCCACTTAAACTGATTAATACTTTCTTGTATTTATTCTTGACACAAATATTAGAGGCTGATTTATGAGATTAAGGTCTGCAGTGCGCGCTGTTTAATCAGGTCAGTGGGACTACTAATAGACCTCCTCCCAACAGCGTGTTTTATGTAAGCACTGTGTGTGACACTTTTCACCTCTGGTTCACAGCGATGACCCTCTATGGCGCTATAATCTGGGCTTCAGAGGTTTGATCAGAGTAAGAGCATTATAAGGTATGGGAGGTCAGATCGACGTCTGAAAGCAATGATGGCATTCAAGGACACATTAGAGGAGGATTAAACACAGTCTTTTGCCATGCTTTCATGTGGTGACAAAACTACTTTGACAAAAAGGACGCCCTAACACATAAACTTCTCAGCACGGCAACTTGGACAGCTAATCATTGTGTCACACTATGCTCATGAAATCTCCTCAGGTTTTACAGCTGAATACTCAGGTCAGGATTTTTCAACATTTTAATACAATCTCCCTAAAATATGCATGCATCTTGGCTTTTGTTGTAACATGTAAATGAAGAAAGTAACTTATATTCATTTTTGTCCCATCCATTGTAACTTAATAATCCTGGCTCTTGGATCAATTCAGCAACAACAAAACATGCCAAATTTGTGTGATGACATGTTCTCTCACACGCTGGTGGATTACTAACATAATCCTTACACCTGGGCATGCAAATCTGCCTTAAACCTGCTCCTAATGTGTGTGAGGTGAAATAGATTTTTCAGGGTAACAGCCATAGGTCTTAAAGACAGCTAAGAATCTTAACCCCAACACACCTCTAAATCCAGCTCCAAAATGAGAACACCACAATCGTGAGTCACATCTCTCGCTCTGTAACCAAACGCTCATTTGTCACAGCAGTTGTCTCAAACTGTATGAAAAGACAGACTCAAAGAACAGTCTCGATGTTTCATTTCGTCTTGCTGCAGCAAGGGAAATGGAACGCAGCCATTGTTGGTGTTATTGTTATTATTCATTTTGTAAAGTCAAAATATCCACTGTTAGAATGTCCAGAGTGACAGCATGCTTTGATAAGATGAAGTCATTGCTATGTAGGGGCATTAAATTAGAGAAAAAAGTAGAAAATTTAACTTATTTGATGTAATGTTTCATAGTCAAAATTGATCATTTTACAGATGATGGTTTAGCCAAAGCCCGTGTGGCCATAATGTGATGGAGGCATTAGTTGTGGTAATGTGACACCTGAGCATGTTGACACCTGACTCAGAATTAAATGGATTTAGTGATCAGCGGACAAACCTTCTTTTCATTAACAGTTTACTTCTTCCTGGAAAACGAAGTGTGCCCGGAGCGCCAGAGCCAATGAGCCAACTGAAGCCATCTCTATCTTGCTTTTAAGGTGTCTGCAAATCATCAGCTCTTGATATCAGCTGCTTGCAAGGAATCAGTATTCCCAATTTTACATGCAGAAATTATTAATAATGTTCATGATGATTTCAGGTACATTTTGTCATTTGCATGTCAAAAAAATACCATTAATCATTTTACCTTTACCAAATGGAGCTCAACTGGATACATTTAGAATAATCACCACACTTTATAATACAAATTGTTATTCAGATATGTGGTAGGTCATGCAGACAGTCTGCACCATAAGCTGCTAAAAACATCAAACCACAGTCAGTGCTGAGCTTTACAAACACTTATTATTCTATATGACACCTTAGGCAAAATGGTTTAATAGTAGAAATCATGAAAACATCTTTATTTGTTTCCCTCTTCATGTTAACCCCACAGTGTACAGCTGGGCTCATCGGCATTTTTATCAAGACTGATTCACAGCCAGTGGAGTGGCTTAGTGGGAATAATCACCTTTGAAGCACTAGTGTAATTAACTTATTACATTAAGCCTAAGTCTTTACACTCATACAGGTGCTTTCACTCATGTTGACCAGTTAGACCTCTGCTGAAGACTGAGGGTATGTACATGTTTGACAACTCCCTCCTGCTCCTGTAAGCTGTGTTGCACTTGGTAAAGCCTTTAAGGCTTTTACATGCAGCAGGGAGGGATGATTTACATCATTGTTGTTGTTTTGGCATTTTCAATATAGCTCTAGCCAGTTTCTACCTGACTAGAGGTCTGAGAAGCAGAGATGTGGATTTTTGTCACCTGACTTGGAGTCGAGTCAGACTCAAGTCACAAATTTAATGCCTTTAGACTCAACTTGACAAAATCAAAAAAGACTTGCAACTCAACTTGGATTTTAACACCAACGACTCATGACTTCATGTGAACTTGAACCTCTTGACTTACAAAATTCTTGATACCTTCCCCCAAGCCCTAAGACTGAAAATTATGTTGTGGAAAAAATACAAAACAAACCAGCTTATTTTCCTTCATTTCCTATATTAACTGATGTTAACGATACTGATTCCCAGCAAGTCCACACTTAATTCCCCTGATCCCCTTTGTTTTGAACCAATCCAACAGCAATCAGTGAAGTTGCAGGAGAGAAACATGAAGAAGTAACTTTGCCCTATTGGATGCTAGTTGGAAAAAATGATAACAAAGATACGTTTACTGGCGTACAAAAACTAAGCAGAGGTCAACAAAAAATGAACAGCAGTATGCAAAATGTGTGGGTCTAAAATTACAGATGGAAATGCACCAACCTCTAACTTTGGTTGACATTTAAAGTGCACAACGAACTGTGAGTCCAGGTTAATATTAACATAGTTAGCAAGCCAATACTAAGCTAACGTTATTACTCCATTGTTAAAATAGCGATACATTTGGTAAAGAGTGCATTATGATTTGTTTGGGACTCAAAACTCAAGGTTTAGGACTTGGGACTAGACTTGGGACTTGAGTGTAATAACTTAAGACTTACGTGTTACTTGCAGAAACAGTGACTTGGTTCCATCTGTGCTAATTAGCCAGAGTCATTGAATACATTTGTGTGGGTATGTTGGGCCTTTGATAAAGACAGAGGCTCACGACTTTCAATTTTGCTCGACAAGTTGCGCAAGAAATGGTCAATCAAGGCTAAATAAACATAGTAAGGAAGCTAATGCTTAGCTATCATCAGCTTAGAGTTAAGTACATTTTTAACAAACTTGTTTTAACAAGTAAATACAAATTTTAACCCCCTCAGCACAGGAACTTGGACAGCTAATCATTGTGTCACACTATTCCCCATGAAATCTCCTCAGGTTTTACAGCTGAATACTCAGGTCAGGATTTTTCAAACATTTTGATGCAATTTCCCTAAAATATGCATGCATCTTGGCTTTTGTTGTAACATGTAAATGAAGAAAGTAACTTATATTCATTTTTGTCCCATCCATTGTAACTTAATAATCCTGGTTCTTGGATCAATTCAGCAACAACAAAACATGCCAAATTTGTGTGATGACATGTTCTCTCACACGCTGGTGGATTACTAACATAATCCTTACACCTGGGCATGCAAATCTGCCTTAAACCTGCTCCTAATGTGTGAAAGGTGAAATAGATTTTTCAGGGTAACAGCCATGGGACTTAAAGACAGCTTAGAATCTTAACCCCAACACACCTCTAAATCCAGCTCCAAAATGAGAACATCACAATCGTGAGTCAAATCTCTCGCTCTGTAACCAAACGCTCATTGGTCACAGCAGTTGTCTCAAACTGTATGACAAGACAGACTCAAAGAACAGTCTCGATATTTCATTTCGTCTTGCTGCAGCAAGGGAAATGGAACGCAGCCATTGTTGGTGTTATTGTTATTATTCATTTTGTAAAGTCAAAATGTCCACTGTTAGAATGTCCAGAGTGACAGCATGCTTTGATAAGAGTGCATTGTTCACTCTCAGTTTAGCCAAAGCCCGTGTGGCCATAATGTGATGGAGGCATTAGCTGTGGTAATGTGACACCTGAGCATGTCGACACCTGGCTCAGAATTAAATGGATTTAGTGATCAGCGGACAAACCTTCTTTTCGCAAACAGTTTACTTCTTCCTGGAAAACGAAGTGTGCCTGGAGAGCCGGAGTATAGCCAATAAGCCAACTGAAGCCGTCTCTATCTTGCTTTGAAGGTGTCTGCAAATCATCAGCTCTTGATATCAGCTGCTTGCAAGGAATCAGTATTCCCAATTTTACATGCAGAAATTATTAATAATGTTCATGATGATTTCAGGTACATTTTGTCATTTGCATGTCAAAATAATACCATTAATCTTTTTACCTTTACCAAATGGAGCTCAACTGGATACATTTAGAATAATCACCACACTTTATAATACAAATTGTTATTCAGATATGTGGTAGGTCATGCAGACATTCTGCACCATAAGCTGCTAAAAACATCAAACCACAGTCAGTGCTGAGCTTTACAAACACTTATTATTCTATATGACACCTTAGGCAAAATGGTTTAATAGTAGAAATCATGAAAACATCTTTATTTGTTTCCCTCTTCATGTTAACCCCACAGTGTACAGCTGGGCTCATCGGCATTTTTATCAAGACTGATTCACAGCCAGTGGAGTGGCTTAGTGGGAATAATCACCTTTGAAGCACTAGTGTAATTAACTTATTACATTAAGCCTAAGTCTTTACACTCATACAGGTGCTTTCACTCATGTTGACCAACCAGACCTCTGCTGAAGACTGAGGGTATGTACATGTTTGACAACTCCCTCCTGCTCCTGTAAGCTGTGTTGCACTTGGTAAAGCCTTTAAGGCTTTTACATGCAGCAGGGAGGGATGATTTACATCATTGCTGTTTTAGCGTTTGTAACAGCATGGGCTAATTCCCTGGTCTAAGTAGCAGAGATGTGGATTTTTGTCACCTGACTTGGAGTCAAATCAGACTCAAGTCACAAATTTAATGCCTTTAGTCTCAACTTGACAAAATCAAAAGAGACTTGCAACTTAACTTCGATTTTAACACCTACAACTCGTGGCTTCTCTTGGACTCTTAGACTAAACAAATTCTTGATACCTTTCTAAAGATAAAAAAGTATGTTATGTAAAAAAGATGCAACAAATCAGTTCATTTTCCTTCTCACCCTAAATTAACTGATGTTAACAATACTCAGTCCCAGCAAGTCCACACTTAATTCCCCTGATCCTTTGTTTTGAATCAACCAGACAGCATCAGATGAAGTTGCAGGAGAGAACCACGAAGAAGTTTACCCTATTGGATGCTAGTTGGAAAAAATGATAACAAAGATACGTTTATTGGCGTACAAAAACTAAGCAGAGGTCAACAAAAAATTAACTACAGTATGCAAAATGTGTGGGTCTAAAATTACAGATGGAAATGCACCAACCTCTAACTTTGGTTGACATTTAAAGTGCACAACGAACTGTGAGTCCAGGTTAATATTAACATAATTAGCGAGCCAATACTAAGCTAAAATAAAAAAATAAAAAAATAGCATTACATTTGGTGAAGAGTGCATAGTGATTTGTCCAGGACTCAAAGTTTAGGACTTGGGACTGGACTTGGGACTTGAGTGTAATAACTTTAGACTTACTTGTGACTTGCAAAACAGTTATTTGGTTCCATCTGTGCCAATTAGCCAGAGTCACTGAATACATTTACATGGGTGTGTTGGGCCTCTGATAGAGATGGAGGTGCACAACTTCCAACTTCGTTCGACAAGCTGCACAAGAAATGGTCATGGCTACTTAGCTATCATTAGCTTAACAGCTAAGTAACGTTTTACCAAACTTGTTTTAACAAGGAAATACAAATTTTAAAAAGCATTCATATTTTTTTGTAAATCAATGATATTTTTATGTTGGCATTACATTTGGTGAGGAGCGCATTATAACTTGTTCAGGACTCAAAGTTTAGGACTTGAGATTTGACTTGGCACTTGACAGTTTTGTCGTGGGACATGACTCGGGACTTGTCTGTCTTGATTGGAGACTTAATTGTGACTTGCAAAACAATAAATTGGTTCCACCTCTGCTAATTAGCCAGTCATTGAATACCTGTGTGTGGGTTTGTAGGGCCTTTAATTATTATGTGTGTTTATCAAACATAACATAAACAACATTTAGAAAATGACCATGTAACATGGTATGAAAAAAGTAAGGTCCTTTTTGTTGGGCTTAGGGTGGACATTTAATTTATTCCATGACACTTTATCAGATTACGTTCACTCCGTGCACATGTGCTGCAGTGGTTCAGAAACAAGTGACTTTGAGCTGCAGGCAATTTGGGTTGAGTGTCCCTGTGAGTTTTGGTCTATATGAGCAAGAGAGTGAAAAAGTGAGTGGACTTAGATATTAGGGGGAGAGAAAGGGATTGTGAAAGGAGGTGCTGGACCGTGAACAAGCCATGAAGTGGAAAGAGATGTGATGACTATATTAGGGGTGAAGGTGCTTTTCGTCTAAATGAGTGAATCTTGTCTGAAAGTGTTACTGGGAAGGTCCATGTGATCATGGTCAGCAACACAGACCATCCAGTTTGAAGGCGTCGATGTGGAGCCAGACCTCATGACCTACCACAAAGGAAAGCCAGTGTGTTGCAACAACCCCCCTATTCAGCAACCATCATCGGGATGGGCTAATAACCATAACTAGTAACATTCTGATTCATCACAAGATGCCTCTAAACCACACAAGTGCCACATAGGACTATAAAGGCAGACTTTAATTACAACAGGACACTTATCACACAAGTAAAATAATGATGTGAGGGAGATCCTAAGTGTGGGAAAGTCTGAGTCTTTTCTTTAACAAGACTGAGACATAAAAAAAAAAGACTTTTTGTGATAAAAACAGAATTTGACCACGATCCTGCCTGCCTTCAGTGAGTCAGTGCAAGGGGAGAAAAGGAGGACACGTCACCTCCCATCATCCGTAGAAGTCTTTCTCCTCGTATAGCACTTACTCTAGAGCCTCCCAAGAGTGGCAGAGGGCAAGCCATTAAAGGCATGCTGAAACACTACTGATACTGTCAGAAGGAGACAGGAGACATGGAAAGAAACAAGTTAGGCAGTCTCCACCAAAGGCTGAGACACTTATAGCTCTCACTGTTCCTGTCCATACTAAGAGTGTTAAAGGTATAATGTGTAATGTGTAGCCCCATGCGCCTAATTAATGGGGGGGGGCACCATTTCAACCCCAAGTCACTGTATGGCTTGGATATGAAATGTACTGATGTCAGCCAGTACAGTTCTGCATTTCATTGCCATCTTGGTTTTTTGGAATCAGAAGTGACCATATTTGGACGAGAGGGTAAGCCAAGTGGCCCCGCCCTTTAATATGCATAACTTTGGGCTTTAATAAAATAAATAAAATTCACCCCCTGTACAGTTGTAAAATTAGGTGTAGGGACCATAACTGTTCTTTGTTACCAGACTTTATTTCTGCTGTAAAAGTTTGGCATTTTAACACTGGGGTCTTTGGGGACGGACTCTGTTTTGGAACAAACCTCAAGTGGCCATTCAAAACTGAAGATTTTAGCACTTAATTTTTCAGTGTCTGAGGTTGCTGCTTGCTCCAACGCAACTACTAACAGTAGTGCAGGAATGTGCAAATTTCAACCAAACAGCTGAAACACTGAGAGATGGCCAAAATAGCACTGCTATCTTATAATCTTTATATAATCTTATGATCTCCTTTATTACGTTATAGCTTGCAGCATTATTTGCACTTTCACTTGATAACCAATGTTAGATGTTACCAGTCTAGTTTAGCGTAAAACCTCATCTCTTTATTTGCAAAGAGCTGTCCGCAGTGGTGGAATACCACGCCAGTATTTACTCTTGTTTTGTTTCTTTTTGATCACTGCTTTTCTTTGCTGCTGAACGTGGTTTTTTGGTGGGTGCAGACAGTTGGGATGGTGACAAAGGTTGCTTGCCGTGAGCTTCAGCCATCTTTGTGTTTATTCTGCCAATAACAGGGTGTTTTAAGTCATTTTTTCAGCCCATTTTAGAGGAAACCACACCCACTTCCACATGATGAAAGTGGGCTGCTAAATATCAGGGCCCTGTTACTGGCTGCCAGCCTACTGCTGTGGCAGGAAGTCAGGTGCTGGCTCAAAGAGGTGTGTCATTGCTGGGCGCCCTGTGAAACAGCACAGTTTGACTTTATCAGTGGCCTTGAGTACCACCCTCTCCAAATCCACTGAGAACCTCTACCCTGTTTCATCCGTCTTCATAAAGGCAGGACATTTGGTTTTGACGCCCTTCTACCTCCTTTATGTTTACGTCTTATTTACATGTATACGTCTCCTGTGTCGCTGGCTGAATTTGAGTCGCGACAGGGAAATCACAGTGTGTGCAGTGAGTGCAGATAACTCCCAGATTGCCACTGTAAATAATAAAATGTTCTCAATTAGTTGCCTGGTTAAATAAAGGTTAAATTAATAAAACAAACAAACAAAAATGGCATTTGGCTTCAACTCCATGCCGTCAGCGCCCAGATCTTCCTGCTCACCTGCTGGCAAAAGTTCGGTGGACCTCTGCCACACACACAGCTCACACTACAATGACACAGCTGGTTGAAAATCGGCAAAGTTTCCCTTTAACTATCCTCATTGCTATTTTTCCAAGCTAATGTAGCCTGGGGCCTTGACGTCTGACAGCCTGCTTTCATCATGCAGAAGTGGGCGTGGTTTCATTTAAAGTGGATTGGAAAAATGACTTAACCAGGGGCTGTAGCTCTATTATAGATCCCTCTTCTCTTGGCAAGACATGCCTCTCATAGCATTCAAGCTTTAGGATCGGATAGGCATCCATGCTCGTGCAAGGCAATGGGTGAGTGTTGATTCTGACCACACAGGAGAGCCTGGGCTTGCAGAGCATGTTGAAGGCTCCAAATCCAGGGGTGTGTGGACACTGGAAGACAGCCAACAGCAGGCACTCAGCCATGGGCATTTACCCTGCAGACCTCCTACCCTCTCTCTGCTTCTCCAGCATGCTCTGTGGGCGCCGGCTGTCCTCTCACCCGCGACAACTGCCTCTCCAGCCCCGGCAAAGCTTCCAGCATGCTCCCCGGGCTCTGGGTTGACTCTCAGCTGCCTGGCTATATCCCACAGCCCCTACCCAGCCACTGACCCAGGATGTGCTCTGCCTCTCCTCCAGAGAACCAGAGGGAACCAGAGGGAGAGCAGAAGGTCAGACGGGTCTGTGCCCACGGCCGAAGGCCCTCTGTCTGCTTTCTTCCAGTGTCTGCAGACTAAATTGGCTTTTGGTGCTCCTGCTTTCCAAACGTTTGTATGGTATGATTGGGCGAACAACGTTCCATGCTGTAGCCAATCACAGCAAAGTGGGGCTCTAGCCAGTTACAGCATAGTAAAGGTTTGGTGGCCCTGCTCTTGAATCATTGTTACAGCATGATTGGATGAGCATGTTTCCCGCTCTAGCCAATCCAAGCACAATAGCGCAATAGTGTGGTACTTGTTAAAAGAAAAAGCTGTGGGATCCATAAAAATGCAGGGCAATGCCTTAAATGTAACTGACGAGCCCTTTGGTAGCTCAACTTCTTCGTCTTCTCATGGTGGACTGAGGGCAGACTGGACGCCACAGTGACTTACCTCCTGAGGTACAAGTGGTGTTACAAGACAGGACGGGCCTGGGCTCGCCGGTTAGCATGCTCATTTCAGTAAATAAAAAAAGACATCTTTGATGTCAAAACTCTTACTTCTTCACATTCTATGATATTTCTCAGTTATTTTTTGAATATTTTAAACCAAAATTCTGGCCATATCTTACATATTGCACCTTTTAGGTGCCAGATTAACATTGGCCTAATTTAATAATCAAAATTTCATGGAGCGCTTAGAGGAGATGCAAGATATGAAGCTACATATAAATGGCAGAAGAAAGAGTGGATGTACCAGCCAGAACAGTTATGACAATGAAATGAAAGGATAAGACAACATGAAGTGATTAAGTAAGGTATTGGACCACCCTGCCAGAACAGCTTGAGTTTCAGGTCAGCATCTGTTTTTCCACTCATTAACTCGAGTTTTTCCTTAAATCTATCTGTTTCTGCATAACTGTTCCAGTAAGATTTGCTTTTAGAAAATAAAGGTTATATTTTGTTTCTTTAACATGTAAGAGATTATATAACAGATCTACTGCACATTGAAATACAGTAATTGAAATTGAAACAACAAATATGTGTAATTTAGACTTAAAATGTAAAATTAAAAACTATATACAGTACTTGAAGATCTTCCTCCCATGTGTTCTATCACCCTGCTAAATGAATGTCATGCATTTGGAATCATATGAAGGCAACAAAGGATGGAAAACCAGCTAAGGAGAACCCTTGGGACATCACAGCACAGCCTGTGGAGCTGGAGCCACATCTGATGAAAGAAACAAATAAAAACAATCTGTAAAGGTTCCAACCACACACACAATCCCCTGACCACAATTTGGTCCATTTGGGAGTTAAATAGAAAAGAAAACACGGTTCAGAGTGTGTGTGTGAAATCGCTAGGTATTCAGAGGTGGGCAGAAGAGAAGGCTGGACCCATTAACTCGTATGTTGGGTTTGGGTGTCTTACTTTACACCTTTTCTGATCAGGGGTCAATCTTTCAATTAAATCCACCACACTGTCATAAATGTGGCATTAAGAAAGGTGTTTCACCATTGCCAATGTAAGTCCCACCTAGTTTGCTGGGATGATGCTTATTTGTGAGAAATATGAGGAGGGGGAGTAGAGGAAGAGGTGGTGGACAATGATACGCTCCACTGGCTGATGTACAGTGACAGACTGTCTGCAGTAAGAGGGGAATGTTGCATGTTAGGCAGGTCAGCAGATGCTGGGCTGACAGTCGATGAAATATTCAAGTCAAGACACTGCTATCATGGATCTGATGTCTGTAATGTCTCAGAAACACACCCTGGGTAAGGACAAGAAATGTGTTCCTGAAGTATGGTATATGTCACTGGGACATCAGATCACAAGAAAAAATTACCAGGGATGTTTTTCATTTACCTTTATCCGAGTCAAGTCAAGCCCACCTTACTGTGGGGGCTGAGGTACAATCTCATTAGCACTAACCTCTTTTCTTTGAGTCTACTTACAGCATAATATCCAAGGACATCACCTTTCTCTTTTGAAAGAGCGCAGATTAAAATGATTACAACAGACACTGGAGTATCCCAAGAGTTCTTTCAAGGTGTGCTTACTTGCTCATTCTGGAGCTTTTGACCATACACATCAGTAGATTGAGTTTGCTCAGTTATCATGAAATGTAATGTTAACTTTCCATTTTTTTATTCTTCTGATAGGTCTTTCTTGACCTCGGAAACAGCAGTTGACAAAACAATCCAAACCAGTGTTTAGGTACCTAATGTTGGTCTTGGTCTCGAGACCAGTCTTCAAACCACTTTTTGAAGGACTCTGTCTCGTCTCGCACTCGTCTGCATTTTTACTTAGTCTTTTCTCGATCTCAGACAAAGAGAACTTGGGATTTTATTTCAAGACCTGTCAAGACCAAAACTATGAGGATATCACTATATTGCCTGTGCAAGAAAAAGAGTGTTGAACAGAGACAATTGATTTTAGCTCCTCCATGTTCGTCTCTATTTGTTTGGTCATAGAAAACCAAATTGCCATACATTAAGTTCATCTATGCAATTCCTTTTGATTATTTTATCAAAACATTTCTCATAGTACTTAAAGACCAGTTCATAATGTTTGTCACAATAATTTCCCGGTACATAAAATGAAACATCGCTGAGCAAAAAGTTGCCTAAATTGGTCAGTTTTTAGCCACCTTAAAAAAATAATATCAGTTCAAGACTTCATTGACAAAAACAATCATTTAGCTTCAGACTTTGGGAGTTGCTGGTCTACTACTGCCTCCATCAGTTAGTGTGTCAGATAAAGCAGTGAAAATATTCCAAATACTATAGCGCACACCTAAACTGATATTGTTTTAGGTGGGTCTTTTTAGGTGACTAAAGTACATAAAATTAGCACAACAGAAACGTCACATAAGTCGGACCACAGCGTTGAACTTCTTGAGCGTTGACCTATCTTTAAACATCACAGTTATAACTGAAAATGAGGTGTTTTAATGGGGATGTGGCACCTTGAGATCAATTTCAAGAGTGCCTATTGTGTGTATGTTTAACATTTTATCGTAAGTCTGTCGTGCAGTGCGTGTCTTGAATTGGTCTAAGTTTAGGTGGTCTTGACTACAACACTGATCCCAACTCAAGGTCCTCTTTCTGGCTTGCTAGAAAAATAATTAAAAAATAGTTACTGATATAGAAAGAAATAAGCTCAATCTATTTACTCTTTTTTTTTTAATAGTTAATGCCATCTACATATTAATTTACTGTCAACCACATTTTACATAACAGGCCAAGCTATGTGCTAAGTATGTTACTGTCCCAGACCAGTCAAATTGAAATTGTAGATCACTGTTTGTACAACATACTGAAGAGACTCGATACTGTAGAAACAGAAGTTTAATCCCTTTACATTACCACCATCTACTGGTACATATCGCCAGTGCACCCTCTACAAATGTGAGTACAAGTCTTACCTCTATATTCAAGCTACACAGTAGCCGAAGCCAATGTAAACAATATTCTATTAACAAAGTTGATGAACAAGTTACTTCATGAAACAGAAACATGCTTAAGTCATTAATCATAGTCACGATAACAGTTTCACACAAAGGGTTGGATATTGTTGTGTGAACAACATAGACACTGCAGCAGACGTAACAGCACCAATTGGAAAATGAGAACTTTATTACACCACACAGACACTGTATATCAAGTCACTTTCAAAGCATGTAGCTTATACAGTTAGTCCTGAAAACTGGCTTCACTGAATATGAAGCCAGACCCAAGTTTTGTAATTTCCAAGAAAAACAAAAAACAAAAAAAACGAACATGCCCATTAACATCCATTACCTCTGGACACTTCACAACATACAGAGTAGATCTGAGCATGCCAGACTCCTGAAAACCCCAATAACTTTGCATAATAATGTACTGTACAAACTTCTATTGCATATTGACGTACTGTACAAAACCATTAAACTGCTCTGTGATAGAACTGTAAAACATGAACCAGGTTTAGGATTAGGTTTAGTATGCTGTAGTGTGGATGGCGAAATGACACTGGTGTAGAACTGAAGGTGCATGAAAAACAGTTGAAGCTGGGCCACAGCCATACACACATTGACATATCCTAGATATTCTAACCCGTTGAGTCCCAAATTAGAAAACCTGTGAAAAGCACCTGTGACTCATTTGTGCTAAGGCAACCATGACACTCCTATGTAACATGAAGGCAAAGAAATCAGCTGGAACAGTAACTGAGCTGCCATATCAACACAAATTGTAAATGACTAGTTACCATGAGACGGGCACTTCTTGCGTTCGTACCATAAGGTGTTTTAAGTGCAGATTAAAACACAAGTTATGGGAGCAAACCACACACAAGAATATATGAAAACAAAGAGGAAGGCCTATTGAAATGGTGTTAGTGCCTCGTGGGCACATAAGCTAGATGTTATACAAACAGGGCAAAACAGACTCCTACGACCTTCCAGTGAGGCACAGGTATCGATCTTGGCTTTTACATCAGCACCCAAAACAGTACCAATACCCACTGGCAAAATCAGAAATTTACATGCTTGGAATGGATCAATATGACTCTCCAGCACACACAAAAAAACATCAAGCAAAGTACCATCAAAGGGTCAATTCACTAAAATCGCAATACAGTATCAACATGGATAGATACCACAGGGATAAGTGAGAGAACATCTTCTATTTTCTGATTTGGGTAAACTGACCCTTTAACACCACCTCACAAGATATGCATACGATACACCAATTAGCTGAGTAGCAATTGTGATCATGACAGTATATGTAGCCACTGGTAAAGACACAAAACAAATAATATAGCCTTAAAAGTCAGTACCCTCATAATTGCCTCAGATCACTGCTTGTCAGGTTTTTCCATTATTTTGCATACTACTATTACCACTGCCAGAGGCTTCGATTGCACCTGATTAAACAATAAAAGAAAACCCAAAGAATGGCAGAGTAGCATGTTTCACATGAGCGGAAAGATTCAAAACAGCTGGTCTGAGGTTTTCACCCCAATGAAGGAAAGACTCCAACAAGTAAATCAAAAATAAAACTGTGAATTAATTTGATAAAAACTGGAAGATTGCATGTGTCACTAATTTGGTGAATTGATGTTCTCTCAGACTGTGGTGATCCATCTTCTTCAAAATACATCTTTTGGATATACTATACATACTTATAAGTATGAAAATAGATTGTGTAGATTGAATGGATCTAAAATTTAAAATTTCATGGACTAAAATTTAAAGAGGGGGCAGGAAGAAGAGCGAGAAGAGAAGGTTAAAACAGCAACACATTTACAATCTCAAATTATTATTTACAAAAACAAAGACTTTGTATAAAAAGTATACATCTAGGAATAGGCCTGTGGCACACCTGATACATGAGCAGAGTTGACACGATGCAGATTATCCTTCTAGCCTCAGGGTGAAAACACTGTTTCTGTGAGACAAGATTCAACACACGCACAAGGCAGCGTTGTGGTGCTGTGGTAGGATACTGCTTTCCTCAGAGGAGCTTCTCTTTTGAGCGCGAGTTTGACGGGATTCACTTTGTACATTGCTATGAGGCGTCTTCTGGGGGAAATTTTTGTTGGAGGACCAGCCGAGCCGACGGGGAGGACCTCTAAGTTCAGGGGGGATGTGTGGGGAACGGCGAGACCTTTTTAACGGAGGAGCAGGAGTGGCGCAGTCCATTTGGGTTGTTGAGTCTTGCTTTTCAAAAACATTCACTGAACCGTCTGAGGGGGGCAGTGTGGCCCTCACGGAGTCAACGTCCGGTAAGAGCTGTGCTGTGGCACAGGAGGCTGCTTCATACAGCCCAAATGCCTGCTCCAGAGCTGTGGAACTTTCTTTGAATGGGGAAGCATTCACTGCAACACTCCACTGTAATAAAACAAATAAAATTTGAATCAATATTAAATGAAACATTTCATCATCCAACTTACTCAATCAAATTACTGATACAAGTAATACACCTTTATTTATAAAATCTACATTCATTCAAATTCTGTCACACACAGCTTTTTAAAGATGAGACATACAGATGAAAGCTGTTACAAATGGACAAAGACCATAATCATGGGAATAAACAATAGCTTAAAATAATATTGGATTAAGATGTGTTCAAATGGTTCTACGTTGAGTTTTAGGTGTGGTGCAGCATGTTGTAGAAAATGTAGGCAGTCAATGTAGACATATGAGTTTCACTTTGAAGAATGCTGGCGCCTGGCATTTCTCTGCTTGCACAATGTAGTGTGACGTATATTCATTTTATGAACTTCACGCCTGTTTACTTCCTGTCAACTCTGCAGTTACGCTACCCTTAGCCTTGTACCTTCGTGATCACTGTGCTTTTTTATCCTTTAAGTTACTTTACTTTTCACAGTCACCTTTCTACATATTGTTAATAGTATTTACTGTTCTTTTTATATATATAGTGTTTTTGATCGTTTTAATAGCTATGTCAGCCAGCAAGCTAGTCTAGCTAACTATTAAAATGTATGTGTGTATTAAGGTGGTCAGCTCTATGGAGCTTTACTGCTCGCTTTCGTAAGACAGTGTACGTTGGTCACTTTAATACTTTTGGTAGCTCTTCGAAGCACTAAGTGTAAAAGACAGCCTGTAGCAATCTGGAGTTAGCTAAGCTCTGACTATCAGGCTAATGTTGGTGCTACACTAAGTGATTAGCTAATGGCACTAATGGTTATCTAAGACACCAAGGTGATCTTTAAAACAATCAAAACCTCAATGTACAACACAAATGGTAAATACTATCTACAAAGCTATGTACAATGTACAAAGCTAACTGTGAAAAGTGAGGTAACATGAACTGACTTAAGGATGAAAAAGCAGTGTGATCGCTGAGGTTGAAGGCAAAGGTGGTAACATTACTGCAGAGTTGACAGGAAGTAAACTGACAACACTTTTCACAGTTGGCTTTGTATCTCACATATTAATAGTATTAACCGTTCCTTTTCATATAAAGTATTATTGACCCTTTTGATAATCACCTTAGTGTCTTATTAGATAAATGATAACTATTGTTAATCACCCAATATAGCACTGACATGAGCTTCATTTTTATAACTAATGTCAGCCGCTATGGCTTTTTTTCCCCAGTGCACAAGAGAGATGCCAAAAACATTATAGAGACTGACACACATCATCTTGCGAAAGCCAGCAGTGAAGCTCTGTAGAGCTGACGGCCCTCCTCATAAACGTGACAGTGCTTTTTTCATTTTAGTAGCCAGCTACGCTAGCTGACTAGCTAACGTCACTATTTAAAGACTGAGGTGATTATCAACATAATCAATACACTATATACAAACACGAACACTGAATACTACCAACAGTCTGTACAAATCTAATGGTCAAAAGTGAAGTAGCGTTAACTAACCTAAGGATGAAAAGCACTGTGATCTCTGAGGTCGGAAGTAAAGATAATGTTACTGTAGAGCTAAGAGGAAGTTCATAAAGTGGATATAGGTCTCACTACATTGTGGAAGTAGAGAACTTTGAGGTAGAAGCACTCTCAGATACTCCATCTTGAAACTATTTACTTAAAAAATGGTCTGTTCAAAATGCTATTGAGACAAAATAAGAAAGATCAAATAAACATCTTCTCCTTCCAAGGAAGAGTCATGGAAATGCATTTGTAGTCTTCAGATACTGTCTTTTACCAAAATTAAATGAGGGGACAAAATAATAGGGATATTAAAAAATGTTTGCTGCCATTTGTTCATGATCATTTCTTCCACAGCAATTTAGAAAACTGTCATCTCACCTGGAACATATTAAGACTGAGCAGAAGAAACTAAGGGTGTAACATCTAGTATACCTTGATTAGTGTTGGCACTCTGAATTATCTTTTTAAAATGGTTTCAATATCTTTTAATGAGTCAAGGACTACACTGTCTCCCTCTACTGGCTACAGTGGGAAGAAGGTTTAAGGTGGTACTGGTGATGGTTATCATCTTTTAAATTGGTTATCTCACTTTCTCGAATGGTTTTGGTTAGTACTGGGCAACATATCTAAAGAAATTATCTACTCTTAAAGCAGTGCATTATCAATACCACTGTAATCAGTGCTCCCAGGCAGAGAGGACCAACCAGATGTACAGGAAGTTTGGAATTTTTATGCCCAACTAGCTGAATGTTTACCACCAGGTTCCACTAGACAAACCTGACTATTCAGCTGATAGGTAATATAAGACGTTGGCTGGTCATGTTGCTGACGCTTTGATACATTTTTATAACTGAGCAGTCACCTCACTACCACTCCAGGCATGGCCATCCCTCATGTTCTTCTCCATATATCTCATCTTCTTCAAAAAACATGTCATCCTCATGCTCCTCCTGTTGACCCCGAAAACAAAGAGTGATTTGTTGAAACCAGTGGTCCACTGATAGAAACTGCTGGTATGACCTTCGGTCAAGAGCCAGTGGTGTCTACAAATGTTCATAATTTAGCTGGTGAAGGTATTAAACAAAATGACCATAAAACATGGACTGGAATATATAAAAGGACAATACAGTGAATAGCAAACAACATATAAACACACAAAAATATTCAGTATATTTTTCCATGGTCAGAGTGGCCCTGAGGTCCTTTCCCTGCAGTGACCAACTCTGTATTTGGAAAATATATGTCATTTTGCTGTATGATTTTTATGGTTCATCCTAATGAAACATTACAAAAGGAGGATACAACAAAGCTATGGCACTGACCTTTGGGACCGCACATGTGTTATAAGTAGTTCCTGGGAATGGAACGTGGTCAATTCCTGTGGACATGTCAACAACAATCTCATCTCGATGCATAGGGATAGGTGGGCCTCCGCGCTCCTGTAACGCCAGGACAATAACTGTTGTGTTGTCTGCTCGAAGCATGCGCTCTTTCCAAAACAGTAGGGCTGTGCATCCTAGTCTGCGGGCACAAGACATTCCTTTTGGTCCCTGAAACAAAAAGAAGCAGGAGAAGGAGAAAGAAAATTAGGATTTTAGAAAATCTTGTCAATTCTAAAGTTTCAAGGGTCTAACAAGTGTGAAGATAAATACTACTGCTACTACCATTTTCATCCTGTCAGAATTATAATAAGATCAAACTCTTATGATTTTATTCTGACATTGAAAATTTGTGTGCGACATTGCCAGTGCTTGAAAAGTCATTTTGCATTAGGATGCCATTTGTTGCACAATGACGTACCACCATTTTGTCGTGGCTATAACACATATTGACAGCATTCTTGGGTGGCATCATATTCCACAGTCCATCACTGCCGAGGATGATGTAGCGATGCCGTCTGGGGTCAAGGGTCATTACGGTGGTATCAGGCTCTGGCGAAACCACAAACTCCCCACTGTAGAAATCGTAGCTCCATAGATCACCTTTCCACAGATAAGAAATCACTGTCACTTGTGGAGCAATAACACAACAAAAATGATTCATTGCAAACACACAGTTTAACTTTGTGGATGCTAAACCTAACAAACAGGGTGTCATCTTTACCGAGCGATCTGGCCACAGCCAGGAAGGGGATCTGGTCAATGACTGTACTCCTCCTCACAGGGCCATTATGGGTCAGCCGGGGCCTCTTCCACACAACACGGTTCACCCCAGATTTCTTCATTACGCTACAGTTACAAGAATAACACAACATACTTCAGTACAAAGAGAAGTGTTTAAGATTAAGAGGAAATACAGCAATGTTGAAAGGAACAAGTGCAAGAAAATACCAACCCCTCCATGTGATGTTATATGGCTGTTTGACGTAGCCCCTGACCTTATAATACAACTCTATCTTGAAAATGCCTTGTGAGGTCCTGTTCACCTACTCACCTGCCACCCAGTCGTTCAATCCTTTCTTTTTCTTTAGGAAGTTCTGGTTTATGGTCCTGTGTTATTTCGAGTGCCTGGAGCCTGATATCAGAGTCATTTTCTTGCACTCCAACCACTACAGCTGAATCCCCTACATGGGCAACGTACATGTGAACTCCACGGATCACAATCACGCTGGCTGTGGTGCCTGATGTACTGGGAAGGCCTGTAATAGTCTTTGGCCATTCCGCTGTGAGGGAAAAAAGAGAAATACAAATGAATGTTAATCGCTGATCAAATGTGGTCTTTGACTCTGATAAACACACAGTCGTGTTGGAATGTTAGTTGTTTGCATAATTAAAGGCTGCAAATCAATCAGTGTGCTCCAGTCCCTTTGTTTCCACTTGCAAATATGGTCAAAGTTTGTAGGGAAACACTGCTGTTGGTAGTATCAGTAAGGGCAATAACACAATGCCAAAATGTTGAACTATGATTATTACCATACAATACTAAAACTGCAACATACAGGTGAATGCATGCAATGCTGCATGACTATGCTTTTTTAGATTTTAGATGATGAAAAAGAAAAAAAAACACAAAGCAGGAAAATATGAAAAACCAACAAACTGCAAGCTATCACTATCAAATAGCACTACTGATGAAGACGAATCCTGCTTGCCAGGGATCAGAGGGTTGTTTCATAAAGCATGATGACCACATAAGACAGGCTTACTTGAGTAAATCTGGCTTATTTTTGGGAAATTCATTTTCATAAAGCAGGCTTAAACAGGTTAAACCCACGTTACCATAGAAACAAAGAGTATCCCTGCAGAGTAGCCACATACAATTTAGGCTAGGCTTAGACTTAGCTTCAGCTCTGGCTTAAAGGTCCAATGTGTAGAATTTAGGTGGATATATTGGCAGAAATGGAATATAATAAATATGTTTTCTTTAATGTACAATTAGTTAAAAAAAAGAAATACAGTGTTTTTGTTAACATAGAATTAGCCATTTAGATCTACATAAGGAACGGGTTCTCGTCTGCGGATATTGCCATGTTGCAACGCCATATTTGTACAATAGTCCTGACTAGATAAACTAAACACTGCTTCTAAATAGGGCCATTCATGTTTTTGCCTTTTCACTCTGGCCACCATAGTTAACAGTCCCTGCATAGTGAAAGCATCGCAAAAACTGGATTTGTAACGTGAAATTGCTTTATTCAGTGTTTTCGATGGTTTTAATCCCCTAGTCTGTCTTGGAGAGGAAGAGACCACTGGATAATTCGGCTCCTGCTAAAAACCTTCTGAACAATGAACACTGAAAGAATTCTAACCAGGCGAAGTTTCAGCTGATTGCAATCTGCAGTCCTTACTGCTAGATGCCACTAAATCCCCCTAAATCTTACACACTGGACCTTTAATCCAGTATTACTAACCAGACTGAAACACACCATTTTCTACCAAATTACACCCCAACAGTCCCTTATTACTGCACACAGTTACTCTATACTTGTGTCAGGATTGGTGTTCACTGGTGATCTACAACATTCTGCCAAAGGTTCTCTTAGCTTCCTGTCTTTGTCCATTTTCACTTTAACATTTCATCATTCATATCATAGGTTTATTATGACCATCATGGTGTGCTTCTCTCTTTTCTTCATATTAAACTGCTGTGATCTGAGCTTCATGTCTCAGATTTATGTTTTAGTGTTGTCACTAAGTGACTGTTCTTTGCTTATCAGAGGAGGAGGGTGGCTGGACTGTAACTCTTTTTAACTCTCCCTGAAGCTACAAATATTTTTCTTTGAGCCTCCCTGAGTGACTGGTAGAAAATGCATGACCCTTCCCCCACCACAAATTAGCAGTTAGATTTTGAAAACTTACCCTCTGATGTTAAAAAAGTTAAAGACAAAATCCTGGAGTTGAAGAAAGCCTAGTTTTTTATTCTTGTTGTGCATGCTGGTTTGTTAGTGCATAAGGTTTTGTTTTTGGCTAAATTTAAAGACCATGTAGAGTAAAGTGAGTTTGATGAAATATATTTTAAGCTCAGCTTTGGTAATGTTTTTTTTTCTGACGAAAGCATTGATCACACATGTGTCCAAGGACCTTTGGAAAATTTAAAATCCAATTATAATTCCTGTTTTTATAGGTTTCTGGCTATGATAAAAGGGGTAATTTTGGCGTTTGTTTTTTTTAAACTGGTGGTAAAATAAATACAACCATTTACATTTGTATGCCCCTCCCCCAAGCCAAAATACATAACAAAAGCCCCTCCCTTGTGCTTAAAAATTATTCAACATGCCTCCTGCTTTTTGCACCACCCTCTCCCCCTTATAAGTAATGAACAGTCCCTAAGAAGACTTTTCAAGTCCTGCTTCTCATAGCCTCCTTTATAAACCATATTCCTGATTCAGTGACTTTCTATGCATCCTTTCTGATATACATTCATTTTGCAGAATACTTCAAATTAGGGGAGAAGACATTGTGTCTCTATTAAATTAAGAGATGGGTAAACAACATAGGCCTACACATGCTATCAGTATCAGATGTTAAAACTGAATAGTAAGTATATTACACAGATAGTAATGCACTGCCTAAAGGAAAGCGTGTGATGCACAGAGTGAACAGAAGCACAAGCACCACCAATAAAGCACCACATTGTAAACAGACTGGAACCAGACATAAGCCCAAATTGACAGAAATATGGTTTCATAAAGCACAGACTCAGATTACACATCTAAATTAAGTTATCTGGGTCTTCTGAAGGGTTTCAGAGCACCATGTTTACCCTTTTAACCCTTAACCCACTTATCTAATGCTGTGATGAAAACATTCATCAGAGCTTTAGTGTAGACGTTATCAACTCTGAGAGCTGTGTTGTGGTCAGATTACAGCTCACTGTGTTTCTGTAATGGGGATGGGCCAGTCGGCAGATCGCTGGGAATACCAGCTGAGTAGGATACTGTCTCATGTGACACAGTTTGCAGTTTAACCTTGCTGAGACTGTGACAGCAAGGCTTAGAGGCAAAGAACAGCTGTAAACATTAGAGGGGAAAAAATGCAAGTTTCCTTACGTAGTTCTTTCCACATTGCATGATGACAGGCGATGAAGCCTTTCTTGAGAGCAGCGCATACTTCACTGTGATCCTTGGACCAAAACCCCCGCTGCCTTTTCAACAAATCCCACAGATTCTCTCTTGCGAAATGTGCAGCTTCTCGACCCCCGTGGCCATCAAAAACAGCGAAAAACGCCACAGACTTTCGAGTGTCGACGGCATGCTCTGCGACTTTTTCCTCTGATGCCGGTGCGCTGTTGTTGCCACTGTCCTCATTTGCCAGACTCTCTACCCACATTGCAGAAGCTGGGCCAGATTCGGCAGCACCGCTATGGTCATGAGTCTCATTTTCAGTCTGTTTTGTAGATCCACTCTCGGCTTTCCCCTGTCCTCCATGTCCCTGCGACTTTGGATAATCTTCGGCTGGCGACGGCGACTGCGTCGGCTCGTACTCGATTCTTATCTCGACAACATCCTCCATGTATTTCCTCCCCCCTTGCTCGGAAAAAGCGCTCATGCGAAATATAATCCCCTCGTCCATGATTGTGAACGGCTAATGGTAATTATCTAAGCAATAAAGGGGCACATGTAGTTGCTAACTGTAGCTTGTAAGCTAAATTTTTGAACCGATTTTGCCGCGATTCGATGGCCGAAGGCTTCCTTCCTTTTTGTTTATCTTCTCCGAGACGTCCCGCTGTACGTAATGACGTAATGTTTTTCCACCTATCAACTCTGCAACTACGCATGGCATGCCTGGCTATGCTGCCTTTACTGGCGCTCGAAAAAATTGGAAATACAGGTGGCGATCACGTTACAGACCACAAGAACCTGCAAATAGTCTTGAATGTGACCCCTTTAATGACTCACTTTATAATATCACCCTCAACGTGTCATAGATGAATCCCAGCTGCTGCGCCCAAGCATTAGTAACGTTATGGTAAATCATAGGAACTTTAGGAAGTAGAAGCATCAAGGAATAAGGAGACATAAACGCCGCAAATTTTGCACAGAATTCACCTCACCATGGCAGAACGACAGTCAAAGTAAGCATACAATATTTAAACATTTTTCTATTATGACTATAAACTGTAAGGTTATAGTTGTGAAAGCTGCGGGTCTATCATTCACATATTTGTTCATATTTTCAAACACAATAACGTTACAGCTTGAGTGCAGCTTTTAAATTTCGTGGAAATGGCTATAAACTTTGAATTAATCACTGCAAATTAAGCTAACTCGATACTAAGCTAATTAAACCTAGCTACTCAAACCGGCAACGTTAAACTACTACTTGACAGAGGAGAGGTATAAATACCTGTTTCCTTCTTTATCTTTTTAAAAGTATTTCGTTAAAATTAATTAAAAGGTTTCAATGTAATAAAAACAGGTCTGAAAATGTTCAAAAGCAGTGTAATTGGTAAAGGGGAGGCTATAATTGTTTTTCAAGGAGGCCATGCTGACATGTCACAGCAGGAAAAGCACAGGTGTAAGTGGTTAAATTAATGATGACTGAATTCCATTTAGCAGTTTTATTTTCAGGGTATTGTGTATGCTAGCTCACTGTCACACTGCCATGGCTTACTGGAATACTGGGACACAATAAAGCCATCATTATTATTAGTAACACCTGTTCTTTTTCTGAAATGCCTAGTCAAAGTTCCGCAGTGAAAATGGCCTATCCTACTCCTCTGCCAGTGTCAGGACAGCAGTCTCCACCTGGCTGTTGTGGAGGTGTGTTGGCATGTCAGCATTTCTCTGACTCTATATCAGCTTATTAAATGTGGTTCATGAAGATATTTTTAATTTGCTTGTATCTTGCAACATTTTCTGTAGATCCCAAGATGCAAGTTTCAAGTCCAGCATTTGTCTTCAGTCGTGGGTGTGTTTTTGTGTCCTGTGGGAACTTGGGGTAGGTGTTTGCATGTGTGCGTCTCATCTCACAAGGGAGGTTCATGAAACTAATTACAGACTGACACAATCAACACTATTGTGACAACTTAAAATACCGATTCTCCCCATTAAGTTAATTGCAAAGCCAAGAAGATGTTAGGTCTGCTGAATGAACAGATTCACTCACAGTCACTGTAATTAATTTGTTTATGTGACACGAAGGATTCATTTAACACCATACTTGTTGTTCTATAAATACAGTGCACTGTGCCAAGGTTGCTGACAGGGTGAATGTAATGCTATGTCTGGTGTAATTTTATTTTAAAAGGATATGGATCATGTCATAGTGTTGCAGTGTTTTAAAAGAATGCAATAGTTTCCTTTTAAAAAACCCCCACAGTCTATAAAAAATGATAATCATATTTTGGGTTTTTATTTCTTCATGGTGTGTTTGCATGAGCTCTTATCAAATAGTGCTACAGTAATGCCAGGTGGAAACAGTTACTGCAGTCAAAGAACCATAATTCTCAACCTTTACCTCCCTCCTTCACATAAATAGTTTAAAACAGAGAAAGGCACAATGACAGCACACGTATATTTTACCACAAGTAAAATTCTCTTATGTGTTGTATGGTGCTCACAGGGAAACCACTTTCACATTCCTCTCAGCACTGATTTCTCTTCTTTCAGGGAAAATCTTTACCTCTCTCTTGTGTATGAGAGAGGTAGAGAGTGAGTGAGAAAGGGAGAGAGTAGATACACATGTTAAAGGGGAGAAATAGGAATTTCCCACATTATACTTTCCCCTCAGTGTCTCCATCTCTCCTTCATCTCTTAATACCCAGAACTCTGACCTTGACTTTAACCCTGAAAACACTGTGATTTAGTATTCACCCTTTTCGTCATTAACTTTTTTTTTCTTTCTTCTCTCGTTTGTTTCCTCTTTCCTCCTTCCCTCCCTCCTTCTTGTCTTTTTCTTTCTTTTTCCTTCATCCTCTTCACTGTTTACGTCCATTAATAGTCTAGCCCTCTGAGAGACCCTGTCTGCACACAGGCCACTATTACAGATGAAGAGGCAAAGTGATTTCCATGTAAATGGTGTCAGAATGTCATTTTCAAGTGAAGCTGCTGAGAAAATGAATTCCTGAAGACGAGAGAGATTACCAAGGGGCAATGACACCTGGATTGTATTCTCACAGATTCCCCATGCAGCTGTTGTATAATGGTCCATCCACAAAAATAGCTTTGTTTGGCTCCCTGACTGTGTAGATGCTGAAGTGTCAGTCAGCCCATCCAAAAAGGAGGAAGGAAAAGGGACTCAAATATTACCATATAAATGTATGGTAATATAACCATTTTTGATATGAGCAAATCACAGTTAAACTGTGTGTGTGTGTGTGTGTGTGTGTGTGTGTGTGTGTGAGTGAGAGTGAGAGAGAGAGCAATCTTACTGTGGGCATTTCTTTCCTCATCAACGTACAGTATAGTCAAAGTGTAATGATAAATTGATGAGGGTACAAGGTGAATAGATTATATTTGGACCTTAGTCAACCTCAGGCCTAGCCATTAGTCTATGTGACAGGTTCACCATACAGCTAAAGAATCAAATATTGAGACCAACACCAATAATGAAACAAGGCAAACACAGACTTGGACCAAGGGTCAACAGGTTTCTCTAACCTCAATCTGAATCTCTTTTTTCTTTTTATGACAGAGAAAAGACACTTCAGGAAAATGCCTGCTGGCAAGACTTGCACAGAGGTTAGTACAGGTTTATCATCTCACTGCTACAGCATGACCATCCTAAGTAACTTGATTGTGAGAGTTGAAATACCAGGGTGGATTACTCAACACTAAAACATTTCAAGACATATTAATGAGCTGGGGACAGTCAATACAGTTAATGATGTTGTCCGCATTTCATTTGAAAATGTTATGTCTGAATAAATATGTAAATAATACTGTATGTGTAAATTATATCTGCATATATCTACTTCATTGCCTTTTATAAATCAAGCTTTATGTTCTTAGAAGGTTGTGCGTGGTAGAAGAAAAATATGAATTTATTTAGAAGATGAATGAATGCAAAGAGGTATCTTTTAATATATAATTTGTTATAAATAATATTAAAAGTATCTCAGTGCTGGGCTGTGGCATTTGCTTTTGCTCAAATGATAGAAAACCTGCAACGACTAGAATTCACTGCGTGGATATGTACCAATAAATGTTTCCCCTGGTGGGTGACGTAATGCAAGCTTGTCCATCTTGTCCATTTTGACACAGGAAACAATGTGGCAGCCAGTGAGTGACAAATGATCCTGTTGAAGACTGAGCTAAAGTATGTTTCTGAAAATATTTTAAGCGAGACATAGGAGATACAGGCACAGAATCCTGGTTCATATTTGATAAGCACTGCTTTGTTTTACCGTTTGATCCAGGTCTGTAGGAACCCTGCTCAGCCTTGCAGCCAATTTTTCCCAGTGGCCAGTTGCAGTACTGCATTGTAGGATTTAGGGGGATCTATCATCAGAAATGGAATATAATAATGTTTATTTAGTGTATAATCACCTGAAAATAAGTCTTTATGAGATTGTTACCTTGCAGTGAGTTGCCATGTTATAGCGCCATGTTTCTAAAGTAACCCAGAATGGACAAACCAAACACCGGCTCTAGATAGGGCCAGTCACATTTTTGCGTTGGCCACTGATGTGACATGTGTTTTTACTGGTTATAATTACCAGGTTTGATTGTTTTTGAGAGGAAAAGACCTCTGCGGATAATTTGGCTCGCAGTTGTAACCTGAATGAACACTGAAGGCACTCTAATCTGGAGAAGTTTCAGCCAGTTGAAATCTGCAATCCTCACCACAAGGTGTCACTACCCCCCTAAATCTTACACACTGCTCCTTTAAATTGATTTGGGTTGAGAACATACGTGTCAAAGCTGACATAGAGCAGAACGCCAGAATAAAAAAAATGATGTTGCTGTTGCTTATAATGTTTCATCATTTAAACACTGAAGAGACAGCATTGGAGAGGGTGAAAGGGAAATCCATAGAAATGGAGGTAACTCATTGTTTCCTTCATAACAAGACAATGAAGAGAGCTCCTCAAACATCCTCCAGAAACAAAACATCAGTTTTTATGACTCGCTGTCACATTCTTTGTGCGTCTCACCTCAGGTTCAAACAGCACGTGACTTGGGCATTCTGACCAGTTGAGCAACGTTCTTGCTAGAGACGACCACATTTCCTCTTGAGATGATTATCTTTCCGACATCACACTCACAAGTCTGCACCTGTCAGCATGATAGATGACCATGATATTGACTTGAGGTTAATTCAAAACTGCACTACTGAGTTAGACCAAGGATCTTGATAAGAGTGCTGTTGATAAGAGTGCAGTTTAAAAGAAAATTGTTTTGGGTCACATGCCCCGATGCTCCTCTATGGCAGCATCAGACTATATACATTTACTCAACATTTTTTTTCCTCGAGCAGAATTATAGGTGAGAATACTTCAAAGTGTAGCAGCTAAATCTTACTTTTATGGATTTAGAAATCCTCTAACCTCACTGATGTAGGTTTGAATCTACAGTACTGTGCAGGTGCCCTGTTTCAGAGTCAGTTAGGAATAAACATAGAGTAGTCTATCCACACAGGCATTATTAGACTGGCTTTTAAATGTTTTTATTAACAGTAATGAAACTAAACTTGTGCCATTTGGCTTACTTGCATGTAAGACAACATTAAAGCTTGTGTGTATTTGCCTGATTTGTGCAATCCACCGTGCTCATCACACTACTGAATGGTAGACTGAATTGAATAAATAGCCGCTGAGCAATGTTGCGGATCAATTCTCCTTTTGTTACACACATCATTACACAGAAGAAGATGCACTCATCAGTCATTGTAGACATTGTTTCCAATACAATAAAATAAAAATAATCAATTACTGTAAACAACTATTCATTGGACGTGAGTGATTTGGTCATGAAAAATACACGGAGGGGTGCATAGTGGGAGACTAAAGAAAAGGGCAGAGTTCCACAGCCATGCAAGTCAAGTGGACTGAAAAATCCAACATTTCTCTTGGTGTAAATGTGTTTGTCTTTGCTATCTCCATGATGAATTGGGTGTTTTCCTGCCATGTGGCTTGTGCATGCTACAGTTCCAGCACCCCCACTGTTTAAACCTGAATAGAATTAAGCAGGTAGCAAAAATAAATGGGCAAAAACAATTTGAATTTCACTCGGTGAAAGAGACAGAGGCAGGCTGGTTTTGCTGCAGGTGAACGTAGACCCTGTGGGATGCTATTGCAACAACACACACTGATTTTTCTACACATTGCTGCAGCTACCTTGAGCTGCAATGCTTCATTTTGAAAACCATTAAAAATATAAACAGTTATATGTACACTGGACTCCATATTGTGGCAAACCATGGGTTATTACAGCTCATTTTGTCAAAGAGGTGTTATGATTAATAAAGCTGTTAGAAATGTTTAAGTACTGCAGCTATTTTTAAGACAAACACTCAATAAATATTCAAATACATTCAGAATCTATTTAGAAGACTCTGGTGTACCTGTACACTTAATGAATGCGTTCAGAATAATCCTCAACGTGCCACATATTAATGATGTAGTCCATGATGTCTCCAAAGACTGAAAATGAACTGAATATTGCAAAATGAGAGAAAAAAAATCTTGTTATTTTCATGGTCTGAGAAAATAAAATCAAAATGCTAATTTTATTGTTGAAATTCACCAGTTTATACTGTCCTTGAGTGTGTGAGATGTCAGGCTTAATCTGTAAGAGTAAATTGTCTGAGTGCAGCCTTAGGACCCTGAGGATATTGGACCTAGGTTGCTGCAGAGGTAGCTTTGTGATTTGTATGCACCCCATCTGATAGCGTCTCCTGGATCACAGATGGATTATTTAGGCTTTTCCTTCGGCATAGGCTCCTTCTTTTGATTTTTTTTCCTCCTTTTTTTTACAGGTCCGCATTGTATCTTCCTTTTTATTCCTGTCTCTGCTTTCATTGTTGGGTACTTGGATGCCTCAAAAACACACACTGGCAGAGATTTTGGCTTTACCGGAGAAAATGGAACAGATAATGCTGGAGGAATAACCTGGAGGGGTAAGTTGTAAAGTTGTACTCATTCATATTAGTGGGGCTTGGTTAGTATCTTTGCAGTAATAATTGTACTATTGTGAGTGCACATGTTTTTGGCATAGCTGGTTTCAGAGGGAATTGAATCCTTTGCCTGCCCATTGATTCACACAGGAGCAGATGCTGTCCACGTGCTGTGCTGCTGAAAGTTATTTGTGGCTTACACAAATTTGTAGTGAATGTTATTTGTATTCTGATGATTGCATGCTGCCAAAAAAGCAATAATAGCAGAGTATAGCTCCTAATTTTTCAACATTTCTCATTTCATACATTTACTTTGACTGAAGAGAAGTTAAAAGACAAGTTGTTTTTCATTAAATGATCACAGAATGTTTTACTGTACTTTATATTAAAGGTAAAAAAAAACAAAGAAGCTGAATTATAAATTAATTTCACTATTGTAGATTATTCATCAGAATGTAGTGGAATGGAACACAGTGACATGCATACTGAACTACATATACTAAGAATGTATTATGCTTTTGTTTTAAAAATAGGTAAAATACAATGTGTGCCCTACAGAACTAAGGTCTTCAGCTCTCTCTCTCTCTCTCTCTCTCTCTCTCTCTCTCTCTGCATCCTCTGTTTTTTATTTTATTTCTCTGGCTTCTGATTCTGAAAATCCTTCAGTGGTTTTGAAAACCCTAAAGGGATTAAGCTATGGCTGTGTACAAGTAACTATTGCTAAAATTACAGTCAAGCAAATCCAGACTCATCTTAAAGGATCACTTAATCTGGTGGATTTAGTTTATTTGGCTGTACTACCAACCCAAAAGAACGTTGCCCTTAACTGACTGTTCTGGCCAAATAAAAGGAAGGTATAAAGTTTTCTTCCAAGCAAACAGTGGGAGTGAGCATTTAACGGTGCTGTGTTGTGAATAATAGCATTGACTGAAAAATCTCTTGCCAAGTGGAGTGAAGACAGTGGATTTATTCCCTTTTCAATCCCTTAATCTGTAAATGCCTCCAAGTGGGCCTGAGGTGTTTATCAAAGAGGGATGAAACAAGGGATTGCAGCAGTAAGTACCTTGCTGTGTGGTCATTTGGGTGGTCATCGATATTTCCTCCTTTCCTCTTACTGTGACATTACACTAACAACAGCAACCACTTGTAGGTAGACAACTGGCAATTAAGATTTGTGAAATCAGCAAACTTGTTGATTTATGTTGTGATTTTCAGCCATAACTGTAACGTTGGTCCAACCTATCTGATGTTTCTGCTGTGCTTATTTTGTGTACTGTGTTGCTTTGTTAGTGTCAGTGATAAACCAGATCTACCAGCATGGAAGCTAAACTATGTACTGCTGTGGATGGGAGCAGCAGCAAAATGTATTATAGCCACCCTAAAACAATGTTTAGAATATCTCCAACGCTTTACCCGACGCAGTAAATGATCGAGGCAGCAGTAGACTAGCAACTCCCATATTCTGTGAAGTTAAATGACTGTTTGTCAGTGGAGTCTGGTGGCTTTGAGATAACGGCTACAGTGTCCTGTCACTGCTTGAAGGCAAGGTAAAGCAATGAAACCACTCCAAATATAGTGTACCATTAAACTAATATTGATTTTTTTAGCTGGCTAAAAACTAGCAAATTGAGACAGCATTCACTTAGCGCCGTTTCATTTTCTGTACATGACGTAGGGGTTTTCTACCCAGATGTCACTGTAAACAAACATTGTGATTCAGTCTATATCACACCAAACAAGGCTCAACAATAACGGTTGCCATGCTGCCATTCTTGAAATATTGGCAACCAAGTCTTGCCTTTACTTACCATAAGTGGCTACCACTATTTAAGATATGAAAACAAGGGGCAGCAAACAACAAAGCATGCACTCCAAAATAAATACATTTTTAATATTTGTGGCGTTAGTGATATTTAAATATTACTTTAACAGTGAGAACCAGAACCAGACAACGCTGCAAGTGCATTGGTGCGTTTACTTGTAATCGTACAGTAATCTGTTTTAGAGACAACTGAGTGCTCCAGGGGGGATGTTTTCCTGTAGGCTGACGCAGAAGTTTGCATCGTCCTGGTTCCCTCGTCAAAAAGCCTATGGGATTTTTAAGTTGGATTTTGAATTATTGCAGAAAATGATCTCCGTGGCATACAAATGTTTATGATATTAACATGTTTTGTTTAGGAAGGTAATCTTCACCAGTGAACACCACTTTATGATTTTTGAAGCGTTAATGAAATCATCAGAATTAAAAAGCTAATGTTAGGCTATACCACAGTCACATGACTTAACGTCGCCACCACAGCAAGGCTCTAAAAACATGTTCGATGTGATGATGTTCTGTAGTCTCATTTAGCCACCATTTTTAAGACACATAAAAGTTTCAGAATTCACGAGTTGGGTGTTTACTGACATATTTTGTGTCCTAATCACAGACTTTATTTCAGGCATCTAACCAAAAACCCACTCAAAAACCCAGCTGATGTCAAGATGAGGGCACAGGGAGAGCTAAAACACCAACTCATTTCCAGATTTTACTCATTTTAGGAGCACGTCATAGAGAAGCAAATTGAGCTGTTTAACTGTGGTTTGACAAACCCGTCACATCACAAACAATTGCACATATAAATTAAATTGACAAAGAACCATAAACCTGAACAAGTAGATTAGATTGTATAAAAATATTATCAGATACAAGACAAACCACGATTTTATTCAGTTACTGGAATACAGCCTTTAAACAATTTTTATGTCACATTTTCATTATTGAACTGACGTATAACTGCATACTATCGTAATTACCCGTCATATAAGATGACTAAAAATGGTGACCATATTTTCAATTTCAGCAATCATAAGCTGTTGCCTGGTTACCAGCCTGGCAACCACTTTTAAAAGTTAGTGTTGAGCCCTGCCAAACGTACTGTATTTTCTTTATTATTTGCCAATACAGCAAACAGCATGTTTAGCTGTCTTGATGCTGACATATCAGGATCATTCATCCTTTGGGGCCAAAGGTCACTGTCCCTTATGGGATCATCTGTTACTCCTCAAGCTAGTTATTCTCCTCCACAGTGCCTACTCAGCCGACTATGACTTGTTACTATGAGCCCCGACAGGGACCCAGACGTTGCCTCTCATACTTTTAATATCCTTTGTCTTGCTCTGATAGCTCCCGTAATGCATTGCAGTGGCAGTGATGAAAGCCCGTATTTGTCTCCCCATCCATTTCCCCAAAAGACATAGCCATATGTCAGCGATAACTGCCAGGTGTTGATAAGAACTCTTCAGTCTTACATGGGGAGAGAGTGAGCCTTGTATAATGTTGAAGTATGTGATGTACGACTTGACTTGATTGACAGTAATATATGCAGGTGGTTTGTGTGTTGTGCGTACATCAAATGTCTGACTCTGTCTCAAAAGCACAAGCCTCTTCTACCTTACCTCTATACCTCCTTCTGTTGCCTTGATTTAGACTTCAGTTATTAAGCGGAAAAAAAGTCAGTGAATCATGCTTCCTGGTTGTGCTCCCTGCTTTTACCCAGCACCCCAGCAGCGTTTTAATACAGAGCTGCTGATTAACCATCACATCTGAGTCAACAATGTACACAGAGATGTATACATTTGGCCTTAAACATGGCCAAGTATAAAAAGCCAATACAATATTACATTTTCAATAGGTGCATTAGTATTATATTCCTGCAGATGCTACAGGTGCATTGAAATATGCCTGCTTTTCCTTGCAATCTGTGTCTAAAGTAAATATGTCTGTTGAATATAAGTATCTCCCAATGCACCTTTTGACATGACATACCTGGTATAACATATTGAATTGCACATATCTGTCTCTATGAGTGCAGGG
The DNA here is from genome assembly GCA_019142605.1 of Cephalopholis sonnerati. Classification (NCBI taxonomy): domain Eukaryota; kingdom Metazoa; phylum Chordata; class Actinopteri; order Perciformes; family Serranidae; genus Cephalopholis; species Cephalopholis sonnerati. The sequence continues at coordinate 14,187,018 of JAGQAX010000017.1, forward strand.
AATTGAATTTAGGAGGCAGAAAAGATGGGAAAGGGGATGCTGAACGCTGATTCTGTTCACGCTCTAGTGCTTGCTACAGTATGTGATCTGTCTGCTGTGGTATAGGGGGAGCTCCTGTTCTGTCTTATTGACAATATGTTAGATGGTGAGCTGTGATTATTCCCCAGTAGACAGAAGAAGGAAGGGGAAATCAGCAGTCCTGTCTCCTTTGATCTGCAGACTCTCCCCATTAGCTCAGGGCAGATGACTCTAACAGATATTTTATAGTCATTCCTTTCAGTATGGACAGGTTTGTGTATGTGTTGAGTGCCAGTACCTGCAGGTGTGCATTTTTGTCCAGCTACAGCACCTACTGTATGTAACACAGCGTTACAGGGTGCATGTCTTTTATATTCAGTATACTAATACTAATGAGAGTGATACAAAGTTATTTGGAAATGCTCTATTCACCTAACTTGCTGTATATAGCAAGGTGCAGAATGATATGCCATGTGTTGACTATACACTGCTAATGTTAACATAGCGCACCTCTGACTTGGTATTTGCTGTTTTCATTGGATCCATCCCTTTCCTAGTTTTTTCACATCAGGTTTAGATGTGAAAATAACAATTTTCCACTGGAGTTATCAGCATGTTACACATATACCTCGATGCTTGTTCTGTTTCACTCATATCTTTTTCCTCCCACTGGCAGATTTTTAAATTACATCTTGGATTTATTATGTTTTTTTTTCCGCCTCTACACCCACATTCTGCCTTTCTTCTTTCTGTATTCCCCATAAGATATGTTAGATAAAACTAAACAATGCAATGATATTATTACCACCCACATTTAATATTCAGCACCCCACAAAATGCAATCTTTCTTTCTCATTAGGTTATGATACATCCATATGCAGATCCTTGTGTAGATGTTTGCAAGAGCGGATTTCAATATGAATGTTATTCATATTCTATATTATATTACTGTGTAATATTTCACAGCTTTTGAAACCTCAGCATTTTTGCTATATTGGCCAAACACTGTAAGATCTCAGAGGTTATTTTACCAATCAAATTCTTATTGTTGTGTCATGCATATAAATATGCCAAGTCCGTAGTGACTTGCAGGATTCCACAAATTATTATTAACGTGTTACAGAACGAAGAACAGAGCCAAAAAGTGGTATCATCACTGTATCATTAAACTTCAGGTTGTTATATATATATATTTTTAGAGTTTTCTAATAACACAAACTCTATACACCTACTGAATGTCTTTTTTTAATATTGAAGCTTCTATTGAGGTTTTTAAATCAAACTCTGAATGTCATCATAATCAATCCTTGAACGAAATCCTCAATCAAAAGTGTTTTATACAGTTAAATGAGTTAGTCTTTTCTTAATTACATCCACTTTCTTTGATGTAATTTACGATGTTGTTATATTGCTGCTAGACCGCCCTGTTAATACAGCTGCGTGGCTCCCTTTGTGTACGGCAAGCGTGAGAGCAAACAGTTTTTTGACCACAGTGAAAATGTTTTTGAAAGGCTAAACGCCAACAAATATGGATTGAAGCAGAATATTTACCAGCTGTGACAGCAATGTAACGGCTGGTATTGTTTTCATCTTGTAAGTCTGTGCGTGTCATGCTGAAATGTGGTCCTAGTGACACCAATTGTTGCAGGAACTACTACAGAAGCTGTTTTGCCAGGTGTTTGTATGTCTGTTTATAGACAGATTTCATCAACCCAATAGCTTCGCAACCATGCAAGATGCAGTCACAAAACTGTAGAGCTAATCAAAATGAATGCTGGGTACCAAGACGGGTGTGGTTTGAGCAAGGGGGCTGGAAGTAGGGGGTTAGGAAGAAGAAAAGAGGCCATTGCCCCTCCAAATTATGTCCCTGGCGCACATTCATTTTAAGTCAAGGGTCTCTAGTCTTTCACATAAAAACATAGTGGGAATTTTGGAAATGATTACATCTATCCTTTTTAAATCAATTTTGACTTTCAGACTTTTCCCCTAAGGTTTGAAAATAAAGTCAGCTTAGTCAAAGACATCAAATGATAAAACAGCTATTCATAGTTTTTTCATCTAACAAAATATTTCTTTTTTTCAGCCATTTCATGATAAGACTGATTAAAAAAAAAAACAAACCCAAAACATTAAACACATACAGTAACTCCTTCCATTTCATATACAGAAAGGGTAGTTGCTTTAATTTTTAGAAATGAACAACATACCACTAGTTAGTAGATGAATCTCAATCACAAGTTTTTGGCATATTTATCAAGTTGGCTGTTGGTGTGCATTTCTCCGAACAATTAAAGTGGCGCGTAGAGTCGGCGGCCACAGGGTGCCAAGACATCCCAGGAATCTGGCCGTCCATCAGACAGCTAGGATGAGTTGCAAAGCTGTTTGTACCACAGATGGCTGATCAGTACAACTGACTTCCTATTCCTCCCGCCTGGCGCTGTCACCGTGTCTCATCACCATTCCCACTTGAGAGCAAGGGTGTGTTTTATGTTGTGTGTGCGTGTGTGTGTGTATGGGGTGGTGTATTTGTTTGGGGGTTTAGGTTGGGATGTGCAGCAGGTAAATGTGAGCATGTTTGTATGGTGTTTGCCTTGGATTATGTATGAGCACATGAAATTTTGATGGAGCATTTGAACACAGAGTGTACACATACACAGTTCTGCACAAAGTGCACAGAGAGCATGTTTAAGATGTACTGTAGAAGCTAACTTGTGTGTTGGAATATGGTAGGAAAAGCAACAGTGAAGCCATAGTGATCTGTAGTCCCTCGGTATGTGTGGATGGATCAGACTGAAACAGACAGAGTTTGGCTGCATGCTGGATGGGTTTCAGAGGGAAGTCCATCTGTCTTCCTCTCCTCTTTATAGTGGAATTTCACACAGGATCATGGTTGTATATAGTGCTCGCCAGCAGGGTAGATGGTGGAAGAGGATTTTCTGTGATTTCACTCTGTGAGAGGAGTTGTATTTAAAAAATGTTTGTCATTATAAGACTTAATTATGCCAATACTGTGTAATACTACTACTACTGTAACATTACTAGTGCAATATAAGTCTACTATTTTTCTTCCTGTTGCTATCTAACACTAGAGCACAGTTTGTATATATCTTTTTTTTCCCCTCCAGCATGTCTTAAGCTCAGCTCACATGTTACAACCATGGTGTATGTGATGCCCCGTCAAATGATAAAATTTCACCTGTCTCTTTGTTTCAGGTTTGATAAGGCCCTCTTGAAGGCAGACGGGGTCATTGGGGACCATGCTGGTGATACAATCACCCATCACATTCCTTCTCATCAGCCTGCTCTGTGTCAACCAGCTGCAGCAAAGCCATGCCATGGACATTTCATTAGGTGAGAATCTCCTCACTGACCAGACATACAAGACATAGCAACATCAAGATTTGTTTACCTAGAGTTCTTCTTTCACTTGTCTGTCTTTAATGGTGTGTTAATTTATTGTTTTTGCATAAGATAAGCAGCTTTATAGATGACTTTGACCCTAAATCTGTCCTTCAAACCTGTGGTGCAAACATATTTTATTTTACAGTTAACTACCATCTGTAGTTGGTAACTTTTATGAAAATATTTATTGTCATATTTGCTGTCACTATATCCACACAGTAGTGCATGAGACAGATCATGTTACTCTGCCTCCTTGTAGTGCTTCTAATGACATTTGCAAGAATCCTATCTCACCTCAAATGTTTTCAGAAACAGATTTTAGTGTACTGTTTAGCTGTAAAATGCTGCTGTGTCAAAAACAGTGGAGGCAAAATGAAGCACTGCCTATTGGCCAAAGCAAGCTTTCACACAGACAATGCAGTAACAGAACCTTGATTCATATTTGATCAGCGCTGCCTTGTTTGACAGTTTGACCGCATTTCACGAGCAGTGACTGACATGATTGATAGCTGCATTAGAGACTCCTCAGCTCTGATTGGTAGTTTTACTTCAGTCACGGTGGATTCTAGCAAATGCCATTAGGAGCACTCTGAGGAGAAGACACAACTTTATGTGGTTACAGATTATTTGTCTCATGTGCTGCTGTGTGGATGTAGTGACAGTTTCAGCAAATGTTTTTTTCATAAAAGTTACCATCTGTATCTTTTACTAAAAAAGTCTGCTGTCTACTTACAAGAGCAGTTTGAACAGTGCAGACTGTTCATAAGGCTGTCATGGTTTAGAAATTTTTAGAAATAAAGATGGAATAACTTTCTGACATGTTTTTCACATGAAGCGAAAAGGATATTCTTAACCACAATAATCTCTTCCATACTGCCAATATGGCAACCATTCTGATTGCTTTATCAAAATATATAATCCACTCATATTCCAGATTTGGGTCTCTGTGGATGAGAGGAATGAAGAAAGAAAAAAATATACAATTCTACTTAAACAGCAGGATTTCAGCACCTCGTAGATGCGGTTATGCTGTCCTCTTGTGGCTGAAAGCTTTAAGACAGAATTCAGGATATGTATGAATTCATTTTTTTTTAAATAAAAACAGGGCATTCCCAACTTACTTTCTTAGTTCAGCACAATTGTCATTTATTCTGGAAAAAAATGAGTTCATTGTTCAGTAAAGTGTATGATGATAAGACACAAGGTAAGTAAAGGTCACACGTCATCTCTGTGGATGATCATTTAAGAGGTTTAATGTCCCAGTAAGGTGATTCAGAACATGCAATAACATATCTGAGCAGAAGTTAAATTATTGACTTCCATATAGACAGGATCACAGTCATAGTTTTTTTAAAGGACTTCTGAAATTTTGGAAACTGGGCATATTGATAATCAGTACAGTTATTGTTGAATAGTTTTATATGGCTTTTAAATGTAAACACATTTTTAAAACCTGCACTTTAACATCAAAACAACAAAAAAGTATACTTTTTGTACAATACTTGCCCTTCTTCCTGGTCACTGGCTTTAACTCCAATGATGTGGTGAAGTAGTGGCACCCTCTAGTGGTATATTTAGATAATATCTATGACTATACTCCACAGCCAAGTACATCACCAGCGTATAAAACATGGGTATATCAATGGAAACTTTATGGTTGGTGCATGTAAGCATTTGACTTATGAAAATTGTGCATAATTCACATTTTTCATCAGTGATATAAGATGAGTACTCTGATCTGTGCAAAAAAGTTTATGGGTTGATCAGCTTAATATCTATGAGCTGTCTGTAATGTCACATTAGATTTAGTTTCTGTTTACACAGTAGAGATCACATTCTCCTTGTGACTAAGATGAAAATGTCTTCATACACCTCTTCATATACCTCTTTACCTTAATGTAAACAATCACAAAATTAAAATAGTTTTTTTTTTTTTTTACAGTGTCATAAAACTGCTTTGTTGACCTAAAAAATAAAACAGTTGTAGAATGTATTCAGGCAACGTATGTAACTAGTTATGTTGTTACTGCTGCCAGTTTCCAACAGTCAGCATCTGTAGGATCACTGTATTTATCCATATAAAATGTCTCTATTTCACCTCTCTTTACATACTGAACATTTACTAAAAATTAATAAATAAATAAAAGAAAAATTCTTGAAAAAAAATATATTAGTGGTTTAAAAGGACATTATCAATTGAAGGGTATCTTCAGTATTTTTTTAATCTGGCCTCTATTTTCCATGTTTTTGTGTTTAAGTGGCTAATGGGAACTACAATTTTTTAAACTGGTCCAGTATTGAGCAAAACCTCTGCAGCCAGCAGCTGCGAAACAGGCTGCAGTGTAACCTTAATGGGCAATTGGGCATTGTCAATTTAAATCTGCTAAACATGCTTTTTTTTGCCACTGACATGCTCAGATTGTTATTGTAAGTGTCTGACAACATTATGAAAGGATCCCTACAGAGATAGAGCTTTTCCAGAAAGAAACTCAAAGTCACTTTTACCAAACCCACAAAACTCCATTTAAATAAACAGTAATTTTATCATCGAAAAACGCACTTCATTCAAATTAGAAAGAAAGAAAATTAAAACTGTCTTTGTCCACCTTTCCACTCTACCAACAGTCCCAAAGGGTCTCATTTATAAAGCAGTGCATAGGATCCATACTAAAAATGTGCGTACGGACAAAAGCCATCAAGTCTGTTTTTACACATCACAACTTTTCTGTGGGAAGTGGCGTACGGCTCTTTCAGGCCTTGTTTTTTAAATGAAGTCTGGTGAATTTGCTGGTAGTGATTTGGTTGGGCTGTTTCTGGATAAACAAGAAGGATCTTACTATTTAACAAAAAGGTCTGTCCCTGTAGGGTCCTTTCCATAATGTTGTCAGACACTTAAAATAATAGTCTGAGCCTGTCAGTGGCAAAAACAAGCAGTTTTAGTGGACGTAAAGTGACTGGGCACAAATCTCCAGAGTGGTGACATTACAGTCTGTTTAACAGCTGCTTGCTGCAGTGCTCTCACTCAATAACGGACCAATTTCAAAAATTGTTGTCTCCATTAAAAACATGGTAAAATAGGGCTGAAAAATATATAAGTTATTCTTTAATGACAGTAAATTATAAATCATGCAATCCAACAAGCACAAAGTAAAAAAAAACTTGACCTTGAACTTTGAACCTAATAGCAGTGTAGGAAGGTAATTATACATGCAGACCTGTTGCCCCCCCCTTTGCTTTAGCATGGCTGTCCCTTTAAAAGTTCCACGACATTCATGCATCAGTGAGATTTACTGACATAATTTCCATGTTTCACATGGATAAGTTAAGTAATTTTATCATTTTAAAATGTGTTACCTAGTGTTGTTGTCCCCATGCAAACAGATACAGATAAACACAGAGGGGGCCATGAGGTCATCGCCCAAACACCTGCATCTGAAGCAGCATCTGACCAAGACAACAGCCTTGGGTACAAAGGTAGGTTCTGAGTGCTAAATGGGATTTGTGCAAGTTTGTGTTATAAGAAACAATCATTTTCCCTTTATCAAACAAATGGAGAGCTATGATGTGGTGATGAAGTTTAGATCTTACTGCCCATCTCTCTACACAACATATCCCTGTTACTCTTCAGACTCTTGTCATACAGCATCTTGTTGTTACCACAGCCTATGCTTGTGTTATACTTGTTTTTTTTATTTTGTATATAATTTTGTTATTAATCAAAATACAAGGTTCTGTTTTATCCACTTCATTTTGTTTTACATGCACTTTTGCTTTGGACTTGTGAAAAGGTTTTAAAGAAATGTCTGAAATAAGCCTTGACAAAGCTAGCAGTCAGTGAAGTGGTGCACCAGGTTGTGCTGATTCTGTATTTGTCCTTTGAAAGATACAACGGTGAACCCAATTCCCAGGAAGAGGACTACGTTTCCTTTTGCTGACAAAGACTCTAATACCACTTAATGCCAGTTCAGCAGCTGCAGACCTCAAGTGCTGTGTCCAAAGCCAACACAGTTCAATCCCCACTCCCTTTGCTTTGACATTTTATGGCGAGAGCTCTGACTTTGGGATGTACTGAGATAGAACAAAGCTAAACGTTTAGGGGTTCGTCTCTCACTATAGCCTTTATGGATTTGGAAGATGGTAAAATTAGACCTTCTGCACAGTCTGTCTGACGCCTGTGCAAATTTAAGTTAACAAGAAGAAGAAAATGAGATGCTAAAATAATGATGTTTTTGGCCTTTTATCTTTAATGGTCAGCATAAAAGTGTTTTTTATGGAATCTAAATTGGAGCTCTTACTGGCTTCCATCTGATATGTGGAGCTAATGGCTGAAAGAGGGATTCTTGATCTGTCTGTTTCCTCTCTCAAGATAAGAAGCCTATTTTTTTCATACTCTAAATCTTTGTGGCCCAGCAGGGGAAAAAAAGATGACAGTGAGAGTGTAAGAAGTTGAAAGGATGTCCAAGTCTTAACGACTGATAAGGCCATCCGAAAGGCTGCCAGTTTGCCAATTTGGAGGGAGATCGAGACGAGCAGAGGCATGTCTATTGCATCAGCTTTTCTTACTATTTGATGGGAAACGTGAAGGCTCTCTCTTATTTTGCTTGAACACTTTGCATGACCCTGGGCAACTAAAGTGATGTGCAGTGAGAGGTGCTGACAAATGTGCAAAGATATAAACGAGTGGAGGGAAATGAAAGAGCCAAAGAGCTGTCACAGGTAATAAGAAGAGGGAGAGTGGAGAATCAGCATGGAAAATAAAAGCTTAAATGGGGAAAATAATGTAGTGGGAAGTGCAGCTAATGGCAGTGAGGTGTTACATACACAACTGTCAATACATACATGCACACAGCTCATACAGTCCAAATGCTTGAATGATTAAAATATCACGCCTGATATCAGGTATGGGAAAAAAAAACCCTGTTCGTTTTTTTCATGGACAAAAACAGTCAACAGTGACTAATACAAGACTAGCTGAGGCCAAGTTTGTTGGTCTGTGGAGGTTCCAAATTATTTATTTCTTCATAAATATTTTTTGGATTTGGCTTTGTGCTTTTTGGAGATATTTCCTCCCCTGGCTCAGAACCAACTGGAGAGCTACTTTGGTGTGGAAGAAATAAATAAAAATAGGTCTCAGTACTTGGCACTGTGTCCTTAAAATCCTTGCCATTTTATGTGCTGTGTTGCCATGAAGACGTACGTGCATGTCTTTGTGTCCATTCTTCACCATCTGTTCCTGGAAATACTGGTGTTGGAGATGCTTTGGATTGCAACCAATTGTGAAATGGACGATAGATCTCACAAATCCTGCATTTAGCTGTGTGCGCGCCGCACCTGTTGTTATGTTGAAGCCACACGGGCATAAAGCAAGAGCCCACTGTCGAGCCTCTATCTTCTCGTTATTTGTGCTGTAGTCCTGCTGTGATGACAGCTAGTTTATACCTGCCAATGCTACAAAATGAGACTAATTATACAGCCATTATTTGACCATCACCATATTGTCCTCTGCAGTACTATGACACTGTTGCAGCCATTCAGTCTCAGCCCAATAGGCAGCCAGAGAATCATATACTGGGGATAATATTCACTTGGAGGAAAGAGAAAAATGGAGATCGAGACCCTTGTTGATTGTCTGGTAGGGAAAACAAA